>JABWPP010000050.1:168554654-169226737 GCA_016920855.1 Puya raimondii
TCATTTCTTATGCACAATCAAACGGACACTCGTTGGGGCTGGAAAGAGCAAAATAATTATCTTTTTTATGTAGTACCCCGCATGCCATTTTGCCAAAATTTGCCTCAAGAATTTTTCTATACATTGATGATTTGACAATGGACCATGAAAATGATATTATTGATATCAACTTTGAGCAGTGCTGTTGGTAAAGCTGGTTTGTTGATTAAGGTTGCTGTTCGCTGATAATTTGATATTCGCACAGATTGTTGATGGACGCATATGTGGTGACATTTCAGTATCTCGTGCTTTCGGGGACGTACGATTTAAGACGGGGAAAAATGAGTTCGTTCTTGTACTCTCCTCTCTTTCTCTTTATGTTAATACTAACTTTTTGTGATATGTGTCAGCAAGAAGAAACTATTTAGAGGAATCATGATGACCTTTTTTTGTCCTTTGTTCTGTTCTTTTGTGAAGGATGCTAGTAAAAGGAGTAGAGGAGGGAAGATGGACTGAGAAGTTTGTCTCCAGGTAAAACCTCTAACGACCTTTTACTTTCTCTATTGTTGTTATTTAATCTATTTGAACTTTTATTTTATTATGGAAGGTATGTAATCAGGAATTCCACAAAATTTTCCTAAAAAGAGTATAACTTTATATAAATCTGGTGATACTTCATATAGCTGTCTACAGTGTTTAGAAAGGCTAAAGGCGGAGCAAATGGTACTGTCATGGGATACTACATGTGATATCGTATAAAGATTTAGATGATAGTTCGTAGTGGCATACCTGAAGTTGGTAAAATAAATCTAGAGAACTTGCCATGATTTTTTGAATAACATTTTGATCACCTTAGCATCTTCTGCTGGCAGAATACAGTTCAAAGGGGATTTAGTCACATCTTCACCTGACGTATATCAGTTAGAACTTGGATCTGATGTGGAATTAATTTTGCTAGCATCTGATGGTCTATGGGATTACATGAAAAGGTTTGTGAACTAGATAATTCGGAAATATTATCTTTGTTTATTGCCAGGCAATACATTTTCTTGTTTTCCCAATATTTTGATGTAATGATTGATGACACCTCCAACAAATTGGTTTCTTCAGCTCAGATGCTGTAAGCTTTGTTAGGAATCAGCTCCGTCAGCATGGTGATGTTCAGGTTCATGATTTTCTATATTATCTTTTGTTATCTAAAACTTCAAGTCATTACATGTATCACCTAGCTCAATTTCTCATGTTTTAATTTCAGATAGCTAGTGAAGCTCTTGCTCGGGCTGCTCTGGTATTTTTTATTATTATTTTTTTTCTGCTTTAATGGCTTTTTTTTTTGTCCTCAATCATTTTAAGGTGTCCTTGGAATTGTTGTTTCTACTTTAATAGATGAGGATATTACTTTTGCAGGACCGAAGGTCACAAGACAACATAAGCATATTGATAGCTGATTTGGGGTACTTTGTCTTCTCTAAAGCTTTTTAACATAGAAGTTTGTCATCGATGATTTTGCAAAGTTTTCTTCTACACACACTTGTGTACTTGAATCAACACATTTCACTCGGTGATTGGTTACCAAGAAACAAAATATGGGAGAAAGGGTTCACCATCCGGATTTGCAAATTCAAAACACATTTCTTTCTTTTGAATGAAAGAACATATTTCTTTGTGCTGTTTGTTTAACCTCTGTTGTTTCTTTCTATTATTGTATTTGAATGCCATGTGCCTTCGCTGTTTATCATTCTTATTTCATTTCTCTAAAATTTGTTGGTTTGGACTTCTTGTAGGAGAACAGACTGGCAGAACTTGCCAGCACAAGGAGCTAACTTCTTATATGAAATAAGTCAAGCTTTTGCAACTGTCGGAATAGTCTCATTAGCAATCTGGATGTCATCTTTTCTTGTAGCATAATATTACTTGAAGTGTACATAATAATAGATTGTTTCAAAGCTCTTTACTTGTAAATGTGTAAATTCCGTATGTGAAATTACAAACTCTGTTATCTGCCCCATAAATATATTTCAGCCTTTTGTCATCGTGCTTTCTTTAGTGCGGCTGACTGTATATGCATTGTGTCCTGCCAATCAACATTTTTGTGCGAATACTGTTTTAAGTTCTTGTGAAGTGAGAATATGAGAATGATTGATAAATCAGGTAGTGAAATCATTAGTTATGTTAAATAGTTTTTTTTTTTTTTCAGTAATGCATATGTTCAAGAATGTCGTCGCCTGAAAAGGGCTCATGAGCTTGACCAATTTTTTTTGTATAAGATTGCGCATGCAAAACTAGAAGGTGAGATCAGTCGGTTTCGCTAGTGTCACTTATTTAACTAAAATAGTTTTTTCAGTTTGAATCTTCACCATACATACTTCAAAAAGAGGCTACGGATGCTTTTCCGGATGTCATTAAAGAGTTTTGGTTTTTAGAGGATCCTGGTTCTGTTCTTCTCCATTCATTTTTTGGACCCTTAATCTTATTTCCCCTGGGGTAACAAGACTACAAGCACGCTGAGATGCCACTGTATATTCCACCATATACTCTGTATCTGCTTTACAAGGAGAGGTGCTCTATTTTCACTCGCTTCTGTTTCTAGCGACAATAAAGATTTGCATAAGGAAGTGCCCTTCAGGTCCCTGCAATGGGGTGTCACTTTTGCAGTTACTGATCCCACCATCAATTGGAATATTGGATGGAGTCCTTTGAGGCGGCCACTACTCCGAACACTCCCAAAGTTGACTTGCATCTTAAAGATATACGGAAGCCACTAGTCTCCAACCAAAGCCAATTCAAAGCTCATAGTACTTCAGCTGCTTTTACCTGTTGTTCCCTCTGTAATGCTAGTTACTACAAGTATGTAAGATACTTTTATGATAAGACCACATATAAAATTTCCAAATGATTACCGAAGCACTAATCACTCAGCTGTGCCTCAATGGATATCCTCCTCTGCCAAATATTAATCGGACTACAACAAGCATGGACGCAGGCAGAATTCGTGCGCATGCATATACACACAGCCAAACATATGGACATGCCAAAAATGATGTTGCAGGTGTTGTTACAGAGATAGAGAAACATAAAATTGCACCATTATTCCAGATTAGGGGCTATATTCATATAAGCACATAATGTTCTCCTTCAAATACTGCAGCCTCCTATCTCAGACAGGAAGAAAAAAAAAAGAAACAAACAAAACGAAAAGGAAAAGGCTCAGTAAGAAAACCATTAGTTACGATCCCATGTAAGAACAACATCCCTCATGCGTGCACACCCCGAAAAGTGAAACAAAAATTGATCAGCTAACAAGTCTGGACACTGATGATTAAGAATTAAAAGTAGACTTGTAGGATCACAATCTCTATGTAACCTTTTAATACGATAGAATAGATCATTACAAGATCAGTTCATTAAGTAAATAGATATCTAGGATCCAAAATAGTAAGAAGTCTGTTCCCTTCACGTGGTTAATTTTCCCACTAGAGGAGAGTATTTATAAGCATATAGAGAAAGGGTTGACGGAAGAAAGGGCTAGTGATCTAGGGATTTTTGCCACCATTCCCTGGCTTCCCTCTTCGAGGATCATGGCGAGGGTTTGCTCCTCCATAGTCATAATCCTGAACCTCTATCAAGGCCTTTCTGCTCAAGGCCTGCACACGAAAAAAGTTAACAAAAGTTCAGTTGATCAGAAGAACTTCCTGAACACATGATAACTAACCAGCAACAATGTCAACGTAGATTATGAGCATAACATGCGCATACTTTGATCACCGCATCTGCAGGTTTAATTTCATTTTCACCTCCCAGACTCTGACCTGCATAAAGTTAGGGTTCACTTGGTTGGTTAGCCGAGGAAAAGAAGAACAATGGAAACTACAAAAGATATATTATGCCTGAAGAGGTCTCGACAAGAAGAAGAATGAGAAGGACGGTGAGGACAGTTGCAAGTCTCGGCATGGTTGGCACTATTGTAGTAGTTCTCAGGAGGCTTGTTGGTGCTCCGAAGAACTATGGCCCCTTTTATGGCTGTGTCACGGCAGATGGAAAGATTTTTGAGGGGCTTTAGGGATGGTCCACAATTCATCATAGCTGTACAGAATGATGATGAAATCCATTAGCCCACCACCACAAGTCAACTGCACTAACTTCAGTTACTTGAGGATTTCTACTTGCCTCTTCTCCAACCAAAAGCTATTAAAAATGATGATAACATCAAGACAAACATGCTTAGTTAGCTTACTAGCTTTTATACAATCTTTGCTAAATGATAAGCAAATATTGCTCATGGTAGTGACATGCTAACCAAATCTACCTACAGCATGATACTAATGAAATCTGCGTCCTTTGAATAATCATCATATAACAAGTAAATAACTTGCGGGCTTGTACTAATGGCATGATAAAAGAAGACAAACATGCTTAGTTAGCTTACTAGCTTTTATACTATCTTTGCTAAATGATAAGCAAATATTGCTCATGGTAGTGACATGCTAACCAAATCTACCTACAGCATGATACTAATGAAATCTGCGTCCTTTGAATAATCATCATATAACAAGTAAATAACTTGCGGGCTTGTACTAATGGCATGATAAAAGAAGACAAACATGCTTAGTTAGCTTACTAGCTTTTATACTATCTTTGCTAAATGATAAGCAAATATTGCTCATGGTAGTGACATGCTAACCAAATCTACCTACAGCATGATACTAATGAAATCTGCGTCCTTTGAATAATCATCATATAACAAGTAAATAACTTGCGGGCTTGTACTAATGGCATGATAAAAGAATCAATGATCAGTGGAATAATCAACTTTTGCCATAATAAAAGAGATAAGAAAAATGCATTGACTGTTGGAATGAAAGCCACAAGAACAAATTATGGAAGCTGACCTGACTTGAGCTGAGCCATACAAAGTGGCTGAGCATGTGAAAGTGCAGGTGGCTGCAAAAAGGCAATTAGAGGGAGAATTAGGTGCAACAGTGCAACCAAATGTCAGTCAAAAGAAAAATTACTGGATGATAGTCTTGTGCACCTTACTGTTTGATATCTTCTAGTTCCAATACTTGGTCAGTTTGTCTATTTTTTCCTGCCTTTACCAGATATGTCTGCCCGAACTGTTTCTGTTTATGGGAAATTTTAGGACTTCACCACCCACCACCACCACCGTGTGCCCATAGGATCAAAACCAAGATATAGGTGGCAGCCATTATATCCTTAAGGCCACCAACTTCATGAAGTTGACCAGCTTTATCGCCCTGCCCAGCCGTGCAACAGTAAGGGCTTTCTCAGTGCTCTTGTCTAACTGTAGCACTAGGCCTCCACCACCACAAAGAGGCAACAAATGCACATTGATTCTTACTTACCTTCACCTATTTTATTCCGATTTCCCCACAGCACAATATATCTTCCTAAATAATCACGAAACGAGGCACATTGTTATAAATGCGCAGATCATGGCCTAACAATTCATTAGTCCGCTCATTCTTTTTATGATTATGCACAAGACAACTTCCAGTAGTTCTCACATACTAAAAATAAAATAGAGGAATAGGTTTACAAAAAAGAAAGAAGAAGAAAACAGAAGAATTTAGTTCAAATTGTGAAGCCACCTAAGCTTCAAAAAATGTGATTCATCTTGTTTTTCCAAGAATCACTTATATTTTCACTCTCAATACATCTCTTTCCATTTTTTTTCTCATGCTCTCTTTGCAATCTCTATCCTGATAGAGAATCATCCACGTCCACAGATTTACATTAACTCATTTTTCCATAATCCTCTTTCTTACTATTTTGGGTGTTCAATTGTTCACTACACAGGATTAAAGCTTGTTGGACGTATGTAATGAAGTCATTTGATCTAAAGGGAACAGAGATGCAAAAATTTCATAACTAAAACGGTTGCAATTCTGTGCAGCCCACTCCTGTGCCACGCGTCATTCAATGTCACTATCTATTTCATTTGGAAACCAGCAGGAAACTTTTTTACAGTTGACATCGCACAAATCTTTAATCATAGTCAAAGTGGATAGCGTATCATAGTTAATATCTTAGCCGTATATCTATACCGACAGATCCTAGTACCAAACTTCACATGATAGTACCGGAAAAGAGATTGGCTAACATTCTCTTTTGCTGGATGACTTGTTAGCATCTTAAATCAAATGTAGATTAATAAGAAGTTAATGTTTTAAAGTCAACAACACTCAAGGTTCGAATCTGTTGAGATATCTCATCATGGTGAGTCCATTGCGGCTAAAGGCAATATATGGAAACAGAAGCCCGAAAGAAACCAAAAACATAATGACCATTGATTATTAATGCCATGATTGCTGCAGGGTATTCCACTTAACTCGCACTAAAATTAGAAAGATTGCACACGAGAAGTTCCTTTTTTCCTCCGTATCACAGGTAATAATGAACATACAGAAATCATGAAGAGAAAATTCGGTCAACATCTCATACATGTACGAGAATTTGCATTTTTTTGCACATGGTCAGATAAATGATCAAAAAATTGGTAAGAGAACACAGGAAAAAGGAGCAAGCATGACGAAAGAGGAGCGAAACGACAAAATATTGTTATCCCTCAGGTACGACCAGAAATAATTTTAATTCTGCAGACATGTGCGCTATGTGTTCCACCATTATCTGAAACTTCATACATCTGCCATTTTGGATTAAAATCAAAGAGTCAGTTAAAAAATACGATGCCTAATGCCAATATGAACAATCTTTCGCTATCTCTCCTCTCATCTGATAATTCCGTCATCCTTGGGGGACTGCTCGGCACTCTTAGTCTACCAATAGTAACAATAGGATGAATTGATGAAGATGATAGGAAGCAAATATACAAATATGGGCGCATCGCTAACCGTTGAAGATAGGTAAGAGGATGCGGTTATGAGAAAAATAGATGAGGCTATGAATCTGTGAGCATTTCTGGTGAAACTGTTGCTTCAGAAGAAAGGAAATGAACAAGGAGGAAAATTTTATATATATATATATATACACACACACACAAAGGAGAAGAAAGAAAAGAAAATGAAATATCTAAAGCATCTGCTCATTCAGATCTGCGAAAATTCACATTTTGGTCAGCAACCTTGCAATTGCTGCACCAAACTTCAATATTTACTCTAATCAGGTTCACGAAACAAGTGCTGTTATTTAACCTAGTCTTTGCCTAATATTTGCCTCATCCACAACCCACATTGAATAATAAATAGCATCAACGGTTTCCCTGAGTTCCCTCTTCGTGTCCAATGCAGCCCAGCTAACTTTTGAGCTCTTCGCCTCTCCATTGCTTGGGGCATAATAGCGACTGAATCAACTGCCGCATAATTATTCTAGTAGGAAAATTGAAAAAAAATAAAAATCCAAAAACAACAGTAGGCAGTTAGATTGACCCGATTGTAGCAATATTTATTTTTCTTTGAGCGAACCCTTGTTGCAACAATTGAAGTTCCTTACATCAATTAGTTTAGTTCAGTTTGCAATTCACCTCTCCGAAATGCAAATCAACGGGAAAACATTTCGACAAACTTAGAAAGAGATGTCCGCGCGTTGCGGAACACTTGCAGCTGAATTTTTTATTTTTTATTTTTCCAAAAAAAAACCCAACTTCAGAAGCTCATTTACAAGCCTCATAAAAAGATAAGAATAGGATAACTAGGGCTCGGAATGGGACGAACCGAAGAGGGATGTGTTAAGTGTAAAGCAGTGCATGGTATTGGAAGTCGCCGGCGTTTGCAGCGGTGGGAACCCACGATGGAGGAGGCGAGGAAGCGAGGGGAAAGGAGTGGGACGTCGAATCCAAGTCCGAGCACAATCCAGCGAGGCGGGTGGTGACTCTTGACTCGCAAGCAGAGCCCGCTTGTTTGGCGACTTGGCGCGCGGGCCGCCGAGTTTGTGCACCGGCTCGCCTAGCCCTGGCCCCACGACCCCACGGCCCCACCCAACAGATGAATATAATTAGCCCTTTCTTAGTTCTCTACCAAATTAGTCTTTTGACTTTGCGTGCAAGATATAAAATCAACGAATGTGCCACGTCTGTGCAAGTGCACAACATCTCTCTCTCTCTCTCAATCACTTCCTTTGTTTTTGCTTTTTTAATTTCTTTTAGTTTTTTTTAAAAAAAAGTCTAAGCTTCTTTTAGAAAGAAGCCACGCCTGTGCACAAGTTGCTAGTTGTGCGGGTGAGATCCTTCGTTCAGGCCGCTCTTGAGAGAAGAGACATCAAAGGATGCCTGGACTTCCTTAACTTTCCAGGTAATTAATTTTGTTCGCTCCGACAACATACCCGGCGCAAGTGCTTACAGAACAATTTATGGGTTATCATCTCAAACCTTTTTTTTGGTCCTGCAGATATTTCATATTCAATTTGGCAACCTACATTTTTGCCTGATCAAAAGGTTAATGACATCACATCTGGCAAGTTGCAATATAAAGACAAATGAATAAATGAACACAGACATGAAAGTACAGAAAGCAAGCTAAGTACATGAAAGTACATGAAAGTACATGAAAGTACAGCAGCTAAGTGGACGGACGCATAAGGCCACAACAGCCCATAACAGAAGAAGGGCTAACAAAGCCAGAAGCTGCAACACATACAGGCCGAGACCTATCCCGCTAAACACGAGGGTGAAAATGAATAAAAGCTCATCATTCAAAATGCAACTCATAAATGTTCCGAACAAAGGTACATTACCTGTAAACTGGAATATTCAATGATACTTGAAAACCTCGCAGAAACTTGAGCTCAACTCAACAACAAAACTATGCTACACAAGAGTGTCACTCAGGTTCAAGACTAGATAAATCCACGTGACGGAAGATAGAACTCTAAAGAGAGGACAAACATAATATATGCACTTGTGTTGCATATGAATGCTGAAGACACCAGATAGATGACAAATGATGAACCAAAACATAGAACCTGATTACACAAGGCTGATGCATAGACAAAAATACAGACCATAAATTCTATGAAGTGTACAGAAAAAAGGGACAAGGAGATGCATAAAGACCACCTGGAAAAGTGCAAAGACAAGACAAAATCCCAAAAAAAAAAAAAAAAAAAAATTGAAACGATAAAATAGAACAAGAGAGTGCAAGGCCGCAAGGGCGAGGAAATAAGACTTTTTCCAACAAATATTGGAAAGCATGAACACTAAAAATGATTTAGTTTGGAATGGCAGACGAGTCCTGCTTCGCTTTTAGGTGCCATCCATTTGGGACAGCTAATTTTGATCTCGCCTGCGTAAGTAATCTGAAGATCCCCAATCAAATGCATTTAGTGAGTCATAAAAGGGAGACCTTAGGTCGTACAGCCACAAAAGAGCAGAGCCCTCCAGCCTTTTCCTGTAGAAAAGGCCTTCAAGACCTTTCCAACAAAGTCAGCAGAGGTGGGCCATCGCCATCCCACTTCTTCATGGAAATAGCACAAAGAAACCAGACTTCAGGGTGCAGATGCATGAGTTAGCGACAACTCTCGACTCTGCCCAAACAAAAACTTTGTCTGGAACTGGCGAGGACCCGACATATGTATGCAATTCCCGACTGGACTCGACGACTCAAATGCATATGCAGACTCCAAAGAGATCAGAAACCATCACCGTCAATCAACCAGACACTGCACGGCTAATGGCTAACTTAGCCCAATCAGCAGACTCTTTGATCAAATGATCGTCCGACAATAAGCACTCTTCAAGGAAGTCTTTGCTCGAAACAGACTGATTAATAAGAGGACCAACATGACTACCCAATGTATCAGCCAAATCTCCCAGGACACCAATTGCAGTCTTCATCACCGCATCGTCCCTGTTCAGGAACAAGGTGGAGCTATTAAATAAAGGAACCGATTTGACTGGCAATACGCTGCCAAAAAAAGAAGAAGAAGCATGAATAGATAGGGAAAAAGGAAGTGGGCAGGTGACTTACATGTCCTTTTCATTGTACAGTGTGTCGAGGAACTGAAGGATGTGAGCTGCATAAGGCATCAGTAGCTGGGTCTTCGGGGAGTTCTTGAAACCTTGTAATATACCAGAGTACGCTTCCAATATTCCATTCCTTAGCTGGTTGGTGTATTCAAGCATTTCATCATCAGCTGTTGCAGCACGTGCAGACAGCTCTGCGGCACTTTGTAGCATAGGCATGGCATAGATCAAATACTTCTCAAAATTCTCCCCTATTGCAAGTGCGATGTCACCAAAGCATGAAAATATTGGCGGTTTTACGGATCTGTGTAACTGATTGCTGGAGAGATCCTTGAGGAGTTGTGTCATGATTCCATCACAGAAGGGCAAAATTTTGTCTTCCAAAGCCCTGCACAAATCCCCGACCACACCAACAGTAATGGCACAGACCTGATACTCTTCGAAGTTCTGAAGGCCCATTTCCAAATACTGATAGAACCCTGGCATGTATTTCACGAAATTGGGCCCAGCTGCATAGGCCAGAGCACCAATAGCAAGCATCGCCTCTTCATGCACAGTTGCATTTCGGCAGGCAAAGACCCTCAAAAAGAGATCCATGATCTGGTCCGCATATTGCATGAAGGCATACTTTGTAGTTTCTGAAGCACCCAGCTTCTGAATGATGACTTGTAAGCAACCACAAAGAAGGCCCTGCAGCTCATTCTGCTTCTCTCTCTCATCAGACGACAGCTTCTGTGCTTCTAGGGTTTGATGGAGCTCCATCATGAGGACCGGCACCAACTGCATTACAACAGGTGCTGTCTCATCAGTAGAACTCCTAACCACCTCATTCAGAGTCTCATAGGCTGCAGTCCTTAGGCGAGATTCTCCAGCATCTTCCCTGTGAGTAACAGTAAGAAGGGCCTGAATTATGTCTTGAAAGAAAGAGGATAGTGGTGATGTCGACCCAGCATCCTCATAACCTTGAGCAAGAAAATAGAGAGCACCGCATGCCTTTTCAGCTACATTGGGGACATCCTTCATGCTCTGAAGCAACACAGTGAGGATCTGAGGGCAGTTCTCTGGTGTTATTATAGGCACTTCCACAGTCGAGCCATGAAGGAACTCAAAAATTCTTCCAAGAGTCCATGCCGTAGTATCTTTCACATGGTTACTCGGGTCCTTCATTAAGGCGGTGAGCATGAAGTTGAGGGCAACATTGACAATAGGCGTGAGCTTGTCAGGTGACGGGCCCTCCAGAATAGACCCAAACGCATATGTTGCCGCCTCTCTCTGCCTCCAATCCGGTTTGGTTATATTCTCTTCAATAAAAGGCATCACAAGAGGAACAATGTCATCTCCAACAGTCCGAGCAACCAAACCCAAACATGTGCCCCCAGCCATGGCAAGATTCCAAGCACCTTCATCCTGATCCTGATCCTCCTCCTGTTTGAGGAGAGTCTCCAATAGCATCGGAACTAAAGCAGGCAGAGCCTGCTTGATGAAATAAAAACAGGGAGTATCAGAATCAGCAGTAAAATCACTGCCATATTCATCTAAAATGTCAATTTCCTCTTCGCATATCGAACTCCAGAACTCTATAGCTTGAAGGGCAACCGGCTCCTCATCTTCCCGCACAGCTTTTGCTGTTATATTGAATATGTCCTGCATGTACGATGCGAGCTTCTCGTAGTAGGTGGATGAGATGGCCACCAAACATTCAAACGCCGCCTGCCGTATCTTCACCTCAGGCGAGAGAGTTGCCTCGCAAACAACTCTCATTATATAGTCTCTCTCCATGTCATTCGAAAAGTTCGCTTGTGCAAATCCCAACGCATTATATAATGCTCGTGTAGCTGCGAGCCTGACATCAGCGCTTGCCTCAGAAGCATTCATGCCCTGAACAACAGCAGTGAGTATTTTATTCACTTGGTCTTGGTCAACGACCTGTGGAGAAACTTCCTCACACAGATAACCAAGTGTTTCAAGTGTTGCTTGCTTGACAAGAGGCTGGAGCTGGTGTATATTAGAAAGCAGTGAGCCTATAAGTTCAGGCCACTGCTTCTGAGGCAACTCAATACCTGCAATCTTGGCAATGACCTGGGATGCAGTAGACCTGGCATCAGGAGCGGGAGAAGAAAGAGTCTGCAAAAGGCATGCTTTAATCTGAGCTTTCACACCCGCATCCAATGATAACCATCTTTGCACGAGTTCGTTCTTTCTATGCAGCTCCTTTGCATCCAAGGCATTCTTCAGAATCAAGCCTGCTAGCCTGCGGCTATCCACAGGCTTTTCATTGTTTGATAACTCGCCAGAGAGAGAAAGCAGGAAAGCTGGAAGATTTTGTTCCTGAAACTGCTTAAGAGTTTCTTCTGCATGCTTCCGGGTCGTAGCATCCACCGACTGTGCATTCAAGAGAATCGAAGTGACTTCCATCGCCATCTTGTGGCTCTGCAAATAGCGTTAGGCTAGATTACAAAGTAGGTAAATATAATCATTTCTCTTGCACCTAGATGTCTGAAGAAAAGGAAGAGAAAAGATGGCAAGAAACGCTAGTTTAAACTTTACATACAAAGAAACATGAAACTTGTTCAACAATGAACAAGCAAAAACGAGAAATGCTTATTCGGCAGCACTTGCCACTTCTTGATTATGATAGTTGATGATACCATAAAACGAGAGTCTACAGAGGTTCCAAACATGTCAATTAAGCAGGTAATAACTAGTTTTTTTTGCTTTAGAGGTTCCAAACATGTCAATTAAGCAGGTAATAACTAGTTTTTTTGCTTTAACTATTTGCTAGTAATACTGGCCAGTCTGGCCTATAGCGTAAATTTGCATCAAATGAATTCTACTCAACGTAAATACAACACAAGGACATGAATCTCAATATGAGAACTCGATCAACAGGATTTGAGTACTGAGAACTACTATCACGGCAACAGTCAAATGCATAGAACTAAGCCATCTCAGGATATGAACATTGTCCATCACGGAACATGCCAGAAGCGTGTCAGGAAGCCAAAACGATTAAATTAGATCTATATCGATATAGTAAGCTGCACTCTTCGACCAAAAAAAAAGGGCAAAACTATAGCAGATCTGACATTGATCAGCATACACAATTCTAATCATAACTCCGCAAAGAATTTACTATATATAAAATTGAGAAGAAAAGAAAAACTTTGCAACTCTGATGGGGCCACCAAAAGTACTTCAATCCTTAGAACCCATAAACGCATCAAATTAGAGGAACTAAATTCAGCCCATTAAAAGCAGAAACATATCAAATCTCAAGTATATGACACGATTACCACTATATCACATACATCGCTGCTTCAAAACCCTAGATCACCGTAAGCAAAATTGTCCAATCACACAGCGCAGTGGGAAAATAATCGAAATCGAACCGATGAAGACTTCATCTAAATTGGTGACTAAATGCTAGATCGAGAGCGTTAACGAGTCAAAACCTGTTCGCCCCTTCCGAGAGGAGGCGGTTGAATTCGGTGAATCTGGACAAAATCGATTCGAGAAGCGGAAGATTTTGGTGCCTCTTTCGCCGATTCGCCGACGATCTGCGCGAGAAAGAAATCGCGGAGAGGCGATCGACGGGTGCAAAGAGGGATCGAGCGGCCGCCGAGCAGAGAGGGCGTGAAACCCTAGGAGAGAGAAATTTAGAAAAGTGAGAAGGGTAGAGATAGAGAGAGAGAGAGAGAGAGAGAGAGAGAGCGAAATGGTAGAGGGGAACAAGTAGGAGAAGCGGACAGGGTACACCAATTGTGAAGCTGGAATTGGTAATTCATGATATCTATTTCGACTTTTTCTTTTTTTTAAAATTTTTTAATTATTATTCGAGCCACTATTATTATTGGAATCGCGAGATGATATTATTATCGTCACGCTTCTTGCTGGGCAAGCCAATCCCTACGAGAAGAGAACCCACCAAGCGGCTATGATGAGCCCCAACCCGAAGCCGAACTTTAAGCGAGTCTGTTCGGATCGGGGTTCGAGTTTGACCCAGACTCGACTACAAGTTATGACTGGTAATAGACGTGGAATCCGGGAGAAGGGGATATTAAACAAGTTTATGGGCCTATTGTGGCCCGAGCGAGTTAGAACTAGAGTTTTTCTTCCTTTCTTTTTCTAGAAAATACTGGTACGCATAAAATATTTTTGTTGATATCCAAAAGAAAAAAAAGGTGGTACAATCTACAGATCATACCTTTGAACTAGGAACAAATAAACACATACACGAGGCATGCCTCGTGATATAGATGATTATTCATTAATACAGTAATGCTGTTTTAGAATATAGATAAATACAGCTATAAATGTTAAGCAATTATGATTCAAACTTAAAACCACGAATATCAACTATTAAGCTCTTTATCCGCTGTATAGATACGATCTGTAACTTGGCACTAATGTTGTAGGTAAATGCCAGCGTACGGGGTTTATATTTAGCAAAATTGGAAGCAAGTTCAGTGGGCCTGACTTGGAAACATGCCTGGGCCTTGGGGCCTTTTCCTACCGGTACAAACCACAGGCGCAAGGTCAAAATGTGGAAAGTTAACCCGACACGATCTAACTCCGACGGAGGGAAAGAAAGAGGAAGAGAGCCCCCAGAAAAGTACCCCGCTCGCTCGCTCGCTCGCTCGCTGGCTGGCTGGCTGGGGTGAGGTGAGGTGAGGTTCGGATCCCTCGACCTGCTGCCTCTTGCTCGGGAAGATATGTCTCTAACGGCGGTGAAGATGTCGGAGGACGTGTGGCTGGCCTGCCTCGCCCACGCACTCACCACCGAGACGGAGGAGATCATGGGCCTCCTCCTCGGCGACATCCAGGTGTGCAATTACTCTAACCTCCTCCCTACCTTTCTTCTGCTTGCTACCTACCAAGTTCCAATCTCGCACGATTTGTTTCGACGCTCCATGTTCCACTGCTTTGGACGCTTTGCGGGTTCTATTTTGTCAGGCTTCTTGCTGTTTTAGCCGATTTTCTGCGGCAATTGCTTTGGGAGCTTTGGGGAAGTGGGCGGCAGTGATTCCTACTGCTGCTGTACATCTGATCTTCATCCGTACTGCAGTTTGGGGTTATATCTAGAGGAGATTCAATATGCGTCTGATCTTCGGTTGATTGTTTAGTTTTTCTCCTACCAAAGTGAATCTAATATCCTTCAATATTGGGTCTTTCAAGTTTTCGCAGTAGAAAAGCACTGTGAGAGAAGCTCTCGGGTCCTTCCGAGCATATCTCTTCCTATTTAGTCGAGGAGCATGTTAGCTGTTAATGAACCTGCAGTTCCATCAGCTAAACAGAGCACAGACCCATTACATTTTATAGAATCTCCGTTTAAGTTAAGCAAATCCCAAACAGGGGCGTCAAATGTCTATCGAGAAGAGACAGAGAAAAAAAATAAGGTCTATTTTATGATGGCCTATATTTGAGAGCTCCTCCGATCATTTTCTACCCTTTTGTAAGATACAGCCGTTCCGCACGTTATTACTTTATCCTATTTCCCTCTTTCTGCCCTGTGCCCCCCAATTTCACCTGTGCATACAGTCGAATCAGTCGTTGATATTAAGTGAAAGTAGCTTACTAATAGTAGCAGGCTAGTTTAAATATGCTTAATACGGTTATCTCAGTTTCCTTCAATGCCCTTTTTTTTTTTTTCATCCTTCCTTCCTTACTTGCTTTCCTGTATTTTCTCTAATTTTTCAATTTCTTGTTAAATGTTGGATTCTTAGTATAGGCGACCCACTCCCTTTCAGTTTCTTAAAATGCGAGTATGTGATTCACTTGATCGGTTCTGTAGTTACATGTGCTAAGTAATCGGGAATATTTATACGCTGGTTCCTGAAATTTCAAACTATCTCAAGAACAATCCTTAACTTCTCATCCTTCCATATAAATCCCTCTATTTTAAGTTTGTGTGTCATGAGAGTATTCTGTTAGCAATCTAAACTGTTGTTCCTTCATCACTGTTTCACCCTGTAAACTTTATATGCACATCCCTAATATGAGGTCATCCTATTTAGTTCGGTTGCTGTCTTTTGTAAGTAAATCTCTGCTAGAGTATGGGTCATGAGTGTTATAATTGTGTGTAACATGCCTGATGAAATTATGGCTAATTGATAATTCATGTCAAGAGCTGCACATTACAGCATTATGCAGTGGGGAATTCTTTGATTTTATCTTCTTATAGCTAGTAATTTCATGATGGGCCTGCAATGTACTTGTTGCAATTGATGAACAATATTATAAGAAAAAAGTAAGGCATCTACATTTAATGAATGGACAGAATTAGTTATTATGTATTGCATGTTCTACAACCTGTAATAAATACTTCTTTGGTAATGGTTGATTGCTCTAACCAAATTAATACTTCTCTGTGCAATAGGGCAAGGTTTATTAATTGTCCATATGACTGTACAGTTGATATAACAGTCTACCAGACGAATTTTATGTTATTTTATACTAGTTCATTATATACTTATAGTTTGTCATGCATAATGTTCTTTGGTAGCACGCCCCCCCCCCCCCCCCCCCCCCCCCCCCCCCCCCCCCCCCCCCCCCCCCCCCCCCGCTACCAACCGCTACCAACTTTTCCATCATTAGATCTACCTCTTTGACCTTTTTTTTTCTTGAATCATACTATTCCACCAATCACCACTAAACCTTAGGGGGACCACTATTATCCTAACCCCACAACCCTTCATCCAAGGGCCAAAAATCCATAAGCACTAATGACTTAGTGCTATTAGAAGCATTCCAGCCTACTTCTATGTATGTATGTGTGTGTGTGTATATTTGTTGTTTTACATTGAGGTGTTCCTTAAACGTTGTCAATATGCCCTCTTACAGTACTTGACACAAGTTATCTATTCTTGGAGAGTTTTAAGCGTCTTTTACTTATATGATTTTGTTTTTACTTTTAAATACTAAATTTAATTTTCTGTGTTGTCTATGGAAGTTTTGTGTTTTGACGTTGTAAATCTTGTAGTATTCAAGTGGTGGCAATGCAGTTGCTCTTATCTGGGGAGCGTCCCCACAGATGCGCTCTGATCGTCGCAAGGATCGAGTGGAGACTAACCCCGAGTTACTGGCTGCAGCTTCAGCACAAGCTGAAATATCCTTAATAATGGTTCTTATTATTTTTCTTTTTTACAGATGTAAAAAAATATTTTTGTTTTGGACTCGAACTTAACTTGTAAATACAGAATGACCCTGACCACAGGGAGGACCACTAGGGTTATTGGATGGTACCACTCACATCCCCATATTACAGTTCTCCCATCTCATGTAGGTATGCCGACAGTTTATCCACTGACATCTGGTACTTTGTGATTTCTAATTTGTGGTGTAGACGTGTAGCCTTATTGACTCCTAGTTTTGAATACTTGTGATCCATCACATGCTACGGAGGATTTTGTAGTTTGTTTGGCTGTTTAGGATTTTTCCCCCCCTATTTTATGGTACTTCAGTTCTCAAACTCGGTCAGAATCTGTTGTTGTTTTTGGTGCATTTGCCACATTATTATATTAGTTGCGCTGTATCCATATCTGCCTTTTGTTCTAATATTCAGACATATGTGTGAATAATGTCCGTCTACAATCTATGGTACTAGGTTTAGTCATCTTCTGTTTTTACTCTCTTACTTGAGATGAACATTCTTGTACGTGATGTGACTAATATGTGATGGTTTAATATTGTTTGTGGGCTATGATTTGCAGATGTTCGTACACAGGCTATGTATCAGCTGCTAGATCCTGGCTTCATTGGGCTTATTTTTTCTTGCTTTAGTGAGGATGCTCATAAGGTCTCAGTTACTCTTTGCTTCCTTTACAAACTGAAGCTATGGCACTATAGTTTCTGTTGCTGAATAGCTGTTTCTTTTTCTTCTTTTCAGGTCGGAAGAATTCAGGTCATTGCTTTCCAATCTCTTGATGGGAAACAAAGGCATCTCCCTCCTGTTAATAATAGTTCTATTATAGAGGTCGAATCATCTCTTAGTTCCCTAGAGAATGCATTGTCAACATCAGGATCTGCAATGAATGAGAACATTGAACAGGACACTGGTGATTCAAGAGCAGCCAAAGCTACAAAGGTATGGTGAGATGTTAATAGTTGTTTTAAAAGCTGATACTTTAAATATTTTCTCTTTTTACCCACTCCTATCTGTAATTAATTAAGACTTGGTACTAAAATTTGATGCCGGCTTCTCATAGGGGGTGTTAAGGATGTTTTGTTCCCTAGTATGTTATAAGATGCTAGCACTGTTCTGTGTCATGTGTGACATTAGAATGCAGAGTCTTTTTCAAAATTCTCCGCTATGTGGTCTGAAGTTGAGATGACGTGTTTAGACTCTTGATCTTGCAAATTCACCACTTATGCAGTCTGAAGTGGAAATGACATGTGTTTGGACTCTTGATGTTGCCTATACAATGGGGGAGGAAATGGGCAAGATTATTTACTGCAGAAGAATAGTTTCTGAACAGCTTTTGCCATATCTGTTTGCGTTGATGTGTGTGATATATTGAGAGACTACTTAAATCATGTAGATCTTTGTTTAAATTAAATCATGTTTCTTTTGTTGATCTGAGGTATGCCATATGTTGTTTAGATGGTGGGAAGATCTTCAGATTTAGAGGAGTTCTTTTCTCATGCCGATGTCAATCATCTTGGGAAGCGGCAATCTAGAGAAAACTCTGTTGGTGTTTACAATCCTGAGAATGCACACAATGCTGCTGCTGAGATAGATTCTGCAGATATGAACCCAAGCATGCAGGAGGCCTTGCACCGTTCTAATATGGATATAAGGTACTACCAAATATGTTAGTACTGTTAATTCTTACACTGTTAATTTTATTCATCTATTTCAGGTTTGCTTACCTACCTACTTGTGATATCAGTTGCAAGGATTCTTGTTTACGTACAAATGCTTGACCGGTTTTATGTTTGTTTTGCTATGCTTTTTAATGCTTGCAGGTGTCCATCCCAAGTTATCCGTACTAATTATGGTTTGGTCCGAGGGCTCCGAGACCCTATACATTGACATACTAGTTTTAATAGATCTAAGTCCTGTACTACTAATATAATACCTAAAGCTTCTAGTTAGGAAATGGGTAGTAAAACTTACCATATTTTTTCTCAGGTTATACAAACATGATGATTTTCAGGAAGAATTAGTTGCTCACTGAGCATATATGCTTCACTTGGTACTTTCTAATATAGCTACATTACTTGCTTTGCTAATTTGCTTTGTCCTAGGGAGGGTGGGACAACTAACAGTAATGTGATTCAATGGTGAATGCCCATGAGAATTTCGAGAATCCATATCATACTAGTCTTTCTCATCTACTATATTCTTGTGATAGTGGTGCAGAGTACATAAGGAAGGAAGTGCCACTCCAAGTCCTCCCCACCAGGTATCTGCTAAAGCTTGAATCCCCCTTGACTTCTTTCACCGACATGCAGCATGTACTTCTTGAAGAAGAACGATCAGCTTATAACCAAGCCATGTCCCAGAATATGCGGTATATAGGGCATTCTTAGTATTCTAATCCCTCCTCAAGCTCCTCTTTTTTGTTTTTTTTGTTATCTAATGATATGTCTATTTCTTGGTTTTGTTCACCAGTGACGGCAAAATGCACCCTCTTACATTTATTCATCACACATCTACCTACCAGGCTTCTCTGTGCAAGTTAATGGAATATTGGTGAGATAAAACGTTTTTCTTTTTCCTCATCATTTTAATTGTTATATCTGTGAACTTACACTTGTATCACTTCGTTTTTCCAGTTTAAGTCCTGCAGTGACTGCACTCCAAGACCGGCTGAAGGAAAATGAAATTCGGGTAATTGGACTAGTGCATTTCTTTTTCTTTTTTGTAAATTTTGACTGTGGTTACACACCTTGAAAGGAGTTAATAATTATGTCATCACTATGGAGATAGTTATTGATGCTGAATGAAGAAGCCAAATTGCTGGAGGCTGAAGCCCTTGGGAGAAGTGGTGAGATGAAAATGGGATCTCCTCGCCCCACGCCATCTTCTCAGGGGTTAAGGGGCAGTGCAGCGCCGGCTCAGAAGGACGTGCGTGCTTCAGCAGAGCAGGGCAGCTCTCGGAGCCCTCGCAGTATTGGCAGCCGAAGAAAGGCCTTTTGATTTTGTACCAGTAGCGTTTATACTGTTACCGTTGTGTATTTTTCTGGTCTTACTGTATCTTGCAGGTCGTGTTTCTGTCTTCCTGTGTTTGGAGGAATGCGTCTATCCCTTGTAAATAATGTCGTTATTTTGATTCCTCCATTGTCAACAACCAACCTTTGCAATGGAGCTTTGCATTTTGTTCGAACCTCACCGCACCTAAATTCTTCTATCTGGAATACTTTCCAGTTTGGAGCTTCTCCTGCATCGCTTACTGTGAGCTCTGCAATCGGGTGGCAATTGGGCGGGGCCAAAGTTCTACCGTCCGAAAGCAGTGTCTGCAGATGCAAAAAAGAAATGAGCATATGCACTGCAGATTCCATTTGTATGAAGTGTAAAGACTCGTCCGAATTGACAGAATTAACAGCACCCATCTCTGCTGAATCGCCAACTTATATTATTTTTAACCAGAGGTGCCCGGGGCGTCGGAGCCCTTTTATTTTTTTCCATTGCACGGTTTACTTGGGCTCCGGATAGCTAGGCCCACCGACCCGGTACATGGGCCTCCCTCGCAGGGTAGGATTTTGTCCAATGTAAAAGTAATTCTCTCTTTTTCGGTGCTAGTGACGTCCCCACGGAGATCATCGTCGTTGATTTTGGTACGACCGCCGCATAAGGAGGATCGATGCCTTTGGCCTTTGTATGCCATTATTAATTATTATATATTATAATAATAATTGTGGCCCAATACCATTTGCTAACCCCCTTACAACAACTTTATATATGCTTTCTCTGCAAACGCTTTGTGCACCATTGGGAAGTATACGAACACGTGTTGCTCCAGTAAGAAGGGTACCCGACGGGGATACCCACCGTTTATCAACTACTCTCCTCCAAAACCATCGGTGTTATCAACTACTCTCCTCCAAAACCATCGGTGGATTGGATGCTGTAGGAGGTGCGTGCTCCCCAATCTGTGGTCCTCTCTCCACTCCTCTCCAGTCTCCACTTGTTATTCGTGAGTCGTGACTTTCTTGTTGACTAGCGAGTGCCATACTGCCATCGAGGGAGCGGTGACGTTGCTCTCGATGAAAGGACAGACGTTGAACCCGAGTCCTGACTCCTGAGCAGTGAGCAGTGAGCAGTGAGCAGGTGAGAGTATTCGTAACCCCGAGAGGACCACTTCTTATAGAAAACCACCCCTCTCCGCTAACATATTTACGATTCCACCAGCAAAACAAAATCGCAAATATAACTTACCACTAGCAACTATAAATAATCTTTTGAACGCTGCTAGTTTGGATACTCGAGCTATAGTCATGCGCTAAGAAACTATTTCAAATGGATAATATTACAATCAGCTCTTCCTAGTTTAGGTTAATTTCCTTGCCATCTAATCCAACATTTGAGTAGATTTCTTTTGTATGCTAGTTTTGCTCTTTTTTTTCTCTTCGCATAAAGAAAGTATTTTTACTATGCTAATCTATAAAAAAATTAATTGCCGGAGGAATCTCTTCATTATGATGCGAAGAAGACATTGCCACGTAAGGGAACTTCTAATTATGTATTACCTCGTGATTACTGCTGTGCTGCAGTACTGAGCAGAGACCGTAGATTCTTTTATGCTAGCCGATAGTTTTGAGCTAGCAAAGCTATGTGCAACCATTGAAGCAAAAGCGGGTGCCATATGAGAGAACTCAACTTTAATATGGTCGGCGGTGCATCTGTACTAATTAATTTATTTATGAAATATATTTTCTGTTTAGTCCTAATATGTGATGAAGCGTTGTTTGAGAGACTGTTATGAATAATATTATTGGAAGAAGCACAATAATAATTAAATTTTATAATAATTTATTTTCATGACAAATTCAAGGGACAAAATAAAAACGTCTTATTTTCTTTCTTCATTAAATTCTTTGTTAGAGATGACTATTGCTTAAGAAAAAAAAGTAGAAGCACAGCAAAAAATATCTCGAAATTATTTAAGAATATCTACAGTCAAGTTAGAAAGTTCGCTACATTCAGATTCTCAATTAATTCTTATGCAAATTCGAACGTTCAGATTATAAGTTTTATCTAAAAGAGCAGGGTGTGACTGGACTAGTTTTATCTGGGTTGTGCTGTGGGTAGGGGTGTCAACGAGCCGAACACGAGCGAGCTAGGGTCGGCTCGTGTTCGGCTCGTTTCATAAATGAGCCGAACACGAGCTGGCTCGTTTAAGTATCGAGCCAAAAAATTCGGCTCGTGTTCGGCTCGTTTAACATGAGCCGAACACGAGCTGGCTCAGAAATAATAAGTTAAAATAATTAGAATGGATATATATATATATAGAAAATAAATTTATGAGATCTTATTCATTAGACTTTGATCTAATGGTTGAAACTTTACGTATAAATTGACTTTTTATAATTGAGTTGGGTTTTAATTTAGGTTGGACTAAAAATCAAATAATAAAAAATTATATTTATATATAATTATATATATATATATATTATATAAATAATATAAATATTAAATATATATATTCGAGCTGTTATCGAGCCGAACACGAGCAGAACTGATCCCAGCTCGTGTTCGGCTCGTTTATTAAACGAGCTAAAAAATTCAGCTTGTGTTCGGCTTGTTTACTAAACGAGCGAGTCGATCTCGAGTTCATTTCGAGCCGAACACGAGCTACCTTACGAACAGCGAGCTGGATTGCCACCCCTAGCTGTGGGCGATATACCAGCTGGATGGATAAAGATGGCGGAGCTCCTGTAAAAAATTTTAAAAGAAGTAACAGGCGAGGTCACATGGGAAATTGACACCCACTACTACAAGCAATTATTTACACAAAAAAAAAAAGGTTTTTGTTTTTGAACTTGTGTAAATTCTACCAAGTGGAGCGGCTTTTTTGGGAACGAGAATGCATCTGTTGATGTGCCAACCCACACAGGAAATTCGATCGATGGACCGGAAGGAAAACAAGCGACTACCCACCACCGCAATCACACACACGCGCGCACATGTGTTTCCATCCGAAAACCATGGACTGCTTAATTTGCTCCTCCTCCACTCTCTCTTCCTCTCCCTATAAATACCCACCCACCATGCCCAGCCATCCCCGCATCAGTTCATCCACAATTAATTAAACACACACAATTAATTCGCCTGTACGTATATAAATATCTATCTACTACTCCGCCGACCAATCGATCTGTCGTCTTAGCTGCGCGAGAGACTTACAAATTGATATGGGTTCGGTGAGTGGCGCCTCCTTGGATCAGAAGCTTGCAATGGCTAAACGCTGCTCCCGCGGTACTCCCCCTACATCCATACTTGCACATTACTTAATTTTCGGCCTATCGATCCAGTACTTCTTTTCACACACACACCCCCTCCCCCCCCCCCAAAAAAAAAAAAAGAAGAAGAGAAAATCTATTAAGTATATAATTAATAGCTCGATCTATATATCTCTCTGAAATTGATTAGTTGGCTTAAATATTTTTGGCAGAGGGAGTGATGGCCGGGGCAAAAGCAGCAGTCGTCGCGAGCATTGCAACTGCCATTCCCACTGTAAGCATCACGATCTCTAGTCCTCTCTTAATTTTATCTACATTAACATCAATTTGACACATATATATATAATTTCCACATCCATCGATCGTGCGTATGTCTGTTATGTACCGAGTAATTAATTAAAGACGTTTAATTGTGTTTTATATATTTACAGCTGGCTAGTGTGAAAATGCTGCCATGGGCGAGGTCCAACCTCAATCCCACGGCTCAGGCCCTCATCATCTCTTCAGGTTCGCTGCATGCCCATAATTAATTGTGGTTTAATCTTCTGTATATATATAGATACATATATATGATATATAGTTTGTTGTGCTGTGAATGATACAACTAATTAATTAATTATTAAGTGCAAATTGATTGATGATCGATGTGCGCGGCATGCAGTTGCTGGAGCAGCCTACTTCATCGTGGCGGACAAGACCGTACTGGCGTCGGCCAGAAAGAACTCCTTCCAGGCGGCTCAACAAGCTGCAGCCAATAACAATCTCAAGGCTTGAGATCACCAACACCAACACCCATCCAATCGGATACGCGCGCACGCACGCACGCACCTGCCTAGCTTACTACATATATATATATATATATATATATATATAGATATATATATTGTAATAGATGGTAATCTCCGCGCATGGCGACCTCGCTAGACATGAGATCTCGCATATGCATATGTAATCTTTTGCGAATGATCAATGACGACGTACTGTGTATATGGAGTTAAGATGTTTTAAATAAGAAACAGTGGTGCGACATTGTTCGTGATGCTTTTTTACTTTTTTATATATTACTTTTTATTTTTTTTCATTTGTGTTATGTCCAGCTATATATATATATATATAAACGCATGTACTTTCCTCTTAATTTGAACAATTTAATAATTTTTAATCAGGACCATGCTCAATAAAAGATTCACATCCGTTTGTTTTTCCAAAAAAAAAAAAAAAAAAAAAAAAAATCTTAATTTTTATAATAATAACGCGTCCCTAGTCCCTACTTGGAGGCAGCCTGTAACCAGATATCGGGCCCACCCCGTTTTATCTACTAGGCCTACCTCGCTTGATGTCTGTACCACTACCAGGGCGCACTCTAAACGGCCCACTAACAAAACAACACTGGTTGCCCAGCATATTTATGTGGGCTTTATTTGACGTAGGAAAACTACCAGGGCGATGGAGCGGTCTGGACCAAATTTGGAGAATTCGCCTTCTGGGGCCCGTATTGGCTGCGAGGCGGGTGCGCCTTCGATTCGCTCGTCCATAAAAAATCAAAAGGGCATCGGTTCGCGGCGTGTAGACTCTGTGCTCGCTCTCTCTCTCCCTCTCTGCTTTTGGTTTTTCCACTCCATTTCATTCTCTTGCTCTCTGATCTTCATCGGTCGATTTCTCCTCTAAAACCTCTGCTGAAGCTGGTTGCGTTCGTGGGGGTTATCTTCCATTTTCGACTAATAAGTTGGGGGGGATCTGGTGGGTGGTAGCAGGTAGCAAGCGGATGTCGGGGGAGGAGGCCGTCGCCGTCGCCATTGGGCGCGTCACTCTCGCTGCCGGCGGATATGATCCAGCAATCAAGTTGTGGGACGTGAAGACCCGCGACTCCTACGCCTCCCTCTGTCGCCCCGATCATGTATGCAGCTACATTTGTTTTTTATGCATATCCTCCTCCTCCTCCTCTTGTTCGAGTAGGAGAGGGGTCAAAAAGACCGCGTTTCCATGCATTCTTTCTCTTCTTAAATTAGTTCTTAGGCTCAGATACTTTTTGATGAACAAGTCCTAGCTACGCTTGTTCAAGGCTTACCAACTCCATCGCGTTTCTCATTTTTTGACGAGGAATCGTTCTCTCTTCCTACTATTTTTCACACCATGGGCCATGGCTCACTATGTTGTATGTTTCGAGCAATAAAATCACTAGCTCGATCAATTTAAGCCTTGTCGAAGAGAAAGGTTTTCACCTCGCCTCCCTTCTCGGCCTGGATCTCCCACGTTATTTCGATGGCACCCACCACCCACTAGTTCAGTATATCTTCAAACAGCCGTCCTTGTTATTCTTGGCTTAGATGAATTGATCTCTGCATGGTATGATCACGTTAACCAGATGGAAAAGCCATCACCGATTTTAAAGATCCTTTCCAAATTAATATCACCTTTTATTTCAATATAAAGAGTATCTCCGTGCGTTACAGAAATTACTTGAAACTATTGTAATTTCTCTGTGAATTTCAATGGTCCTCAACCCCTCCTCCTCCCAGGCCCCAATAAAACAACATATTAGTTCAAGTCAATGTTAGGCTCCAATTAAAGCGACCGAGTTGTTTGGTTTTCTAAGATATGAAGCAGCATGTCATGATGAGGAGCATATATATATATATATATATATATATATATATGGTGAGAATTTAAAATTTTAAACTCCATAGATTTTGTTAAAAGTTCTGATAGATCGGGTGCGCTTTGTAAGGAAGGCTTATTTGCTTGTGCATTTCTTGTATGCAGGGAGACTTTGGATACCACAACCACTGCTTTTCATGGATTTGTGTTGCTTTTAGATATGCTTTGCTTTTGCAAGTGCATTTGGTATTGTTTATATATGTATGTTCTTGTTTGTTAGTTGCCCTTATGTTATGTCCATTTGTTGCATTCTCGTTACGGAAAGCGTATGTAGCAGTCATGAATGTTTTTCTTTTTCGCTTGTTTTAGAAAGAGGTACACTTGGGTAGTAGTTCTATATTTCTAATCTCGCACGTCAGAGAAATGGTTGGTTAGCTATGGTAGTAAGTCTTTTTTAGAAAAATGTTTGCAATTAAACTGGTGATAAATTGTTGAAAAAAAATTATAGGATTGCCTAAAGGTGCCTATTTCCTTGAATCGACTGTGGCAGGTTAACAGGCTTGAGATAACTGCTGATAGAAGGCTCTTAGCTGCAGCTGGAAATCCTAGTATACAAGTTTATGAAATGAACCCAGGAGTCAATTATCCAGTAAGTTCTCTGAAATCAAGTTACCCAGTAAGTTGCTAAGTTTTAGAAGACTATCATCTTTCCTATGACATTTCTTGTATGTAATTATTTGTACTGGATGGTATCAGGTTTTGAGCTATGATTCACATACTACAAATGTGACGGCGATAGGATTTGAGCGCGATGGCAATTGGATGTATTCAGGTTCAGAAGATGGGATGGTAAAGATATGGGACCTGAGGTATCGTAAATGACATGGCCTGAAAAAGAACTCAGCACCCTAAAAGAATTTATCATTTTTTTATCCTCTTGTTAGGTCCTCTTCTGTTTGACTATGAAAATTAATTATAATTGTGATCCTATTCAGAACTAAGGTTCTTCCGTCAACAGATCTGAACTCCATTTTCTGACATGTCCATCTCAATTAGGCTATGAAAATTAATTATAATTGTGATCCTACTCAAATCTAAGTTCTTCAAAGATAAACAGATTTGGACTCCATTTTCTGACATGTCCATACAGTGTACAATCACTTATAAGGCGAGTTTTTTTAAGAAATGTTAATGAAGGAAGTTGTATACTGCTTGTTGGCCATATGGTGTTTGGTTTCTCATTTTCATAATTTTGTTCTTTTAAAAGTTGACCATCTTCCATCACATTAAAGACCATATGTCTTTCTCGGGGCTAAAACTAAAAAAGAATATCACAGCTGTTCTGCTGTTAATACAGTAGTTTTTACATCCAAACCAGGTTCGGATTCTTCATTTTGTCTATTGCAGAGCTTTGTAGTGTGCTTATCCTGCAACTATTCTCTTAATGTACTTGATACATCTCCAGCACATTCATTTTTTGAAGTTATGGTTACTGTGTTTATTGATAGCTCTGGTATTTCTAAGCCATAGCCTTTTAGACCAGCTTCATTCATTAATTATTTTTATATATTGTTTTTGTGGCAATGATTGCCCTGACCATGGAAGCCTGGTGACATATTTGGTATCTAGCATCGACACTCTATATAACCCAACTATTTCAGTAATTGAAGTCCATTATATTCCCCAGGAGGTTGTTCACTTCCATTTTAATGTTATTACAACCCACATACGTATTTACTTTTAATTCAAAATTTCAAATAACTCTCCTATCTTCTTATATCATGTTCTTCAATTGCTCCTGGAAGAGTGGGGTTCTTTTTCTTTAGAAAGGGAGAGAGAGAGAGAGAAAAGTAGCATGCTACTCGCTTCGTTCATTTTTTCAGAAATGAACTTAGCTGCAATTAGGCTTCGAACTTAAAATTTTCCTTTAGTGCAAAGGCCATGGTTGTTGCCTTAAATATAGCTGTATGCACAAGATAACAAAATCATGGCTGCAGATGGAGTTGATTTCTGGCGATCAGAATGGAAATATGCGTGTATGCGATTTAAGAGCTAATGCATGCAGTATCAAGTTGGTAAGTACTAGTTTGTTATACCTCTATATTACTTGTTTATTTTTTAGATGATCCCTAGATATTATTTCTTGAGAGATGATGTTCAGACACCTATCATTGGCATGAGTGCAGGTGCCAGAGGCAGATACAGCAATGAGGTCCTTAACTGTTATGTGGGATGGCAGTATGCTTGTTGGTGCAAATAGCAATGGAGTATGTCATTTTTGGCGCATGCCAATTGGATTGCAGGTGTCTAGAGATACCATTTAGAGTAACTTCTTCTAAACTGAGACTCTTTTTATTTTGTTCTCCGAGAATTGCTTGTGGATTGGCCCCATATGTGCATCAGATGATCACCCACCTTGAGCCCCTGCGTAGAATGCAAGCACATTCGGCTACATTTTAAAGTGCCTGCTTTCACCGGAATTATGAAGTACTGTCAGGTATTGGTTACTGCCGCCTGCTACCCTGTGAAGTAGCATGCTTCCATCATATGACCTTTGTCTCTTATTCTGTTAAAATATTTCGGCATGTACAATTCTGAAGCTTCATGGCTTTGTTTGTTTCTTCGTACTAGCATATTTAGGATACTGCTTATTCTCCCTCGAATATCTCCTAGGTATCTTGCCTCTGCATCTTCTGATCACAATGTTAAGATATGGATTGCTGATACATTTGCCTTGGTGCAGACATTAGCAGGTTAACTTAGCCAAAATCCAGTCTACTTGATTGTGTCAGCTTCTACTTCTATCAGATTTCTTTGTTCTTAATTTGCCCATCTACTCTTGTATTATACTGAGAGCGCTGGGTATGGGACTGCGTGTTCTCGGCTGATGATAAATATTTGTTCACAGGTAGTACCCGAGCCATGGACTGATTTTCTATACTACCTTCTCCTTTTTCCCCCATAAATATATAATTTATTTTCAATTGACTTTTTTATATTAAGCTGCGTTCGCTTGCAGCTTCTTCTGATACAACTGCTAGAGTGTGGAAAGTAGACACAGGAAATTCTGTTGGTGTATATGACGGGCATCACCAACCATTTCTCTGCTGTGCTCTCCATGAGATTCCTGATCGACCTCATAAGTCTGAGCCTTGTGTTGTACTAAAATCTTTCAGGTATAACATGCATTACTATATAATTTTTAATAAAAAACACGTTCTATTATTGAAATTGCAAATTGAGTGTCTATTTTTTTTGAAATTTCCCTTCCTCCAAATTAGAAGATTAAAACAGAGTAGAACATGTAGGAATATGCAATTTTCTGTTGCAAGTTTCCCTAAATTCCTCGATATCCAAAAGTTCTTTTCTTCTACATTGTATGGTTTTGCATACGTGACGCTTCATCTTCGACGATTAGATATGCATGTGGATTTATTTTTTTCATGCATCCTTGTTTCTCTAGTTGACTTTGGAAGAACCATAGGATCTGATAAAAGATCAAGGAAGAGAAGAAGACAATCACAAGGTATGAGCAGGCAACCTTTATTCGTATTTGTTATCTGAACTTTATCTTCATGGCTTAAAAATGAAAAAAGAAGAAGAAGAAGAAGATAATTTACGGAATACGAAATTTATAGAAAGAGCTTTTCACCACTCAGATGAACCTATTATCTAACTAATGGTCTTGCACCACAACTTGTATCACGAAATAAGGCTTCCATGTTTGAAATTGGTCACTGCTTTGGTAGTCTGGTCTCCTACCGTGAAATTAAGATGTTATCTTTGGTATCTTTCAAATTACCGTTTTACGGCGTTGGTTTGGCCGCGGGAAATTGTCATGCGGGTGAGATTTGCGATGGGGGCAGCTACAGGCGCTACAGGCGGTCATTGTATTGGGTCCGGAAGAATATGAAAAGGACTGGCGCACCGCACACATCCCTGTGGCCTTTCATGTCCTCCAAGGAGCAACAAAAGGCTCCGGCATTTTAAAATGAGAATAGCCACTTGCACTTCTAATGGGGCATTAATCCCTACATCAATCCATTTTAAGATTTAAATGCTTTTTTTCGATGTCAAAATAATAAATTAATGAGATAAGACATTTGGATGAAATAAAATGTTAAATTTATACTTTTTTTTTTTCTTTTCGTTTTGCTCTTTTAAAGGATGCCTAACTTTATAGCATTGAATTTATTTGAAGTCGGAATCAGTTTCATCTCCTCTTGCTCTGCACACACACATGCACACACAAAATCAGTTTCCACCCCTGAAGTGGATAGTTTGATATCTTGCTTAGGAGGGTAAATGGCAGTTTGCTTAATATATTCCGTGGGGTTCTGTCTCTAGCACTTACTCGTGAAAATATATGTATAAATATATGTTTTTTAAAAAAGGAAGGAATAAGAAGGGATAGAGCATCCCTAATAAATGATAAGGAAAAGAAAAGAAAAGAATGCTAGCAACATGACATGTGGGCCACATCACATCCCATGCACTGAAAACCCAAAGATGTTCGCTACATCCAGGCTCCAGCTGCCTTCTTCATCCGACTCCAATCATTCACCTCCAGATCAGATCTGAGGAGGGGAGAGGAGCAGAGCGGAGAGGGTGGTGTACACGAGGGAGGGAGAGATCATCAGAGGAGAAGCAATGTCCGTGCCCGTGCCCGTGCCCGTGCCCGTGCCCCTCCCCCTCCCTCTGTGGGAGGAGCTTCCCATGGACGTGCTGGGCCGTGTCTTCTCCTTTCTCCCGCCGGATTCCTTGGCGCTGGCCATGTGCGCCTGCAGGCACTGGCTCGCCTGCGCCCGCACCCCCGGGCCGGCAGCGCCGCGGCACTCGCCCTGGCTCCTGGCCATGCCCGCGCGCTCCTCCTCCTCCTTCTGCTACGCCCGCGACCCCGCAGGCCCCGGGCGGTGGCGCGCCCTCCCCCTGGACTTCGCCCCCGAGCCGCTCCGCCTGGTGGCCCCCCTGGGCGGGCTACTCCTGTGCAAGCTCGCCTCCTCCCCGACCCTCCGCCTCGCCCTCTGCAACCCCTTCGCCCGCCAGTTCCGCCGCCTCCCCGACCTCCTCACCCCGCGCTCCAACCCGGCCGTGGGGGTCGTCGTGGGCTCCTCCTCCTCCGACTCCTCCTTCCGCGTGCTGGTCGCTGGGGGCTCGGCGTCGGGGTCGTCGTACGAGGCCACGCTGGAGGTGTTCGACTCGAGGGAGGGAGCGTGGCGCGCGGCGGGGCCCATGCCGCTGGAGTTCGCGGTGCGGCTGACGGTGTGGACGCCCAGCGAGAGCGTGCACGCGGGCGACGGGGCCGTCTACTGGATGACGTCGGCGCGGGCGTACAGCGTGGTGGGGCTGGACGTGGCGCGGCGGGCCTGGAGGGAGCTGCAGGTGCCCATGGCCGACCAGCTCGAGTGGGCGGCCCTCGTGCGCCGGACCAACGGCCGCCTCGGCCTCGTGGGCGGCGCCGCCGACGGCCGGGGGCGCGTCTGGGAGCTCGTGGGGAAGGGCGAGGCCGAGCAGTGGAGGTTGGCGAGCGTGGTGCCGGAGGAGCTGCTGGGGAGGAGCTTCGGCTCAACTTCCACCTCGACTTCGACTTCGACTTCGACTTCGACTTCGACTTCGACTTCGACTTCGACTTCGACTTCGACTTCGACTTCGACTTCGACTGCGAGGACGGCGTGGGGAAGCACGAGATGCGTGGGGAGCGACGCGGGGGAGCTCTACGTGCTGTTCAGGGAATTGGGCTCGGACATGCTGGTGTGGAGAGAGAAGGGATCAGACACGCCGAGCAGCAGCAGCAGCAGCGAAGATTGCTGCGAGTGGGATTGGGTGGAGGGCAGCAGCAGCAGCAGCAGCAGCATTATTTACACTCCAGTAAAAGCAGTGCTGCTCCGCCCGACTCTCATGCGGCTCCTTGATGGTTGACGACTCATACCCCTCCGCAACAAATTAACCCCCCTATCCCTATCGATAAGCGCCTTTATGAGCACATGACGGCCGATTGCCGTCGCAGGTTTGGCACAGAGGTACTTAGATAAGCCATGTCGATAAAAATGCTGCCGCGAGCACCACCAGCCACAGGCCCACCACCTTCTGTGTCGATAAGAAGAGAGCTATGGCTGCCCTGGCCTGGCCCATCGCTGCTTGGGCTAATCTCAAAGTCGATGACGATGACGGTGATGATAATGATGCCTTTTGATCGGCACGTTTGTTGATGAATTGCTCCTTTGAACATCATTTCCTTCGGCCTGCTCTGGCCCACTTGTTGGTATCTGTCATGGCTGCGCAATCTATCTTGGGCCTTGGGCGTTTGAAGTAAGAGGCCCATTGGGCCTTACAGGAAAATTGGAAGCTAGGCGTTTCGTGGGGCAGCTCGATCTCTAAGTCTTCGTGCGCCTTTTTCATTACGTCTCAGTTAAAACCCAAAGACTCGGCCGTTCGAAAAGTCAAGAGTTGATCGGAATAAAGTTGATTGATTTATTTCTTTTTAATTGACTCTGAGAAGGTATGGACGGGTAAATAATGGCAAGTTAACAAACCGCATGCGGTCTATATGGACGGTCTCCTCCAGGCAGCAAAGTAGATATCAGACAGCATAGCCAAGCACTGAGTCAGTTAACTGCAAGCAGCAGGATTATGGCAGCCCACAGAATGAAGAAACAAAGAAAGCCCAACGCCAGGAACTTCCAAGCCTCCTCGTTGGTTTCGGTTTGGCTCCGGGGTCCTGTTTGTTTGGTCCGGTTTCTGCTCTTTCCCACACTACGCGGGAGCCCTCTTATCTTTGGTGATAGATTTGCTAGCATGAGGTCGAGCGATTCAGTTGACAAGAGCTAATCATAATAATAACAATATCTTGACAGAGTTCACGTTAGTTAACAAGGTTCCAATAATTGAATAATTGTTTCCTAATTGGCTGTAAGCGAAGATGTCTGAGCCTATAATTTCAAAAACTAGCGAATTAGACAAAATCCAACCAATACTTCAGGACAGGTCTGGCAGCTAATTAATCTAACAAACTATAAGTGGCAAAGGGTTTGGTGGTTGGTACTCGAGGTCCCGAGTTCGAATCCTAGTTGATTCACATTTCTAGCTAAGTTTATTTTTAAAATAAACAAAGTGGATAACGTGCTACCTTTCTCTCAAAAAAAAACTACACATTCCTTTTCTTTCAGGTAAAAAAAAAAATTCTATGGCCTGAACTTATTAAATTAGATCAAATTAAGATCATTGTAATAGGTCAGTTCTATCAATTGCTAATGGTGCGCGCAAGTCTCTTTTCAGCTTAATTTATTTTCACCGCAACTTTCTTCGCCTAGACTTGTGGTTCCATTCAGACCGTACACATACACCACCAGTGGTGCCAAGTCCTGCTGGTGCTGCTAAAATTTATTTTCTCCTCAGAAGAATGAGTCTACCGATTCTGTTGAATCTTGAAAAAGTCTAAGTTCATTTATTTTGGTCTTTAATGAACATATAACCCACCAACCCAACTTTTTTTTTTATATATTTCTTTTTACAATCACCAAAGAAAGGCTGTAATCATTTAAGTCTTCCTCAATTGAAATTTGAGCTTCCAATAGTGTTATTATGCCTACTGTATATTAGAAACAGATAAAGAGTATATAACTTAGATTGAAGCTATTATTCGATTATTTTTTTAGATTTTTCAATGATATGTGGTTTTTTATCATCTAAATTTTCACTTATATTTATTTTCAGAAGCAAAAACAACAATACTCATCATAAGGTCGAGGAAAGTATTTTCGTCTAGAGAAAAATAGAGAGAGCATCCCGGGATTTTCCTATGGGATGGGTCAATACGGTGGTAAGTGAACATTTTACTAGCTACCTCCGCAGAAGATATATAATATATAATATGTAATACCAAACAAAGTTGGGTTAAGGACCGTTATTAAGTTAAAAAATGGATAGAGATGTAGTTTATATTTCAAGAAAAAGGATAGAGACCGCGTTGGACTGCGGAGCAGTCTAAGAAGATCATCGTGGAAAATTGGAAAAAACATTTCGAGCCGACCTTTCGCAACAGCAGGTGCAAAGAAAAAAAATAAAAAAAAAAGGTGATAAAGAGATAACGTGGGTGGATAAGGAGAGGCCAGTAAACGAAGTGGGGGCCGGAGATGGACTGCGGATGGATGAATCATGAAGCAGCACAGTTTGAACAGATCTAGGGAGAGGATGGATGGAAGCCAACAGTTGCACCTAGAACGTACACAAGCAAATAATAATGATGCTGATGCTGATAAATAAGAAAACTAATTGCACCTACATCCGCGTGCGACTCTGAATTCCCTCGATAAAATGTTGACCGCTACCTCCCTGTAGTGCTTTGTCCTTTCCGCCTGCCCAGCGCGCTACAACGCGACTTGGTTCTAAATTATAATGCATGCGTCGTCCCGATGTATTGACGTACAAATGAATACTTGTTCGCGCACGCAACAGCTAGCTAGTGGAATAAAAATACGAAATGCGTATACAGACGTATGGTATGGTAGCACATATCCCATTCTCCCCGCATAATATACCTATATAACATACAAGTCGAGCCACGAGTAGAAGCTGTCGCCGAAACGATCAATCATTGAGCTGAGTTGGTAAAACATATATACTCTTAATTGTAGTAGGTCTCCTTCTTCTTCTTCTTCTTCTTCTTCTTCTTGTAATTCTCGGCGAGAGAGGTGTAGAGAGAGAGAGAGAGAGAAAGAGAGAAGTAGGGGGGGGGGGAAGGGGCGGGGGCGGGGGTGGGGGTGGGGAAGCAGAGCAGGGTGGTATAATAAGTATAATAATAATAATAGTAATAGTCAGTGAAATTAATAGGATCCAGAGATATATATGGCGGGTCTACAGCGGTCGAGCGAGACGTTTCGGAGGTCGGGGTCGTCGGGGCTGGTGTGGGAGGACCGATTCCTTCCGGGGGAGGCGGATTCGGGCGGCGGCAGCAGCAGCAACGACAACAACAACAACAACAGCAGCAGCAGCAAGGGGGGCCGTGGTCAGGAGGAGCGGGCGGCGCCGTCCTCCGCGTCCGTGGAGCGCACCCGATCCAACGGCGGCTATCGGACGGGTCGGGTGTCTCCGGCTCTGGACCCGCCCTCCCCCAAGGTCTCCGTCTGCGGCTTCTGCACCTTCTTCGGGAAGCCCCGCCCCGACTCCAACGGCAACAGGCGCCGCCGCTAGCTGCTTACCACACCTACCTTATCTCTCTCTCTCTCTCTCTCTCTCTCTCTCTCTCTCTCTCTCTTCAATGATTTTGGGCTCGATTCCTCCCCCTCTCCCCCACCTTTTTTTTTTTTCTTTTTTAGTTTTATTTTCCCTTCTGCTATATAATATATAGATTTCGTAGTTTGTATAAGATTATAAGCATTGGTGTTCCCGGCTGACAAAATTCTGAATATATTATGCCCGCTTTGTGGCTCACCGTTCCCTTTCTTCTCTGGGTATTGAGGCGCCTGCTGAATTCTACAGCAGAAAATTAAGAGCAAAGAGAGGGGAAACAAAAAATCCCTAGAATTCGGCACGCGAGGCAGAGTTTGCAGACAGCAGGCACGCGAAAAGAAGAACATTCCAATTCCAATTCCAATGCCATCCTCTTTTACTGTTTAATAACCTCGTTTCGTTTCTCTGCCTTCTCTTGAAGACAATTGTGTTTTCTGAAAAAGTATAAGGCCTTGTTTGTATCTTATCCTATGCGGGTGAATATATTGTGCATTGCGAGTTTTTTATCCTCTGGAAATTCTTCAGATTTCTAAAATTCTCAAACTATAAAAGATTGTAGTAGATATAAGTTACCGGAAGCTGTAGTTTATAATGACTCCAGTATCTCTTTTATCTCCATTAATTCTTCCAGAATTAGTCGACCAGCGGCTATGATCGACGACTTGGAGCAGCCCTCCAAAGACGGGAATCACAAGATATAAGTCAGATATAGACTACAAATAGCGACTAATTTAAATTACCTTGTTTTCTTGTTTGACTGGGCAAACAAAGTTAAATAATTGGTCGTATCAGAGAAGAATACTGAAAACTAATCATCTTTGTTGTTGTTTAACCACTTGCCTTGTCCGCCACGGAAGAAAATATCCCGCAATGTCCCTTCGTTGCTCTGTCTGAGCAATGTCACTTCGTTGCTCTGTCTTGAACAATCACCTATTCTTAGAAGATGAATGCCAGGACCTCAACTCATTTTAGATTGTAATTTTATAATTTCTTTAATTTTTAATTTTATAATTTCACTATATGCCTTATCGTTCACATTTTTTTAATAAAATTCTATAATTCTTGAATGAGGGACCTTAGAAAAAAAAATTTGGCCATGGACTCTAACATTTCTCTTCTTGGAATATGCCATCACTAGGCAGCTGTTCTATAACATGAGGTGACACATTCATCGTGATCCACCAAAATTGCTAGTTAATCAAAAAATAATAATAATAAAGTATGCGCAAATTTTATATTTTGTCATTATCACATCCTGTTTGGTTTTGTTTTGTTTTTTTTTCTTTTTAACTTCCTTGTTGAATGGCACCCTGTTTTGCATTCGACTTTCCTCTCTTACATCTTGTCTGCTATTGTTTTTTCTGAGCGTTCATACATGATGAAATTGCCGCGAATTGTCATAGATTCTTACAAATTGCAACTAAAAATAATAATAATAAAAAGCGATCGAGGGAACAATCCTGCCTGTCAAGTGTCAACCAAACAAGGTTCCTCACGAAGTTCTACATGTTCTGCTGGTCTCATTATTTAACCACTGTTTGGATATACAAACTCACTGAGAAATTATTTTTCCCCATCTATAAACATCATTTTTTTCGTGGCATCGATCTCTAGACATCTACGCTTTACGGATCTTGGTCTTATACAACATGACAAGTATTTTGTCCATTGAAAAGTAAAGGAAGCAACCATTCGAATGCGTCACGAATGATCCAAAGCTCGTCCCTACAATGCAATGCCATGTCGCCCCGTATGCTCTATCAAACTCCTGTCGCCAAACACATGCAGCAATTAAGGACTCGCGACAGCAGAACACACACCGGCCCATCGAAAACGCATAAATATATACATGTACATAGACATATGCATATATAGAAAGGGGTGGGAGAGAGCGAATACGAGGCTACGTACCTTCTTGATGTCGTGGGCCATCTGCCTGGAGCTGAACTTGTCGAGGGCGTCGTAGGCCCGCCTGGCGCATCGGAACGCGTGCAGTTGCATGAAGGGCGGCATGTCGGCCGCCACCACCTTCACCCTCAGCACCGCAGCAACGTCCGCTGCGTTCGTCTCGATATGCGGCAGCGACTTCCTCCCCGGCACGAAGTTGTTGCGATCCCCTTGGCCCGTCGTGAGCATGTGGACCCTCAACTTCTCAAGACGCCCCTCTTGCATTGCGGGCTTCGCGTCGCTCACGGAGTGTCGCCTCATCTCGTTCTCGATCGCGTTGCATCTGCCGAAGAACCCCCCTGTCTTCGCCCTGTGATGAGATCCCATCATCACCACCGCCGTTTGGTGTTTGCTGTAAGCGCCAAGCAAGCACGGATCTCTTGATCGATCGAGACGTTGCATATATATATGTGGCAGAATATATGTGTACATGTGCACAATGTGTATACATATATATATATATATATATATATATATATATATATATATATATATATATATATATAGAGAGAGAGAGAGAGAGAGAGAGAGAGAGAGAGAGAGAGAGAGAGAGAGAGAGAGAGGTCACGGAAGGGGTGGAATCTTTTCGCTGTAAGAGTGATAGCGTGATAGGTCACGTAGCATGTGTTACGGGACGCATTCTCTTAGAAAAATAAATGCGGAAAAGAAGACGGATTTGGGGGATCGAGCAAATAAGAAAAAGAGCAGACCATGTGCGATTGCCTGTCACCGTGGATTGGAATGCAGCAGTGATAGCGGTTGGGGCCGGCCACAGGAGCTAGAGGGTGGAAGTCATTACATATATATTTACATTACATTACTCAATTAAGTAAATTCGTTACTCATCACTCACTGTTACTTGCTAGGGCCCAGGGGTGGGGAATTGGGATCCCATTCCCGTATTATTTTTGGCTTCTCTTCTGCTTCTGCAGGGCTATGCGACCACTAGTTCTAGTTCTAGTTCTAGTTCTAGTTCTGCCTGAGGGGGTCCGATCCGATCGGTGCCAGCCCACGCGGGAAGGCCCACCACCGCGGTTGGGTGGCCACCACAATCCCCAACGGCGTTTCTGTCAAGATTGAAAATGTGGACCGCCCCCTATTTTTTTTATTCATTTATTTTCTCTTCTTCCGTTGAATCCACTGTTTTAATTTGTTGGCGCTGATAATTGAGATTAGGTGTGCTCCTGTTTTTCTTCGGTTTTCTCTTTCTTTCTTCTGTCGACGCATGACACCTGGGTTGGCAATGATTGAGATTTGGTTGCGGCGAATCAAGTTCACCTTTCTTTAACGATTTACATTCTATATATATTACACCACCCACAAAGTTAGCGACTCCTATCATATTCATAGACCTACCTCTCTTCCGGAATTACACTACTGGTTACAGTTTGGTGCACGTGGTAGGTGAAACAAAGACAGAATAATAGACATCAGGCGGCACCGGACCTATACAGGAGATACTTACGACTGAGCTACAGTATACGGACCATTTCTCTGTGTCTCGGACCAAAAAAAATGACTATTTATTATTCTCTGTCACAACTCACAAGAAATAGAAGATTAGGAGAAGAGTCATAGATTGAAGTCCGGAATTCAATATGATCCAAAATCTTTATAATCGGATCATCTTGGATTGCTCGGCATAATAAATAAGATGTGAATTTACCGACCATTTCTAGCGCAGACGGTAAAAATCTTGATGGTTAGTATCGAGGTTCCAAATTTAAAGCCTATTTATTTTATATTTTTAGCTAAGTTTATTTTAGAAAAATAAAAATAAAATATGTAGTATACCGTCTTTCAATAAAAAAAAGTTAATAGTATTTGAATTTTCGCTAAACAGCTACAATGATGCAAGCAAGAAAGAGTTGAGCACAAACCGTTTCTAGTGCAAGTGGCAAATGCTTTGATGATTGATACCCGATATTTCAAGTTTGAAGCCTATTTGCTTCATATTTTTCACTAAATTTATTTTTTTTTTTTAAATAAAACGGATAGTATACTATCTTTCTCTTTCTAAAAAAAAAAACAAAAAACTAGGCCAGATAAATAACGGAACCTTTCACACTACATCTTTTGAATAGTGTTATATACATTCCAAATATGATGCACACAATAGATACTCCTAATTAGCTAGGGGAAAAAAAAACCAAAAGGTTCCTTCAGAGTGGAGCGCCTATCTTGCGCTTGAAATTTTGAAGGAAACAAAATTTCTTACCTTTATTAGAAATAATTGGATTTCACCGTAAATCTTGACTAGCATGAGATATTTTGCATACAATGATAGATATTTTGCATATAATGATGATATATATATTTTGCATATGCGGATCCGAAGATTTCGGATTGAACATTAATTAACCAATTCTAGTCCACAATATTCTGGGTCCTGAATCTCGATCAGGCCCAACTCGATAAGCTAAAAACAAGTAAGTCTTGACTAGCATGAGATATTTTGCATACAATGATGATATTTATATATTCTGCATTATGGCGATCCGTATATTACGGATTGGACATTAATTAACCAATTCTGGTCCTGAATCTCGATCAAGCCCAACTCCATAAGCTGAAAATGAGTAAATCTTGAGTAAGCATCAGATATTTTGCATACAATAATGATATTTATATATTCTGCATGATGGCGATCCGTATATTTCGGATTGGACATTAATTAACCAATTTTAGTCCACAATATTCTGGGTCCTGAATATCGATCAGGCCCAACTCAATAAGCTGAAAACGAGGGCCTGATTTTTGTTGTCTTTGGCATTGGCCCGCAGCACAATCGGCTGGCCCGACCATGAGCTGTCCAACAGAAAATCATTAAGCACCGTAAATTCATGATTTCATGGTGTGTAGAATACCTAGTTTTCTTCCTTAACGACGAACGTAAATGATGGGTTGGCGACTGCGTAGTTGCAAATGCACGTTCGAAAAAGTGAAAAAAAATTGATAATTAATATCCCAAATTTTTTAAATTTGAAATTTATTAATTTTATTTTCAAAATAAAAAAAACGAAACAGAAAACATAGTATCCCTCTCTCTCTTCTCCCTAAGAGGATAAAAAAAAAAAAAAAAAAAAGTAAAAAAACAGAGTGTTGAGTGTTGTCCGATGCTGTTGGTCGTTTTGGCCAACATTGATAGTCTTTCATGTTTTAATAAAAATAGAGAAAATCGCCGAAGTGTTGCGGGAAAAAGAAAAGAGCCACGGGGCTGGAGAGAGAGTGAAAACTCGCAAGCAACGTAGGCAGAGCCTCCGCTCGGGATGGCGTGGACGAGAGAGTGAGCAAGTGCTGTGGTGATGGAGGAATCAACGCCCGCCCACCCAAAACCAAACTAGTTGGGTTGGGAGGGCCCATCCAGGCGTAAGCAGTTTCCTTCTTACAGTTTGTTTTCCCCCTCCTGGTGGCAAACACGAAACGCGTGGAGCGGCGAGCATCGCGTGCTAATAGTAGTAAGTCGTACAGAGGGGCTGACGAGTGACGAGTGACGAGGCGGGATAATAATAGCAAACAGTCTTCTGGTTTGGGTGGGTCCCTTGATGATAGTAAAGGCGGAAGGCGGAGGAGGAGGCGAGGCCCAAGTCTCCCCATCCCACATCCCCATCCCCATCCCGTCCCGGGAAGGGTCAATCGGTCAACCCGCCCGACGCTGATGATGAGGCTAAAAACCAATGCCCGACCCGGGAGGAGGACCATCCTCTGCGCCTTTGTAACTGTAATTTTCGGCGTAAGAAAATGGGCGCGGCACCACCACCAACATCACCATCAAAATCATCTGTCCCTCTCTCCTTGCTCCTGCTGATTTGCCTCCAAATCATTGCATCGCGCTCGGCGTCGGCGAGGACCGTCTGCCCCTCCCGCAGGGTTGTGTCCGTTGATGATTTTGGAGCTGTCGGGGATGGCGCCGCCGACGACACCAAGGTAAGTAACGGGATGCTCTTTCCGCGCCGCCCCGGCCCAAATGCGTCTCCTCAGTTCGCGTTTTTAGAAACAACAAATCTGATGATGATGATGGTCCGCCTACAGATTTGATGCTATAAATTTCCTTCTTGCATTCCCGCCCTGCCACCTACATGCCTACATGCCTGCATGCCTACATGCCTACATGCTTGTTGCGCTTTTGCGGATTGCGGACATGCCTGTTCCGTATTAATTTGCTAGCCCAATCCTACTTACTCTCGTATATCTTTAGCTTGCGTGCTTCTAATAAGCATCCGGTTCCTCATCTAACAGGAAAAAGGCTTTCAGGATCGTGATGGTTTATTACTGGTTAAATTCTTCTCCTCTGCTTTCACACGTCTGGTTTGCTGTTGAAAGCTTAATAGTTTGGTCCTCCTCGTCTGTTGTTTCACACTCTCGTCGAACTAGCTTTAATTTACTGACTATAACGCGCTCATTTTCCTGAAGCTTTACCTGTTTTTATGGCTCAAATAAGTCAGATCAACCCTCTTCTTTCAGGCTTTCGTAGATGCTTGGAACGCCACTTGTTCTTCACCGATTAGCACAGTCCTTAAAATTCCAGCAGGAAAAGTATATTTCGTTGGGCCTACAGATTTTGCTGGCCCCTGCAAAGCAAAGCTGAAACTTTCAGTATGTCTCTCGGCTTCTCATTCATTCTCCCCTTTTCTTTAATGTATTTACAGCACAAACGCATAGATACGCCCATCTTCCGTAGATACTGGGAAGTATCTATTTTGCTTGTCTATTATATGCATCGACACCAGAACTCCCATTCCGCGTGGATGCTAGGAAGTATCTATTTTTACTTGCTTATTTTATGCATTAATACCAGAACTCCAATTTTGTGTAGATACTGGGAACTATCGTTGCTCCGTCAGATCCGGACACCTGGGGTAAACTAGACACTCATAAATGGCTTTATTTTCATGGGGTAAGCCGGCTGGTAATGAGAGGTGGAGGGACAATCAACGGCAACGGACATGAGTGGTGGGCACGATCCTGCAAGAGGAACAAAACAAACGTAACATTTTGATTCCTTGAGGAGGGAAAAAGAATGTGTATTCATGCTTCTTCTTTTCTTTTTCTTTTTTTCTTTTTTTTCATGATACAACAGATTCTGAATGCTGCCTTCTTTTTCTTTTTCTTAATCTCACCTGCAGCCTTGCCGACCTGCTCCTAAGGTTAGTGAGTATTCAGTTTAATGGTATGCGGTCTGCTCTTTTCCATTCACAAGTGTGATAAATGTAGCTATGATGCAGGCAATTACATTTCATCGCTGCAAACATCTGACCATCAAGGAATTGACTCTTAGTAACAGCCAGCAGATGCATATGGCATTCTCCATGTGTTCTCATGTTCGAGCATCTCATCTTAAAGTTATCGCTCCTGCCGAAAGCCCGAACACTGATGGGATCCACATTAGCGAATCAGTCTCTGTTGTCGTCAAGGATAGTACAATTGGAACAGGTCTGTGTTGCCTCAGTATTTTTTTAGCATTATTAGCCACTCTACTGTGCTGATTCCTGTTTACAACTAATTCCATACAAAAGAAAGATTAGTTTGTTTTAGGCTACCACCACATTTCACAGTATTATAGGACAGTTGGCGTGCATGTTACTCAATGTTTCAGTATGCAAATTGTTTGCTTGATGCTGACTCGCATGTTTCTTATGTTTGTTCTCTTCAATATGGAGTAAATATAGATCTAATGAATCCTGAGGGAGCAAAACTAAGTTCTGAAAAACCTCAGGTGCCTTAATTAATTCTTGCTAAAGCCGTGAATGAATTGTGTCATCTCTTCTTAGGTCCCAAGGCAGTTGAGCACAAGATACGACTGCAAAATTCATAGTATCATTTGCTCATACTAAACTTATGTTTTAATACAAGGCTACAAGCTAATTTTTAGGTTCCAATTTATAAAACCTAGCACTGTAAGTTTCCAAGGAGGACAACATGTTTTCTGTGTTTATAAATGTATTTATTTCATCAACATTCTATTGTCTAATTTCCTGCTTTTCAAAGGCATCATTTGATTATATTGTCATATTTTCACCTGGTTCCAGGAGATGACTGTATCTCCATAGTCGGTAATTCTTCGAGTGTTTGGATAAGGGGCATTCTTTGTGGACCTGGTCATGGTATAAGGTTGTTTGTTTAAAATCCTCTTCTTTTTCTTCGTCATCTTCTTCTTCCTCTTATTCTTCTTTTGAAGTTAAAAATATAAGTTCTTTTACTCTTCAATTAGCAAATTCATGTATATTGATACTGGCCAACTAACCGTGCTCTTTACTTAACAGTATCGGAAGCTTGGGCAAGTCAAAATCATATGATGAAGTGCATAATGTCCAAGTAGATAGATGCCTAATTAAAAACACCCAAAATGGCGTGAGGATCAAAACATGGCAGGTAACATACTGCCTTCCACTAATATTATTTCATTAAGGTTGAAAAAGAATCACGAAAATAAAAATTCAAAGTCATGTGTGGCATATGTGTCAGGGGGGCAGTGGTTCCGCCCGAAAGATCCTTTTTCGAAACATCCTGATGAAGAATGTCTCAAACCCGATTCTTATTGATCAGTATTACTGTGACTCACCACGTCCATGTCGAAACCAGGTATAACAAGCTTTCACTTCTTGGTACTGTTTAATAATTCGTACCTTCAAGCTTTTGTTTTCTCAAGAAGGTATTCATAACTGAAATGCAGACAATGGCTGTTAAGGTGGCAGAAGTCTCTTTCATTGGCATTAAAGGAACATCAGCTACCAAGGATGCAATAAGGTTCGTTTGCAGCGACAGTCTTCCTTGCGACAAACTATATCTGAAAGACATCCATTTGTCCTTAGAGTCTGGAGGGGAAGCCGCTGCTTACTGTTGGAAGGCATTAGGATTTAGTTCTGGTTTTGTTCAGCCACCTTCTTGCCTTACAAGTGCTGATCACCACCTCATCAAACAGTATATCAATTGTAGTTCAAAAAATACCATGACAGGATATATCTGAGGATATTTGGGCTTGTGGCTTTCAGCTTTGTAGCTGTTTTTTCTAGTTTTGCTTGTTTCACTAATGTACAGTATATAAATAGTTTGTTTGCACTTTTTCCTTGTTTCTGTCATGGTTGGCCTATCATCGTCTCTCTCACACAGGAAGTAAGTAAGTAGTCCTCATGCAAATTGAAAGACTGACAAATGCATAGCCTTGAGTGCAGTGATTAGGCGATGTGGAGATGAATCGCCCCACCTATCCTCCTGAGGAGAAGTTGTGTTTTAAAACACAGGATTCTGAACAGAGTCTATGTTTCAGCAAACCTAACTATGGTTACAATCGCAATTCTTGGTTGTGCAATTTCATCTGAGATTTTGCAGTTCAAAGCACCTGGAGGGTTTCTGGGCTGAATTCTAGGTATGGTGGGGTTTTTTTTTTTTTTTCTTTCCCGTACCCATTTCAAATTTTGCGACTTGGGTCAATCATAACGGCGGGTTCTGGGATCAACTAGAAAAGGTCAGAAAGTTAATGTACATAATTGTTTCCGTCAGCCTTGTAAATGGTTTGTATAAACGGATTTAGCTTGAATTAATGCTGACATAATGCTGGAGAGATAGAACAGCTCTTGGACTGCCACCATGCCATGGTAATTTAATACAAGTTTGGTCAAACAGACTTCTCAAGAGGATGACAAATTAAAGTGATGTTAGCAAGAGCAAGATTTAAGCCGACCTTCTGTAGGGTGGTAGATATTTCTCTTTTCGTTTTCAGTTGACCTGCATCCTGCATCGGCGCATGCAAGTATTTTTGCCCTCCTTTCAACCGTCGCATAACGTACGTATCTGATATTTGCCGGACCTTCAACTCTCACATAACATTTGTGTGCGCGTGTGTGAGTTTGTGTGTGCGTATGTATGTGTCTGATTTTTGCCCGCCCCTTAATCCTCACACAACATCTGTGTGTGGTGTGGTGCGGTGTGTCCAATTTTTGCCCGCTCTTTAACCCTCACATATAACATCTGCACGCACACGCGCGCTTGTGTTTGTGTGTGTGTGAGTGAGAGAGAGAGAGAGAGAGAGAGAGAGAGAGAGCTACTTGAATGTTGGAGTGATGTCTTCAGATAGCTGCTTTGCTGACACCCATGGCCAGTTTGTCACGGTAGTATTTGTGTGCCGTGGCTTTTCGGGGTCTAGAATACTCTAGTTTTTGCTACGGTACAGATCTATCTAGTGTCCTTCAAATCAAATTTTGTTTTTTGATATCAAGTTTTTGTGACGGATGGAATGCTGTGATTTGAAGTGGAGAAAAATTTTGATCGAGAAGGGTGCTCTTCGTTCGTATTCTGTTCGCATCAAGACGGACGTGCCCACTTCACGGATGGGGTGCCAGCGGGCCTATCATCTCTGGAGTGAGATCTATGCGCCATGCGGCGGGTACTTGTGGCGAATTCGGTGCGACATGGTAGGCCAAATTTGGGTTGGCAAGTTTGTCAGGTATGAATTTATAAGTTTTTTTTTTTTTTTGGATTAAACAGGGGTATACGAATTTATAAGTTAGAAATATATTTGGCCTAATAAATTTGGTCGGACAATTAAGACTAGGCTTGCGCGTCAGCAGCACAGTCAGCAGGATTCATTGGCGACCCTAGCAACGGCTACTCTGCTAGGGTCAAGGAAGCAGTCAAGTCATCAATGGGGTGCCAGATTATACTACATGGTCGCCCGGCCCGGCACGGCCTCGGGCCGTGCTAGGCCTCTCCTCTTGGGCCCGACAGCACGGCCCGGCACGAGCCGAAACGGGCCTTGGCCGTGCCGGGCCAAGCAAAAGCCCGTGGCCCGACACGGAGCACGGCCCGAACCCTAAGGCTTTGGGGTCTGATATTCTGGGGAGGAAGGACCAAAAATCCTCTCAAATTTTTTTTAAAAAAAATAAAAAATGTATATATATTTCAAAAATATTTTAAATATTTGTTATATTATAAATATTTTTAATCAAAATATCAATTTAAATAGAAATAATTTATTGTTTATATTTAAAATTTTATTTTTAAAAAATAAAAAAATACAAAAATTTAGAGCCTGTCCGGAGCACGGCCCGGGCTTAAGGGCCATGCTAGGCCGGAGGCTTTGTAGCTCCGGCCCGGATTTGTAACCGGGCCGGGCCGGGCCGGCCCCTAGCCCGATTCGGCACACTAATGTGGACCATGCCGGCCCGGCGCAGCCCACATTACACCCCTACAAGCAGGTTAATTTGGTCCCTAGCTTGTTGCACGGGGCAAATCACTTTCTAATTTCTTGACGCAGACCTATAAAACAACCGAAAAAACGGCTGTAGTATCAGAAGATGAGGTTTTTAGCTTGAATTCTAGCTAGCTACTCTCCTATTATTATTATTATTATTATTATTATTATTTCATTTTTATTCAATTTCATATTCTTTGGCCTATCATAACATTCGGATTCAGACGTAAAGGAAGTGTTGAGTAATAAATATTAAGTATACCGTTTAGATTTTTAGAGCCAAATGGTTGTTTTACAGGACTGAAGATTATTTCCTGCAACGGATGCATCTGTGCAACCTGTATACTCAATCATCCGTCCATTTCGTGATTTAATCTCCATCGTGCAACCATAATCAATTTACTTTTGAATTTTAAATTTTTTTTTTAAAAAAAGCTGTGTTAGGGATATCTTCATACTCAAAAAGGAAATCAGAAATGTTTTTCAGAATTTGGCTTTGGCGTGGCAGTTCTTGTCGCGCTGTTGGGCTTTTAACATTTGCACACCACGTGTAACTTTTACCTTGCCCGCGTTGGAGTTTGACGATGGACACGGAAGGTTTAGGAAACGGCGAGAGATCAGTCAGTTGGTCGGGCGAGGATTGCCCTTGGCGGTGCGGATACAGCACGCACCACTAGAGCTACCAGTTAATAAACAGAGGTGGTCGGATATGCACGGAAACGTGGATACGCGGTGCCGCTGCCACATGCATTTCTTCTTCTTCTTTTTCTTTTTTTTCTTACTTCTTTTCCCAGAAATGTAGGTAGAGGAAAAACCTCACCCATGCATCTTTCTTCGTGAGAAAAAAGCAGGCGGCTAGGTCCTTGAAAAAAAAAAAGAAAAAAAAAGAAAAGAAAAGAAAGAAAAGAAGACACCGCGAGACTTAACTCAAGTTGTAGCTCCACTAAGCAAGAACCGATCCTATATTCTGATCAATTTTCTCATGTCCTCTAGAAATGCTGCCGCGTGCGTTTCTAGTTTCTACTCAACGCCGAAAGCAGAGAGTTATCCATCCGATGCAGCAGCACCTGGTGCACCTGCCTTGTTGCATGGCTCTCCATTAATAATTTTCATTTCCTCTAGTCTCCGCTCTTCACTCGATCACCCCAACAATTTATAATCCCGCCTTAGATTGCAATTCCAATTCAATTCGGAGCGGTTGCTTACCTTTGTTATCACCCAACAAATAATCCTTCTCCCTTCTTCCTCTCCGCAGCCTCTGCTCTCTCTCTCCCCTTCTCTCTCTCTCTCGATCGAACTACTGTTATTCCGAAGGAGGGAAACAAGTGAGTGACAAGGAAAAAAAACAATAAAACAAAATGTTGGAGCACAGTGGAGATCCCCTGCCTCTGACTCATCTGAGCCACATCTCACTCGTGTGCAGATCGGTGAAGAGATCTCTCGATTTCTATCAACACTTTCTTGGCTTCATCCCCGTCAAGAGGCCCGGATCTTTCGACTTCCACGGTGCATGGTATTGATTTGCACAGCATTCCACAAATAAGAATGCGATGCATACTTCGTTCACCATACATGCTGCAGTAATCTCAATGTTTGTCATCCAACTAATCTAATGCCAAGTTACGGGCGCATGCGACAATTGCAGGTTGTTCAACTACGGTGTCGGAATCCACCTATTGCAGTCGGAGAATCCGGATGGCATGCCCGAGAAAACAGAGATCAATCCCAAGGACGACCACATCTCTTTTCAGGTATAATTGCCCTTCTCTTGCCTTGCTCGTTGTCTCCGAATGTCTCTTTCTCTTTGAACGTCGGTTTCATATGCTGAGCGGGTGATAACTCTTGCGGCCTGCGCGCTGCTACAAAACAGTGCGAGAGCATGGCTGTGGTGGAGAACAAACTGAAGGAGGCAGGCATACCGTACCTCAGAAGGACGGTGGAGGAGGGGGAGGGGGAGGGGGAGGGGGAGGGCGGAACCAGAATCAGCGTGGATCAGCTCTTCTTCCACGACCCTGACGGGTTCATGATCGAGATATGCAACTGCGATAATCTACCGGTCATTCCTCTCCCTGCCCAACCTCTTGCATCTCGCAACCCTGCAAGCTTCGAGAAGCACAGCTAGAATCATCCGAGTACCATCACCCGCGCTCCTTAGTCCTTACACCATCGATCACACCTTCCCTCGTGAAGTGTGAACTAATGAAATCACGAGTACTTTGATGTGTACACGCATTGGCAAGCAAGCTGCAAGACACAGTTAAAATTAAACTGATCATGTATGGTTGGCGTGCATTATCATGTATTAACGATTAATTAGGACTGTTTAATAGCGGACAACCCTTAATACGTACCACAGTTTACTTGATACTATTATGTCTCATTGAATACACCTTTCCTGTTTTCTCAAGGAGCATTTTGTCCAAAGTTTGGAGGATATGATAAATCATCTTTGTAATAACTAAGAATGTGCCATCCCGAAAAATTTTAATTTCTACGACTCCACAACCAACTGAAAAACAAACATCTATGCCCTACTCACTTCTGAGAGGATGATGAGACCAGATAAGCTGGAAAACAGAAACAAACAGCACATCAAACCTAATCCAGAAGTCATGACTGATAGATGGATCCACTCAATGATCCATTAGCAGGAAAAATAAATATTTTTTAAAAATGTAATGAAAAAACAAGGATTAGAAAAAACAAAGTCAATTAGTGGAAAGTACTCTTGCATTAGACTCTGCGCAATGCAGAATTTTGGTATATTTACGAAGTTTCCTATACTTAAAATGTTTCAGATTCTCTTGTCTATAGCATTGTTTATTGCTGATTTCTGCGGGAGAATCACAAGAAAAGAATTAAGTGACTACTTTTGTCACTTTCTGAGTTTGAGGTAAAAGGAAACACCAATATACTGCAGCACTTCCATTTTATTATTGCACGACCTGACATATCGTCCTTCCACAAGCAGATATACAACGCATTCTTAGCCACAGAACAGTGTATTCAAGACTCAAGAGGATGGCGGAGACTGGAGAATAGCAGAATGACTTGATAGCAATGCCCCGCTCTGTTGATAGAAGGGATGGAAAACTTGAACACCTTGTAGATATAAAGCAGTTTGCATCTCTATCAATCGAGACACCTGCATAACAAGGTCATTATACTGACAAACTTAATTTACATTAAAAAAATTTATAAAAAAAAACTAGTTTAACATACTCTACAATCTAATGACTGAGCAATTGCATGCGTAACATTGTGTTACTTCGCTTACACTGAATACAGATTTTTTTTGACACGCGCAATTAATGAACAATTCTTAAAGTGCCCACACATGGTATGAATTGTCTTAACGTCAGAAAACTGAAATGGATACAGATCGTGAATATGTAATAATTAAGCCACCTGATTTGGGCAAAGCCATTAGCGGAATGTGCTTTCTTAGGTTCAGCAACCGGGAGAAGCTAGTTTTCTTTACATGCTACCATCTAGGTTATCTGTTTAGCTTTGTGTCAAGGGCGTCGAACCCTCGACTGGCCGGTCCGCGGCTACGTAGCTCGTAGCCGTCGGCCGTCTTCTTCGGTGAGGTTATTCCCCTCGACCGGAGGCTTAACAGAAAGAGAGATAGATTAGAGATATAATTCTTGCTTAATTCATTGTTCAGCGATTACAAGTATATATGGCCAATGGCCCAACCTAAATGGAGAAGGTTCTCCTTGATTCTAGGGATTTCCAAAACAACCTACCTAAATGGAGAAGGCTCTCCTTGATTCTAGGAATTTCCAAAACAACTAACTAATTTCCAAAACAACTAACTAATTTCCAAAACAACTAACTAATCTAAGTTTACTAATCTAAGTTAGGCTAACCCATGCAGCGCCTGGCATATGTGCGTCCGCACATGACACATCTCTCCCCGCCTCGAAGGCCAGCTCGTCCTCGAGCTGAAAGGAGGGGAACCGACCTCTGTTGTTGCGCCCAGGGCCGGCACGGAGGGGCTGGCCACGCCGGTCCAGGAGACGGAGCGCCCCCGGCGCTGGAAGGACATGCGCCGGCGGCCGGGGTCCCAAACAATGAGCCCCAACTCGCCGAGCCACCGGGTGCCGAGGACGACGTCGTACCCGGCCAGTGGCATGACGTAGAGGTCGGCCGGGAACGAATCGCCGTCGATGAGCAGGGGCGCGTCGCGGATGACGCCGGCGCAGGTGACCCGCTCGCCATTGGCGAGCAAGGCTGTGAGGCGGGGGCATTTGCGGAGGGGCAGACCGGAGCGCCGCGCCGCCTCCGCCGAGATGAAGCTGTGCGTGCTGCCGGAGTCGAGGAGGGCGACGAGGGACGCGGAGCCGAGTGCCACGGCGATCTGCATGGTGCCCGCCATGGGAACCCCAGCCACGGCCTGCAGGGAAAAACAGGGCGCCTCGGCGTCGTGCTCCGCGTCGCCCGCGGCGTCCGTGGCGTCCCCGATCTCCACGCCTTCAAGGAAGAAGATGCGCCGGCAAAATCTGTTATGGCCACGGGTATATTTTTCATTGCAATTAAAACAGAGGCCCAGACGGCGCCGTTCCGCCATCTCGTCCGGGGTGAGGTGCCTCTGGTTGCCCTCGTCGCGACCCTGCTGGGCGGCCACCGGAGGAGCAGGGAGCGCCAGCGGCTGCTGTGGCACCGGAAGCGCTGGCCGGGGCGCGGGGGGGCGGAAAGGAGGCCGCGCGGGGGCGCCCGAGGGGGAGGCTGCACCGGGCGGTCGATCGCCATCAACTCCACTTGTCGCGCCAGGCTCATGGCGGCTGCGAGTGTCTCCGGGTTGTGGATGCGGACGGCGTGGCTGAGCGGCGGCAGGAGTCCGCCGGTGAAGAGCTGGACGCGCTGAGCCTCATCAAGGCGGCCCGCGCGAGGCAGGAGGGCCTGGAAGCGATCGGAGTACTCCTCCACGGTCCCTTACGCCGGCACTCGGCGAGCTCGAACAGCGGAGCCGAGCGGAGGGGAGGCCCAAACCGCAAGGTCAGGAGCTCCGTGAATCGCCCCCACGATGGCGTGCCCTCGTCCTCCTGGAGTTGGATGTACCAGAGTTGCGCGACGTCCTCCAAATTGAACGAGGCCATCCACACGCGCTCCTCCGCCATGGTGCGCTGTTGGCGAAAATAGGATGCGCACTTGTTGATGAAGAGCATCGGATCGGTCTTGCCGTCGTAGCGGGGAAAATCCAGTTTGTGGAATTTTGGGGGGCGATCAAGATCGCGCGGCCCCTCCGAGCGGCCGCCGGCGCCGCTGTCCGACGACGAGGCCGACTTCTCCTTCATAGCCGTCATGTCGGCCTTCATGGATGTCATCTCCGTGGTGAGGGATTTCAACATCTCCATCACATCGGCGATGGTGGGATTGCTCATGGCTGGTGGCTGCGGAGCGGCAGTGGTGGAGGACTGCGGTGATGGTGGAGGGCTAGGCTGGTGGGCGGCGGATGTGGAAGAATGGGTGGAGCGGGTGGTAGAGGATCGACGTGGCTCTGATACCAGGTTGTCAAGGGCGTCGAACCCTCGACTGGCCGGTCCGCGGCTACGTAGCTCGTAGCCGTCGGCCGTCTTCTTCGGTGAGGTTATTCCCCTCGACCGGAGGCTTAACAGAAAGAGAGATAGATTAGAGATATAATTCTTGCTTAATTCATTGTTCAGCGATTACAAGTATATATGGCCAATGGCCCAACCTAAATGGAGAAGGTTCTCCTTGATTCTAGGGATTTCCAAAACAACCTACCTAAATGGAGAAGGCTCTCCTTGATTCTAGGAATTTCCAAAACAACTAACTAATTTCCAAAACAACTAACTAATTTCCAAAACAACTAACTAATCTAAGTTTACTAATCTAAGTTAGGCTAACCCATGCAGCGCCTGGCATATGTGCGTCCGCACATGACACTTTGTTTGAGTAGTACGAAAACAAAATCTAGGTTAGCTATTTACACATTTATTTGTTGCGTTCTCTTCCTTCACTTTAGGATGCTTTCAACAAAAGTTGGTCAGCAAGTAGTAGTAGTCAATTTCAAAAGAATCAATAGAAAATATTTTCCGTTTATGTGGTCGTCAACCCAAGGAAAAACAATTACATTTTAGTAAAGAGCCGTCCAAATCTGTGAGGCTAGCTATCGTTTCTCCTTATCTAGTAAATTCACCTGAGCAAGCTTGGCCCCCTAACTGGTTTAGCAAAACTAAGACAATATTAGTTTGGTGTATGTTTGGCATGCTAAGCCCTTCCATACCTAATCCAACTCTTATCCATGAATCAAACTAGGCAATTATGCAGTAAATGAATCAGATGAAATTAACAACTATAAAGTGAAGATTAAGAGGTCCCGAGTTCGAATCCTAGTTGATTCACATTTCTAGCTAAGTTTATTTCTAAAAAAAAAAATAAACGAAGCGGGTAGCGTGCTACCTTTCTCTCAAAAAAAATAAAGTGAAGATTAAGATACTATTTATTATTATTATTATTATTATTATTATTATTTTTGTATTGGTACTTACTGCCCTGCGGAATGCAAATAACTCCTCCTGACCAGATAATAAAGATGCAATTCCAGAAAGAGTAGGTCCCGTACTGACGCTACCTGATGCTAAAACATCTCGCCGTAGTTTTGAACCCTCAATCTCTGTTTCAAATTGAAAGCTGCAATATAGAATAAGATATGCCTTATCAGTGGAAAAATGAGCAACATGGGAGTAAGCAGATAATTAAAAAATTCATATTTTATTTTTCTGCACGGTTGTTTGTTTATAGGCCATTTTGCTGGGTCCGACAATACTACTAATCGATATTAAACCAATCTGTAGGACACCTACAACAGGAAGCTAAGATGTTCCTGAAGGAAACTTATATGGTTTTAAGAGTAAACTTAAACAAGCAACGAAGAAACTAGCATCTGGCCCAGTACTTGGCTTTGACTTCATATGCTGAGCGGAAATAAGGAAAAAGAATGCCAACATGCATAATAGAAGACCGAATTGGTGATACTTGCCACGTGCATGATATTTAACTTTCAGGAGGTTAAAAATTGTCGGAGATGTAGCATCCAAACTTATGTACAAATTTCATTTTTTTTTCTTTTTGAGGAAATCTATAACACTTTAATAGTCAAAAAGTTCAAGTCACACAAGTTTGAATAACAACAGTAACCCTTTTCCTAAAAGAGGGAGTACTGTAAATAACTGCAATGATTATGCTCTCCAAGTTTAGTAATAAATGCACAAATTACCTCTCCAAGTCAAAAAGAGTCCCTTCATCTGCTCCTTGAAATATGTCATCAATAGAAGTAGAAGCTAAACAGATAAGGCAACAATGGTGATTGTACAACTCATCGATGAGGGTGATAAATCTTCGTGCCTGCACAAATTAAAAAATTAAGAAACATGTAAAGCAATTACCCACTAACAATGTGAAGATCAACAGTATATGACCTCAACAAACAAAAGCACTATGTCTTAGTTAACAAAGGTCTGATTCAGCTCAGTCGTCATAACGGCCTAATGCCCTTTGTATTTCAGATTCATGGCAAGCTTCTGCCATGCATAATACTAATTTAGCCTAGGTTAGCTGTATACTCAGGAGACTTTTCATGTATAGTTATAAACTCTACTGGAGAGTCTTCTCGATATAATGACCGAGTATAAGACTCAACGGATTTATCCCCAGAACATAAATGATTCCCAATATTGAAGGTTGACTATTTTAGTAACAACTCACCACAATCTCCCAGTTTAGATCAAGTGAGTGGAACGGATATTAAATAATTATGCAACTTTTCTCGAGTTTATTTTGTGAAGCTTAGAGACCATTTTGCCTGACTTTTGAAAGAGTTTCTGTACGCTGAGAAGCAACAATCAAGTGTTTGACAAACAAAAAGTCTAAAGCTTTTGCCATGGGGGAACAAAAAAAATCTTAAATGACCTTCTAGGCCCAAAATCAGTGCCTTCAATTTGAAGCTCCTGCTTCTGCTGCAGTGTTAAGCTGTTCAAGGAATTTTAAAAGAAAAAGCCATTACTAGGACTTATTCGAAACCTTCGCTTGAACAACACCTCAATAGAAACCTCCAGCCAGGCCAAAAAGTCCCTTTTTAAGTACAATCACCTCAATTATATGAACCTCCAGTGAGGATGCAAAACAGGAGTACAATTAAACAGGAATACCTTGTCACGAATCCTCATACTCATCACTGGAATTTCTGATATGAAAACTGTGTGATAGTTTCTAGCTATTGCAATATAATCAGCTGCCCCGACCTGAACAAGATGGAATGGAAGTTAGCATTGTGTTTGCTTTGACATGAAGATACAAATAGATGATTGATTTTGAGAAAGATCCTTCTAGCCACTTTAAATGCCAATAATGATAACCAAATTTATCCAAATTTAAGCCCACATGCAAGAAATCTATATATATAGATGAAAAGAAATCAAGTATATTACTGGGCGGCCGCATAGATACTCAAAGTCAAATCTTGCTACTCCATTACAGCTTTCGGGAACCTCTAGAGACCTGTAGAGAATATTATCTGATTGTTAGTTAGACACAATATTGGATTGAAGAAAGTTGCTCCATACCACTGCACTTACCTCCCAAACATCACCGAAATGGTTGTAAAGGTAATATATCCTCCAGTTTTCGTAGTGATCTCGTGCCACATTAATTCGTATTCTCTCTGAGTATTGGAATTGGAAGGCCAAAAATAGTGAATCTGAAATAGAGGATTGATAAAAAAAATTAAGAGTAAGACCAAGCTGTCTAGCACAGTACCACTAGATGGTCCTAGAGTTAAAAATGTTAGTGATAATGAGGCAGATGAATTTGCTGCCAAAAAAGAGTCCATAGTAATAATTGATTTTGCAGGCTTCGTGAAGCTATTTTCTTCACGAGTATTCTCGTTTGCAAGTTAAAAAAGTTGTTCAAAAAAAGAAAAAAACAATTCAATGATTAGAGAGATAGATGCTGGTTATATGCCCGAAAGCCAATCCGGTGACACTAGTTTAAGGATATTTATATATTAATTATTTATAATTCATAATATAAGGGCATATATTTTATCCATGTATATTGTCTAGCAGTGCAGTATTGACGTGAATAGTCCATAGGGTCTTTATTTGAGAAGACATATTTCTAAGAATTAGAAATTTGAGATATGAATTTTTCTGTACAAGACTCTTTAAATGCTCCTAACCAAAGAAATATTATGAGGGCGGTGATATTCCGGATAGGCCGGTATATACTATATTTCTAATTGAGGTGACGAATCTCAAGTTACTAGTATAGAGACACTAGAGCAAGCATACACATACTTGTTAGAGAACAAGTACACTGAGCGTGACCATTTAGTTGAACAGTCACATGGTTGTCGTTGTCGCCGTCTTTCTTTGCCGCCGACGGCTAAGCGTTAAGCGGATAGTTGTCGTTGTCGTCGCCGCCTTTTCTCTGCCGCCGCCGGCTAAGCGTCAAGCGGTAATCATTATCGTTGACGCCTTTCTTTACCGCCGACGGCTAAGCGTCAAGCGGATAGTCGTTGTCATTGTTGCCCCTTTCTACGACTGACGACTAAGCGTCAAGCGGATAATCGTCGTCTTTGTCGCCTTTCTCTACCGCCGACGGCTAAGCGTCAAGCAGAAGTTGTTGTCGTCATCTCCGCCTTTCTCTACAGCCAATGGCTAAGCATCAAGCGGATAGTCGTCGTCATTGTCGCTTTTCTCTACCGTCGACGGCTAAGCGTCAAGCGGATAGTCGTCGTCGTTGTCGCTTTTCTCTACCGCCTATGGCTAAGCATCAAGCGGATGGTCGTTGTTGTTGTCGCCTTTACAACTGATGGCTAAGCGCCAGTGGATGGTCGTTGTCGTCGTCGCCTTTACCGCCGACGGCTAAGCGCCGGCAGATGGTCATCGCGGTCACCGGTGCAACAACAGCAGACGGGCGTCCATCTCCTTGGTCGATGATGACGCGACAACAACAACAGGGAACGTGCTCCACTCCGGGATCAACGACAGCGCGGCAGCGGCAATCAGCGACGGTGTAGGAATGGCGACGAGCAGTCGTCTCTTATTTGTTGACGATGGCCCGACGTAGTGGTGGTCGACAATGGCGCGAAACGATTTCTATGAAGTCTGGTTCGCGTAGAAAGCTCGATGTAGGGAATACCTTGACTAGGAGAGAAGAGAGAGAAAAAAAGAGCGAGAAAATCCAAACCCACCTTTATGTTTGTCTCTTTTTTTTCAATCCAAGTTTTTTTTTTTTTTTTTTTTTTGTGAATAGAATCTCCCCTTCTCTTTTTTTGCTCATTACTCTTTACATAGAGGGTGGTAGAGATTTATAGTAGAGAGAAGAAGTGGAGGAAAGGTGGAGAAGTGGGAAAGAAATGGGAGAGAAGAGTGAGGAAGTGGTTTGTTGATTGTAGAGAAATGGTGAAGCAGGAGAAAAATTAGTGGAAGTGGGTTGATGGTGGAGAGATGGGCTTAGTGAAATAGGAGAGAAATTAGTGGAAGTGGGTTAATGGTGGAGAGGTGGGTTTGGTGAAGTGGGAGAGAAAAGAGGAGAAGTGGGCTTCTTTTTTTCCCCCCTTTTTCTGTTTGCTTTTGTTTTTTTTCTTCCTAACATCTATTATTGCTATATGAACCAAAATTATAAACAACAACATTATAATCAAGACTACAACTCCAATATAAAGCATTTGGTTAAAGTCTAAATTTAATCAGGCCAATCTCCAAACCTAATCAACCAGATCTTTGTTGATGACTTCTCAGATATTGACCCAACTCAAGACTTAAACCCTTCTCATGTCCTGTCATGTCATGTCAAGCTAGATAGGAAAGGGATTATTTATAATTTCAATTAGATTTGATAGAGGAAAATGTATATTCAGGGTAATCATTAAGGTTAGAACACAATGTACCACCAAGCATGCAGATATGAAGGAAATACAAACTAAGGATTGAATCTTTCGGTTCCATGGGGTACACTGGGTAAGACACCATAATTTAGGCACCCCATTGAAGGAACCTATACAAATTTTAGACAGCAGCAAATGGTTCTCCATTAAGCATTATCCTGATGGCAGATAAGCCAACTTCACAAACTAATAAAAAAATGACCGTAAAATGTCCTACAAAATAGGAGCGCCTACTTAATTTCCGACAAACCTGATCCACATTATTGGTTGGAATTAGGCGGCGATAGTCGGTTTTGCTTCCAACAAAAAATTTCTGGCAATTCTCCTCCAATGTGGATAAAAATTCAAGAAAGATCTCTCTCTGCATGCCATCCTATAACATTCCATAGAAAAAGTGAGGAAATGAGTTAAGAACAAAAGAAGATCAATATGCAGCACAGGCAATCTCAAAGGAAAAAATAGGTACAGAACTGCTTTTGGCAAGCTTTAATATGATATTGCCTAGTGCCCACCGACCCAGAAAAATTCTAAAAAGACAATATATCCAAGGAAGGAAATATTTGCTTCCTTTTGGGTACTACGAGAGAAATTGGATTGTACACAATATATAAGTACCACTTCTAGTCAAGATATTATCAGAAAATATTCTTAAATATGATTGTCAGAAACAAGAGTGCTCCTGTTCCTCTAAAGAGAAGTTCCAACCACTCATTTCATGCTGAATGTTGAGCAAAGTAAACTCGAATTCATATACAAAGAGATTCTGAAGCCTGATAACTGAGTCACTGAAAGACCAGCTGCATTGCTTGGGTCTTTGATATCATATGACTAAAAGGCTCTCACACTGGCTGAGGAAAATTACCGGCTTATTGCTAACTTGCAGAAGCTATTGCAAGTTATTTGATATAATGTCTCTCACAAGTTGTATCTTCATATGAACTGTGACTGCGTATTGTTTTATTATTATTAAGATTTTCCTATGTACCTGTTGATGATTCACCAAAAAATTCCAGTAAATGCAAATAACGAGAAAAGTGTCGATACAGAATCGTAAGTTCAATTATACCTGATTTAAATCCTCAGGGGCTCTATTACTGGTAGCAACAAGAACTGTTCCAGTGCTTAATAATCTGCTCATAATTCCAGATAAGGCCACAATTGCAAATACATCAACGGTCTGTTAACAGAAGGAAGTAGCATATGACCTTTCACATTAAGTCAAAAAAATAAAAAAAGCCAGAACTCAGTGGACTGCTTAATCATAAAACAAACTTTCTGTGAAGCATACAGTCATAAAAGAAGCATCAAACTCTAAGCTGAATTTCCGAGGCGACAACTCTATGCTGCAATCATCCTGCACTCTTGTCTAAAGGCACTGTCAGCTGCTCACCTCACCTCTTACTTAGTGGTGGCACTATATCGGTAAGATATAAAGATGTCCCTAAGAGAAAATATTTTGTCCTAGAGTACCATGCTCATATTTTTAGCAGTTTCATGATTCAAGGTGTCTAGCTAGATAAGCCCTCTATATCTTGCCGTTTCTTAAAATTCTGGGAGGATCTCCAAACAGTTCTATACATCTCGTTCCTATCAGCCTCATATTGTAGCATTATAAAAATTTGGAGTTTTTGTTTAATGAAGGACAGATTCAATGCAGGACTGAGAGCCACTCTCTCCCTAATTGTTTTTTACTGATCCAATTCTTCATTTTCGGTTAATCATGAGTTTTAAAAAAAAAAATTAACAAAGCACGTGCCAGAATTCCATATAAGATTGCACTTTCTCCAATTAATCATAACAAAAGTGAACCCCAAGAAACCAATATTTTTAATCATGCTCTGAAAAAGAGTCATCTTCAAATAGTTACTCTCCAGAAAACTTAACAGATTCTTGACAGGTCATAATAACATGAAACTCATATGTGCTACATGAAACATAAGCTATGATTAAAGATATGTAAGCTATATGCCTAAAATGTGAGACCAAGCAAAAGCAGGTTAATAAGATTCTGATAAAAGATTTTCCTCAAAAAAGATTCTGATAAAAGAAACTTGAATTTCTACCTACTATAGAAAAACCAATATATAAGTTCCTTTGTGCACGAAAACAGAAAGATAACAACTATTTTTTTAAAAAAATATCTAGGAATCATGTCAGAACATCTCAATGCTTTTCAGCTACAAATTACAAATTTAACGTTGATAAGACTACCGAACTGTCTTAATACTCAAACTTTGGGGAAGCAACTTTATGATCTGAAGCAAGAAGTGGAATTTCTTTTAATCTTAATTATAGAAGAGTTGTCCATAACAAAAACATGGAAAGAAGACAAATTGAATTCATGCATCTAAATATAATAACCTAAATGCTTTAGAAAAAGGTATAAGTGCATTTAAGTTCTTTATGTAAATACAGAAACAAATCTATGCATTTAGCAACTAAGGATCTATATTGAAGTTAGCATTTTTATAAGAGACTTAACTGAATAAGATGCTGTACCTAAAAACTGTGATATAATATCCATATAACAATGGTATGACATCTCTGTAAGGACTAAAAGAAGCAACAGAGGTGTGAAATGTAGAGAGTTATCATCTTAGATGTACCTGTATTTCATCAAAGCAAAGAATGCTTGCCCCACTCTTATCTGCTCGCCTATCAATAAGAAATTTATCCGCAACAGCAGGAAGAATATGCTTTGTTTGAACCTCTTGTTTATATTTCTCTTCTCCAACTAACCATTCTTTAACTTTTGTGTCAAATGAGAGGCCAGCTATCCAACTAAAAGCACTAGACTGGAGAGACTTTTCCTCAGCCTGGTTTTTCCATATATCATGCATATGTTCATGTATCTCAAGCATGGCCTACAATGAACAATACTAGAAATGATAAACATGACCAAGATTATAAGTCATAAGACATAAACAGCTAAGATCTGCTACAAGAACACCAATAATAAATGATAGCTTACAATTAAACAAGAACACAGTAATCATTGATTCCTCATGATGCTGTTGGACTGCAAACAGTACTAGTAACATAAGCTTGCCCTGTTTTATGTTCAAGGAGTGACCTTTTGATTCATTAGAGAACTCTAGTACACAAATAAAGCTGAACATTATTAATTTGCCCGCAGTCCTGGGTAAATAGGCTACTATCAGTTCTAGAATGGAAGGAAAAAGGTAGGGTTTGTCCTAACAAGCCATTCATTGATTTCATAGGTTAATTTTACCGATACAGTCCTAACACACCTGTGCAGCATAAGAAGAAAACAGGGTAAGGCAACGAAAATCAGTTAACATTACTTAGATGCCCAATAGAATTCAAAATTAAAAATTACCTATATAATAATTATCTCACTGATATTTTGGGCATATGTGTGCTCAAATCTGTAAATGGGTGTGTAGGGATGAAATGAAGAGAAGTCTGTTTCATATAAAACAATTTACCTCATGAAAATGAAACCTCCGTCTATGTTTAACAATACCTTCAGTAGCACCATAAAACATGTCCATTAACATAGTCTTTCCTGTAAGAGTACAAATTCTTCTTTTACAACAAGTATTACAAGAAATGTCAAAGAACATGCAAATTTTAACATTGATTCAGTAAGGTGTTGATTAAGCTAAAGAAACTATATAAAATAAAAAGAATAAATTTAGCCGAGTTTGGACAAGAAAGAAAGACATCGCCTAAATTCATGCACTGCACCTAAATAGATGGTAAATTTTTTTATTATTTACCACTTCCAACATTCCCGTAGAGATATATTCCTTTTGGCGCCAGAGGTGCAACTGGTCGCTGACCAACTACTGTATCTAACTTCTTCTCTCTGTTAAGATAGGAGACCATTTTCCCCACTCCAGGTTCTACATCTGCACGTCTTCTCCTGAACGCAGAACATTGCGAATGATTAAAAAGCAGCAAATGCCATATCAAGGTTGAATAAGCAATAATAGTATTTAAGCAAGCATCACCCAGTTATTAAATACTGATTAAAGGTTATCTAAAAAACACAAGCAGAAACCGAATGAAAAAGAAAATAATAAAAACTGCCATACCGGTTAAAGTAACAGTGAGACAGACGTGAATGTAATATGTTAAGTTCAAGAACGTCGGGAGACTAGTGGCTTACCGCTGTAGAGCAGAAATAGTAATTAAGGACAAAGACAACATGCATTTATACCACCAAAGTGGCTCCAATTGTGAATTATATTCAATGGACAATTACTTTCATATACCTGCAGGTATTATGTGCCATGTACACTCATTTGTCAAGTGAAATGATGTCATTTTTATCTTTTAGCAATCGATAATAGCTAGACACTGACATAAATAAAGCTACAAAATGACTTTTTTTTTTTAATAGGTAAATCTAGCAGTAAATCTAGCAGATCCTATCAGAGTTATATTGAAAGTAAACTCAACATTCTCATGCACATGACTATCCCTTGAAAAGATTAAAATCAGAACAAAATTCTTGATAGTCGGCAAAAAGTATGGTTAAATTTCTTTATCACAGTAGTCTTTGGTGCTGGAGTAATAATTGGCTAGAATATTGCCAAGCTTCATATCACATAAAATCCTGCCTTTCGGACGCTAGAATATTGCTAAGTTTCATACCACATAAAAAAAACCATGCCTTTCAGTCAGTTGTGCACTATATTCGTCAAGTTAATTGTTACTCTGATAGTAATTACAGTTGCCAGATAGCAAGATGGATAGGCATACTAGAAAGAAAGGCTATAGAAAAATGGGATACTAGAGTCAAAAGATCAACATGCAATAGCCGCTTCACCAAGTGCCAAAGTTCACAACTAACAAAAATCTCCAGTTAGGCAGGGATCCCACACCGTGAGATCAATTTGTTAAGAAACCCACTCCTTTTTTTGCCTTCTATCCATACACCATCCTGTTGTTTAATCTCAGCCTCATCCAAAAGAAGCTTGCGCCTCTCACTCTGTCTGTTCTTCTCCCAAATGACCAGTTTTTCCTGCACAGAAGTAACAAAAAGTCAATGCGAAGATGAAAAATCTGAGGTTTAATAAACTTGGACAGAACTTGACTGAAGAATAATGTGGTAAAAACTCTGGATTTTGCAATCATACATGGTAACCCTCCATTTCCTTCTCATACTGCTCAAGTCTTCCAAGCAAATCTTCTAACTCAGAGGCAGCTTTTTCCTGATACACATCTTGCTGAAGTTTCCCTTCACTAACCATTCTCCTGTAGATGGCGAGTGGGCCTTCAGATAGAAAAAATAAGAAATAAGAACAAAACAAATAAAAGCCAGCTAGAAGTTAAAGCACATTATATAGGATTTATGGGCAAACAAACTGTTCTCTGATTACTCTAAGGTTATGCTACTCACGTGGATTTTTGGGACCGAGAATCCCAATGAGTTAGACATGGCAACTTCGTCCTAGAAAAAGGTAGCAATGGTTTGGTAGCACAGACTTTTTTAAGAATTTGACTATAATAGCTTTATTGGGAAAAAATTGAAAAAAATATATCAAAATATAGACAACTGTGGAAAGAAAAACAGTTGAGATCGAGCTTAGAATTTTTTTTATTATCCTAAATGTGATTACATAGTCGAGATAAGATTAACCCAGCATATCATTGGAACTTGAATCAGATTTCATCAGAATTCTATCTGATTTGGGATCAAATAAATGAGATCACACTAACATAGAATCATACAGGAACTCGAATTAAGTATGATATGATAAGACCATAGATAAACCAGCGTACTTGTCACCTTCTAGTTCATCAGCATGGATCACGGCAGTTATACGGAGTGGACATGGTCAAAAGGTTAAGGCACTTCCTCAACTCTACTATATTCGTTTAGATATAACTGGAGAAGGCCATCTAAAACTTTTAGCATCAAATATTGGCCAAGTGATCCATGCTCTAACAGCATCCTATCTCCAAGCTGATAAGAACTTGCAAATAAAACAACACTAAAAATCAAAGCATCGGATGAAGAAGAAGCAGCAGCTTCCGCAAGTAAAACTAAAACTCCTCCAAATGTGGAACCTCTTCAATTATGTCATCTCCATGTCCAGTCCACCAATCGAAGTAACCAAAGGAATAAAAGGAGAGGGAACTTGCGATTCCGGTTGGCACAGAGAAAGAAGGAGAGGAAGGAGGACGTTCGGGACTCACCCGGCCGGCGATCGGAAAAGCTCCGGGATTGGTGGCAGTAGCGGCATGGAGCTCCTCCGGTTGTGGGACGGAGCGAGAGGGATCCGCGACCTACGAGGCTCCTGCGGCAGAGAGCCAGCTGGGAGAGGACGGAAGATGCTCTCATTTCCGCAGCGACAATTTATCCTGGCTTGAAGCACAACAAGGAAGATCGTCGGACGAGGAGGATGGCTCGGCTGGTCGGCTGATTGCCTGCGGAGGGAAGGGAGGGACCTCTCAAACCTCTCAGCTTCTCAGGGGAGCGGCCGATCTCTCCTCTTCTTTAGTTCTGTCCACGTTGCGCACTAGCCCACCAGCCACGCGGCGGATTTCCAAAGGGGCGCCATCAGTGTACCGACCACCAAAGCGTGCAAAAAAGGTCTTCCTTTATTATTCCGAACAATAAAATTATATATATATATATATATATATATATATATATATATATATATATATATATATATATATAATTGAGCTCCTATGCTTTTAAAAGCACCAAGTAATTGGTGCTTGTAAGTTTTTAGCCATTGGATTAAAATATAGACGGTTAAGATGATGTGGGCCTTCTAGGGTTGAGTGGGTGGTTGGTTGAATAGTATAATCTAACAGATGGAATTGATCAAAGGAGTATATATATATATATATATATATATATATAGAACTAGGCTGAAATCATTTACTATATACTAAAGTAGAATCCTTTGTGTAAAACTGACACGTGTTTTCCTATATGCTTGCCACGTGTCATTAAATATTTTGCCAATTACATATTTTGCCCATTTTTTTAAAGGTTTTTATTCTATTCAATTTATTGTATACTAAAGGTTACCAATTTTCAAATATTATTCTAAAGGTTACCATTCATGTTATTTTATTCTATTCAATTTATTGTATACTAAAGGTTACCATTTTTTAAATATTTTCTATATTCTGAAGGTTACCATTCATGTCATTTTATTCTATTCAATTTGTTATATACTAAAGGTTACCATTTTTTAAATATTATTCTATATTCTGAAGGTTACCATTCATGTCATTTTATTCCATTCAATTTGTTAATCAATAAAATCAAATTAAATGACGTGAATGGAAGACTTTATTATATTATAATTTACCAAATTATATCTTTTATTTTATGGTTCCAAATTTTATTCATTTTTCAGATAAAGCTAATTATTACTATAAATATTGCATGCCACTTTCCTATTATCACTCTTCCTATAATTTTCACTTCGTTCCCTACTATCACTCATATAATTTTCACTTCGTTTTAACATTATTCAGCGCATTTCAGTTAAGTATCTATTGAACAATTTTTCTTAATTTTTAAATGTTGATAAATTATAATATAACATATTGTTTTCATTTTATTACTTAAATACGAAGCAAGTACTAACTTTTTTTTCTTGATGTCTTATTGTTCTCAGGATATGACACCTAGGTTTGATTCTATAAGTAACATCACTCCTCTTGGAGATAAATGGAAGATCAAAGTTAGAGTGATTTGTCTGTATACTATGCCTGAATTTCAGCGTCCAGAGGTGGTGAATAGTCTAGAGTTGGTTCTTTCTGATCAAAATGTAAGATATCATGACTGTCATTTTCAAATTATATGTAACATGAGTCCCTGCATGCATGTAAACTTACTGTGCTATGATATTTGGTGAAATCCAATATTTATATTGAAGGCATATTTATATTCTGTGTTACATGATGCACGTCAAATGGGTGATGTTGACTTGAGAGTGCAAAGCTACTTTTAGGATCTTACAACTTTTATTTGTATTACTAACTTCGTTTTTACTACAAGATACTACATAATATGTTTATTTTCTATTTCAGGGAGATAGGATACATGCAACGGTAAGAAGAGCTTTCTTGAACAAATTTAAAGGCCTTTTTACGGAAGGAAAAGTTTATGTGACCAACCAGTTTGGAGTGGGGCAAAGCAGTGGCTCCTATAGGACCACTAAACATCCTTACAAAATTAATTTTCAATATTCTACGGTTGTTCGTGAGGTGGAAGATGTTTTGACAATATCAAAGTATGGATTTATATTTACCCCTTTTGATGAAATACTTGCTAAGGTCGCTGATGACAAATATTTAGTAGGTAAGAGTTGTTACATGTATCAAATAATTGATTTTTAAAATTTAATTTTTGATATGTGTACCTACTATATTGATTCTTACATTTTATTTTTCTAATTTATTAGATGTCATTGGAAAGCTTTCTGGAATTAGTAAAATGGAAGAAAGCTGCAAGGACACTAAAGAAACAAAAAAAATAACAATTCTACTTGAGGATGACAAGTAGGTGCTCATAATTATAAATATGTCTTTTGAATGTTTGTTTATATGTTTTTGCTCATAGAGTTTTTTTGCTAATATATACTTAAATATAGAAATTATCTTTCTGATTAAATAAAAATCAAAAACTTATAGCAACAAGAAGCTGGGTTGCACATTATGGGGAATGTTTGCTGAAGAACTTCATACTTATAGGCAAGTAGGGGATGAAGGCCCTGTCATAATTATAATGCAATGGTGCAAGATAAAAGACTTTGCAGGTATCTCATTTATTCAAATTTGGGATATTATTTATATTCTTACTAATGATACTAATTATTGCATATCTATGGGCAACATAGGTCCACGTAGTATATCAAACTCTCTTTATGCAACCAAGATTATGATCAACAACGACATACCAGAAATATTGGAGTTCAAAAATAAGCAAGTTAACCAAAAACCTTTTTATTAATTTTTTATATATATTGTTCACTTACATTAAAAAAATAAAATTTAGGACTGTAAATAGAGAACTAAGTCAATCTATGGTGCTTAGTGAAATTTCAACTCAGTCCACTATTTCTCTAACTGATGACTTCCTAAAAGTATCTCAAAAGAAAACTCTAGAGTGGTTTGAAAATTCTAATTTGTGATAAAGATGGTTTGTTATCCAAAACCACAAGCAATGTGGTTTTTAAAGAAGTATTTCAGAACTTAAAATAGGTAAGCGGTTTATTTTTCTTCATGTTATTTCAAAATTTCTAATTTTTCACGAATTCAACTCTGTCATTTTATATTTTTAATATATTTAGATTTTTTCCTGAAAAATTCCACTAATATTAAGATATTTTTCATTTAACTTATCTAACAAATTATCTACATTGCTATTGAAGCAGGTACTTTCCATCTTCATGCAACAAAGCTTGCAAGTTGGATGCTTTTAGTAAATTTGGTCATCCCAGAGAAGAGAAACTCTAGCTCTAAATTGTCTTTTAGGTTTTATTGGTTTTTGGCTACACCGAGTGAAATATCCAAAAGTGGTGACATTTAGCGGAATATAAGTGTCTATAAACTTTTAAGATTTGAGTCTTTTTCTATAATTGTACTTATTTATTTTTGGCCTTTTTGCATAAAAAATCCACTAGTTTTGGGCTTTTGCAAAATTGGGCCGCATTTTTCATTTTTGCAGATTCAATCCGGATTTTCAGCAAACTGACCAAAATACCCTTGTTACTTTTTCTCTCTCCTCTTTTTTTTCTCTCTCCTCTTTTTTCTCTCTCCTCTTTTTTTTATCGCTCTTTTTTTTTTCTCTCCGAAGAAGGCGGCCGAGGCGGAGGCGGAAATGGCCCGCCTCGCCTCTGCCCCTCACGACCTCGCCCTCGCCCGCGCACCCCCGCCCTCCTCGCCTCAGACCCCGCCGAGGCCGCGCCTCACCGCGACTCTTTTTTTTTTTCCCTCTCCGACCCTCCTCCACCTGCCGTCCCCGCCGCCACCGCCGGCGACGAAGAAGAAGTGCTTCTTGGGGTCGAGAAGCACGCCGGCGAGGGAGGGAAAAAATATAGTTACACTCCGGCGAGAGCGGTGGGTCGTGAAAAAAAAATTGCAAAGAAAAAAAATAAAAATTAAAAAATATTATTTTCCTACTGAAAAGAACAAAAAAAAGAGAAAAATGAAGAAGATGATGAAATTACACTGTTAAAAAAAATTACACTGTTTAAAAAAATATTTGCACTGTTTTAATGAATGTTGCACTATTTAAGAGAGAAATTACACTCTTTTGAGATGAAATTTACACTCTTTAGGCCAAATTGCACTATTTAGAATAATGTTGCACTATTTCTTTCTCTTCCTCTTCTTCTTTCTTCTTCCTCTACTCTCCATCCTCATCTCCTTTCTCTCTCTCTTTCTTCACACTCCAAAATAATTTTGAACCGCTGCGGTCGAAGCCGGAGGAGGAGGAGCGGTCGTAGTCGCGGGGGTCGAAGAGGTAAACGGAGAGGAGGAAGCGGGGGGGAGGCGTCGGCGGCGGCGCGCGGGGTGGTGGTGGGCGGGGGGGGGGCGGGGTGGTGCGAGCGCAGGCGGCGCGGCGAGCGCAGGGGGCGCGGGCGCGGGCGCGATCCCCCTGCGCCCCCTCTCCCACCGGGACGCGCCCCCTAGGGGCGCGTGCGCGTGCGCAGGGGGCTGGAGGCGTGCGCAGGGGGCAGGGGGCACAGGGAGTGTAATTTTTACACTTTTACACTATTACACTATTACACTTTTACACTATCACTGCGCCAGGGTGGCGCGGGGGCGGGGAGCAGGGAGGGCGAGTGCCGCGTGCGAGGCAACGAAGCCTGCCGCGCCGGTCACGAGCACGGAGAGCCCGCGCGCTCTGCGGTGGCGCAGGGGGCGCGGCGAGGGTGGGGGCGCGGGGGGGGGGGGGGGGGCGCGGGAGCAGGGGCCCGCGCGGGCGCACGGGGCGCTGGCGCAGGGGCGCAATGGGCGGGGGCGCGGGGGTGCGGCGCACGTGGGCCCCTTCCCGGTCCGGCGCACTTGCCAAACCGGGCTGGACCGGCCCACCGCCGCGCCGCTGCCAACTCGCCGCGCATGTTGCTGCGCGAGCATGGCGAGCTGCTCGCCTTGCGGCCCAGCGGTGCCGCCGCTGCCGCCGCCGCCATCAGGTTCGGGTTCGGGTTCAGGGGGGGGTGGGGTGGAGGAGGTGGAGGGGGGGGGAGGAGGACGCCATGCCGACCATCCAGAACTCGAACTCCGGCGACGCCGACGACGACAACGCCGCGTTGCTGCTGCCTCCTCAAATTACACTGGTTTACATCAAAGAGGGAAGGAGGAGGAAGAAGAACAAGAAGAAAAAGAGAAAAATAGGAGAAAATGAAATAGTGCAAAATTTTCTTAAAGAGTGTAATTTTGGTCTAAAAAGTGTAAAACTCATCTCAAAAGAGTGTAATTTCTCTCTCAAAATGTGTAATTTTTATTAAAATAGTATAATTTTTATTAAAATAGTGTAATTTTTATTAAAATAGTGTAATTATTTTTTAAAACGGTGTAATTTTATTTTAACGGTGCGGTGGTGGGCGGGCGCAGGGGGAGCAGCGAGCGCTGGGGGCTCGCCCGCGAGCGCAGGGGGCGCGCGGGCTGGGGCGGGGGGGGGTGGGATGAGGCGGGGGGGGGGGCGGGGGCGGGGGCGGGGGGGGGCGGGCCAGCGCCCGCCCCCGCGCGCAGGGGGCAGGGGCAGGGCCCGCCCCCTGCGCCCCGCGCGCTGGGCGAAGGGAGCAGGGGGCGGGCGCAGGCCCGCCCCGCGCGAAGTGGCGAAGGGGGCAGGGCCGCCCCTGCCCGCGCAAGCCCGCCCATGCCCGCTTCCGCCCCCTGCGCCCCCCCCCTGCCCGCGTCCGCCCCCTGCGCCCCCCCGCCCCCGCCCGCGCTGCGCCCTCTGCACCCGCGCCTGCGCCCCCAGCGCTAGCCGCGCCCCCTGCGCCCGCCCACCACTGCCCCGCGCGCCCCCTGCGCCACCGCGGACGCCTCCCTCCTCCTCCCCGTCTACCTCTACGGCCGCTCATCTTCCTCCGGCTTCGACTGCACCGGCCTAAATTTTTTTTGGGAGTGTGAGGAAAGAGAGAGAGAGAGAGAGAGGATGATGAAGATGAAGAGTGGAGGAAGAAGAAAGAAGAAGAGGAAGAGAAAAAAAAATGGTGCAAAATTTTTCTAAATAGTGTAACGTTGGCCTAAAAAGTGCAACTCTCTTTCCAAAGAGTGTAATTTCTGTGTCAAATAGTGTAACTTTCATTTAAAACAGTGCAAAATTTGTTTTAAAACGGTGTAAATTTATTTTAACAGTATAATTTCTTATTCTTCTTCTTCTTATATGATTTTTAGTCTTTCATGTAGGAAAAAATATTATTTTTATTTTTATTTTTTATTTTTTATTTTTTATTTTTTTTCTCTCTATAATTTTTTTTTTCACGATCCATCCCTCGCCGGAGTGAAACTATATTTTTTTCCCCTCTCTCGCCGGCGTGCTTCTCGGCCCCAAGAAGCACTTTTTTTTCGTCGCCGGCGACGGCGGTGGGGACGGGGGGTGGAGGAGGATCGGAGAGGGAAAAAAAAAATGTCGCGGCGCGGCGCGGCCTCGGCGGGGTCGGAGGCGAGGAGGGCGGGGGTGCGCGGGTGATGGCGAATGTAGTACTCGGAAATTTTGAGATTTAGGGTTTCTGGACTTGGGGGATTTCGGGCGCCCGGAAGAGGTGAAGTGGACGCCCGGAAGTTTCCGGACCCCGAGGACTTTGTGGACGATCCGGTTGTGGCCGACGGAGATCGGATCTGGATGCATGAACCGGACGCCCGGATTGAGGATCCGGTTTGAGCTGTTGACGTGGAGAGCCACGTGTCGCGACGCAGGACACGTGTCGATCGCCGGAGACACGCCGCCCCACCGCCTGATGACTATCGACCGGCCGCTTGACCGCGCGACGACACCTGTACGGCAGGATTTCCGGACGCCCGGAAATTGGGAAGTGGGCGCCCGAATGTGAACTTTTGGCAGCCTATAAATAGGTGAGCCCTGTTGGTTTTTGGGGTTATTCCACTTGGTGATTTCGTTTCTAGAGAGAGAAAGCTAGTGTAAGGGCCATGTGTTGGCATTAGTTTGTGATCTTTGTTCTCCTCTATCCTGCTGATCTGATCTGGTGCTGAGCTGTTATTCTGCTGGAGATAGCAGTTCCTTGGAGGTTTACTCAGATCGGAGTGCTGCCGGAGTTCCTTATCTTGGAGGGTTGGATCTGAGGCTTGTTCTTTCCCCACCGTGGTTGGATTAGCATTTGAGGTGGGTTGATGTTTGCCAGATTCAGTGGACTTCCTCCTACGTGTTTTATCTCATGTTAGCATAATATGATATGATGTTGTTTGGATTATGTTAGCATGATTGGATTATGATATGTGGATATTGGATTATGATATTGAGATTATGATATTGGGATTATGATAGTATGCCATGCTAAGATTATGTTAGAGATGCCATGTTAGGGTGAGACTGATCTATAGACCGCATGGGCATGTTATGATCTTAGATGTGCTAATGATATGTATATGAGCATGCATTTCTTTGTATCATTGTTGCATGATTGGACCTACACCTATTCTGTTGATTCCTTGTACCAGTTGTTGTGCATGTAGTGTAGGTGATCATGTTGTGGCTCGTGCTATGTTGTTGTACCTCCTCTTTGTGGTAGAGTCGAGAGCCTCCTCTTGTGTGATAGAGTTGAGATTGATTGTGAGCACTGGAGCATTGATTGTGCCGAGGGCACGTGGTTCTTTGTGAGAGCATGGATTGGGTCATACTTGTTGATTATCCTTTGTGGTGCCGAGGGCACAGTGGATTGGGTCTTACTTGTTGACTATTCTTTGAGGTGCCGAGGGCACATGATCCTTTGTTGACCCAGTCGTGTCGATCATATACCTGCGGGTGCTTGGCGGTTACTATAGTTGTACTTTGCTCGGTTGGGTCACTCCCACGAGTACCACTCTAGAGTTGGCAGGTTCCGTACAGAGAGGTGTACGAGGGGCTAGTTACAGACGGGCTTCCTGTACTAGTCGGCTCCCTGGAGGGTTGAGCAGCTCCCTGTAGGGTTGAGCGTGATCAGGCCGCAGGTATGGTATTGTATTGAGAGGTATTGTATGGCGAGAGCTAGGTACAGATGGGATTCCTGTACTAGCTGGTTCGCAGGTATTGTATTGTGTATGATAGTCCTCATTTGGTATATTCAGTTCATTGGTATTCATACTGACAGTTGAGCTTTGTGCATAGTAGTGGTAGTATATCTCCTACTCTTTTATTGCTCTATTCATATCTCTTGAGATTGAGGACTTAGTGGGCAGACCGCTGAGGCTGGTGGCGGTACCCACTGAGGACTACTTGATTGATAGTAGTTCTCACACCCATTGGTGACATCTTTTTGCAGAGTCTTCTTCCCCAGTCGTGCATACTGAGCGCGAAAAGGAGACCGTCGGGTAGAGCTATTCCCCGGATATTTGGCTAGAGGTATACCCATTTTGGATAGATGGTTGAGTCTGTACATACTATGTGATGTTGATATCAGTCTGTATATGAAAGTTATATGTGAGAGTTATGGATGATGTATGTACAGTGATCTTTTGATATATTTATATAGCAGCTCTGTTGATACTTTTAGCTCTGTGTGTTGGATTGTGGATGTTGTTTCGCTTCGTATACATGGTAGAGATACTGTGTATGCGGCGGATCTGGTCATGCGCCTGGGAAGAGGTAACCCGGGGCGTGACAGCGAAGGCGTGAGGGGCAGAGGCGAGGCGGGCCGTTTCCGCCTCCGCCTCCGCCTCCGCCTCCGCCGCCTTCTTCGGAGAGGAAAAAAAAAGAGCGAGATAAAAAAAGAGGAGAGAGAAAAAAAAGAGGAGAGAGAAAAAGTAACAAGGGTATTTTGGTCAGTTTGCTGAAAATCCGGACCGAATCTGCAAAATCGAAAATAGCGACCCAATTTTACAAAAGCCCAAAACTAGTGGATTTTTTATGCAAATTGGCCTTTATTTTTTTTTGTTGTCAATTGTGATTTTTAGTTACTTACACTGACTTGAAGATAATTAATTTTTAGTATTTATGTATGAATATTCTGGAATTGAAACTTGCATATTGCAAATGTGAACTTCAGTTGATTAAATGTGCATGGTTGAATTTTACTCTTATTTGGTCCATAATTTTGTTTATCCAGCTTTTATAATTCAGTATGTACTATAATTAATATTGATAGTATATTTATTTATTTGTTAAAAAATATAATATTAGTTTGAATAATTATCATTACATAATAACTTTTGTTACCTTATATTATTACATTAGCCGTGCATCACACGGGTCAAATACTAGTACTATCAATAGCACCAAGCTATTGGGGCCTCTATATATATATATATATATATAAAATTAAGTTTTTATATTATTAAAAATATTAAGTCACGTATAAATTTTTGGCCATTGAATTAAAAAACACACTATTAGAATGATAATGGTCATCTTCAGTTGAGTGGATGATTAATTAAATAGTATAACCTAACATATAGAAATGATCAAAAAATAAAAAATCTACGTAAAATTTAAAGTGCATGGTGCATTTAAAAGCACTTATATATATATATATAAAATAAGGAGTCCGGCTACTATACTCTTATAAGTATAGACCAATTTGTACTCATAAATTTTCGCCCGTTAGATCCACCCCTTTGACCATTTTCATCTGTTAAATTATACTATTCAACCAACCACCCACTCAACCCTAGATGATCACTATCATTCTAATCGGAGACTATTATTATCCTAACCGTACATCTCTTCATCCGACGGCCGAAAATTTACGAGTATAAAGAAGTTTGTACTCATGAGAGTATAGTATCCCTGGCCTAAAATAAGTGTAAACCTTATATTCTAGAATTTTGCCGGTCTTCGCCTCTCCAAACTTCCATGGCCTCCCGCGCGAAGCCCGACGGCCGTCCTTCTTCTCCCTCCCGAGCAGAGAAGCCGGCCGCCGTCGGTTCCTCCTCTTCTCCTTCCTCTTCCTCGGCAGCAAAAGCCAAACGGGCGGCATCTTCGTACACGGAAAGAGCAGGCGACTGTCGCGAGGCAGGTCAAGAGCCGGCCGGAAGGATTCCTAGCAGATTCTGGTGTTGGACTGACAGGGAATGCGCCGTCTCATGGGACGTCCGCAAGGCCTACCGCAAGCTCTCCCTGAAGGCCGAGGAGGCTTAATTTTAAGGCCGTATCTAAAGCTTTCCACTGCCTCAGCAGCGAGGAGAGCATGAAAGGTTACGATCTCGTGGGCTCGGATGAGCCCTCTCGCAGCAGGCCCATGGATGGATCCCATGCCTAATTCGACAGCTTTTACGAATTGTTGACGTGAGTTGCAGAGGCGGCAGTGGGGACCGTCATATACCAGACACCATATTGTGGCATGCTTCAAAAGTTTGATACCGAAGCTTAATCTCATCAAGTCAAGGTGTGCCTTACTAGCTCTTTTTATGTGCTTTTATTTTTAGAGCTCGCGACTTGGCTGTTGTTATGTGCTTTTACTTCTAAGCTTGCCACTTCGGTTTTGCTGCTCAAGTTTCAACATCTCTGTGCTTGACTAATTGAGTCTTTGTTTCCTTTTTAATTTACTTGCTTATTTTACAATATGTTGCTCTTAATTGAGTCGTGCTAACTTTAGAGTAAACTTAGTTTCAATGTGAGATACCTTTGTTATTGATTTTGCCATTCTGTATTTTCAAACGAAATTTAAGCAGTTTTTTTTTAATTTACAATTACTATCAAATAGGAGCTCTAGAGTGATAAACAATTAGAGATACTGTAGGAGATACAAGATTAGGATGATCTTCTATGACCTATTTTCATATTAAGATATATTTATTTGCCTTCCTTTATTCTTCTTTTTCTTTCTCCTTTTGTCTGCTCTTTTTTCTACCCCAAATCTGTAAGTAGAGGCAGATAGAGGTCAAAAATCACATGGTCATATGTGATTAGGAAAGACTTAGTGAAAATTGTTTAAAGAGGACTGGCATGAGGGTTCATTTGGCTGTCTAGCATGAGATAATTGAGTTTCTACAGTCGGAAAAAAAAAGAGAGAAAAAGATAAAGGTTGAGTTGAGTTAAATTCTTCCTCAATAATTGTGCTTTTATCTCTCTTCTGTTCTTTCTTATATCGGAAAACAATTTTGTCCTTCGATGTTACTGTGTAAATTGTTTAAATTAGATCTAAATCCTATTAGACTTCCAATTGAAGCCTTGTAATATCCAGACGAAAAGGCCAATTGCTTATTTCTTGATTATCCTAATTGTTTATAAATCTGAATTTCAAAGGCAGTTCCCTTTTCTGTAACGTTTATTCTGCTGTGCTATGATGATCAACTGGCCCTAATCATAAGAAACTTCAAATATTTGTTGGAATCAAGAATAGAGTGTGCAATAGTTTTTGTCTTGGTTTAGTTTCAACTTTCAAGTTGCAGATGACAGTGTTATTGTCTTCACATTTAGATGTTTCATAGTGTCATTCTATTCGTTTGGTGTTTTCCCCAATTGTATCTCCATATCTTATCTGCTTATCAAGAGTTTCAATATCTTTTCCTTTTCGTCTGGTATGATCTGTTTGTTCAGTGCATTTATATAACTGATATAACAATCTGATTCCTTGATTAACTTTGTAGCCTCAGTTGTTCCATGCAATCCGATTTGTTCCTCTAGGTGTTAATAGTATATAGTAGAGGTACATTTCGCAAACATTTACATTTTCTGCGCCTGTTCATACGTTCCCATGTGGATTGGACTATTGCTTAGTCAAGGATTTCGAAATAGAATCTAAGGATTCCTCACAGTCGATCTCATAGGTGTCAAAAGATGAGTAGTTTCTCCATTAATACTGACTGGGATGCAGTCGTGGTCACACATCATATATCTTTTACCTCGTAATGTATTGTCCCATGGATGCTCTGGCATGTTCTCTAATGATTAAGTTGATTCGCTAGTCCAATTAAAATAATCGCATTGCACCTAACTATCAGTTCACCATATATTTTCATGTTTGTAATGTATAATTAATAAGTGCTTTTTTATATGTCGTCCATAAGTGGTACTTGAAGATCAAACTAATTTCTTGCAAAATTCTGGAACTAAGCTGGGCTTCCTACCTTGGGCCAGCCAACTAGATGTTTCAAATATTTCAGAGCACCCGGGTGTCTTGCACTTTCAAATTCCTATTTGTACTGTTTTTAGAGCCTGTGAAGAATTCATACACTTCATTTCTTAGACATGAATTACTACTGCATTTGCTGTAAAAACACACAAATTACATGGTAACCTTCCTTTCTCCCTTCTAGCATACACTACTGCATTCATGGAAATGGCAAGTTGTTGGTGGTCAATCAAAGTTTTAGATGTTCTATTAGGATGTTGAGAAAGGTGTCATTTCGGTGTGAACACCGAACTTGCAGTCTTGTGAATGTTCAATATTTCATTTATCAATTGTTTTTTTTCCCCCCCTTGAAATGTCTGCTGTTTTTCTTTTTAATAAGAAGCTTAGAAGTTGAATTATCCTTCTCTTGCAGATGTGTATACGATTCGCTGGGGATCCTAAGGTTGCATTTTTCATTATCAATTTGTGCTGCTTCTAAAACCTCGAGAAGTTGGCTTTGACGAAATGAAACGTTTTGGTTCTTTACTACAGGATTGATATCCTCTGTTTAGAATTCAGTTTCATTGCTTTGTATTTTTAATCCTTTCATATTCTTCAAGGGAAGATATGCTCCTTGAAATCTATTAGCAATACATGTGGGATTTTGTGTGCATATAATGTGCTTCCAACGCTGCATTTGGGTGACATACTGAAACATATGAACTTGGTAGATGAGAATAATTTAGCATCTCAAATCTTTTTTCAACTTTCCTGATTCTTTATGCTGATGATTGTTGCTTGCTTGTGCAAGCTTAAATTAATTGGTAGTTGAACTTAAGCTATACACAGCATCTTGTAAGTCTCGGGGTGAATTTGAAGCCCTATGATAGCCAATATATGCTCCAAGCTCCTGATTGTCATAAGTTTCTGTGCATGTAGTGTCCTTATTTATGCTGAAATAAATGAATTTTATCAACAACATGCATTTGCAGTTGGATTTTTTTATGCAATAACCTTTACTTTGCTCCTAAATTGTCCGAGTCCTTGCTTCTGTTATTGAAACCAGCATCTTAAGTGAAGCCCACACTTCCTTCTATGGGATGAGTGCTATTACTGTTTACTTTGAGCTTGTCTCTCTCCAGTATGATTTTTTTTTCTCCCACTCAATTTTATATCTAGACAGTAGTTGTTTTAAACTACGATTTTAGAGGACGACACTCTGTTGTCTGATAGTATGTTAAAAATGCGGGCACTTGTGTTCAAGTCCAAATATGAATGTCATACCTCCCAAGAAAGGTATATTATGTCCATTGTGGACTTCTTATATGAAGCGAAGCAAATTCAAGAGATTTCGTTGAGATGTTAGCAACTCAGTTTGAGAGGCCGGTGAGATATTTTGCATCCTGGATTTCACCCATAGTGTCTTCGTGCAGTGGGGATTACGACAGCCTCTCCGGGCAAGCCTTTGGAATCTCCTATAAAACCTTATGATCAATTGTCCTGGCCTTCAATATTGCCAGATAACAGTTACACATCTTTGTTTTCCAGACAGTCCTTGTCAATTGTGTTGAGGATCAAAATGACCTTGTACTTTTTAGGACATCCAGATAATCTGGGGTTTGTTTCACTTGATTGTAGCTTTTGTAGAAGTGCTGATGGTTTGTAGCTGATTCAGAGAAATCACTTGAAATGTTTCCTTCAAAAGCTACTAGCAGAAGCTTTAATTCAGAGCTTCTGCTTGGGAAGTTTAGAAAATCATTTAGGCTTTCCTCTCTGACAAAAGCCATTGATCTTTTATTTACTGCACCCTGACATCTGTATGTATTAGAGAAACTCTTCTAGAAGCTACTGTAAATAAGCACTAGGTTGTGGTAATCATAGACATTACATTGATGTGGGGTTGTGACTTAGATTTTGTTGATAAATTGAATTTACCATTGTACCCTCCCGAATAGCCTATATTGGAAAATGCTCAGAAAGTTAACGGGTTACGGGTATGTTCTGTAAAATTAGATTGCATGCATTAATGCATTGAGCTTCTTGGGCATGATAGATCTGTTCTCTTCTGGTTACCAGTATTAGTTGTCCCCCCTCAGGTGTGACAATTGTAACAATGCCATTGTTGTGGATTTTCTGGCTAAATGTGGATTTTTTTTTTCCCTTGAAAAAAGGAAGAATAAAAAGGATTTGGTCATCTTGATTGGCACATTCTAGATATTGCCCTTGGTTCATGATGAGGACAATGGGAACTTAGCGACAATATCGACTTCGATACATCCTTAATCCATTTGTATCTAGAAGGAAATTGGGGCCATGTGTGAACTCTCCTGATGAGGGTAAGGCTTCATTGTGTTTATTTTGTTATGTTTCAATAATTCAGTATCAGAAATGTATGTAATTGTCCAGTTTCTGAGCTTCCTTCTTTCGAGGTAAGCCGCCTCATTTGATTCAGAATGTTTGCATTTCCTATGCTTTCAATAAATGAGGTGAGAACAGTTGGCCTAATGAAGCTTCCTTGAGTAGTAGTGCTTAGATGATTCTCTTAGAGCAGCATGAATATTATTGATCAAGCATTCATATGGTAGGGTACTATCCTTTGAGAAACGGGTGAAGAAAGACTGTGAACTCCTTTTAGAGACTGCATTTATCTCGATTGCTCACACGGAACTGAGTTGTTTCACTATTTTCCTTCACATTGTCTATACAGACCCTTAAATCTCAAGGCTGCTTTTGAAAGGTAAGATCCTAAAGTTCTCCCTTCGGCAGCAGATCCACTGATAGTAATTAATTACATTTTATTAGTGATTGGGCTTTGTAACTAGATTGTCACAGAATCCATTGGATGGTATCATGGTAGTCACAACTGTTGTGCAGCCAAGACCAAAGCAGGTCCGGGGCGATTTGGGGACAGAGGGAGGGGCAGCGATGCATTTAGCAATCGGGTGTTGTTGGTGGTGACTTTGGGTGGATGTTCAACCGTCAAAGGGGAGTGCATGGGAGGTGGTTGGATTGCTTATCTACTGATCTCATAATGTGGTCCTTGAAATTAGAGTATAAAGCAGTGAAGAGGAAGATGCTAGGAAACCAAATTGCCTCATAACTTTGGAAGGTTTTGTTTATATATGTATCTTTGTCTGGAGGAAGAAAAAAATGTTTAGTCCAGCTAGCATTAGGTCAGAACTGAAGTATCCTTTTCAAATAATAAAACAATTTTTAATTTGTTCTTTTTGACCTCTCTTTCTACACATTGCTTAGTCTCCCTCTCGTATCTTTTAACTTCTTTCTGGAACAATCAAATCCAAGTTTCTTTCATGTAGTCAAAACCAAAGAGAAACATTTGTAAACTTTTGAGGGTTTCTCTGTGGAAATTCCTTGAGCCGTCAAGATATTCTGACACGGGACTTCTTTACAAGTTGGCATGGATCTTGGTCAATTTTGGCTGCTCATGCATACTTCTGGTATCAGAGGTCTAGCCGTTTGTTCTTTCTTCCGAGTAAGTATTAGAGTCTAGTCTCTGTCAAATCTTTGCAGCAAAGTTCTTGGCTAGATGTATGGCTAAGTTGGAGTGTCTAGAAATAATATTACGAGTAAGCAACAAAAAAAGCTCCCAAATGGTTCCCCTCGCTCCTGGAGCGCAGAGCTAGGTTCTAGTGTTCATTAACTATTGAGTCACATACTTACCTTATCTTTTTAAAACTTTGTTTGTGAATCACTCTCTCATTTCAATGTTACATGTGAACGCTAGCTCACAAGTGCAAAATACAAACATCATATAAAGGCATACCATTTCAATCAGGATTGAGATTTTTGGCATAAAGGGTACATATTTAGTAATTTGTGAATTGGGGGATGGCCTAAGTTGTTTGGTGAGGTTGGTACGTATTGTTGAATGATGGTATTGTAAACTCACATTTGATCAGGTCATGACATTAAGTGGCCAGTGATCAAAAGCAGGACTGAACTGTAAGTGATGCTTAACTAATGGAGGAGGATTTTCTACGTTTGGCTTTTTAAAGTCTTCATTTTTATGGCCAAAGCAGGAGAAGGGCTTTGATGGCTGCACGTCCTGAAATCTAGCTCTCATACTATTTTGCTTCTTATAATTAGTATGTGCATATGTTGGGTAGATTTCACCACATTATGGCTATTCAAGCATGTACTTATGTCTGGGTGGAGAAAAAGCGAGGAATAATTTGCTGGTCCCCCACGAATAGACTGAAGTTACTCTCTCGTTCTCTGTATCAGAGGAAGAGTTTGGATGAAAGAAGTTGGAAAGGGGGCATGGGGGCAGTTGGGTGTTGTGCTATGGTGGGGTGTGGGCGGCGGGGTCTAAGTGGGGCGGTGTAAAAGAGGAGTAAGTTTCTTACATCCAGGAATGGGCATGCATGTGCTTAAGCATGTATGTTATCCGTATGTCTTTGCATCATATATATACATAGGGGTTTGACCTCCCTGCTTGTATGTACGTAGGCTGTTGCAGCACCAATGAGTGGAGCACTTTCTCTCTCACATGATATGTTTGCTTGGTTCGGCAGTTGGGAGTTGCAACATGTGACAATGGTCGTGTGCCCTCATCTTTTGGTGTGCTCTGTGGGCCTAACAGGAAAATGCTCTCTGTTGCTTCATCATTTGAGTCTTTGGCATCCTATTATTATTATAATTTTTTTTATGTCGACGTACTGTATATAAATGGAAGTTTCACATACCTTTTTTTTAAAAAAAATTCACATACATGTTTGTCTCTAGAAAGATGCAGAATGAAGAAATCTCTATGCAGAATTGAATCCTTTAGTTTATTGCATGTCCATATCCTGTCATGGGTACCTGTATACAAAAATCACTCGAGTGTACTCACGTAAACGGTTGTCTTGTATAGAAATATCAAGAAACGCGTGCAAGGGTATTGTTAGCAGTAAATGCTTTGCATATATGCATGTAGAAAACCATATCTATTTGTGTCAGAAGTTGTGAACCTTTCATAGCTGAGTCCAGAGTGAAAGTTGCCTATCTTCTATCGAGGAAATAATGAAATTTGTTCTTATCACCGATAGTACCTAGCGCTGTTCGCTAAGGACTTGATAGTTGGTGCCCGGATTCCAAATTCAAGGCCTAGTTTCTTCACATTTCTAGCTGACTTCATTTCTAAAAAAATAAACGAAGTGGGTAGCTTACCACTTTTCTCTCAAAAACAGAAATATGTTCTTGTCCAAAATTTATCTTCTCTTCCTGCATTAACTTGTTGCTGTTTTTATATTATATTGTTAGCTCATGATTACTAGTGGGCAACTTGAACTTTGGGCGTGTATTATCCATTGGACTGGAACTCAGATGTGCTTTTTAAGTTGAAAACTACAGTAGTACTCTTGTGCCAAATGACTATCCGAGGCACCGATCCAACCTTCGATCAGTCAACGTGGAGATTGGTCCAGTGAATAGCCTTATCTCTATGGAGTGCAGCATATTAGATAAGAGTATGGCACTTTGACACCTTGCAGTTTGGGAGATAGTAGTGCAGGACAGAAAGCTTGCGGTTGACTTCGCTATATGAAAAAAAAAGAAAGAACAGATGCTTGAAATTCGGAGCATCCTTTGATCATGGAGTCCCCACCTAGGTCAGGGTTGGGCTTTTATGATCTTGAAATCTTGATCAAGCAACACAACTCTTGATATATATACATCTGGGCCCGCCCATACTCCAGAATAAAAATTACGTACTGAATAATCATAGTTGGATTGCCTCCAACTAATGTAATGCTGGAGAACTCTGAGGTGAGCTTAGGATGTGATGCGCTAACCCAGTTGACTTGATGACTGTGTGGTAGCAACTCATCATCAGGCGCCATTTCTTCGGAGCCTTTCATTTCTCGTAAGTAGGTTGAATGTGTTTAGTAATTAAATTCTTTAATTTATACAATCTTTTTGCCGTAACGTCTTCCTCTGGGGCCTGCAAGATGTATGCAGAAGCACCCAGCAAACAGCTATGGTGCAGTGGACCGCTACTGAGATGCCTTCAATTATGTGAAGCTTTTCATTCCTTTGGACCAATGAGGAGATGAAATGAAACACCTCCCTGAAGTACTAAATTTCTTCACTGGCCCTAATTTCCTTATTAGTTATTTCCATGCTATAGTTTCTGGCCGGTGGAACTAGTAAGTCATGCATATAGCAAGTATTTGCCGTGCACTTTGATCTCCCATGACCATCTTTATGCGTAGGCTAAGCATTTGACCTCTGTCACCTGTGTAAATTATTTCAAGAAAGGAGCATTTTAACTAATTCACAGAGGATTCCTCACTCTCTGTGTGTATGCATGCTTTAGGTCTGTATGTTCTTATTGCTACCTAGCTAGTGTTGTATTTGAAACTGCTGCTAATTGGTTATGGCATAAAAGAGCAGTTTTTCTTTACTATTCTCAGATGGATAAGGGGCAGGCTCTTTACTTTTGAAGTTCTATTTGGTGTGTGCTAAAAATAGAGCAGTTAGAGTTAGAGTTGGTGTTCGATGCACACTCCTGTAGTGCACATTTTGAAGGGATTTTTTTTTTTTTTTTTTTTTTTTTTTTGACTGAGTAGATTTAGAAGGTGATATACATACTCAAGTTTGGACCTTCAAATTTTCTATGTGATGAACTACATGTAGCTGAATTCACTTCAGGTAGTTGAGCACAATTATTTGAAGGGAAACACTAGCTTTTTGGCCAGTATTATTGAGATTAAAGTATTTGTACCAAGTGGCCTCTTCATTCAGCATAATCTATTTCTTCAGTAGAAAGGGAAAGATTTGAATTAAAGAGTACATTCGGATTGGATCCTTAATTGGCTCATAAATTTTGATTCCCAAATCATAGATCTCTGTTGTGCGAATTGGAAAGCCATTGCCTATCCACAGATTCTCTTGGCACAACAGGGAGGAGACCAAGCAGTACTAGCAGGAGATAAAGCAGAGGCAATCAAGTTCCCTTTAACTAATAATAGAGGATGGGAGAAACATGAGGAGCGGAACCAAAGGGAGGTTACTTTTGATCGTGGGGGCAGCCATAGCACTTTTATAGAGAGAGAGAGAGAGAGAGAGAGAGAGAGAGAGAGAGAGAGAGAGAGAGAGAGAGAGAGAGAGAGAGAGAGAGGGATTACACACCCCACCAATGAGCTATGTATGGTTGAAAACCTATCTATCAACATAAAAGTTAACAGTGCCAGTGCCAAGGGCCAACGGATGTTCTGAGATTCGTTTCCTTTTACCATACCACCCTCTCCAATAACTCATCCATCAACCTTTTATCCTAGAATTTTTTTTATGATACACCAAATCCCTGAAGAAGACCCAAAATTTTGGACTCCTCGAACCTTCCTTTTCATACAACAGACTGAGTGCCATCTTCTTTCCACAACTAGCTATGAGCATTTCCAATTGGTAGTGGGTGTCACTGTTCCATATCAGAGTTTCTGCATGCACCTTTGATTGCCTATATAAAGGAGAACGACTCTGGTGATCGATCAGTTCATTCGAGTTAGCTAGCAGAGAAGAGCTAGATCAATCGATCGATTGGTCAGTGACCTCTGCCTAGCTATTCTTGTATTCTGAGCTCTTGGAGCCCTTTTCCATTTTAACACTGTAGGGGACTTCACAAAAGATTGGAATGGTTTGTTTGCCCATTTCTCTTGTGGTTTAGTCATTAATATATGCTTAACAACAATTCTCAGATATTCCTTGGAACCTTGCTAGCTTGTTGTATACATAACACAAGTAGCTTTCAATCTTCATTTATTTATTCTTTCACCCCTGATGTTAACTTTAATAGGAGGGAAAGATGAGCTGGTCTGCGGCCGGTGCAGTGGACTACAAGGGATTCCCTGCTGACCAATCTAAGACTGGTGGCTGGGTAGCTGCAGCACTCATCCTAGGTCTCTGTATAATTATATATACTCTCTAGTCTTCTTTCTTAATTAATCCTTGCACCTATAGGTTTCACCTCATGCCTGCTCTCTAGTGCGGTTCAGCTCCACTGTGGTTGTACTCAATAGTTTAGTATCTGGGAGCAAGCGCAAGCAACTAAAAGATATATGCACATAATGGCCAACAAGCCACTTATTTTCCTGTGGAGGCACACAGCGCGTGACTTCACTAAGCCGGCATCCCGGATTGCATATAAAGCAGCTCTCTATCTGACAGAGCAAGCTATCTTGGCATTGCACTTATATTTGTCTACAGTTCTTTATGCGCTGAACATAGCATCTTCATGTTTGGGGATTCAGAACCCATTGCGGCGTTGATATATGCACCTTTAAAGTGTAAACCTGTGTGTTAGTAAATTATTAGTCGGACATAACAATATGAACACAAAAAAGGAATAGTTTTGACATCGTTTTGTTTTGATGGTATGAGCACAGGAATAGAGATATGTGAGAGGCTGTCAACGATGGGAATTGCAGTGAATCTAGTGACCTACTTGGTTGGGACGATGCATCTTCCCAGCGCTGAGTCGGCGAACATCGTGACCGATTTCATGGGCACTTCATTCCTGCTGTGCTTGCTTGGAGGTTTCCTTGCCGATTCCTTCTTGGGCAGATACCTCACCATTGCCATATTTTCTGTGATCCAAGCATTTGTGAGTCCTCCTTCCCAAAACCATGAGACGATATACACCGTGCATTATGACTAGACTAATTTCTGTTTGGCTACAATTAGTTAACACGGGACAGAAAAGATGGATTTCATTGCATCCATGTATACTTAGCCGCCTAGCTAGTAATTTTTTTTTTTCTCTTCCTTTTCCTCCTTTTTTTTTTTTTTTTTTTTTTTAAGTGAATGGTCTAGCTAGCAGATACCTATATATGTAAAGTAACATTTAATCAACTATGTAGGGAACGGGCCTGCTCTCCATATCGACCAAACTTCCCCAGCTTCGGCCACTGCCATGCAGTGCTACAAGCAGCAGCTGCCAGCAGGCCAGTGGATTGCAATTAGGCGTTCTGTACTTGTGCCTCTACTTGATTGCGCTGGGGACCGGAGGCCTCAAGTCGAGTGTGTCGGGGTTCGGAACCGACCAGTTCGACGAGAACGATGACAAGGAGAAGAGTCAGATGGCCTTCTTCTTCAACAGGTTCTTCTTCTTCATCAGCACCGGCACCCTCCTTGCAGTCACAGTGCTGGTCTACATACAGGACCGAGTGAGCCGGAGCTGGGCCTATGCCATCTGCTGCATCTCCATGCTTATTGCCATCTCCGTATTCCTCTCGGGGACCAGGAGATACAGGTACAAGAAGAGCTTGGGAAGCCCAATCGTCCACATTCTCCAAGTTGTTGTGGCTGCAGCGAGGAAGAGGAAACTCCAATTTCCTCCCAGCATCAGTCTCTTGTACGAGGACTGCCCTGAGGCTTCCAGAATCCATCACACGGAACAATTTTGGTAAATTAATTAACTGTTGGTTGCTACCCCAATTAAATTCCCTCGCGCTTCATATGAAATGATTATAGCTAATTAAGAATTAATGTGCCTGTTTTCTGCATGCCTAAATTAATTAAGCTTCCTGGACAAGGCTGCAATCGTGGTGGAAGGAGACAATCTGCAGGTAAGCAATGGGAGAGCGAGCTCAAACCCCTGGACGCTGTGCTCGATCACCAGGATAGAGGAGGTGAAGATGATGATCAGGCTGCTCCCCGTGTGGGCTACGACTATAATGTTCTGGACCATCTACGCCCAGATGATCACATTCTCAGTCGAACAAGCGACGACCATGCAGAGGTCCATCGGGAGCTTCCAGATCCCAGCAGGATCCCTAACCGTCTTCTTTGTTGGCGCCATTCTCATCACTCTAGCAGTATATGACCGTGTGATCATGCCCCTCTGCAGAATGTGGAAAGGCAATCAAGGTATGAATATATATATGGATGTACACACTACGCAAAGCCTCTCTTGGCACTAGCTTGCCTTGCCACCTGCAGTTTGAGCAATTTTTATTTTAGAAACCCGTCTATATATATGTATGTAGTGTGTGTATATTTTCATTACTTTTTTTTTTTAAAGGAAAGCCTATAGGCATATATAATGTGTGCAGTTAAGAACATGAGCACACATATATATACGCACACGCGCGCACACAATGAAAGTAATGCTGTGTATATACATTTTTTGCGCAGGCTTTACCAATCTGCAGAGGATTGGCATCGGGCTGGCATTATCCGTGGCGGGCATGGTAGCGGCAGCACTGAGTGAAATGAAAAGGCTGTCAGTGGCAAGAGATGTGGGAGCTGCAGCAGCTCTGAGAATGGAGACGACGCTGCCCATAAGCGTGTTCACACTGATCCCACAGTTCTTCCTGGTGGGCGCTGGAGAAGCGTTCATATACACGGGCCAACTCGATTTCTTCATAACACGGTCCCCTAAGGGCATGAAGACGATGAGCACTGGCCTTTTCCTGACGACGCTCTCGTTGGGGTTCTTCTTTAGCAGCTTCCTGGTGTCGATGGTGAAGAACGTGACGGGCGGCAAGGATGGCATGGGGTGGTTGGCCGACAACATCAACCAAGGCAGGCTTGATTGCTTCTATGGCCTTCTTGCTGGTCTCAGCGCAATCAATCTGGGGGTCTACCTTGTATGTGCCGCTTGGGCCAAACCGCAGACCCCTAAGAAACATCCTAGTCACATGGAGAGCGTCGTCAAGAACTCCAACGGAGACGACAAGTGCTAGCTACTAGCATTGCCCGGCCCCTTTTGATTGGGACGACATTCGTACGTACACAGCCTCAATTGTTAGGATTATAAAGAAAGTACTGTCTTCTCCGTGACTCTGTGACCAAGTCACAGTTGCATCGCCAGTCTTCCCTTCCTGCTAGTTTTGCATCGATACAGCGTCTACTGCTGCTCTTTGTTGGTTTGATTCTGTATTGCATGTTTTGTATTTATATGTGAAAGGGATATTCATCTTTTCCAGCATTAAAAATACGAAACAAGCTTAATTAGAAAATAATATACTTTATTTATAGAAGTTTATTACTCCAGGAGTGCCTCTCAACTAGGCAAGCAAGACCGGTCGTCCCTGGCGCAAGTGGCAAAAGGTTTTGTGGTTGGTACCCGAGGTTCCAAGTTCGAAGCTTAGTTGCTTTATATTTTCAGCTAAATTTATTTTTAAAAAAAATAAGTGAAGCGGATAGCATACTACTTTTTTATAAAAAAAAACTAAGCAAGCAAGCGAAAGACGGTATGTAACTTATAGGCCTTGTACGGTTATGGCTAGCTAGCCCTTTTTTGTCCAAGTACAGTAATTGCAGTCTATATATTTATGATTTGTTGGGCAACAAAAATAAAATTTAGTGGTAATTTGTTCTCGTTCTTTTTTTTTTTCCTTTTTTTTTTATTAAGGAAGATGCCTTCCGATTGGTATATGGAGTTATAGGTTATATTGCAAGCTAACTAACGACCCATAACCACCCACCAGTGCGTCTAAACGCATAGGTATTTACTGGTGCAAAGCTGAAAAAATAACAACAACACCCAAAAGGTCTTAGCAAATCAGAATTATTAACTTGCAATCTTGCAACGAGTCAAAACAATTCATGAAGTATTAATACCTTCAATTGGCTCTAAATCTTGTTCCACTCATTCATCCCAATCGGTGGGATATTACTCAATTTCTCAGTTGTCGTTGTAGATGCTTTGCCCAATTAGTTATAAAACAACTCCTCAACTATGAAAAATGACTAAATGAGAGCTGAGAGCCGTTCAATCTTTTATTATTTGTTTTTCTCAGTAGTGCACCGAAGACAGAAAGGGCTTACCTTTTGGACGTACGTGCGTGTTGGGACTTGGGCATGCAGGGGCCGAGGACATCTTTGTTAACCTCTCCTCACCAATTACGAGTTTGCGTTTGCAACATTTAAAATTTCAGTTAAGATATTAGCGGAGCTAAAGTGCCTACAATAAAAAAATAAAAATCTGCGAAGACATGCTTGTAGAATATTATTTGTACGCTCTGCCCTAAGCGGTCACCAAACGGTGTTGGTTCCAGCGTGACCTGTCTACCAGTGGGAAGACCTCTTCTCCATTGAAAAATGGTATTTGTACATCTAATTTTTAGATATATATTTTACAAATTTTTCATTCGAAGGGATTTAGATAACTTGTTTTAGATTTCTAGTAACAAAAAATTAAGAATACTAAATTAAACTAGTGTGAACAAAAAAATAACTCTTGAATAGTTAGAATATATAATAAGCACCCACTTTTGAGTGTACGAGTAGTATTAATTTTCTCAATATATAATATGCGCCTATTTTTTAGTGTATGAGTAGTATTAATTTTCTCAATATTTATCGGTCTCATGTTCGAATCCTAGTTGGTTCACATTTTCAGCTAAGTTTATTTATAAAAAAAGAAATAAACGAAGCGGGTTCCGTTCTAGCAAACATCTTATGAAAATATTATTTTTCATAGATTATTGATGAGTAAGTGTGCATGAGATAAGAGACTTTAATTAATTCGTATTTACCGCTAATTTAAAATACTATATGATACTTTTTTCTTCTGTGAGGCCAAGAAGAGATGCATGAGAAACCTAAAATTTCTTTGGCAACTATTCGAATGGGCATCTGAAATGAGGATCAACAGAGGGAAGTCGAAAATTTATTATACAGGGCAGATAGAAGGAAAAGCGAGAAGGCTATCGCACATACTTGGTTGTAAACTCGGTTGTTTACCCACCAAGTATTTAGGTCTGCCGTTGTCGACCAGACCCCCTTCCAAGGAGGACTGGAGGGGAATCATTCGCAATGTACAAAGTAGAATTGATGGATGGCAAGCGAAACTTCTGTCGCGAGGGGGTAGACTCATTCTAGTAAACGCTGTACTCACTAATCTACCCCTGTACTTTCTCGCTGTGTTCAAGACACCCAAATGGGTTATTAAGCGTATTGAGGCCTTACGACGGAATTTCTTTTGGAACGGTGGCCTCACTTCACCTGGCAAGGGATGCCTCGTTTCTTGGAAGAACGTATGCCGGAGCAAGAAAGAAGGAGGACTCGGCATCCTTGATATTGCTGTGATGAATCAAGCTCTTCTTGTTAAATGGTGGTGGAAATTTCATACGGCGCCCGAGCTACAATGGAACAAGATAATCCACGAGCTGTTCTATCAAAGAAGAAGGCCTTTGAAGGAGGGCCGGTTCTTTAGACCACCCTCCTTTTGGTGGAAGGGAGTTCTAGGACAGAAATATATCTTCAAATAGGGTGCGTACTATAAATTAGGTAACGGTGTAGTATCGATTTTTGGTCCGACCGGTAGTGTGGGGAAACAACTCTATCATCGTCATTTCTCGAGGTGTTCCACTCGTCGACCCGCAAAAATTTGTTAATCAGTGATTGCTTCAATAGCAGCGACTGGTGTTGGCACAAGATTCTCAGTAGCGTCAACACTACTGATCACAGGATAAACTTATGCATCTCGGCTCTTAAGGAAAGGATCTCCAATTTCAGAACTGGTCAAGGAACGGACAGTGTGCATTGGCGGTGGAGCTCAGACGGGCGTTTTACTGTGAAATCAACATATGCTGCATTGTGCGATGGGGGTATGAGGGATGCCCGTTCTTTTAGGATTTGGAGGCTTCGTATTCCTCTAAAAGTAAAAGTGTTCTGCTGGCTCATCCTCAAGAAGAGGCAACTTACTGCAGATAATTTGTTAAAAAGTGGATGGCTTGGCAACACGACCTGCGTGCTGTGTGGGTCTGAAGTGGAAACTGTTGACCATCTTTTCTTCCGGTGTGTGTTCTTCAGATTTTTTATGGTGATGTCACTAGAGGATGTCCAATCAGGAGACTTGGGTGAAGACGTGCACATGGTTTGGGATAGTTGGAAAGGTCGGAAGGGGATACCCACGCACAAAGGACTAATTGGAATAATAGCCTGCTGGTGGGTTACATGGGAGAGCAGGAACATAGTGATTTTTAGGATGGCCCAGAATGACCCAATACGTGGAATCTACAAGATTAAACATATGATGTCTCTATGGGGAAATCTCTGACCAGTAGAGACTCAATACGTGGAATCTACAATACTTTTTTTTTTTTTCTCGACTCGTCTTCCGTCACCCTTGAGGCCTTGTTGCCTCACCCATGTAGCTTAATTCACCTTCTGATTGAATGAAGCGGGTAGTGTGCTACATTTTTCTCAAAAAAAAAAGCTCCAAAAATTTCAAGCATTTTCAACCTATTTTCTTTTTTAGCTATAAAAATTATGGCAATTTACATATTTTCTTTCAGTTACAGTTGTCATCATAATTTTGCAGTATATATAAAGAAAAAATAAATTGAAAGTATTTTAAAATTTTTGGACTATTCGAACACTTGATTTTAGCCGCTACCTTACAAAACTAGGGCTAATAGAGGTTAACGAAGGGAAGAAAAATAACGACAGAGATATTGTTGTTTTTTTTTATTTTTATGCGATAGTTTTTTTTTTTTTTTCGAGGGGGTATTTCAGCAAGAGAGAGAGAGAGAGAGAGAGTAGGGTGGTGATTATGTAGAGAGAGAGAGAGAGAGAGAGAGAGAGAGAGCGAGAATAGCAGGGTTTGGGGTTTAGTTATGGGAGAAAGATTTGGGAGGTGCGTCACGTGGAGAGAGAGAATGGAAACATTTGCGGGGGTTGTTGAGAAAGTTATGAGAGGGAGAAAGGATTAGATAGTTATTAAAGTATATGGAGGGGAAAAAAGTTTATTTCTAAAAGGATAAAACAAGTAGAAATTGACACCCACATTTTTTAAAACTCGTATTTTTTTAAAATATATATTGAAAATTATATTTTTAACAATAATACTTATAATATATATATAAAAACACATATTTTAAATTTGGGCCTACCCACTTTTTGGTATGAAAAAAAAAATTGTTCTTCTCTTTTTTTACGCAAAATAAAAAACGTAATAAAATAAGTTTTTAATTTCTCTTTTTTAAAAGGGATAGCTTTTTCTTTTTTTATTTAATATTTTTCTATCATTCCATATATTTACTTTTTAGATAAATGTCTTTGGATTTTTCCAATCCTCTCTACTAATGTTTGGTTATTATATTAACTTTTTACCTATTGCAACCAAAAAAATCAAATTTGAATGCAATTTCCAATATATATTTAAATTTTAATCTGATTTGATTTTAAAATTTTATTTTATCTCAAATTCAGAATTGAAATTTAATTATACAATTTAAGTTTAAATTTATAAATTTCTAAATAAAAACTAAATTTGAGTTTAAATCTTGAATTAATTTAATCTTGGATATCATTCGAATTAACAATTAAAAAAATTTAATTAAAGTGGATCAAAATTAAATTTTTAAAATTTTAATTAAAGGTGAACTAAAATATGGTACTATAGTTTAAAATACATATATAAATTTTGAGTTCGTTACAATTAAAAAAACATATAGAAATATTCAAAGTATGTAAAAAGAAAAATAGAAATATATAATATTTACCGGAAGCAACCTTTTAAGTTTGAGTTAGAATACGACAAATATTTTCTAATAAAATATAATAGATAAATTTATTTTTCTAAATTTAAATAGTTATTGTAAAGTTTTTAATAAATATGGTGTATAAATTTGTGTTAATTTAAGTAACTATTAAAATAATTATGATATGTATTGTACGTGCACTTTAACTAGTATATATATATGTGTGTAGAGCTTCAAGGAGTTGGCGCTTCGGACTTTTTAGTTCTTGAATCAAGAACTATACGGTTGGAATGATAATGGTCCCCCTTAAGATTGAGTGGTCTCCTAGAATTTAGTGATCCCCTAGGAGAATAATATATATATATATTTTGAGAGAAAGATAGCACGCTACCCGCTTCGTTTATTTCTTTTAGAAATAAACTTAGATGGAAATGTGAATCAACTAGGATTCGAACTCGGGATCTCGGATACCAACCACCAAGTTCTTTATCACTTGCGCTAGGGACGATCGGTCCTAGAAGAATAATATTAATCCAAAGATTAGAAATGATCAAAGTAGTTGATTAAGGGTTAAAAATTTGGAAACACCAACTCTTTAGTCCGGAAGCACCATAGTCGGTCTTTATATATATATATATATTGAAATATTTTGATCATAACATAAACAATATCAAAAAAATAATATGCCGTTGGAAAATTTTAACAGCATGAATTCTAAGGTTAAAAACAAAAGTATAATATTAAAATTATAGTATTATAGAGAGTATAATAAATAGTATAATAATCATGCTTTGTCTGTAATCTGTATGCAGTAATATACAGTATAAGAAAAGTGTGACAGAATTTGGATGTGTAAATGTGGTGCAGTAAAAGAAAAGAAAGAAGCGAGAGAAAGCATGCACAGAAATAAAGGGAGGCAGCAATGAACGCACGCGAGACGAGCGGTGGTACGTACGGTCAGCACACTGCTGCAGCCGGTCCGGTAGATGCCGGGCACTCACCTCGATCCCGTGCACCCGCAGCACACGCCCACCCCATGCCACGGCATGCCCCCGCCCCCAGCGGCTTCGCCTAGCCTAGCATAGCATAGCCTCGCCGCATGATCGGCGCGTAGTTCATCGGGCCGTACATTATTATAATAATTAATGTACATACATATACATATGCATGCACAGAAGAGACTTGCTCATTTATCAATTAATTAATAGCTCGCATGCAGCTACCTGGTTAAACAGTGGTCGCCAGTGTATGGTAATAATTCGTGCGCGTTGTGTCGCGTGGGAGAGCATGCAGTATGTGTGTATATATATATAAGCTAGCTAGGTACCAGCTGTGCTCCTCACTCCCCTCTCGCGCGCAGTGCTAGCTAGCTCCCTCGCCAATAATCCTCGATCGACTACCGCCTTCGTCTTTTAAATCGGGAAGCTTTTCGAAGACCGCTAGGGCCCGGCCGGGCAGGGTCCGATATTACGAACTGCGGACGATCGCGATCGAGTAACCCCGGTCTCCGAAAAGGTCTAGCCAGCTGCTAGCCGGATCGAAATAAAGCAAGTTAATTAAAAAGCTAGCTACGTATCGATTGATCGATCGACGTCAAGACGGGTCTACCGGTGTGGATGCTGGGGTTGGACGCGGCTCGCTTGGAAGCCGACATGAACCGTTTGATGGCCCAGCTCTTCCACCAGGTTAATTCGCACCTACTCTAATCTAAACAAATATGTAATTAATTTACATTGCCCGGCGGTCCTAGTGCGCGCTTCCCCTCTTACTAATTAATTAATTAATTAATAATCTGCTAGCTCAACTCAGCTTTTTCCGTCCGTCCGTAGTTATTTCTTCCCTCTTCCATGTGCCGCTACTGCATGCATTAATTAATTTTATTAATTTTATGCATGTCATCATGCATGCATGGGCACGAATTAATTACTTGAGGTTCGAGACGATTAATGGATTGTTAATTACTTGAATGGTGACGCATGCAGGGGGTGCTGGATGAGCAGTTCATGCAGCTGCAGCAGCTTCAGGACGATTCATCTCCCAACTTCGTGTTGGAGGTCATCTCCATCTACTTCCGTGAGTCGGAGAAGATGCTCAGGAATCTCCGACATCAACTGTACGCATGCATTATATATAACTTGCTCCTCTTTGTTAATCTTGATGGATCGGTCAAACGAGCTCGCGCCTGTTCCATGTCGTAATTAACAACGTTGTTGGCGACTCTCATTTTCAGTGCGGACAAAGAAGTAACCGACTATACAAAGATTGGAGTCCATCTGAACCATTTGATGGGCAGCAGTTCTAGCATCGGAGCGAATCGCATCACGACTGTCTGCATTGCCCTCCGGGCAGCCTCCGAGCAATGCAGCTGGGCTAGGTGAGTGATCAAGCTTGTTAATTAATTATGCTCTTAACCAAACTCATTTCCACATGTGTACGTGTGTGTGTGTGTGTATATATATATATATATATACATGCGTTTAATTGTCTACATATATATGTCCAACTTCTGTGCGCTCTAATGCGCTGCTGGTCGATTGATCTGAGTGGGTTGCCCAGGATTAATTTTCTTCCCATGACCTTATAAAGATATATATTGTAGATTTAAAATTTAAATCTCATGGGCAAAAAATTAAATCCGGCGTGTGGTGTTTGCTTAAATCTTAGTGCAATATGAACTGCAAAGCAGACGGTATATGATTCATCAAATTTTTATTTAACAAGAACCCAGCACAGAAATGAAAAGATAGAGGCTTTGCTATCTGTGTCCACAATCATGTGCTTCTTCTTCTTCTTTTTCTAAATATAGAAAAGCTGACCACGGCTTTACCTTTTCACTGTTGGGACGTTTGAAAACCCCCCCTCCCCACCCCGAAAAAAAAAAAAAAAAAAAGATGCCTGCGGTGTTTGGAGGTGCTGGAGCACGAGTACTGCTACCTCAAGGCGGGACTGCATGAGCTCTTCCAGGTACGTTACGTACGTACTCACTTGTCGCATCTTCATCAGAACAATATTGGACAGTTCATACTGCTGCCGTTTGATTACGTGAGTGCCCATATATATAAGTATGGCGGGCACGTGGGTGTGTTAATACGGCGGGGCATGCAGTGTCAAATGTCAATGGCTAGACGGTGAGGTGAGGTTGGGTTGGGATGCTTGCTTACCATTTTGATTTGATGCAACCCGACAGATGGAGCAGCAAAGAGTAATAGCGGCTGGGGTTAGGTACCGACCGCAGTTGGCTTGAAAACTGGTACTGTTCCGCTGCGGGCTCTGGTGCAGGTGGAGTCTCTTTACATTCACTCTTTACATTCAAGCGCACCATGCAATATATAATAGCATGCTACGACGCTATGGAGTAATCGAGTAATTAGCTGCCGGCTGATTGATTTGCAATTCAGATCCTTAGATTTCAGAAGTTTGATTCAGGAGTTGATGTCAAATAGAAGAGTACTCACAAGCTAGCTATTACATATCACTAATATTCTAGCGTATGTTTTAAGGTAGATGTTACCGTACTCTTTCTGCAAATAATGATGGCCGTTTGCCAGCTGGTTATATTTGTGGGTTGCAGCGTCAGGTCCTTTAATGGAACGAGTTAATGACTCCATGCATGATTAATTTCTGAATAGATGTGTATAATAAACTCTGCAGTTGAGGACATCCTCTCAATTATTCCTCACTGCGCGCAGTCCATCATCACCTGACTCTCATTCATGTTTTCTGACTTCCAGTGCAGCACGAAAACAGTTATTGCTCTCACCATAATAATTGACTATTCATTACGCGTCTTCAGGTTCTGCATGCATGTTTGGTCAAGTACTTGTTCTACTCGCGCTTCCTCAAACGTCGACGTAGTAGCTAAATTGAGACTGTCGTAATAGCTAAACTGAGACTGCCGACGTGCGAGCCTGTGGGTTGACGATACCCATGTGCACCGGCAACACTATTTCTGCTAGTAATCCTGAGACATCTTCAGTAACTAAGTCAATTCTTATTAGTTCATCAATATTAACTTCCCCTTCTTTAACACATTAAAAATCTAATTTCTCTAATTAAGCCCACCTCAGAAACATCTTCACCTTCTTAGTACCTATTTGACATGATTCTTTCAACAGCTGCTCGGTGTGTGTATATATTCAAGCTAGGTAACAGCTACTCAGAAATAGAAACCTCGCCACCAGAAAGTCTAGATGGTTCTGACCAGCATATAAAATCTTTGGGAGAGATTCTCGTGAAACCCTTCTCGAGCTTCATCAACCGCTACTTCTAACAGGAAGCTTTGCAGAAGATCCGACCAAGCCAAATAAGACCTTTAGGCCTCGTTTTGTTCGGGAATAAAATAGGGATAACGAAAGTTATCCCCGCTATCCTGCCAAACCGAATATTTTTGGGCCGAAATATTTTACTCCTGTCAAATATTGCTATTCGAATAGCTTGTAATTTACTATTCCATTATTTTAGCGGAATAGGTTTAATTTCAAGTTTTATTAAAATTATAAATTGAAGTAAAACTAAATATTTAATAACCAATATTTATATTGATGAATTAATTAATATTTTGACTAATTTAATTATCTGACTGTTATTAACTAATTTATTTATTAATTTATTAAAATACTTGTGATTAATTAAATTATTAATTACTAATTAATTTATTAATTAACATTTAGGGTTATTTAGCAATATTCATGATTAATTAGTAAATTAAGTTAATTATTATTTAATTAATATTTTTATTAATTAATTAGATAAAATATTATTATGTTAAAAGTATAATTATTCTTATTCTTAAGATTCCAATCAAACCATCCAAATACTATTTTGCTTATTCCTGAAAAAAAGCTAGTTTTTTATCCAAACGCAAAATTAATTTTATTCTTGCTTATTCCAAGAATTGTACCTATCCCAGAAATAGCCTAAAATAACTTATTCCCAAACCAAACGATACCTATAAGTGAACTCTTATCCTTCAACCTTCGGTGCCCACGCCATAGCTACACGGTTGATAACGCGGAAGAAAAGTAGAAATTTGTTGCGTGTGTATATGTGTAAAGACAGACTAGAATACTCTCGGCTGTAAATAAATTTTAATACTACAAACTTGCTTTTGATGATAGGATATGCACACCGATGATTCATATAATTAATTTGATTTAAATCATTTAAGACATTTAGAAATTAAATTTCATACCGTTTGGTCATCATTTTTTTGTGCACCAAACAAACACAAAAATATATGGTTAAAAATAAATATCCTAAAAAAATTAAGGATAAGATTCTTGTGTTTAAGATCCAAGGTTGATCTCGATTAAAATAGTTAAAAAAATTTCAAACAGAAATTTTCCTCTACACCATTAAATTGAAAAAACACCTTATATCAGACGTTAAAATTATAAATTTTGTAACCTTTAGATAGTTTAGGTAAATGATGTTCAAAAGGCATGAAATTTAAACCTTATTTGGTATCGTGCCTGCTTTTTATTTTTTTAAATAAAATTTTGTACATAAAAAGGTGTAAGAATGAATAGTAAATTGCTTGTAATCTTTTCATCCAAAATATTTTCTTTAACAACAAACAGTAATCTATCATTTAGCCGGATGCATTATAAGCTAACCAATTATAACAACAAAAATAAAATCCTTCCTCCGACTCAATCAAATTATAAAAAATTATAAAAAGATTCAAAAGAAAGTCAACAATATCAAACGAGACCTTAGTTTCCACATATGCTTCAAATAGTCTAAGTCATATTTAACTATGCAGGATCTTAAGGTATCCGAATATTTTAGCAAACAAATTTTATAATTTTTAAAATCATTTTCTAGTTCATCAACTCACCCAAAAGCGAACACTTAAAAGTAAACTACCTTCTAAAAATAAGCGACATGATTTTCAAATTTAAAATCAGAGTTTTAAATCTTGTTTAAGATATATAAATATATATACTTTTTTAAAAAAAATTATCAAAAATTCAACCAATTTGTATTGAACACTTTTGAAGCCGCTTGATCACCAAGTAAAATAATATCGACAAATAATAAAATATGGTACCTAGAAAGTTCAAATGTGCTAAATTATGTTTAACGGTGTCGATTGTTAAAACAATGCCCAAACATCGAAAATGACTCTACATGGTGCGCACCATATAGGGGTTGACTAGAGTGCTGATAAAACCAAGGGTTCTTTCTAAGAAATTGCCAAAACAGGTTGGTTTTGATATTATAGGCATTAGATAACCTGGCTAAAAAAATTCATGATTTAAAAGCATTTAAAACCAAATTGAAATCTAATGTCATTAATGAGCTCAGTAACAAATGAATACATTGGGCAGAAGAATAGTACCATGCATGCAAAGGCCGGATCTACGCAGGTGCCGGTAACCAGAAGAGCACAAAGACTTGATTTCACTACAACATTAACACCAAAACCAGAGCTGTAACGCAGGCTGTAGAAGTCATAGTATAAGCTACTACCATATTCCCAATGAGAATATCCTGTTAAGTATTACTGCAGATTAGAAAGAGGTAGCAGGAAATCTGAAGTATAGCAAACAACCACAGAAAATAGACTACATTTAATAATCACTACTGAATTTACAACCCAAACGCAACTCGTCCTAGATAAAAATAACTGAAATTTTACAAACAATCAACACATTAAGTAGATTTTCGAGAACTTTCCTCACATCAATATGCACAATCTTTTGTAAAATGCTGTTAATGTCATAGAGAATCTAAAGGAATATCCTGACCAAATGTTCTAACCAGATGTAATATGAACACTCAGTTATACAGCAGAGAAAGAAGAATATTAATCAACAAAGGTTTTGCTCATCAAATAACTACCAAAACCACATATAAACTAAGAATTGATATTATACACATGGAAAAATTTGAAGCTCCAAAAATTGCAAACATCAGGTTTGATGCACAGATTTGCTAAGATGATGAATTACTCTCCTACGCCCCAGCACCCCACCCCCGACCCCCCACCCCACCATTTCTATATCTTAATGTCACAAGATCTTTATCAAATACTGCATTTACTCGAAGAATTGATGCTATTAAACTGCATTTACTTGAAGAATTGATGCATACCTTTTTATAGTTATCAAAAAAGTTTTAAGGCACTATTCCACTCTTTTAGGTTAGAGGGGCAACTACTATGCATTGGAGTTGTTGTCACCATGTTTCATTGCAGAAAAGAAGAATATAGATACTTCAGTAAAATACCGGGCAAGCCAGCTGATGCTGGCCCAGTTTACCAGTGGTAAGTTTACCTAAAGGGGTTGTGGTGACCTTCTATTTCAGCATCCTTTCTGGGCCGTTGGCTGGGGAGAAAGGAAGGGCTAGGATGCATTTGTCGGATTAAAGCATTGGTTTGTTCCCAAGCAGAATTCAAATCTCACTATAGTTATCTGCTGCTCTGTATTAAGAAACACAGAGTCCATCAATTCAACTAAGGAAAAGTTTAGCATGCAAAGTTCTGTACTTAATTCACATTATAATTGTGTGATGACCTTGAAGTGGCATTCCACTAATTTAAGAGGCTTCAAATGTCAAAAATGCAAGGAGGAGGTAGCAAAAAGCAAGCAACAAGTTAGCATAGACAAAATGAAAATGCAAATGAAAAAAATAATCCTTCCATAATTGGAGTTGCAATGAATTAAACAACACCAAAAGATCCTGATGAGTATAAGTCGATAGTTAGGTAAATTTGATTTAAGATAATTATAAGAATATGTCCAAGTAGCTACTTCAATCTGGCTAGAATTATGCTAATAACCACTTCCGAAATTCTGGCATTTAACATTACCATCTAAAGCTTCAACAGATGGGAAACATATGCAAATAAAGATAAATACATGTTGGGTAAACTACAGCACTGGTCACTGAACTTATGGTGAAATTTCACTTCGATCATTGAACTTCAATTTGTTTCGATCAAGGTAGTAAATTCATCTTTCTTTTAAATAGGTCACTTCTCAAACTCTTATTAATTTTTCTAATGAAGTAACGATGTGACAGTTCATTCAAGAGCCAATTATTTTCAACTATTACATCACACCTTGAAGAGGTAATTTGATAACTCAATCAATAATCCGATCAACGCTAAGAGATAAACTAGTAGCCAAGTCATATCCAAGAGATCATGTAGTAACTTAATTAGCTACCACTTTATCGCTTTGTTAATCACCCAGAGTTTGCCTTGTTTGAAAAAATCATCCAGAGTTTAACAAAGTGACCTGATTGAAATATAAATTGTACTTTAGTATCTAAATTGAAGCAAAGTTTGGTGACCTAAATGAAATTTCACTAAACGACAAAGACCAATGGTTTAGATTACCCTACATAAAACCTTCATATGTACTTATCGATGTTCCGTATATACATATAAAATATAAGGTATGAGACAATTCAATACCTTAAAATATAAGATAGAAGAGGATGAATGTGAAGGTGTCAGACCAGTAAATCCAATATCGTAAGATATACTCCCATCTGCCTTAAGAAGACCATAATGCCTCTCAGAACCTGGCCCAGGCTTCAGGTCCTCATTAAACAGGGCAAAAACATATGCCTTTAAGACGAGTTTCGGTTTCCGTGGAGTCCCTTTCTTCTTGGCTAGTCTCTTACGAAGATTAAAATTGTAAGTCTTTGCATTCTGTTCTGAAGCTCCTGTTTCATCCTCATCGCCATTAGAAGCCCAACCAGTCTCAGAAACCCGGACCTCCATCTTTCCATACCCAGCAGCTTCTAGCGCAGCATAGGCTGCATCTATCTGAGCGTCAAACATGTTATCATAGTACAAACTTGTGTTTGCATCATAAACCCCAGGATTTGGAAGGAATAGGGCATAATTAATATCAATATGTTCAGGATCACTTTTGTAAGACAAAAATGGATAGATATTTAGGAAGAAAGGAGATCCAGTCTTTAAAAAGAGATCCAAGATGGGCTTCATGTATTCGAGAATGTTCTCATTAAAAGTACATGAGGATGGAGGATACGAATTGGCAAACACAGCCTGCGAGTGCGGTGTCAGTATCTCTATGTGATCTGTCAGCTGAAGTCTGTTGAGAGCATTATAGACATTTTTCAAAGCACCAAATAGAGCTTCTTGCAGCTCCTGATCTGACCCTGCAAGCACTTCATTCCCAACAGCAATCCCAGTAATGTGCGTGTAAGGAAGATATGGCTGCACATTTTCCCTGATCCAATGAACAGCTCGTTCTTCATTAAGACTCATTTCTTTCAGATATTCATTTGCAATTCCTACCACCAGCTCAAGCCCAGACCCTCTAAATGCCTCAAGGACACTATGATCTGCATCATATATTCTCGCATTTTTTATTTTTGCTGCTTTTAGCAGTGCCACTACTGTCTCAGGTGGAGGAATATTGTCAGCAATCCTGCCATAGTTTATCCCATAAGTTCCCGTAAACGGCGCTGCTGGTATAATTCCTGCACAAAATAGAACAAACATGTAGTAATTTATCCTTTTAGAGACAAACACCAAAAAAGAAAAGCCTGCAAATTGAAAAACGCCGAAACCGCACTGTTTGTTTTGGCCAAAAGGAGAAGTCCTAACAACAGTTGCCCATACAAGTTCTGCCGGTTTATGCCAGTTGGCATGCACTATGCAAGTGACAAACAAACACTAAATGAGCAGCCAACAATGGATTATCTCGATCATATAGGCGAGCTTTGTCAGCCTTATCTTGAGCTCTGCTGACCCATCTTGAATACGCATCAAATTTTCATTCTTTCTGTTTTTCACCATACAATGCTAAAGATTTGGCTCTTATACTCTGCCATACTTAAGGTCGGTATTGATCCATCTAGACTATCAAAGGCTAGGATGAAGAAAGAGTTAGATGTGGAAGGCAAGAACGTAATCAAATATATGATTTTTGTTGGATTCATTTAGTTTCCGAGAAACCACGGCGTTTGTATTAGTTTCTTTCCTTTTGTTTCCCTGAACAGTAGATTTAAGTTCCAGTACATAACCCAGCTTGATTTCTGGTACTTCTCATGAATAAAATCTCAATCTAATGCTTGCATATATGCTATGCAAAGGCAACCAAATGCAAGTGCTTAGACCTAAGAAAAGCACATCCCCAATATTTTAAAATGGAAGATTAGATTAGGAGGAAATTACCAAAAACAAAAAAAAACAAAGCATGCACTAAAGCTGGCCATTTGGGCATATTATGACATCTAAAACCTAGGCCAACATTCAGATCGAATAAGCATTTTCAGCAGCTACGGTCACAAAAGGGACGCTGAAATGCAAGTAAGGTAAATTTGTGAGTTTTGAAAAAAGGTATTCAACTAGAGGACATAGTAAAATGATGACGTGTGTCCCTCTGAGGGAAAGTCGGAACACGCTAAGAAAGCCAAAGTCAGAATTAGATTTTTTTTATTAATAGACTTAAGAAATATTATAATTACAAAAATAGTCTTCTAAAAAAATTATTTATAAAACTAGATATATGCGGTGAATGAATTACCGCTTTCTAAATACGGTAAATCATTCACCGCTTTCTTTAAAGAATAATAACTATTTTTAGTATCTAATACCATATATCTTTTGAAGTTAGGATAGTGAAAAGATGTAAATTAGGGTAAAGGCGGTGAATGATTCACCGTATTTAAAAGCGGTGAAGCGGTGAAGCGGTGAATCATTCACCTTGATTCACCGCTTTTAGAGGTCTAGTTTTACAAATAAAAATTTTAGAGGTCTATTTTTCTATTTAAAATTTTTTGTAGGCTTAATAGCCTAAATACTCCTCAGAATTACCTTACAAACTTGCAGTGGGCTCTCTGTATGAGATAGTACACCACAAGTTAGTTCGGGTTTGATATTAACTTGTTTCGACATGAGTCTTATATTTGGTAAAAGTAAAGCACATTATTGAAAGATAAGTAATATTCATCGTTGTTAAACGGCCATTCAAGGGACATGCATTTAATAAAAGTTCTGAGAAACGAGATAAGAAGCTGATGAAGGTTGATCAGGGGAGGACGATCATTACCTCACCCCACAATTTGGAAATCCAACAACCATTTCGACACAATTTGGAACAGAATCTGGGAAATAGGAATTTAAATTGTCAGCAAGACTCATTCCATTCAGATTAACAACATGCAAGGGAAATCACAAAAGCGGATAGGTGAGGTAGATAATGGAAGCATACGAAATTCACGGCTCTGAAGGGAGGCAACAGAACGGCAGGAAAAGTGGGATTCAGATGAAGCGGGAACGGCGAAAGGGAGGGAGGGAGGGTGGGGATTACAGATTAGCGAGCGGAAGGGGGAAAATTGGATGGTCGTTACAGCAGAAAGACTACCGCGGTGCTAAATTGACGCGTCGCCTTAGCAGCCAAGGCGGGAAGGAAACCAAAAAAAAAAACAACTAGCGGATAGAGATCGACAAAAGCAGAAACATAAGAAAAGGGAAGTTCATGACTAGCCTCCGTTACCGTAGGAAGAGAAGGAGAGGAGAAGGAAGAGGGGTCGCAGCCGACAGAAACTAGTATGCATCTTCCTCCCTTGTCCTCGGGCAAAAGAAACGGATCAGAATCCCTGAATCCCGTAAACCAACAGATGAAACCACGTACGCTCCGCCTTTTTGCGAGAACCCCCCTCCCTCACTCCGCTTAAAGCTTTCCTTTCGCCAAACGGAGAAAGCTGAAAAGAAAAATGAAAAGAAAAGGAAAAAAAAAAATGAAGTATGATCGAGGGGAACCTAAAAGAGAAATTAGGGAGAGAGGAGACGGATTACCTTAATGATTAAGAAACGAGGAGAGGTCGGAGGGCACTAACTCGACCCCCGGCGGCCTCTTTTGCCTTTTGCCTTTTGGCCTCCGGCACTCGCTCTCAAAACCCATCACTCACGTCGAAGGGTGACGCGGCAGCATTAGTGACCTACTACTCACACGCCCACGTGGCTCCGCATTAAAGCCACCTTGGCCGCGGAAAAGAAAGCGATCCGGAGATTGACCCCTCCATCCATACATTGTTAATTAATCATTAATTAAGAGTGCCTTTGGTTCAATATAAAATTATTAAAAAAAAATTCATAAAAAAAAATTTATAATATTTAACTTATAGAATAAAAAAATATTTTTTCATCAATATTTATTTAGTTGAAAAATAAAATCTATATTTATTTGATTTGATGGAAAAAATGAAAACTTTATTCTATAAAATGAAAACTTTAATTTTTTTTAATTCGTAAAAATACTTTTACGAAAAAATATTTTACGCCGAACCAGACGAGCGGAAAAATATTTTTTGTACTAAAAATAATTTTTCAGTTCATTTTATGCCGATCCAAATGCCCCCTGAGGTAATCCGCAAATATGCATTGTTAAATAGCACAGAAGAATACTATAATTATAAGATAGTAACGTGTTACAGCTTACAATATATATTATCGTAAAATGTAATATTTTACTAGCTTATATGCTTCAGTATCATATAAATTGTAAACATAACCTCTACTTCTTCTTTTTGCATATTTAATCATAGGGCGTGGAGGTCCATGCTAGCAAAAGGAGTAGGCTTGCCCATCTTCGAGCAGGAAGGCGGACGCCGCACGAACTTTGTGAACAAAAATGCTAAGGTCGTGACAGTTGGTATCAGAGCCGGTTCGAGGAGGAACCATGTCGTCATCAGACGCTGCCATCATCGACGTAACTGCTGAGCCTCCGAAGTAGACCAAGCGGGAAAGGAGCAAGGAGTCACAAGCACTCGCGAAGGAGGCCACATCCTTGGAGTACCATGCGGGGCTGCAGGAGGATGTTACGACGAGAATGGAGGAGCAATCCTCTGCATTTCTGCAAACTGTAAGTTTGTTGGATGAGAGGCTTCACTTGATGGTGAAGGATATTGTTGCAGCCATGGCAACATTTCGCCATCGTCTGGAGAAGTTCAAGGCGGATCTTGCCCGTCGCAACGACGAGCGAGATGCGCGAGATGTGCTGCTTCACAACATCGGTGCCCAGGTCAAGGAGGTCGAGGACCTCAAGACGAAGGAGGCACTACTCAAGCGGACCGAGAGTGATCATGGCAAACCACCTAAGATGAGTGAGGCCAAAGGTGGGGGACAGTGCCGTGATACAGGGTACGTGAAGGGGAGCAACCAGAGTCAAGTCCCACCGACGAAGGATCAGACCCTTGCAACCCTGCACCTTTGCGAGGAGGTGAAGTGCGGGAGGGCTGGGGGCCTCGAGGAGGAGGACCCGAGCAAGGGCGATACTGTCAAGTCTCAAAAAAATGCGAGAGCAACTAGCATTCAATCGAGGGGTGCATCGCTCTGCCAAGCACAAAGCCAAGAAGGAGCCCGAGGAGACCAAGGAGGGTCCCGCAACTTGGCGGCGTGTGCGTGCGTGTCGCGGAGGACAGGCACACTTGGCGGATTCTCCGCGCAGCGAGCTCGCTGGTGCTTGTGCTCAGAGGAGCAAGGCACTAGGGGCTGATGCGGAAGCAAAGGCGAACTGCAGTAGCGAGGCTCGAGGCCACGCGGGCGTGAAGGCACGGCTGACTGCGAGCAAGGCTGTGCGGACCCTGATTGGCTTGGCGCGCGACGAGGGCGTCTGCGCGTTAGGTGGGGGAGAATGTCAGGGACTTAGCGATTTTTCAGTGCGGCCAAGTTTCTAGCCCAACTTCGCCAGCGGAGCGGGTTGTCAAGGAGGCCCAAAACCAGCAACCTTTCATAGGAGATGAAGGGTTATGTAACTGTTGCAATCAATGCCTCCATAATCGCCAGCGAAAATTCAAGAATTATGGGCAACTCTTGATATCACTAAGCATTGACGATGGCTAATTACTATATGATAGTGTGTGAGTTAATTGTGTTTAGTGGTGAGTTAGTGTAGGCTAGATTCATTGTATCTAGGAGCCTATAAGTAGGGGGTTGGGAAACTTGAATTGCATGCCGTCGACCATTTAGTTTTAGTACTTCAATTATTTCTTTTTGTGTATCTGTTAAGCATGCAATCAAATTCTATTTATGTATTTTTGAAATATTAAGTCTAAATAGAAAATCTAGCGACGGTGATGAGATGAAGCATTATCACTGACAAGGATAGGGAAGACTAGTATAATCGGGCAAGCGTGTGGTGCGGCCCGGCATACCGCTGGTCCAGGCAATTGTATTGCGACGGAGGTAATACTAATAGCAAAGAGTACTTGTGCCCAAGCCAAGCCTGGCTCTAATCCCTAATCCCTAATCCTTATCCCCTCGGAAAGATAGGGAGGGAAAGAGCGACCAACAAAAATCCCAACCTGGTCTTCGTACCGAATTAAAAAAAAAATTAATTAATTTTTGATTTGATATTACATTCTCAAAAGATGGCAAGTGCTTCGACTGCGTCTCTTGCGCGAGCAGTTGCCGCATGCTCTGCTCGTCCGCCTCCCACAGAGGCGCGGAGGAGACAAGCGGCACATCATGTGGACGCAAAGGAAGCTAACCGCGACGCCCCGATCTCGATCTCCCTCTCCCTTTCTCTCAGCTCGTCTGCCGCTGCCGCCGCTTCTGCGGATGCTGTGAGCAGGCGCTACGGCCTGTCGGCCTGCTTTCTCACTTTTCTCGCCTTCTCCTCCTCCTCCGCCGCTCGGGCCGCCATCCTCGAGGCCGACGACGACGAGCAGTTGCTGGAGCGCGTCAAGCAGGACCGGAAAAGGAGGCTTGAGCGACAAGGCGTCATCAGCTCTTCCAGAAAAGAGACAGGTCTCCCTCTCCACTGGATCTCTCATTATACTTCTTTCCTTTTTCTTTTCGCTCTAATTCGCAATCAAATCGCAAGGGGAACCTGTGCCCAATTTTGTGGAATTTTATGAGGCTTCGTACTGGCAAAGCCATGTGCGATACTGTTTCTGAAAAAATAAAAAGATGGTAGGTAACAGCTATAACATATTTGATGTTCCAAGGATGAAACGATCATCATTTGCAGCTATAACATATTCTTAGTTTATCAGAATTTCCCTACCATGACGTACTAGTTGGATAATGATAGGTACCATCATCATTTACAGGATATCTGCAAGAGCTGGTCTACAAACTGAACAAAGTAGGCCAAGCTATTGAGAACGACGACCTCCCTGCAGCAAGTTCTGTTCTAGGCCCGAATGCCGATGCTGAATGGGTGCAGAAGGTTAATACAGCATTCGTGAAGGTTGCTGTGGATGCTAAACTTCTTTTGAGCGTTTTATTTTTGTCTTTAAGGGCTGCATTCATGTTTGCTAGCTTCTAATTCAGTTTCCTTATCAGCTGAGCTCCAGCCCGGAGGAGAAAGTTGAGGTGGAGACATTCAATTCTTCCTTGGCATCTCTATTTACATCCGGTACATACATCTCAAACTGTTCCCAGACTTTGTTAAGAATAATGATGGTTTGTTTTGCCTAACTCATCCGGTTGGCCGTGTTGCCTCAATCCTTTTCTTTTCCTTGCAGTTGGTAAGCGCGATGTCGAGTCTTCTAAGCTGGCTTTTGTGTCCTCTGCCGCCGCATTGGAGAAATGGATAGGATTGACTGGCTTGGTCAGTCAACTAAAAGGCCTTTGAGCAGAGTGAATGACTGGAAAACAGTGAGCCTAACGCTTCCCTTGTTGCTTGAGATTGTCCTCTGCTGTCTCCATACTAGCTGGATATTCTGCTCTCTCAGCAGCTGTAACTAATTGTGTTACATCTTCATTGGTTATAAAATCTTGGATATTGGTTGTGTTACCAAATGAAACCTTCCTTCTCCTAGTGTTTTAAATTTTTAAGCCAAGAGAGCAGTTTTTGCGGGAAATTCCGACAATCTAGCTTAGTGGCGGTGTTTGATGTCTGTCTTAATTAGGAATGTCCCAGTAAGTTGATAACTATTTAGAAGTTTCTGAGAAAACTTTTTATAATCGCAATAACCTAAAGAATTGGGCATCATCTTTGAGTGAATGGAGACCTTACCTCAATTATAACAGCTAAGTCTATCAACTCTTACCTCGTGCATTTATAAAAGTGCCCACATAGAAAAACATGACAGAAAAAACAAACATTACCAAGCAGCCCAAATTTACGGCATAGGCAGAACACAACGCCTACTGTGATATCCTTTAACATGCATTTATCAACTACATAAATTGCTATAAAAAAAGTGGCCTTGCAATTATAGATAGAAGAATCAATAGCACAAACGATATTCTTTACACTGTCACAAGTTCGAGCGAGCTTAATTGATCAACGAGGACCAACATGCCTAGAAATCAGTATTAATCCCACTACGAGTGATAATGATATAGATAACCACATGCTCCCAGACAACGCTCAGAATTTCTTGGAACTCATCAAGGATGAAATTTAGTTAAATACAATTGATGAAATTTAGTTAAATACAATGAAAAGAGAAGGTTCTTGCAGATAATTAAGATCCTGGAATGCATGGCTATTTTCTTGTTCTATTCTTAGGATAGGTTCCAATCATCCAACTGACCGAAGAACCACGGAGAAAGAAATGCAAACAAATGTGTTTCAGCTGTATCCGTACAATCCTAATAACCCGCAGAGCTAGCAGACACGCTGCAGCTTAGCATCTTAAAAGAGTCCTCTGATCATTCACCTATTTCTTCACTAGTAAAATGTGGCCATGTGCGACAGCACAATAACACAAGAGTGAGCGCAAATTCATGTGAGATACTAATAGCCAAGACTTAAGCGGCCATGCAAAAAAGACAAAAATTCACCACGAAACTGCCTCTTATTCACAAATCAGCATATGGGTCACATAATGCCAATGCAGTTGGCTAGTGACGTATAAGAAAACATTCCAAAGATGCTGCAAGCCTACATTAAAATATCTAGCCATAAAGGGTCATGACAAATTTCAATTAGAAAGTAAATCTATTTAAATATATCAGAACCCAATGTATATTATAATAATTAGGATGTTGGCATGATATAACAGGAGGAACACGAAAGGATGAACAAAGATCACACAACAGGTGAAATATCAGTGACATGAGCACCAGAAGACAAAGCTTTTGCAGGGCTTTACACCTGCAGCTAAAACAGCAATAAAAATATGATACAGTTGTAATTCTTTCCAATACAAACAAAGAAAAGAAAAAAAACATTCTGTGAAATTTAATGAGGGCAAAATGAAGAAATATGGTACTCGGAATCCACTTAGTCCAACATTACCCACCAGACTGATTGCACTTTTACATGTAGATTCTCCTAAGCAATATAAATCACTCATATGACTCCGCAAAACGCAAACTAAAAGAGGTTGAAAAGAGTCAAATTCCTCTCTTTTTCCATGTCTTTTAATTGACAAACATACCCAAGCACAATGCACCAACTAAATAGCAAGTAATACCATTACATTGGTTAAAATATCCACTAAACTCAAATTATGAACTTGACTATTAGCTAGTTAATTTATTAATTTATTAACCATTTCACTAGCTAATCGATCAATTAATTTATTAGCCTCTGTTAAATTGATAATTTAAGTTAATGTGCTTAACCACTAATTAATATGTATATTAGTTAACTAATTAATGTCTTAACTAGTTAACTGATTTACTAACTAATTATCCAACTGATTTACAAATTAAGTAATTAATTTACATATAAACTTAATTTATTCATAGTTAATTAATTAATTGACGTGTTTCTTCAATCATTAGTGTCCTACATTGTCTTTGTTTTTTTTTAAAAAAAGATCTGATGTTATTTATAGGTAATTAACTGATTAATTAACTAGAGCACCACGAGGATGCTGATTGTTTCTTTTTTTTTCCCTTCTTTTTCCCCTTTTCTTTCTCTCCCCTCTGTTTTAGTCATCTCCATTCTCTCACAGCAGCTCACACCCAATCCAAAAGCTAAGCTGTCATATGGAAATAAAATTATACACATGTTTGGAATCTAGTTTATATCTAATATGAAACTAACATTCTTAACACGGCCACAGAATGTCTCGCGCATGTATGGCGAATGCAGTAGACAGAAGTTGTGCCACGCATCCCATCATACTAGCAAAATGAACTGACTGGACAGCATGAAATTATTCAGCGCATTATAATGCACACCTTCATTAAACTTACTGAAAGTTTAAGCTACGAGGTTCTGCTGCTTTGATGACCTCTTTATTGTTCAATTTAAATGTCCTTCAGATTGGGTAATGTACTCTGCTTTTAAATACTATTTTGGACATTTTAGTGAGGTAAATAATTTTTTCTTACTTGAGACTCTGCTGCACGCAAAAAGGCTATATACTTTCTCTACCTCCTTAGACTTTTCGCTCTTATCTGTACAACTAATTGCACAGAGGAAATGAGTGAATAGAGCAAGATATATGGCATTGTTGACAATTAACCTTACCTCAATTATAACAGCTAAGTCTATCAACACTTACCTAGTGCATTTATACAAGTGACCACATAGAAAAACATGACAGAGAAAACAGACAATACCAAACAGCGCAAATTTATCGCATAGGCAGAACACAACGCCTACTTCGATACCCTTTAGCATACATTTATCAAATACATAAATTGCCATAGAAAAAAGGGCCTTGGAATTATATATGGAAGAATCAATAGCTAAGACGATATTCCTTAAACTGTCACGAGTTCGAGCGAGCTTAATTGATCAACGAGATCAAGTAGAACCAACATGCCCAGAAAGCAGTATTAATCCCACTATGAGTGATAATGATATAGATATCCACATGCTCCCAGGCAACGCTCAGAATTTCTTGGAACTCATCAAAGATGAAATTTAGTTAAATACAATGAAAAGAGAAGGTTCTTGCAAATAATTAAGACCCAGGAATGCATGGCTATTTCTTTGTTCTATTCTTAGGATAGGATCCAATCATCCAACTGGCAGAAGAACCACGAAAATAAATATGCAAACAGTATGTTTCAGTTGTATACCTACAATCCTAATAACCCGTAGAGCTAGCAGACACGCTGCAGCTTAGAATCATAAATCCTCTGATCATTCACCTTTTTTTTCATTACTAAAATGTGGCCATGTGCAACAGCACAATAACACAAGAGTGAGCACAAATTCATGTGAGATACCGATAGCCAAGAATAAGTGGCCATGCCAAAAAAAAAAAAAAACACCACAAAACTGCCTCTTATTCACAAATCAGCAGATAGGTCACATAATGCCAATTCAGTTGGCTAGTGACGTATAAGAGTAAATTCCAGAGACGCAGCAATCCTACATTAAAATGTCTAACCACAAAGGGTCATGACAAGTTTCAATTAGAAAGTAAATCTATTTAAATATAACAAAACTCAATATATACTATAATAATAGGGTGTTAGCATGATATAGCAGGAGGAACACGAAAAGATGAACAAAGATCACACAACAAGTGAAATATCAGTGACAATAGCACCAGAAGCCAAAGTCCCAGCTTTTACAGGGCTTTACAACTGCAGCTAAAACAACAATAAAAGAATGATACAGTTGCAATTCTTTCCAATACAAACAAAGAAAAGGGAAAAAACATTTTGTGAAACTTAATGAGGGCAAAATGAAGAAACATGTTACTCGGAATCCATCCAACATTACCCGCCACAATGATTGCACTTTTACATGTAGATTCTCCCAAGCAATATAAATCACTCATATGACTCAGCAAAACGCAAACTAAAAGCGGCTGAAGAGGGTCAAATTCCTCTCTTTTTTCATGTCTTTTAATTGACAAACATAACCAAGCACAATGCACTAACTAAATAGCAAGTAATACCATTACATTGGTTAAAATATCCACTAAACTCAAATTATGAGCTTGACTATTAAGACATACTAAGCACAGTGCTAATTCCCTTAATAATTCAACTTAATCACATGAACTCATAAATAAATTTGTCAAATTGAGACTCGAATCAGACACTAACTCGAATAACTGAACCAAATGGACCCTAATACTTGATTGCACCACTAAGAAAACAAATGTAGAGCAAAACTACAACTATTTCATCTTTGGTGATGCGGAGCAAAACTACAGCTATTTCATCTTTGGTGTTGAAATATCTTTGGATTTATTTTTTTCTCTCCGAAGTCAACATTTTGAGTAACTTGTGCCTTTCCTGACTACGGCTTTAGAATCTAGAGATACTCTTTCACCGGATTGAGGAAATTGGTATTTATATATATATATATATATATATATATATATATATATATATATATATATATATATATATATATATATATATATATATATATATCTTGATCTTTTCAGTAAAGCTTAAGCTAATTTGTCTTTAGCAAAGTTTGAGCATTCCTTTGATAAATTCAGACTTTTCGGTAAAGCTTAAACTAATTTGTCTTGAAATTTCAACTTCAAACTTAAAATTTAAATTCATAGACTGAATTAAAAAATCTAATACAAATTTAAATTCACAATCTGAAAAAAAATTTGATTTCAAATTTAAATTCAAATTAAACTCATAATTTGAACTCAAAATGAACAATTGATATCACAATTCAAATTGCATTCAAGATAAATCTGGAAAAGAAATAAATTAAGAACACAAACTTAAACTGAATTTAATGTTCACTAAAAATATAAACTATAATTAGGATTTAGTTTCACAACCTTAATTATCAATTAAAATGTAAATTTAAATTTGGATTCGCAATGAATTAAATTTAAATTCACAATTCAAATTTGAACATTATGATTGAATTCAAAAACTCAACTTAAAATTCAAGTCAAAACTTGCCCAAAATGTAACAAATTAATTTTGTGGGGAATTCGCATTTAGACTCCTATACTCCACTTCTATTCCCCCACTAGTGCTACTAACCTTAAATAATTATAAACTGTTATTTAACAAATAGGCTATATATTTTCTTTATATTCTATTTATTAACCATTTCACTAGCTAATCGATCAATTAGATTCTCCTAAGCAATATAAATCATTGCCTTTGTTTTTTTTTAAAAAATCTAATGTTATTTATAGATAATTAACTGATTAACAGCAGCACCACGAGGATGCTGATTGTTTCATTTTTTTTTTCTTCTTTTTCCCCTTCTCTTTCTCTCCCCTTTGTTTTAGTCATCCCATTCTCTCACAGCAGCTCACACCCAATCCAAAAGATAAGCTGTCATATGGAAAAAATCCCTAATATTATACACATGTTTGGAATCTAATTTATATCTAACATGATACTAACATTCTTAAAACGGCCACAGAATGTCTCGCGCACGTATGGCGAATGCAGTAGACAGAAGTTGTGCTACGCATCCCATCATACTAGCAAAATGAACTGACTGGACAACATGTAGAGAAAAACCAGCATATACAGTCATCAAACTAACTAAAAAAGAGATGTCTAGGATGGTAAGCTGAAATATAAGGAGCAATACAAGATTCGGCAAATAATTGGCCGATATACTCATCAAACTAACAAAAAATTGACGTGTAGGATGGCAAACTGAATTTGGAAAACAAAATAGACAATTCAAAACATAAAACTAAATTCAGAGGAACACAAATTTGAACTTTGAATTTATAATCCGTAACTCAAAACGAAGAATTGAATATGCAATTCAAATTACATTCAAGATGAAATTCCAAAGGAAAATTAAATTTAGAAAACAAACTGAAAGTGATACAAAATTTTGACTAAAGGTGAAAATTTTAATTAAGATTCATATCCACAATCCAACTAATAATTTATTTAAAATTTGAATTGAAATTTGGATTCACAATTTGAAGTTAAAATTTGAATTTGAATTCAAATTTAAATTACAATTCATATGCAAACATTATGATTGGATTAAAAACTCAAATTCATGTCAAAACATGCCTGAATGAATATTCAACTTAATTTTGAGGGGGATTCGATCCCCATTCAAATTAGCATTCCAATTCCTATTCTCCACTCTTGCTCTCCCGCTAGTACTACTGATTTCCTTCTAAATAATTATAAATTGTTATGAACTAAAGAGTTATATATTGACTTTATATACTAACTATCTAACAAATTACTTGTTAATTTACTAACATCAAACATCCAAATTGAATTTATAAGAATACTTAAAACCTACATTTATCAACTCACGTCATCAAAAAGCAATCCAAAGGTACAAAAACTATCAAAATGTAATGGATCATGAAGTTAGATCATGAAGATTGTTATATGACATAAACTTGACCAATAAACTCTGAAATTAGAAGATTGCATAATTTAAGTATCGGGGGGGGGGGGGGGGGGGGGGGGCTCTTTGAGCATCTTTTAACCATATCCAACCTTATATCACCAAATATCTTTTTTTTATTTTAGATGCATCAAAAATATGTGGTAGCTTCACACACTTACCGGACGGCCGGGGTGGTAGCTCTTTCCTACATGTGGTGGTAGTTTTCACACTTCCTTTGGGATGTAACTATTTCCACATCTTTTTATACATATAACATTTCTTTTCCATGTATCCGACCTTATATCACCAAATATTTTTTTAATTTAGATGCATCAAAAACATGTGGTAGCTTCACACACTTACCGGACGGCCGGGGTGGTAGCTCTTTCCTACATGTGGTGGTAGTTTTCACACTACCTTTGGGATGTCAATCTTTCCACATCTTTTTTATACATATAATATATTTTTTTCCATAATCTCTCTCCCTCTAAATGTGCAATCCCTAATTTAAAAGTGTATAAACCAAGTTTATGACATATAGTTTTCATTAACTATCTTCAACAGCACACAACCAAGATAGTATAAATACCTACAAACTATTACAAGATTGACGAAAGTTGATACAAATCTAAATAAAAAACAAGTAATCCAACGATTAAAAAGATAAGAAAACCAATCAATGCACTAGCAAGACCCCGGGCACAAGTTCTAATCCATGCTTGACAAGTTAAAACGTTTAGTATCAAATTCCATATATTTTAGACTCCACATATCCTAAAAAGTATACATTAACTTCTTTTCTGTTAAAATCTCCAAGAAATTTCCCTTTGTAGAAGAAACAAAAGCTCCAAATTAAAGTTTCTGCTCCAAAAAACAGCAAAAGATCCAAACTACACCAAAAGAATAAATCCCTTATTCTCCCTTTATACCTTGAACCAAACATGGCCTAGGGGTTTGGGGATATTTGAAGGGATTTGTGGAAATCAAGAAGGGAATTTTGGTCAACCAAGGGCTATTAGATATCTTTTAAGTTTTAGATGGTATATTAGATCTGATCCCTCTTCTATACTTTAAATTCGTTTGTGTTAGACCCATCTTAAATATTAAATATCAAACATACAACTATTAGGAAATTAAATTCAAAATTTCGTGAATAGAAATACTAATCCTCGTGCATTAATTCAACATGCCGAAGGTTTTTCTAAACATCGATTGAAGTAGAATTCATGGATAAGTTTCGACTTATAAAACCTAATATCATACAAATATTCTCAACACAAATTTGCATGGAATATTATGACACAATATCACTTGATTCAATGTATGGTCAGACACGCATATTTGGGTCAACTTCAACTTGAAAAGAAAATCGATTATCAACATCATGTACATGTTATCACATTGTAGGTCACGTACCAATCCCGAAGTAAATTTCATCCTCAAATTCAATTGGTTGAAGTCCTCAATAGTTAGGTGAAAATATCCATTGAAAGCAATTTTTTATTATCTCAATTCTCCTAGAACTCATGATCATGCTTTTGGATGATAACATAATTAACATATTGTCAATAAAATTCTTGAACATATGAACTAGGCGCCTCTAGAAATTAGAAAAGCAATTGGCCTAATCAACTTTCAGATATTCTTCCTAGCGTGAAATATATAATAATTTTGTTAAAAACATTTTGTCATTGATCAAATTTACGAATTGAGCTCCTATGCTTTTAAAAGCACCAAGTTATTGGTGCTTGTAGGTTTTTAGCCCTTGAATTAAAAGATGTGCGGTTAGGATGATGTGGGCCCCCTAGGGTTAAGTGGGTGGTTGGTTGAATAGTATAATCTAATGGGTGGAATTGATCAAAGGAGTGGATCTAACGGTGAAAAAGTTACAAGCACCAAGTGCTTGGTCCTTTTACAAGCACCATAGCCGGACTTCAAATTTACTATTCAACCTATTCAGTTTATGAACAAAAAATCCACAGCTTCATTTAGAGGGAAAAGTTTCTCACCAACAGTAAGTACATAGGACCACATCACTAATCAAATCAACGTAGCAAAAGTGACACTATCTCTATCCAAGAGAAAGTGGTGACCTACTTTAAACTGATGACCCGCTTTAAACTATGTTACCAGCTAGCACTAGGATCAAGGACCAGCTTAAATACATATTCAAGCACCAAACATACATTATTGCGGAATCACATAAATACTCTACAACATTACAAATGTGCAACTGCTCTTGCAAATTTCAACTTTTTTTTTTTTAGTTATCACGAGAAAAGAGGGGATGAACACTAATCAACTTGACTTCTTGACATTTTTTTTCATATTTTCTTCAGTTTGTACAGATAAGAGCATAACAGAAAAGTTAGAGAAACAATAACGTACAAAAAGTAAAGAGGGCAATATCACCTGTAGCAGAGAGTGGTCCTTTGGGAGAAAGCTCCCAATAGTATTCCAATACACCTCGCAAGTGGAGAAATGAGTGAGCCGCTTGTTGTTCTCAGAGCAATACTTAACCTGCATTGTGATGCCACAGCAGAAGGCCAGTGGGAAACTAGTGAGACAGTAGGCAGAGATCTGGATCGGCTCTGTATAGACACAAAACTTACCACTGGAAGGGCATCCATGAAATTGCTGTATATGGTATCCAGGGGGCAGGTATTATAATCGGCAGGGATATAGATGGTCGTCAGGTTGATCGTCTGTATTATAAAACAAGGGAGGTTAGGAATGGAAATAGAGGACTTTTTTATAAAATAACCTTTTAAAATTTTATAATTTAGAAAATAATTCTATCAATTTTATTTTTGAAAAACTAACCTTCTAAAAGCGGTGAATCATTCACCGCTTTCAGAATATATCGTAGGGCTATTAAAGACTTATCCATTTAACAACCATATTTCCTTTCCCTCTCCTCCTTCTAAAGACGGTGAAACGTTCATCGTCTTTAGAAGTCTTAATTTTTTTTTTGAATACGGTGAATGATTCACCGCGTTTAAAAAGATTAGTTTGCCAAATAAAAATTTAGCACGATTATTTCGCTAATTATTAAATTTTATAAAATTATTTTATAAAAAAAGTCCGAAATAGATGACTCCCTTCTGCTAAATCCTAAGGAATCCATCGAAAGAACACCATAGATACTAGGAACAACGAAGAAATACAAGGCAAAATAAACCAGAAAGACCACAGGAAGGAAGAAACAGGTGAGGAAGCAAATAAGAATGCATCCGGAGAAAGGGCCAATGGTAGCTGAAGGGGAGGGGCGGGAGCGAGAGAGAGAGAGAGAGGAAGAAAGACGAGGAGCTCACAAGATCAGACATTTTGATGGCCCTCGAGTCGGTAGTCGTTCTTGATGTTGAGTCGGGGGAACTGGAGCCGGCCGTGCTCCGGCGGGGGCTCGAGAAGGTGCCTGATCTTGTCGCTGTAGACATCCGGAGAAAGAGAAGAGAAAGGGGGCCACGGGGTGACCTGTCGGCCGGGAAGCAAATGAGAGAGAGAGAGAGAGAGAGAGAGAGAGAGAGAGAGAGAGAGAGAGAGAGAGGGAAGGGGAGGAGTTCACCAGATCCGACATCTTGATGAGGCCCTCGCCGCCTCGCGTCGGGAGTCGTTCTTGATGTTGAGTCTATGGAACTGAATCCGGCCGTGCTCCGGCGGGGGCTCGAAGAGGTTCTTGATCTTTCTTAGACGTGGACGGCGAGCACCTGGAGGCGGGAGACGAGGGAGGTGAGGTGGGCGACAGCGTCCTCCCCGGACATGGAGTCGCCGACTGAGGGCACCTCCACGCCGGAGAGGACTCGCAAAACATACGTCAGACTCCGACGGCTTCTAGGTAGGTAGGGTTTGGGGGCGGAGGCTTTCACGGAGGGAGAAAGAATGAGAGAGGGAATGGGGCGGAGGAAGAAGAAGAAGAAGGTGAAGGTGAAGAAGAAGAAGACGAGGCGGGAGAAAAGAATGAGAAGGGGGAGGGAAGAAGGACGGGAATATTAATTAAAAAAATAAAGGAAAAAGAAAAGGAGGGAAGGAAAAAAAATAAAAAAAAATCAGTAGTGTTGGGTCCGCCTGCGTCCAGGAGGAGCCAATCATTAGTGTTGGGTCAGTCCGCGGTTGCGTCGGAAAAGACGGGAGGCAGGTCGGGGGTGGGGTGTGGGATTTGGGGTCGAAAATCCGAAGTGGGGCGTTCCGCGAATTTCATCTCTCTCGTCCGGCATCAGATCGGCTCGAAAAACATGCGGCTGCGGCCGGCTTCGAGTCCTCTTCGAAATGAGGCACTAAGCACGGGAATCGGCCTTCGGATCGGCGGGATACAAGTGCGGAGGCTAGTACCGTCCGAGTCCGCCCGAACTTTCGGGTCGAATTCGGAGGGCTTAGAACGGTTTTTTTGCGATTCGGAGCGAACGAAAACGCGATATGTTGCGAGGCTACATAATCCGGAGAAGTTTCGAATATGTACGAACGGGCATATTAAACGCGAGAAACGGCTGACCCGGCAAAAAGTTACGGCCCTCGAAAGTCGGGCCTTGGTATTTCAGGCGTATCTTCGCCGTCGGGAGTCGGAACGGAGCCCGAAAAGAGGGGCCGCGTTCCTTTCGGAAAAATACAGACGACGGCATATCATACGGCAAAATCCGATCGGCGGTTAGAAAGTTATGCGGCCTAGAAAATCGAGGGCCGAGGTTGTAACGATCGTCGAAATTATAACGACGGTCGGCGAGGACGGTTTTTCTTCTATTCTTTTTCTTGCTTCTCGGTTAGGCTTTCATGCCCCGTAAAAGTAGCCATCAGGGAGTTCGGCCCAATTTCTTTGCGGAGGGCACCGAATTCGATATAACGTAATTATCGGGCCGGGCTTAATCAGCAGCCGTTCTCGTGTAAAAATTACAAATTTATTTATTACTCGTTATTTTGTGCTTTCTTTTATTCTAAAATAGAAATTCCTATCGATTCAACCGACCTAATATTCAATTAGATTACACATCAGCCGTCGGCGGGCGCCCCCCAACCCGCGGCGAAGAGGACGCATACTTAATTTTTCAGCAAACTAGAAGAAATGAATTTTTGACGAATCCAATTTCTATAAGAAAGAGAAGTCGTGACGGCCCGCGGGCTAATCAGGCCCGACTACCTAATTCGAACCGAACCTTCGTTTTCATAGAACTATAGGCCGTTTTGTAATAAACTCCGTCGCTTTTCTTTTCGATCGACATCCGGATACTTCCGATCAATATAATTTAAATTATTTTGTTTAGGTAAGTCGGAATTTTGATAAAATAAATAATAGTATTATTTAAGTAATTAAATAGTTTACGGATCATAGTTTAAAATATAAATTTAAATAGAAATAATTTAAGGATCGTAGTTTTAAATTTTATAATTTTTTAAAAAAATATAAAAATTTAAAGGGCCGACCCGAAACCCGGCCCGGCCCGGGCCTTCCGGGCCTCCAGGCCGTGCTGGGCCTTAGGGTCGGCAGCATCCGGCCCGGCCCGGCCCGGCCCGGATTCACATCCGCACCGGGCCGGGCGGACTCCTGGCCCATTCCGGCCCGGGTAATATGGGGCTTCGGGCCTTTTTGGGGCTTCGGGCTTTTTTGGGGCTTCGGGCCTTTTGAGTGCTTAGGGCCTCGGGCCTTTATCGGGCGTAGGGCCTGAAGCCCTTAAAAGGGCACGTTAAACGCGAAAAACGGTCGACCCAGCCCAAAATTATGGCCCTCGAAAGTCGGTTCTTCGTATTTCAGCCGTATCTTCGCCGTTCGGAGTCGGAACGGATCCCCAAAATAGCCGTTGCGTTTCTTTCCGAAAAACACACACAACGGCATATTATATGAGAAAATCTGATCGCCCGTTAGAAAGTTATGGCTCCGAAAAAAAACGTCGAAACTATAATAAACTTTGGTTTTATTTCGTTCATTTATTCTTCATTCTGGTTAGGCTTCGGTCCGATTTCTTTGCATATGGGATTAAATTTGATATTGTGTACTTATTGGGTCGGGCTCGATTAGTAGCCATCCTTGTGATAACTTCCGTTAAATTTCAAAATTATTTACTACTTGGTATTTTGTACCTTTTTCTTACTGAAAAATAGAAACTTCTGTTGATTTAACCGATCTAAATTTCAATTAGATAATGCGTTAGCCATCGATGCCCACCGATCTACGGTGGAGAGAGTATATACTTAATAGCGATCGTTCTGAGCTTCAAGTAAGCATACAGCAGGATGAATAGTTATAATTTGGCTGTGTTGTTGTTTGCTTTAGCTGCATAATTTTTCTTTTCCTCTCTTCCTCGATTGCTGGTTGAATACTACAACATTTTAGGGTCTAGTGTTTTTGGATTGGCGGTTTAGTTTGGATTTGATGAGAAATTTAAGGGTTTCGTGGGCCTTGTTTGGGCTTCGGGCTTCGGGCCTTTTTATTGCTTCGAAGAGTTTTAGGAGTTGGGACCTTGGGCTTTAGGGGCTTCTGGTTTCGGGCCTTCCCAAGGCTGCGGGTCTCTTTAGGGCTTCAGGACGGGCTTTACGATGGGCCCTTTTAAAGCCCTGATTTAGGCTTAGGGGTTTCATGTTCGGGCCTTTTGAGGGCTGCAGGCCGGGCTTCGGGTTGTGGGGCTCCGGGGCTGCGGGCCTGCGGGCCTCCGGGGCTGCGGGCCTGCGGGCCTCCAGGGCTGCGGGCGTGCGGGCTTCGGAACTTCAACCAGCGGCGCTTCGGCTGCCGGCCTGCGGGGCTGCGGGCCTCCGGGGGAGCTAGGGCCTGCGGGACGCGAAGGGCTGCGGGACGCGAGGGGCTGCGGGCCGCGGGGGCCTCCGCGCCGCGCGGGGCGGCGGGCCGCGCGGGTTTGCGGGCCGCAAGGGGCGGGCCTGCGGGCCTTACGGGGCTGCGGGACGCGCGGATCGGCGGGCCGAGCGGGGCCGCGGGCCGCGCGGGGCCCCGGGCCGCGCGGGGCCGCGGGCCGGGGGGGGGGGCGGCGGGCCGCACGGGGCTGAGGGCCGCGCGGGGCTGCGGGCCGTGCGGGACTGCAGGCCGCGCGAGGCTGCGGGCTGCGCGAGGCAGCGGGCCGCAGATTGTGGGCCGTTGGGGCCTGCGGGACGAGCGGGTCGGCGGGACGGGGACTGTGGGCCGTAGGGGCCAGCGGGACGCGCGGGGCGGCGGGCCGGGGACTGTGGGCCGTAGGGGCCTGCGGGACGCGCGGGGCGGCGGGCCGCGCAGGGTGGCAGGCCTCGGGGGGAGGCGGGCCGCCGGGGGCCGCGGGCGGGGGGCTGCGGGCCGTGGGGGGCTGCGGGCCGTGGGGGGCTGCGGGCCGCGATGGGCGGCAGGCTGCGATGGGCGGCAGGCCGCACGGGGCAGCGGGCTGCGGGGGGCTGCGGGCCGCATTGGGCGGCAGGCCGCACGGGGCAGCGGGCTGCGGGGGGCTGCGGGCCGCGCGAGGCTGCGGGCCGCGTTGGGCAGCCGGCCTGTGGGGCTGCAGGGCTGCAGAGCAGCAAGCTCGGAAGCCATGGGTTTAGGGTTTAGGGTTTAGGGTTGAGGAATTATTCACCGTGTTCAACCTAAACATTCATTTCAACATGGCGCTTATATGGCGCTTGCGTGGCGGGTATAGGGCCAATTTTGTAATTATAAATTTAGTGGGGCTATTTGTGAACTTTTTTTTTTTTTGAAGGGCCAAATGCAAAAAAAGCCCTTCTGTAAATTAAACCGCATTGCGTCAGTCATACTATTTTAGTTATGACGTGGCTTATGTGATCTTTTCGTGCCTTTGCCTGTAGCTTCTTTAGATCTAATAGTATTAGATCACCATTAATATCAAAAGAGCTTATAATTTTATATGATGAAACACTATTTGTTGAGTCTCTTACAAGTTTTTTTATATAAATTGTGTCTATAAGCTTCAAATTTTATTTTCTAGTAAGTTTTTTAGTTTAATTATTGCTTCTCACTACTAAAGAAACCTTAAATTCTTATTTTTGGTAAATACTATTAAAATGCCATTGCAGGAGAGGGTGTAAGCAAGCAACCAAGCAACAAAGGCAATATATTATAAAAATGACTTATACGGAGTCCTTCCTCGGCTAAGAGACCACGTATATGTTTATGAATGATAAATCCTCAAAGTTTAAGATTTAGGGTTTAGTGTTTAATCACGACGTTACGATTTAATGATATATAGAATTTAATTATAGTTTTTAGGATTTAATAATAATATATTGAACTCATCAATGATATTGTAAGACATCTATTGCAGCATTCTTTATAAACAATGTGGGCTGGGTTATTGTTTATTATCTCATCGACTAGACCTAACAAAGAATGTGACCTAATTACAACACATAAGGCCCAGCATTAGCTTGAACTTAGAGTGAAGACTGGATTTAGATTAACAAAATTAGGTTAGGCTGCTTAAGATAAAAGAGCTGAGTCTACTGAATTTAATAGAGCTCACCCATCGATTCAGTTTTGAGTTCTAACGTGTTCAGAAAATTATAAAGTCTATAGCCATATCCATGATTATTGGGCTTTGATTTTCTTTCTCTGTGATTATAACTATCTTCATTTAGATTGAATTAAGACTATACTATAAGAGCCCGGTTTTGAATAAAAGTCGGATATCCATACTCATTTGGCATGCCTATTCGGCTATTCGTGGTCACAGAAGCCTGAAAGGTCAACAAAATCTCAGATCATGTTTGTATCTTCGGCTGTTATAAAGCCTACGGGCCTGTGTTGAATTTACAAGCCCGGTCACCACGTTTGGGCCTAATTTTGAATCTCAGGTTATAGTTGGACAGGCCTTGGACTGGTTATGGTGATGGTTCATTGCTTAGGTCCATTAACTCCAACATTGGATCAAAGCCCGACAATATTTGACACTGAATGTACCTTGGTCCAATATTTTCTTAGGGACCTAAATCTAATGTTTTGAAGTGGGGCAACCGAGCCCAGCCTCATCACAGACAAGTTTATATGCTTTCAGTTTGGATGGAAAATTCAATATCCACATGTAATCTTTGTATCTTCCATAATGTAACGCCACGGGGGCACAAATAAGTTGGAAACGCAAATTGAAAATTTTCCATTTTAGGACAGAAGCAAAAAGCCCTATTACAGCCCATCTCATTCTATACTTGGACCATTCCTAATCCATTAGACATTGCGCATAAATCGGCCCATATCTTATATAAGCCGTGGAATGATAATTGCTATTTATCCACCGCTAGGCCTAGCCTATCATTGGGATAAAAAGCAGTAAAATATAATGGTCTTATTTTGTATGTACACGCGTTGAAGTCAGTAGGAAGTTCAAAGTAGACTTCTTTTTTTCCCCTTGATTAGGCCTTTAGGCCAAAATCGGTTCATATCTGACGCAGCATAGCCCATGAAACTGGCCATCAAGGAATTTGTTGCATTGTGTGGTAAACTTTTTGTCTGGACTACACTTGTGATTTTTTGAATTGAAAAATATTGTTCACCATTTTCTTTTCTTTTTTATTTTATTTTATATTCTCTGATATTTTAAGATTTGGTCTAATACTAAAAAAAAGAAATCGATTATGAGATACTTCAAACTTCAAATTTATAGATTGTGATTATTTTCATCTCATATTTTCTATTTTTGGGAACCAATTCAGATATATTACGAATAGTAGTATTACCAATTCTCACAAGGATTATCAACTTTTCAAGAAAATTTGAGATAAAGCGGTAAGCAAGGAAAATACTATTTAATCCATAATTTTTAATGCATAAGAAATTTATCGTGCCAGAATGTATTAATTGTATTACTTGATTACTCCTTTTACATCTCTCTTTTGTGAGACTTGATTGGTTGCTAGCCATATGCTGCTAAATTTATTTTCCTAATGAATAAAGCATGCTCTAAAAGTAGAGAGAGGGAGAGAGGATAATGACCTTCAAAATAATGCTACACCTCAACATAAAATAGAAGCTCATATTTAAACTGGGCTTCAGACTTGTGGACTAAATCTTCAGGCCTACTATGGAAAAATCAATGGATTTTTTTAGTTATGCCACATCTCAACCCAAAGTATGAAACCATGTTTGGATTATTTTTGGGCTTGAGGAGTATATATCTGCATTTAATAGGCTTATGGGCCCTTGGTCACAATTTTCCATGGCCTGTCAAACTGTAAGATTCTCACGACCTTGATCAAGCAAAATCCAAAATCTAAACTCATATTTGGACTGAACCTTGTTACGTGGCCAGTATAGCAACTATTTGACAGGCTTATGGGCCTCTCCATGCAGCGTATGGGCTGGGTCATCATTAAGCTTAGTAACAACGGTCGATCCATCCAATATAACATTTAGACCAAGCTGAGGCTCATACCTAATGGATGTATCGTTTTACAGGCTAAGGGCCTTTTACCAAAAAAATTCCAAACGCAATCATCTAATATGGACCTAATTTCTGAAAAGGCCCTGACCACCGATATGACTTGAGCCCGATCAAAGTAATCCGGGAAGGTCATGCTGCAGCTCAACCCAAACATATAAGTTCATATTTGGACCAAAATTAGGCTAGAACTTGCAGCCCACGATCGAAAAAGAACCACCAGGTCAACTTACCCTTGGGCAAAATTAAAAGGATTTTCTCAATTGGACTCAGGTTTGATTGGGAAATTGCGCAGCAACTATACAGTTCTATAGGCCTTCCATCAAAGAAACACGAAGCCTGGTCAACCTGATTTCGACCAAATTTTGTAAAATCAAAATGGTTCTCAAAGGATCGTGGTCATGCTAAAGCTCGACCCAAAAATTTAAGTTCACATGGGCTGACTTCGGCCCCATTTGCGCCAAATTTGAGAAAAAATCAAAATTGTCTTCACTCTCGTGTCATAGCTCAATCTCTGTGTCAATCAATCGATTCATTCAAAAGCAATTCAAATGCTTGTAATTGATCAAGTTGTCTTTCTATTAATCTATCCATCGTAGAATAGGACTAAAAAGTGATATCTCACTATTTGTTTTGTATCACTATTATACTATAAAAAGGAAAATCGATTTAGAAAAATTTTATTCGGAAGAAAAATATGTATTATTTTGTTGTAGTTTTATCTTTTTCACTTAATTTGGGATGAATCTGGTACTAGCATTATTGTACTAGTCTCTTAAACTCGTTCATGACATATTGTACAATTAAATAAGATACATCGTTGTTTAAATATGATTGCGACAAACAATGAAATTACAAAAATAAAATAAGGGTGGAAGGATTTAGGGATCTAGGATTTAGTGGGTTCAGGAAGCAAGAGGGTAGGAATGTGAGTTTTGTGCTCGATGGCTTAGGAATAGCCATTTGTCCTTTGACCTTTTATTTAAATTACCATAGTTTAAGTTGAGACCAATTTAATTGGATTAGGTAAGATTTATATTTTGTGAAATTTTACAGAGTAATGTTATTAAAGTTAGTTGATCTAACCAATAGGAGTTGTATCTATGGAATGAAACACAACAAGCTTTACTTACACCAAAACAATAAATTAATTGGATTAGACCCATTTCATGGGATTATCCCTATACGATTGAATTATACTCCGTCTAACTTCACTAGGATGGCTGGTTAATAAAAGGACTAACGTGTCCAAATCTATTATGGTTGGATTTAAGCTATACTGAGAAAAATTTGTTGATTGGATTGAGCAATCTATGGGTGCAATTGGGCCCAGGCCTAAAAAAAAAAAGGCCGACCAAGCAGCTGTAGTTAAAGTAGGTCTTCTTGCAAGGACCGATTTTCAATATTTTGGGTGTGATAGTTTTGGGACTGTTCGGGCCTACCTAAACCAAGACCGAGTGTGTAGCTTTAAGCACAAAATGGTGAGTTTTTGATGTTTTATAAAAAGTGGGCTGGATAATGATGCTGTAGCTTATTTAAATTACCATAGTTTAAGTTGAGACCAATTTAATTGGATTAGGTAAGATTTATATTTTGTGAAATTTTACAGAGTAATGTTATTAAAGTTAGTTGATCTAACCAATAGGAGTTGTATCTATGGAATGAAACACAACAAGCTTTACTTACACCAAAACAATAAATTAATTGGATTAGACCCATTTCATGGGATTATCCCTATACGATTGAATTATACTCCGTCTAACTTCACTAGGATGGCTGGTTAATAAAAGGACTAACGTGTCCAAATCTATTATGGTTGGATTTAAGCTATACTGAGAAAAATTTGTTGATTGGATTGAGCAATCTATGGGTGCAATTGGGCCCAGGCCTAAAAAAGGCCGACCAAGCTGCTGTAGTTAAAGTAGGTCTTCTTGCAAGGACCGATTTTCAATATTTTGGGTGTGATAGTTTTGGGACTGTTCGGGCCTACCTAAACCAAGACCGAGTGTGTAGCTTTAAGCACAAAATGGTGAGTTTTTGATGTTTTATAAAAAGTGGGCTGGATAATGATGCTGTAGCTTGTTTGAAGAACCGGACCGTACTGTGGATGAACGCTAGGCCTGAGCAGGCTCACAAGGCCCGCTCTGCTTTCCACCTTATCCATTAAGCCTATTTCAAAGCTGCCAAAGTCAATATAGGTTAAAAATGAACAACTCCAAAAAGGAAAAACTATTATTGGGCCATTTTAGGCCCGTTTTCCCGTGCTCACCAAGCAGGCCTAGTAGGCTATATTGGACCTTTTACACACCCGATAGTTTTTTTATTAGTGGGCTAAGCGTAACTCTAGTAGCTGGAGTTGCCGAGAAATTCTCCATGTGATGCGGTTGCTGTTTGTCCTAGTTTACTTTTCCTGAGATGAGTGTGAATTTTCCAAATAGAAATTCCCATATCACGATAGCAAAATCAATCCCATTAAATAGTTTAGTTGGATTTTCGGTAGCATTGGCCTACGGTGCATAGAATGGGCACGACCTTGCCCTTTTAGCGAAAAGACATAGTAAAACGGAAATTTTAAAACTGATTTTTTCCATGTAAATTTAACACTCAACCGATTGTGGCTTAGGGGGTTTAGGGGAATCGGGATAGATATTCGTGGTTTAGGATTTAGGGTTAGAGGTGTGTGTTAGTTTAGTTTTCGCTCATATAACTTGATGGATTGGCCCTGCTAGGCCCAATATGAAAACAAGTTTGCGAAACCCAACCGAATAAGCTGAACACTAATTCAGCCCGGCCCAAAGTATAATTTGGTTACAAGTTATAATTATTGTTTAATTATAGTTTGATGATTTATTATTGTTAATATATTTAGTTTCAAATACGATAACAAATAATAAATTAATGTTTGATAGAGATTTGAATTTCCCCTTACAATCTCTCTTCACTGGTTCGTAAAGATCGAAGAGAGGGTACTAGCGTGGCCCATTCGTATAACTATCACCTTCCATACCGGGGCCATCCTAAGATCACTTGTATGGTGTACCGAGCAGGATTATTAACATATATTGGATAATTTGCATAGATGTGGGCCATATTGAACTAGGGCCAGCCTAATATTAGGTCGTGATTGGGCTGGCCCATTAGTAAATAAATCTGAAATTTTCCTTCTCAGAATAAAAAATGGTAAAAACAGAAAGAATGCATGTTCTCCAATTAAAGTTTGTGGTTTTGTGGCTGGTCACATATAGTTTTTGTCTACGGTGTTCTCAGGCAAGTTGGATTATAAATTAAAACCTTTTGATTTTATGATAAAAATTAAATACTATGAAAATAGACTAGTCAAAGCCCATTCCATTCTTTGCTTGGGCCTTTCGCAGGTCCATTTGCCCCAGTGCTCTTTTAGATCTTTTGCATATATTGCGCACAATTGTATAGCAGGCCTTCGAAGAAAATACTTCCTCTGATTTAACCCAAAAAATGATTGGAAGATCAATTAACAAAGTAAATAGTTGCGAGAGTTTATATTTCCCAGTAAACCGGAACTTATCATGTGTGGGCTGTTAACTGTCCGATCCCACCTTGAGCAGAAGATACTCCAAAAATAGACTTTGCTGCGTCCATTTTTCTGTGTGCTCCGTGAAGTAAAACCGAATTAAAGCCTATCTCAAAACTGATCATGTGTGGGCTGTTAGGTGTCCCATCCCAACTTGAGCGGACGATACTCCAAAAATGGATTGCTGCGTCCATTAGTCTGTGGGCTCCTTGAGTAGGCGTAATTCGGACCATTTGCATGCATAAGGCCTGTCTTCGGCCCGGTTTATTTGTGGATGGGACAATTTGATGTTTTGTTGTAATTGGGCCAGCAGTCCAGGTGTTGAATTTTCGAACTTGGAGTGGATTTCATTTTCCACCGCGCGGTAAAGTTAAAATTTCCCCCAATTTTGAGTTTCACGTGCGTTAATTGTAAACGTTTTTTTTTTTTTTTTTTTTTTTTTGAGAAAAAGTTAATTGTAAACGTTAGGGAGAGAGAGAATCTCACAGCCCCTTCTCTTCCTCCACACAACACTCTCTCTCCCTCCTCTCTCTCTCTCCCTCCTCTTTCTCTCTTTCTTTCTCGGCCACCTTTTCGCCGAACTCCGAATAAATCGGCGATCTATCCGAGCCTCTCCAAGTCGCGATGAGATTCCATGATTTTCCCTTCGATCGACGGCTTTTCACACGGGATCGGAGCGATCGGAGGTGTTTCCTTAGCTGATGATTCAACGCTTTTATCAGCTGATAATCGGTGAGCTCTCCGATCTACTTCACTACTTTTACTAATTTCTCCAAGTCACAATGAGATTCCACGATTTTCCCTTTGATCGACGGCTTTTTCAGGCGATCAGAGCGATCGGAGGTGTTTCCTTAGCTGATTTGAAGAGTTTTCATGCCGATTCAACGCTTTTATCAGCTGATAATCGGTGAGCTCTCCGATCTACTTCACTACTTTTACTGGTTATGTTTTTTTTGGTATTATATCATCTCGCCTTTGATTTTTCAGGGACCCATTTGAAATCCGAGAATGTAGCCAATTTGAAGAGGTTTCATGCGGATTCAATGCTTTTCTCAGCTTATGATTTCGATTCATGGACACACCAAACTCGGTAAGCTCTCCAATCTACTTCATTATTTCTTTTTCACTAATTTGTTATGTTTTTTTGGTATTATATCACCTCACCTTTTTTTCTCACGGTCTTAGATCCATTTTTTTTCTCTTCCTTTCTTCATGTTTTTGTATATTTTTTTGTACTCGATTTTTTTTCCCATCGTGGCTGTCGTTGCTTTTATTGATTTTATACAAATACGAATACGTAAACACAATCTAATGCATCGAACGATTATATTTTCTTTCTTTTTCTTGTCCTAGATTTGACACATACTGATCTGATTAGATCCATTGGAATGAATTATTTTTTTGATTTTCAGGTCCCTGTGGATCTACCTCACTATTTTTTTTTACTGATCTGATTAGATCCATTGGAATGAATTATTTTTTTGATTTTCAGGTCCCTGTGTATTTACAAAACGCTTTTCTCAGCTGATGACTTCGATCCATGGACACACTGGTAAGCTCTCCGATCTACCTCACTATTTTTTTTACTAATTTGTTGTGTTTTTTTTATATTATATCACCCATTTGTTTGTCTTCCTCTCCTCATGTTTTTGTTTTTTTCAACTCGATTTTTTTTTTCCATTGCGGAAAATCCGAGAATGTAACTCGCTTCGCCTTTTGTGAATAAAGCAAAATATTTTCAAAATATTTCTCTCTTCCGTTTCTCGATTTACAGTGATAAGGAGAATTTTTACTTTTATTTCTATAAAATACTCGAGCACTACATTATGCTGCTGCTACTAACACTATTACCTACATGAAGCACTACAATGCTGCTGCTACATGAAGCACTACACTACCACCACCACCACTACCACCACCTGCGTGAAGCACTCAGTATGCTGCTGCTGCTGCTGCAGCTACAACTAGTACCTATATATAGTAATACTACTTACATATACTACTACTACAACTGAATTGATGCAATTCCTTCTTCACCTGCAAGAAAGTTCTTCGTGTGTTTAGCACCAGTGCTTTGTGGGTTAGGGATTGTCATAACCTAAACTTACCACCTTGCACGCTACTGTAATTGCCGCTAAACATACCCAAATTTTCCCTAAATTTTGCTAATGAATTCTTTATAAGCCTTGGTCAAAGAAATGCATACTTTTGAGGTAAGTTGTATGTTAGAGATGTTTTATATGTATATATGAGAATTGAAGTGATTGTAGTCCTGGAATATTCTAAAGTTTACAAAGAACATTTAAAATAGAAAAAAAGGGCAGGTTGGTTTGCTAGTTATTTTTACCTTCATTGTTGTGCTTCTCTGAGGAAGTTGCTATACGTTGTTTTTTTAGTTTACAACATGTATCCAAATTAGATTAGTTAGCATTATAAATTTTTTTCCTCTTTTATCGTATAATAAATACAAGCATATGTGCTATAAGCTTCGTTTAGTCCATTGCTGCTACATCCAAGAAAAACCTGTCAAAGTTGATTAACATTCTGCATCTTTGAATCTTTTTTATATATATATAGTTTTTTATTTTTTAGGGGTTTAGGGTTTAGGGTTTAGGGTTTTTTAGGGTTTAGGGTTTAGGGTTTTTAGTTTAGTTTAGGTTTTTTAGTTTTTAGGGTTTAGGGTTTAAAGTTTAGGGTTTATGGTTTAGTTTTTATTTTAAGGGTTAGGTTTAGGGTTTTAGGGTTTTTAGGTATTTTAAGATTTTTAGGGTTTAGGGTTTTTAGGTTTTTAGTGGGTTTAGGTTTTTTAGGGTTTAGGGTTTTAAAGTTTAGGGTTTAGGGGTTTAGGGTTTAGGGTTTTAAATTTTTTAGGGTTTAGGGTTTAGGGTTTAGTTTAAATTTTAGGGTTTTTAGGGTTTAGGGTTTTAGGGTTTAGTTTAAAGTTTTAGGGTTTTTAGGGTTTTAGGGTTTAGGGTTTTTAGGGTTTAGTTAGGGTTTAAAGTTTAGGGTTTAGTTTAAGGTTTAAAGTTTAGGTTTAGGGTTTAGGTTTTAGGGTTTTTAGTTTTTTAAGGGGTTTAGGGTTTAGGGTTTAGGTTTTTAGGGTTTAGGGTTTTAGGGTTTAGGGTTTAGGGTTTAGGGTTTAGGGTTTTTAGGGTTTAGGTTTAGGGTTTAAGGTTTAGGGTTTAGGGTTTAGTTTAATTAGGGTTTAGGGTTTTAGGGTTTAGGTTTTTAGGGTTTAGGGTTTAGGGTTTAGGGTTTAGGGTTTAGGGTTTTAGGGTTTAGGGTTTTAGGGTTTAGGGTTTAGGTTTTATTTTTAGTTTAGGTTTAGGTTTAAGTTTAGGGTTTAGGGTTTAAGGTTTTAGTTTAGGGTTTAGGGTTTAGGGTAAAGGTTTTAGGGTTTAGGGTTTAGAGTTTAGGGTTTAGGGTTTAGGGTTTAGGGTTTAGGGGGTTTAGGGTTTAGGGTTTAGGGTTTAGGGTTTTAGTTTTAGGGTTTAGGGTTTAGGGTTTTTAGGGTTTTAGGGTTTAGGGTTTAGGTTTAGGGTTTAGGGTTTAGGGTTTAGGGTTTAGGGTTTAGGGTTAAAGTTTAGTTTTAGGGTTTAGGGTTTTTAGGGTTTAGGGTTTAGTTTAGGGTTTAGGGTTTAGGGTTTAGGGTTTTTTTAGGGTTTAGGGTTTTAGTTTAGGGTTTTAGTTTTAGGGTTTAGGGTTTAGGGTTTAGGGTTTAGGGTTTAGGGTTTAGGGTTTAGGGTTTAGGGTTTAGGGTTTAGGGTTTTAGTTTTAAAGGTTTTTTTAGGGTTTAGGGTTTAGGGTTTTTAGGTTTAAGGGTTTAGGGGTTTAGGGTTTTAGGGTTTAGGGTTTAATAGTTTAGGGTTTTTAGTTAGGGTTTAAAGTTTAGTTTAGGGTTTAAAGTTTTAAGGGTTTAGGTTTTAGTTTTAAGTTTAAAGTTTAAAGTTTTTTAAGTTTAAAGTTAAGGGTTTAGGGTTTAAAGTTTAAAGGGTTTTTAAAGTTTAAAGTTTAAAGTTTTTAAAGTTTTTAAAGGTTTTAAAGTTTAAGTTTAAAGTTTAGTTTAAAGTTTAGGGTTAAAGTTTAGGGTTTAAGTTTAAAGTTTTAAAGTTTAAAGTTTAAGTTTAAGTTTAAAGTTTAAGTTTAAAGTTTAAAGTTTAAAGTTTTTAAAGTTTTAAGTTTAAAGTTTAGGGTTTAAAGTTTAGTTTAAAGTTAAGGTTTAAAGTTTAAGGGTTTAAAGTTTAAAGTTTAAAGTTTTTAAAGTTTAATTTTAGTTTAAAGTTTAAAGTTTAGTTTAAAGGGTTAGTTTTTTTTTTAGGGTTTTTAGGGTTTTAAGTTTAAAGTTTAAAGTTTAGGGTTTTAAGTTTTTTAAAGTTTAAAGTTTAAAGTTTAGTTTTTAAGTTTAAAGTTTTAGTTTAAAGTTTAAGGGTTAAAGTTTTAGGGTTTAAGTTTTAAAGTTTTAAAGTTTAGTTTAGTTTTAGGGTTTAGTTTAGTTTTTTAGTTTAAGTTTAGGGTTTAGTTTTTAGGGTTAAAGTTTTTAGTTTTAGTTTTAGGGTTTAGGGTTTAAGTTTAGTTTAGTTTTTTAAGTTTAAAGTTTTTTTAGGGTTTAAAGTTTAGTTTTTAGTTTTAGGGTTTTAGGGTTTAAAGTTTAGGGTTTAGGGTTTAGTTTAGTTTTTAGGGTTAAAGGGTTTAAGTTTTAGGGTTTAAAGTTTTTAAGTTTAGTTTAAAGTTTAGGGTTTTTTTAGGGTTTAGGGTTTTTAGTTTTAGGTTTAGGTTTTTTTTTTTAGTTTTTTAAAGTTTTAGTTTAGGGTTTAAAGTTTAAAGTTTTTTAAGTTTAAAGGGTTTTTTTAAAGTTTAGTTTTATTTTAAGTTTAGTTTTTAGGGTTTAAGTTTAAAGTTTTAAGTTTAGGGTTTAAAGTTTAAGTTTAGTTTTAAGGTTTTTAAAGTTTAAAGTTTTTAGAGTTTAGGGTTTAGTTTTAAGTTTAGTTTTTTAAAGGGTTTAAGTTTTAAGTTTAAGGTTTAGTTTTTAGGGTTTAAAGGGTTTAAGGGTTTTAAGTTTTAGTTTAGGGTTTTAGTTTAAAAGTTTTTTTAATAGTTTAGGTTTTAAGTTTAAAGTAAAAGTTTTAGGGTTTTAGGGTTTAAGTTTAAGTTTAAAGTTTAGTAAGTTTAGGGTTAAAGTTTAAAGTTTTAAGTTTTAATTTAAAGTTTTTTTTTTAAAGTTTAACTAAAAAAAATTTTAAAGTTAAAGTTTAAAGTTTAAATATTTAAATTTAAATTTTTAGTTTTTTAAAGTTTAAAGGTAAATTAGGTTTTTAAAGTTTAAACTTTTTTTAGTTTAAAGTTTAAAATTAAAACTTTTTTTTTTAAACAGTTTAAGTTTAAAGTTTTTTTACAGGTTTTTTTTTTAAAAGTTTAAATTTAAGTTTTTTTTTTATTTAAGTTTAGGTTTTAGGTTTAACGGAAACCCGTTTAAACTTTAAATTTTAGGTTTAAAGTTTAAAGTTTAGTTTAAACTTTAAAGGTTTAAGTTTAAAATGTAGGTTTAGTTAAAACTTTTTTAAGTTTAAAAGTTTAAAGTTTTAAGTAAGGAAGTCTTGAAAGTTATTTAGGGTTTTTTTTAAAAATTTAAAACTTAAAGTTTTAAAGTTTAGGTTTTTATAACCTCTAAAGGGTTTTTATTTAAAGTTTTTATTCCAGTTTAAAAATTTTAAACATTTTAAAGTTTAAGGTTTAGATTTTGTTTTAAAAGTTTAAAAGTTTAAGGTTTTTTTTTAAATAATTTTATTTAAAGTTTAAACTTTAGAGTTTTATTTAAACTTTTTTTGGTTTTAACCCTTTAAACTTTATAACTTTATAAACCTTTAAAATTTTAAAAATCCAAACTTTAAAGTTTTGGTTGTTTTAAACTTAGTTTAATACCAGGTAAAAACCCTTTAAAAGGGTTTAAACTTTAAAACTTTAAATGTTTAAAGTTTACTTTATTTTTTTAAACCCTTTATTTACATGTTTTAAACACCTAAACTTTAAACGTTTAAACTTACCTAAAAATATTTAAACTTTTTTTTAAATTAAAGTATTTTTAAAATTTAAACTTTATTTGTTTAAAACTTTAAACCCAGTTTTAATGTTTAGTAGTTTAAAGTTTAGGGTTTAAGTTTAAAACTTTAAACTTAAAGTTTTTTTTTTAAATTTAAACTTTTTTTATTTAAACGTTTAAAACTTAAAACTTTAGGGTTTAAGTTTACTGTTTATTAAATTTAACCCGTTTTAGTAGGTTTTTTTTTTTAGCGGTTTTAGCAATTTTTTTAGGGTTTGTTTTTTTAAACTTTTGTTTTTTAAACTTTAAACTTTAAACTTTAAAAGTTTAAAACTTTTTAAAACTAAACTTTAAACTTTAAACCTTTAAACTTTAAACTTAAACTTTAAACCTTTAAAAAAGTTTAACTAAACCCTAAACTTTTTTAGAAAACTTTTTAAAGTAAAACCTTACTAAAACTTTAAACTTCCCTAAACTTTAAACTTTAAAACTTTAAACTTTTAAACCCTAAACTAAATTTAAACCCTTTAAATGTTTAAATATTTAAAGTTTAAAGTTAAACTTTAAACCCTAAATTAAAGCATAAACTTTAAACTTAAAGTTAAAACCTAGTTTAAACCCTTGTACAGTTAACTTTAAAACTTTAAAAGTTTGAAAACTTTATTTTAGTTTAGTTTAAACTAAACCCTAAGATGAAATTTTGTTTAAATCGTTAAATTTAAAGTTATTTACCCTAAAGTATGTTTAAACCTTTAAACTTTAGTAACTTACTAACCTTTACTGTTTTAACAACTAAACCCTGTAAGTTTTATTTTTAAACTTTAGTTAAAAAGTTTAAAGTTTAAAAACTTTAACTAAACTCAACCTAAACTTTTTTTAAACCCTAAAGTTTTAAACTTTTAAACACTTTAACCCTAAACTTTTAAAAAAAAACTTTAAACTAAACCCTAAACTAAACCTTTAAAGTTTTTTTAAATTTTAAACTTTTTTAGGGTAAAACCTAAAGTTAAACCCTAAAGTTTAAAATAAACTTTAAACCCTAGTTAAAAACCCTAAAAAATTTAAACTTTTTAGTTTTAAAAAACTGTAAACTTTAAAATTAAACGCCTAAACTGTTTTTAACCCTAAACCCTAAAAAAACCCTTAAAATGTTTAAACCCTAAATAATTTTTTTTAAACCCTAAACCCTAATTTAGTTAAATTTTAAACCCCTAAAAATTTTTTTTAAACCCTAAACTTTAAAGTTTAAACCTAAAAACCCTTTTAAAACTTTAAACTTTTTTAAAATTTAAACCCTTTTTTTAAAACCTAAACCCTAAACCCTAAACGTTTAAACTAAACCCTAAAAAAAATTTAGTAAAACCCTTAGTTTTAAAAAAGTTTTTAAACCCTAAAATTTAAACCCTTTTAAACCCTAAAACCCTTTTTTAAACTTTTAAACTTTTAAACCTTTTAAACAGTTTTTTTTTGGTTTAAACCCTAGAAAAAAACCCTAAACCTTAAAACCCCCCCCTTTAAACTTTAAACCCTAACTTTAACTAGTCTAAACTTTAAACTTTAAACTTTAAAACCTTAAATTTTTAAAATTTAAGTTTTTTAGTTACTACCTAAACCTAAAAAAACTTTAAACCCTTTAAACTATTAAACCTTAAAACTAAACCCTAAAAAAAACCTTAAAAACTTTAAATTTTAACTTTTAAACTTTAAACCTAAACCCCCCCTTAAATTTAAACTTTTTAAAAATTTAAAACCTTAATAAAACCCTTTAAACCCTAAACCTAAACTTTAACTTTTAAACTTTAAACCTTTAAACCCTAAACCCTAAACCCTAAACCCTAAACCCTAAAAAGGTTCTCCAAAAACCCTAAACCCTAAACCCCTAAAGTAAAAAAAAAGTTTTATTAAACCCTAAACCCTAAAACCCTAAAGTCCCCCTAAACCCTAAACCCAAAACCCTAAACCCTAGTAATAAGTTAAACCCCTAAACCCTAAACCCTTTTTTTTAAACCCTAAACCCTAGGGTGTTTGGAAACCCTAAAAACCCTAAACCCTAAATGTAAACCCTAAACCCTAAAACCCTGTTTTTAACCCTAAACCCTAAACCCAAAAACCCTAATTTGGTTAAACCCCTAAAACCCTAAACCCTAAACCCTTTTGGTTATGTTAAACCCTAAACCCTAAACCCTAAACCCTCCAACCCTAAAACCCTAAACCCTAAACCCTAAACCCTAAACCCTAAACCCTAAAACCCTAAACCTAAAAACCCCTAAAACCCTAAACCCTAAACCCTAAACCCTAAAGTTAACCCTAAACCCTAAACCCTAAAGTTTTAAACCCTGTTTAAACCCTAAACCCTAAACCCTAAACCCTAAACCCTAAACCCTAAACCCTAAAACCCATTTAAACCCTAAACCCTAAACCCAACCCCTAAACCCTAAACTAAACCCTAAACCCTAAACTAAACCCTAAACCCTAAATAAACCCAAAACCCTAAACCCTAAAACCCTAGAAAACCCTTTGCGTTTAAACCCTAAACCCTAAACCCTAAACCCTAAACCCTAAAACCCTAAATGGTAAACCCAAAACCCTAAACCCTAAACCCTAAAAACCCTAAACTTGGGGTAAAAAAACCCAAAAAAAACCTGTAAAAACCCTAAACCCTAAACCCTAAACCCTAAACCCTAAACCCTAAACCCTAAACCCTAAACCCTAAACCCTAAACCCTAAACCCTAAAACCCTAAACCCTAAACCCTAAACCCTAAAAATATATATATATAAAAAAGATTCAAAGATGCAGAATGTTAATCAACTTTGACAGGTTTTTCTTGGATGTAGCAGCAATGGACTAAACGAAGCTTATAGCACATATGCTTGTATTTATTATACGATAAAAGAGGAAAAAAATTTATAATGCTAACTAATCTAATTTGGATACATGTTGTAAACTAAAAAAACAACGTATAGCAACTTCCTCAGAGAAGCACAACAATGAAGGTAAAAATAACTAGCAAACCAACCTGCCCTTTTTTTCTATTTTAAATGTTCTTTGTAAACTTTAGAATATTCCAGGACTACAATCACTTCAATTCTCATATATACATATAAAACATCTCTAACATACAACTTACCTCAAAAGTATGCATTTCTTTGACCAAGGCTTATAAAGAATTCATTAGCAAAATTTAGGGAAAATTTGGGTATGTTTAGCGGCAATTACAGTAGCGTGCAAGGTGGTAAGTTTAGGTTATGACAATCCCTAACCCACAAAGCACTGGTGCTAAAACACACGAAGAACTTTCTTGCAGGTGAAGAAGGAATTGCATCAATTCAGTTGTAGTAGTAGTATATGTAAGTAGTATTACTATATATAGGTACTAGTTGTAGCTGCAGCAGCAGCAGCAGCATACTGAGTGCTTCACGCAGGTGGTGGTAGTGGTGGTGGTGGTAGTGTAGTGCTTCATGTAGCAGCAGCATTGTAGTGCTTCATGTAGGTAATAGTGTTAGTAGCAGCAGCATAATGTAGTGCTCGAGTATTTTATAGAAATAAAAGTAAAAATTCTCCTTATCACTGTAAATCGAGAAACGGAAGAGAGAAATATTTTGAAAATATTTTGCTTTATTCACAAAAGGCGAAGCGAGTTACATTCTCGGATTTTCCGCAATGGAAAAAAAAAATCGAGTTGAAAAAAACAAAAACATGAGGAGAGGAAGACAAACAAATGGGTGATATAATATAAAAAAAAACACAACAAATTAGTAAAAAAAATAGTGAGGTAGATCGGAGAGCTTACCAGTGTGTCCATGGATCGAAGTCATCAGCTGAGAAAAGCGTTTTGTAAATACACAGGGACCTGAAAATCAAAAAAATAATTCATTCCAATGGATCTAATCAGATCAGTAAAAAAAAATAGTGAGGTAGATCCATAGGGACCTGAAAATCAAAAAAATAATTCATTCCAATGGATCTAATCAGATCAGTATGTGTCAAATCTAGGACAAGAAAAAGAAAGAAAATATAATCGTTCGATGCATTAGATTGTGTTTACGTATTCATATTTGTATAAAAATCAATAGAAGCAACGACAGCCACGATGGGAAAAAAAATCGAGTACAAAAAAATATACAAAAACATGAAGAAAGGAAGAGAAAAAATGGATCTAAGACCGTGAGAAATCAAAGGTGAGGTGATATAATACCAAAAAAAAACATAACAAATTAGTGAAAAAGAAATAATGAAGTAGATTGGAGAGCTTACCGAGTTTGGTGTGTCCATGAATCGAAATCATAAGCTGAGAAAAGCATTGAATCCGCATGAAACCTCTTCAAATTGGCTACATTCTCGGATTTCAAATGGGTCCCTGAAAAAATCAAAGGCGAGATGATATAATACCAAAAAAAAACATAACCAGTAAAAGTAGTGAAGTAGATCGGAGAGCTCACCGATTATCAGCTGATAAAAAGCGTTGAATCGGCATGAAAACTCTTCAAATCAGCTAAGGAAACACCTCCGATCGCTCTGATCGCCTGAAAAAGCCGTCGATCAAAGGGAAAATCGTGGAATCTCATTGTGACTTGGAGAAATTAGTAAAAGTAGTGAAGTAGATCGGAGAGCTCACCGATTATCAGCTGATAAAAGCGTTGAATCATCAGCTAAGGAAACACCTCCGATCGCTCCGATCCCGTGAAAAGCCGTCGATCGAAGGGAAAATCATGGAATCTCATCGCGACTTGGAGAGGCTCGGATAGATCGCCGATTTATTCGGAGTTCGGCGAAAAGGTGGCCGAGAAAGAAAGAGAGAAAGAGGAGGGAGAGAGAGAGAGGAGGGAGAGAGAGTGTTGTGTGGAGGAAGAGAAGGGGCTGTGAGATTCTCTCTCTCCCTAACGTTTACAATTAACTTTTTCTCAAAAAAAAAAACGTTTACAATTAACGCACGTGAAACTCAAAATTGGGGGAAATTTTAACTTTACCGCGCGGTGGAAAATGAAATCCACTCCAAGTTCGAAAATTCAACACCTGGACTGCTGGCCCAATTACAACAAAACATCAAATTGTCCCATCCACAAAAAAACCGGGCCGAAGACAGGCCTTATGCATGCAAATGGTCCGAATTACGCCTACTCAAGGAGCCCACAGACTAATGGACGCAGCAATCCATTTTTGGAGTATCGTCCGCTCAAGTTGGGATGGGACACCTAACAGCCCACACACGATCAGTTTTGAGATAGGCTTTAATTCGGTTTTACTTCACGGAGCCCACAGAAAAATGGACGCAGCAAAGTCTATTTTTGGAGTATCTTCTGCTCAAGGTGGGATCGGACAGTTAACAGCCCACACATGATAAGTTCCGGTTTACTGGGAAATATAAACTCTCGCAATTATTTACTTTGTTAATTGATCTTCCAATCATTTTTTGGGTTAAATCAGAGGAAGTATTTTCTTCGAAGGCCTGCTATACAATTGTGCGCAATATATGCAAAAGATCTAAAAGAGCACTGGGGCAAATGGACCTGCGAACGGCCCAAGCAAAGAATGGAATGGGCTTTGACTAGTCTATTTTCATAGTATTTAATTTTTATCATAAAATCAAAAAGGTTTTTTAATTTATAATCCAACTTGCCTGAGAACACCGTAGACAAAAACTATATGTGACCAGCCACAAAACCACAAACTTTAATTGGAGAACATGCATTCTTTCTGTTTTTACCATTTTTTATTCTGAGAAGGAAAATTTCAGATTTATTTACTAATGGGCCAGCCCAATCACGACCTAATATTAGGCTGGCCCTAGTTCAATATGGCCCACATCTATGCAAATTATCCAATATATGTTAATAATCCTGCTCGGTACACCATACAAGTGATCTTAGGATGGCCCCGGTATGGAAGGTGATAGTTATACGAATGGGCCACGCTAGTACCCTCTCTTCGATCTTTACGAACCAGTGAAGAGAGATTGTAAGGGGAAATTCAAATCTCTATCAAACATTAATTTATTATTGTTATCGTATTTGAAACTAAATATATTAACAATAATAAATCATCAAACTATAATTAAACAATAATTATAACTTGTAACCAAATTATACTTTGGGCCGGGCTGAATTAGTGTTCAGCTTATTCGGTTGGGTTTCGCAAACTTGTTTTCATATTGGGCCTAGCAGGGCCAATCCATCAAGTTATATGAGCGAAAACTAAACTAACACACCTCTAACCCTAAATCCTAAACCACGAATATCTATCCCGATTCCCCTAAACCCCTAAGCCACAATCGGTTGAGTGTTAAATTTACATGGAAAAAATCAGTTTTAAAATTTCCGTTTTACTATGTCTTTTCGCTAAAAGGGCAAGGTCGTGCCCATTCTATGCACCGTAGGCCAATGCTACCGAAAATCCAACTAAACTATTTAATGGGATTGATTTTGCTATCGTGATATGGGAATTTCTATTTGGAAAATTCACACTCATCTCAGGAAAAGTAAACTAGGACAAACAGCAACCGCATCACATGGAGAATTTCTCGGCAACTCCAGCTACTAGAGTTACGCTTAGCCCACTAATAAAAAACTATCGGGTGTGTAAAAGGTCCAATATAGCCTACTAGGCCTGCTTGGTGAGCGCGGGAAAACGGGCCTAAAATGGCCCAATAATAGTTTTTCCTTTTTGGAGTGGTTCATTTTTAACCTATATTGACTTTGGCAGCTTTGAAATAGGCTTAATGGATAAGGTGGAAAGCAGAGCGGGCCTTGTGAGCCTGCTCAGGCCTAGCGTTCATCCACAGTACGGTCCGGTTCTTCAAACAAGCTACAGCATCATTATCCAGCCCACTTTTTATAAAACATCAAAAACTCACCATTTTGTGCTTAAAGCTACACACTCGGTCTTGGTTTAGGTAGGCCCGAACAGTCCCAAAACTATCACACACCCAAAATATTGAAAATCGGTCCTTGCAAGAAGACCTACTTTAACTACAGCAGCTTGGTCGGCCTTTTTTAGGCCTGGGCCCAATTGCACCCATAGATTGCTCAATCCAATCAACAAATTTTTCTCAGTATAGCTTAAATCCAACCATAATAGATTTGGACACGTTAGTCCTTTTATTAACCAGCCATCCTAGTGAAGTTAGACGGAGTATAATTCAATCGTATAGGGATAATCCCATGAAATGGGTCTAATCCAATTAATTTATTGTTTTGGTGTAAGTAAAGCTTGTTGTGTTTCATTCCATAGATACAACTCCTATTGGTTAGATCAACTAACTTTAATAACATTACTCTGTAAAATTTCACAAAATATAAATCTTACCTAATCCAATTAAATTGGTCTCAACTTAAACTATGGTAATTTAAATAAGCTACAGCATCATTATCCAGCCCACTTTTTATAAAACATCAAAAACTCACCATTTTGTGCTTAAAGCTACACACTCGGTCTTGGTTTAGGTAGGCCCGAACAGTCCCAAAACTATCACACCCAAAATATTGAAAATCGGTCCTTGCAAGAAGACCTACTTTAACTACAGCAGCTTGGTCGGCCTTTTTTAGGCCTGGGCCCAATTGCACCCATAGATTGCTCAATCCAATCAACAAATTTTTCTCAGTATAGCTTAAATCCAACCATAATAGATTTGGACACGTTAGTCCCTTTTATTAACCAGCCATCCTAGTGAAGTTAGACGGAGTATAATTCAATCGTATAGGGATAATCCCATGAAATGGGTCTAATCCAATTAATTTATTGTTTTGGTGTAAGTAAAGCTTGTTGTGTTTCATTCCATAGATACAACTCCTATTGGTTAGATCAACTAACTTTAATAACATTACTCTGTAAAATTTCACAAAATATAAATCTTACCTAATCCAATTAAATTGGTCTCAACTTAAACTATGGTAATTTAAATAAAAGGTCAAAGGACAAATGGCTATTCCTAAGCCATCGAGCACAAAACTCACATTCCTACCCTCTTGCTTCCTGAACCCACTAAATCCTAGATCCCTAAATCCTTCCACCCTTATTTTATTTTTGTAATTTCATTGTTTGTCGCAATCATATTTAAACAACGATATATCTTATTTAATTGTACAATATGTCATGAACGAGTTTAAGAGACTAGTACAATAATGCTAGTACCAGATTCATCCCAAATTAAGTGAAAAAGATAAAACTACAAAATAATACATATTTTTCTTCCGAATAAAATTTTTCTAAATCGATTTTCCTTTTTATAGTATAATAGTGATACAAAACAAATAGTGAGATATCACTTTTTAGTCCTATTCTACGATGGATAGATTAATAGAAAGACAACTTGATCAATTACAAGCATTTGAATTGCTTTTGAATGAATCGATTGATTGACACAGAGATTGAGCTATGACACGAGAGTGAAGACAATTTTGATTTTTTCTCAAAATTTGGCGCAAATGGGGCCGAAGTCAGCCCATGTGAACTTAAATTTTTGGGTCGAGCTTTAGCATGACCACGATCCTTTGAGAACCATTTTGATTTTACAAAATTTGGTCGAAATCAGGTTGACCAGGCTTCGTGTTTCTTTGATGGAAGGCCTATAGAACTGTATAGTTGCTGCGCAATTTCCCAATCAAACCTGAGTCCAATTGAGAAAATCCCTTTTTTAATTTTGCCCAAGGGTAAGTTGACCTGGTGGTTCTTTTTCGATCGTGGGCTGCAAGTTCTAGCCTAATTTTGGTCCAAATATGAACTTATATGTTTGGGTTGAGCTGCAGCATGACCTTCCCGGATTACTTTGATCGGGCTCAAGTCATATCGGTGGTCAGGGCCTTTTCAGAAATTAGGTCCATATTAGATGATTGCGTTTGGAATTTTTTTGGTAAAAGGCCCTTAGCCTGTAAAACGATACATCCATTAGGTATGAGCCTCAGCTTGGTCTAAATGTTATATTGGATGGATCGACCGTTGTTACTAAGCTTAATGATGACCCAGCCCATACGCTGCATGGAGAGGCCCATAAGCCTGTCAAATAGTTGCTATACTGGCCACGTAACAAGGTTCAGTCCAAATATGAGTTTAGATTTTGGATTTTGCTTGATCAAGGTCGTGAGAATCTTACAGTTTGACAGGCCATGGAAAATTGTGACCAAGGGCCCATAAGCCTATTAAATGCAGATATATACTCCTCAAGCCCAAAAATAATCCAAACATGGTTTCATACTTTGGGTTGAGATGTAGCATAACTAAAAAAATCCATTGATTTTTCCATAGTAGGCCTGAAGATTTAGTCCACAAGTCTGAAGCCCAGTTTAAATATGAGCTTCTATTTTATGTTGAGGTGTAGCATTATTTTGAAGGTCATTATCCTCTCTCCCTCTCTCTACTTTTAGAGCATGCTTTATTCATTAGGAAAATAAATTTAGCAGCATATGGCTAGCAACCAATCAAGTCTCACAAAAGAGAGATGTAAAAGGAGTAATCAAGTAATACAATTAATACATTCTGGCACGATAAATTTCTTATGCATTAAAAATTATGGATTAAATAGTATTTTCCTTGCTTACCGCTTTATCTCAAATTTTCTTGAAAAGTTGATAATCCTTGTGAGAATTGGTAATACTACTATTCGTAATATATCTGAATTGGTTCCCAAAAATAGAAAATATGAGATGAAAATAATCACAATCTATAAATTTGAAGTATCTCATAATCGATTTCTTTTTTTTAGTATTAGACCAAATCTTAAAATATCAGAGAATATAAAATAAAATAAAAAAAGAAAAGAAAATGGTGAACAATATTTTTCAATTCAAAAAATCACAAGTGTAGTCCAGACAAAAAGTTTACCACACAATGCAACAAATTCCTTGATGGCCAGTTTCATGGGCTATGCTGCGTCAGATATGAACCGATTTTGGCCTAAAGGCCTAATCAAGGGGAAAAAAAGAAGTCTACTTTGAACTTCCTACTGACTTCAACGCGTGTACATACAAAATAAGACCATTATATTTTACTGCTTTTTATCCCAATGATAGGCTAGGCCTAGCGGTGGATAAATAGCAATTATCATTCCACGGCTTATATAAGATATGGGCCGATTTATGCGCAATGTCTAATGGATTAGGAATGGTCCAAGTATAGAATGAGATGGGCTGTAATAGGGCTTTTTGCTTCTGTCCTAAAATGGAAAATTTTCAATTTGCGTTCCAACTTATTTGTGCCCCCGTGGCGTTACATTATGGAAGATACAAAGATTACATGTGGATATTGAATTTTCCATCCAAACTGAAAGCATATAAACTTGTCTGTGATGAGGCTGGGCTCGGTTGCCCCACTTCAAAACATTAGATTTAGGTCCCTAAGAAAATATTGGACCAAGGTACATTCAGTGTCAAATATTGTCGGGCTTTGATCCAATGTTGGAGTTAATGGACCTAAGCAATGAACCATCACCATAACCAGTCCAAGGCCTGTCCAACTATAACCTGAGATTCAAAATTAGGCCCAAACGTGGTGACCGGGCTTGTAAATTCAACACAGGCCCGTAGGCTTTATAACAGCCGAAGATACAAACATGATCTGAGATTTTGTTGACCTTTCAGGCTTCTGTGACCACGAATAGCCGAATAGGCATGCCAAATGAGTATGGATATCCGACTTTTATTCAAAACCGGGCCCTTATAGTATAGTCTTAATTCAATCTAAATGAAGATAGTTATAATCACAGAGAAAGAAAATCAAAGCCCAATAATCATGGATATGGCTATAGACTTTATAATTTTCTGAACACGTTAGAACTCAAAACTGAATCGATGGGTGAGCTCTATTAAATTCAGTAGACTCAGCTCTTTTATCTTAAGCAGCCTAACCTAATTTTGTTAATCTAAATCCAGTCTTCACTCTAAGTTCAAGCTAATGCTGGGCCTTATGTGTTGTAATTAGGTCACATTCTTTGTTAGGTCTAGTCGATGAGATAATAAACAATAACCCAGCCCACATTGTTTATAAAGAATGCTGCAATAGATGTCTTACAATATCATTGATGAGTTCAATATATTATTATTAAATCCTAAAAACTATAATTAAATTCTATATATCATTAAATCGTAACATCGTGATTAAACACTAAACCCTAAATCTTAAACTTTGAGGATTTATCATTCATAAACGTATACGTGATCTCTTAGCTGAGGAAGGACTCCGTATAAGTCATTTTTATACTATATTGCCTTTGTTGCTTGGTTGCTTGCTTACACCCTCTCCTGCAATGGCATTTTAATAGTATTTACCAAAAATAAGAATTTAAGGTTTCTTTAGTAGTGAGAAGCAATAATTAAACTAAAAAACTAACTAGAAAATAAAATTTGAAGCTTATAGACACAATTTATATAAAAAAACTTGTAAGAGACTCAACAAATAGTGTTTCATCATATAAAATTATAAGCTCTTTTGATATTAATGGTGATCTAATACTATTAGATCTAAAGAAGCTACAGGCGAAGGCACGAAAAGATCACATAAGCCACGTCATAACTAAAATAGTATGACTGACGCAATGCGGTTTAATTTACAGAAGGGCTTTTTTTGCAGTTGTCCCAACAAAAAGAAAAAAAAAAAGCTTCAACACTCAATATAGCGACCCACTAAATATATAAATACAAAATTTGGCCCATATACCCGGCCACGCAAAGCAGCCACTCAAAAGCGCCTTGATGGAATGAATGTTTAGGTTTGAACCACGGGTGAATCAATTCCCTCAACCCTAAATCCTAAACCCTAATCCAGGGTCCCCCTCTCCGAGCTTGCTGCTTCTGCCAGCCCTCGCAGCCCCACATCCTGGCTGCCCAACGCGGGTCCCCGGCCCCCGCGGCCCCCGCAGCCCCCGCAGCCCTGTTAGCCCCCGTGCGCCGTAGACACGCGCGAGGCCCGCCTAACTCGGGGCCGCGGCCTCGCGCGGCCCGCAGGCCCCCCCCGCCCCCATCCCGCTGACTTCGTGCGGCCTGCCGCCCATCGCGCCCCGCCGCCCCCCCCGGCCTGCAGCCCCCCGGCGGCCCGCCTTCCCCCAGCCCCCCTTGCGCGGCACCCCCCCCGCGCGTCCCCCGTGGGCCCCCGCACGGCCCCTGTCCCCCCGCCGCTCCCCCGTCCCCCCTAGGCCACGCCCGAACATGAAACCCCAAAGCCTAAATAAGGGCTTTAAAAGGGCCCAGCGTAAAGCCCGTCCTGAAGCCCTAAAGTGACCCGCAGCCTTGGGAAGGCCCGAAACCAGAAGCCCCTAAAGCCCAAGGTCCCAACTCCTAAAACTCTTCGAAGCAATAAAAAGGGCCGAAGCCCGAAGCCCAAACAAGGGCCACGAAACACTTAAATTTCTCATCAAATCCAAACTAAACCGCCAATCCAAAAACACTAGACCCTAAAATGTTGTAGTATTCAACCGGCAATCGAGGAAGAGAGGAAAAGAAAAATTATGCAGCTAAAGCAAACAACAACACAGCCAAATTATAACTATTCATCCTGCTGTATGCTTACTTGAAGCTCAGAACGATCGCTATTAAGTATATACTCTTTCCACCGTAGATTGGAGGGCATCGATGGCTAACGCGTTATTTAATTGAAATTTAGATCGGTTAAATCAACAGAAATTTATATTTCCCAGTAAGAAAAATGTACAAAATATCAAGTAGTAAATAATTTTGAAATTTAACGGAAGTTAACACAAGGATGGCTACTGATAAAGCCCGACCCAATAAGCACGCAATATCAAATTTAATCCCATCTGCAAAGAAATCGACCGAAGCCTAACCATAATGAAGAAAAATTGAACGCAATAAAACCAAAGTTTATTATTGTTTCGACGCTAATTTTCGGAGCCATAACTTTCTAACCGGCGATCGGATTTTCTCATATAATATGCCGCTGTGTGTGTTTTTCGGAAAGGAACGCAACGGCTATTTTGGGGATCCGTTCCGACTCCGAACGGCGAAGATACGGCTGATATACGAAGGCCCGACTTCCGAGGGCCATAATTTTGGGCTGGGTCAACCGTTTTTCGCGTTTAACGTGCCCTTTTCAGGGCTTCAGGCCCTACGCCCGATAAAGGCCCAAGGCCCGAAGCACAAAAGGCCCGAAGCCCCAAAAAAGCCCGAAGCCCCAAAAAGGCCCGAAGCCCCATATTACCCGGGCCGGAATGGGCCAGGAGTCCGCCCGGCCCGGCGCGGAGGTGATCCTGGACGGGCCGGGCCGGGCCGGGCCGGATGCTGCCGACCCTAAGGCCCAGCACGGCCTGGAGGCCCGGAAGGCCCGGGCCGGGCCGGGTTTCGGGTCGGCCCTTTAAACTTTTATATTTTTTTAAAAAAATATAAAATTTAGAACTATGATCCGTAAATTATTTCTATTTAAATTTATATTTTAAACTATGATCCATAAACTATTTAATTACTTAAATAATACTATTATTTATTTTATCAAATTTCCCACTTACCTAAACAAAATAATTTAAATTATATTGATCGGAAGTATCCGGATGTCGATCGAAAAGAAAATCGACGGAGTTTATTACAAAACGGCCTATAGTTCTATGAAAACGAAGGTTTGGTTCGAATTAGGTAGTCGGGCCTGATTAGCCCGCGGGCCGTCACGACTTCTCTTTCTTATAGAAATTGGATTCGTCAAAAATTCATTTCTTCTAGTTTGCTGAAAAATTAAGTATGCGTCCTCTTCGCCGCGGGTTGGGGGGCGCCCGCCGACGGCTGATGTGTAATCTAATTGAATATTAGGTCGGTTGAATCGATAGGAATTTCTATTTTAGAATAAAAGAAAGCACAAAATAACGAGTAATAAATAAATTTAAAATTTTAACACGAGGACGGCTGCTGATTAAGCCCGGCCCGATAATTACGTGATATCGAATTCGGCGCCCTCCGCAAAGAAATTGGGCCGAACTCCCCGACGGCCGATTTTACGGGGCGTGTTGTGTCGGATATGAGCCGATTTTGGCCCGAAAGCTTGACCGAGAAGCAAGAAAAAAATAGAAGAAAAACCCACGATCGTTATAACCTCGGCCCTCGATTTTCTCGGCCCATAACTTTCTAACCGACGATCGGATTTTGTCGTGTGATATGCCGTCGTCTGTATTTTTCCGAAAGGAACGCGACCCCTCTTTTCGGGCTCCGTTCCGACTCCGAACGGCGGAGATACGCTTGAAATACCAAGGCCCGACTTCCGAGGGCCGTAACTTTTTGCCGGGTCAGCCGTTTCTCGCGTTTAATACGCCCGTTCGTACATATTCCAAACTTCTCCCAAACATGTCGCAGGGCCACATATCGCGTTTTCGTTCGCTCCGAATCGCGAAAAAACCGTCCTAAGCCCTCCGAATTCGACCCGAAAGTTCGGGCGGACTCGGACGGCACTAGCCTCCGCACTCGTATCCCGCCGATCCGAAGGCCGATTCCCGTGCTTAGCGCCTCATTTCGAAGAGGACTCGAAGCCGGCCGCAGCCGCATCTTTTTCTATCCGATCCGATACCGGACGAGAGAGATGAAATTCGCGGAACGCCGCGCTTCGGATTTTCGACCCCAAATCCCACACCCCACCCCCGACCTTGCCTCCCGTCTTTTCCGACGCAACCGCGGACTGACCGATTGGCGACGCAGGCGGACCCAACACTAATGATTTTTTTAATTTTTTTTCCTTCCCTCCTTTTCTTTCTCCTTTTTTTTTTTAAATTAATAATCCGCTCCTTCTTCCCTCCCCCCCTTCTCATTCTTTACTCCCGCCTCGTCTTCTCCTTCTTCACCTTCTTCTTCTCCTTCCTCCGCCCCATTCCCTCTCTCATTCTTTCTCCCTCCGTGAAAGCCTCCGCCCCCAAACCCTACCTACCTAGAAGCCGTCGGAGTCTGACGTATGTTTTGCGAGTCCTCTCCGGTCGACGACTCCATGTCCGGGGAGGACGCTGTCGCCCACCTCACCTCCCTCATCCGCCGCATCCTGCTGCTCGCCGTCCACGTCTACGGCGACGAGATCCAGCACCTCCTCGAGCCCCCGCCGGAGCACGCCCGGATCCGGTTCCACCCACTCAACATCAAGAACGCCTCCCGACTCGACAGCCCCATCAAGATGTCGGATCTGGTGACCTCCTCGCCTTCCTCTCTCTCTCTCTCTCTCTCTCTCTCTCTCATTTGCTTCCGCGTCGACAGGTTCCCCCCGTGGTTCCCTTTCTATCCTCTTTCCCCGGATGTCTAACAATCACCTCCTCGAGCCCCGGCCGGAGCACGACCGAACATCAGGAGCGACTACCGACTCGAGGGCCATCAAGATGTCGGATCTGGTGAGCTCCTCGCCTTCCTTCCTCTCTCTCTCTTCCCTCCCACAACACCACCCCCCCTTTCTCCCCGCGTTGCGGATGGGTCCCTCCCCTTCAGCTACCATTGGCCCCCTTTCTGTAGATCCGCTTCTCCCCATTTCTCCGGATGCCTTCTTATTTGCTTCCTCACCTGTACCTCGTTTCTTCCTTCCTGTGGTCTTTCTGGATTCTTTTGCCTCTATTTCTTCTTTGTTCCTTGTATCTATGGCGTTGTTTTGATGGATTCCTTAGGGTTTAGCAGAAGGGAATCATCTGTTTCCGTTCCTAACCTCTATCGTTTTACAATACAGATGATCAACCTGGCGACCATCTGTACCCTTGCCGATTATAATACCCGCCCACCTGATACCGTATACAGCAATTTCATGGACGCCCTTCCGGTGGTAAGTTTTGTGTCTATGCAGATCCGATCCAGAACTCTGCCCACTGCCTCCCAAAGGATCACCCTCTGCTACAGGTGATGTTGCCCTCTTTATTTATTGTTTGTTATTGTTTCTCAAACTTTTCTGTTATGCTCTTATCTGTACAAACTGAAGAAAATATGAAAATAAATATCAAGAAGTCAAGTTAATTAGTGTTCGTCCCCCATTTTCTCGTGATAAGTAGGAAAAATAGTTAAAATTTGCAAGAGCAGATGCACATTTGTAAAGGTGTTGTAGAGTATTTATTTGATTCCGCAATAATGTATGTTTGGCGTTTGAATATGTATTTAAGCTGGTCCTTGATCCTAGCGCTAGCTGGACATAGTTTAAAGTGGGTCATCAGTTTAAAGTAGGTCACGACTTGCTCTTCGATAGAGATAGTGTCACTTTCGCTATGGTTATTTGATTAATGATGTGGTACTATGTACTTACTGTTGGTGATAAAATTTTCCATTTCAATGAAGCTGTGGATTTTTTTGTTCGTGCACTGAATAGGTTGAATAGTAAATTTGATCAACGACAAAATGTCTCTAACAAAATAATTATATACTTCACAGTAGGAAGAATATCTGAAAGTTGATTACACCAATTGCTTTTCTAGAGGAGCCTACTTCGCATGTTCAAGAATTTGATTGACGACATATTAATTATGTTATCATCCAAAAGCATGATCATGAGTTCTAGGACAATTGGGATAATAAAAAATTGCTTTCAATGGATATTTTCACCTAACTATTGACGACTTCAATCAATTGAATTTGAGGATGAAATTTACATTGGGATTGGTAGGTGACCTACAATGTGATAACATGTACATGATGTTGACAATCGATTTCTTTTCAAGTTGAACTATAGGATTATTTGATTGACCCAAATATGTGTGTTTGACCATAAATTGAATCAAGTGATATTGTGTCATAATATTTCGTGCAAATTTGTGTTGAGAAAAATTATATGATATTAGGTTTTATAAGTAGAAGCTTATCCATGAACAATTGATGTTTAGAAGAGCCTTTGGTATGTTGAATTAATGCACGGGGATTAGACTTCTATTCACGGAATTTTGAATATAGGGATTGAATGTCTTCTTCTTCCCGAGTAAAACTTCCATTCAGGAATTGCACCTTTCATGACTCAAACTACTGACGAACTCGAGAACAGAAAACCGAGTGAAAGGTTTTTTTTTTTAGAGGGAAGGAAGCCAAAACTCATCTCGTTTTTTCCGGTAAATAGGCCACTGATCGGCATCTAATTTCCTAATAGGTGTATGTGTGTTTGGGGCTGTGTTAATAAATATTTTTTTTTCTGGGGATAACCTACTATTCTAGGATATAGAGGAATAAAAGAAATTATGTGTTTGATTTTATATCTTCTTATTCTCTAGGATAACCAAAATTTTGATCGGTAATTTTATTAAGAATAATGAAGAATAGTAGAAAAAGTTGATTAAATTTTTTTTTGATGCCGAGATTGCTCTTCTCTATATATATCTCATATATAGAATATTTAATATATGTACGATAACGCATATAAATATAATATATTTCAGAAAATATAAAATAATTAAAATATTATATAAAATTATGTTATAATCAAATAATTTTATAAAATAGTTCAATAATATTATATAACATGCTTCAATAATAATATATAAAAATACTTCAAATATAATATAAATAAATAATTAAAGACAACATATTTTAAAACTTTGTATATTTAATATATTTATTACATTATATAAATTTATTTTATTTTATATTATATGATATTGTAGGATAACATATAATATATATTTATTAAAGTAACAAAGAAAATATAATAGTAACACTAGTAGATGTTGCAGCACTAATCATCATCATAGTAATAATAAGATATTTTCATATTATATTATTATTATAAGATATTTATTATTATATTATAAAATATTTTAATATATATAAAAATAATATATATAGTATAATAATACTTTTATATTACTTTTTTATAATTAATAAGGTAAGTATAGTATGAGAATAACTCTATTCCTCTTAAAAGGTGGAATTATTGTTCCCAAGTTATTCTAGAATTGCCTAGAGTAATCCGGTTTGAACGAAATAGCTATTCTTGCCATTGTTTTACACTATTTGGCAAAATAGCGGGGATAATTTTTGTTGTCCCCTATTTATTTCAAAACCAAACAGAGTCTTATAGTATAGAAATTTTAACCACAATGTTCGTGATTATTGTCCCTTTGTTCTGGTTACAAAATGTAGTGCAATTTATTGAAATATTGTTGAGCGGTACTATTTGGAGAAGCACTAAATGCATTCTTCTTAAAACTCCTTGATTTCTATTAAACACTTTATGAACATTTTCTGCTCTCATATTTGTTTTTTTTTTTTGTTACAACATAAGTTTGTATTTTAAGCACAATAATAGCTTGTTTTTAATTCATAATTAATTTTATTTCAATTGTAATTTTTGATTGAAAGCACTACGTATTGATATATAATTTATACTATTTTTGGTCTTTATCAACTTTCGTTAATCTTGTAGTAGTCTCGAGGTACTCATACTATCTTGGTTGTGTGATGCTGAAGATAATAAATGATAATTCTCTATATTACATAAACTTGGTTTATATACTTTTTAATTAGGGATTACACATTTAGGGGAGAGTGGTTATGGATGAATAAAAAGATGTGGAAAGAGTTACATCCCAAAGGGAGTGTGAAAACTATCACCACATGTAGGAAAGAGCTACCACCCCGTCTGTCCGGTAAGTGTGTGAAGCTACCACATATTTTTGATGCATCTAAAATAAAAAATAATATCTGGTGATATAAGACTGGATATGGTTAAAAGATGCTCAAAGAGCCGCCCTTAAAAAAATTTGCTATATATATAAAAATATGTGGAAAGTGTTACATCCCAAAGGAAGTGTGAAAACTACCACCACATGTAAGAAAGAGCTACCATCCCGGCCGTCCGGTAAATATGTAAAGCTACCACATGTTTTTGATGCATCCAAATAAAAAATATATTTATATATATGGTGATATAAGGTTGAATATGGTTAAAAGATGCTTAAAGAGCCACCCCTGGTACTTAAATTATGTAATCTTCTAATTCGAGAGTTTATTTATCATGTTTATGTCATATAGCAATCTTCATTATTTAACTTCATGATCCATTACATCTTGATAGTTTTTGTACCTCCGGATTGCTTTTTGATGACATGAGTATGATGAATGTAGGTTTTAAGTATTCTTATAAATTTTATTTTGACGCTTGATGTATTTTGATTAAAATTTATAATTTTTATGAAATTGGAATGATTTTGGAGTATCTTGTTTGAAGATATGAAATTGGAATGATTTATGAAATTCGAATGATTTTTATGAAATTTTTATGAAATTGGAATTCTTATGAAATTGGAATTTTCATAAATTTTTTATGAGGATATAAAAATTTTCATAAATTTTTTAATTTTTATGAAATTGGAATGATTTTATCAATTTTTATAAAAATTTATTCTGATCAAATCGATTCATTCTAGGTAATTCTAGAATAACCCGGGAACATCTATTCCACCTTTTTAGAGGAATAGGGCTATTCTCATGCTATAGTTAGCCTATTAAAGGTAACTAAAGTAATATGAAAGTATGGTTATATTATATATGTTATTTTATAGTATATTAAAATATCTTTTAAGATACAATAATAATAATAATCTTATAATAATAATAATTTTTATTATTAACACTACAACAAGTAGTGCTACTATTATATTTTATGATATTATATTATCTTTATTACTTTTATAAATTTATATTATATGTTATCCTAAATGTACCATATAGTATCAAATAAAATATCATGTAAGGTAATAAATAGATTAAATATAAGATGTTCTCAAAATATATTGTCTTTAATTATTTATATATATATTATTGTTGAAGTAATTTTATATAATATTATTGAAGTATGTTATATAATAATATTGAAGTATTTTATATGGTAATATGATTATAATAGTATTATATATAATATTTTAATTATATTATATTTTATAAAATATATTACTTTTATGTGTATTATTGCATATATATTAAATATTCTATATATGAGAGATATAGATAAGAGCGAGCTTGATAATTTAAAAAATTTAATATACCTTTTGTACTATTCTTCATTATTCCTAATAAAATTACCAAACAAGATTTTGGCTATCTTAGGAAATAAGAAAATATCAAACTGAACACAAAATTTCTTTTATTCCTTTCTACCCTAGTAGGTTCTCCCAGGAATAAAAATATTTATTCCTTTGAACACTGTTCCGGTACCAAACGCAGCCTTAGTTATCTACTAAATAAGTCAACCATGCATGAATGCTCTTTGAATGATCTAGGACTTAAGGTTTTTCCTTTTTGTAAGTTTCCTCTCTTATCTGATATTTTTCATTTTTGGTAATCAGAAAGGAGCACTAAATTAACAAACTACTGATATTTTGCTGATAATATGCTATGTGTTTCTAGATATCATCCTTGGCGGCCTTGCAATTTTTAAATTATGGAGTTTAGAAATAGAAACCACATGGCGCATCATGAAGATAAGTTTTTTTGGTTTAAGTGGAATGTGCCTTCAGAGGGTAGATTTGATAATTAACATTACACAAATCAAGGAGAATAGACTTGATGGCGTGTAATTTGACACAAAATCTTGCCCAAAAGAGCTGCAAGGAGAAGAGGTTCTCTTCAGGCAATCCTGTATAAGTGAATTGAAAAGCTTGTTTATGGATAAAAATGTGTTCATTGAGTATTCTCTTATAGAGGACGATGAGTTTTAAGAATTCAGTTGTTTGATTTGGGGAGTTTGAATACAATTTCCTATGTAGGTGTATGTGTGAGTTTTGATATTTGAAATGATATTAATGGAAATGAATTACATGTATGAAAAATTTAACAACTTTGGTATCGGAAATTTTGGAAATGGGATTAGTTTAGGTTTGGAGGATGAAAATTTTATCTTGTGGTATCAGAAAAATGCCGAGAGAAACGGGGTCTTTTTTCCAGATTGCAAGGTGTAGTGCATTTCAACGATGTGCTATTGAGCGATGATATTTTGGAGAAGCACTAACTGTTTTCTTATTAAAATCGTCTCATCTCTTGTTAAAACCCTTTTAAGCATGTTTTCCAATTTTGAGGCTTGCGAGTGCCTTACAACTTTTGAACATAGCAATAGATCCAAACTATTTCGTTTGTCAAATGTTTTAGTGTAGGTCGCTGTGGCCGAAAGTTGAAACAGAAGCTACGCCAAATGAGTTCTAGGTATTGATCAGATTTGGTCTTTTTTTGTAGTGTCGTTTATAGCACTGTTTTCTAGATCGGCGAAGGTTGGTCTAGTGCCTATTCAGCATAGTGGTGAGACCTAAATTCTGCCTCTGCTTTCAGCTATAGTAATCTCTTTTAGGGCAATTTGGGGAGAAAAAAAAATGTGAAACTTACGCTATGTTTCAGAATTTATGATCCTTCAATATGGGTGGCTGCAACCGAAAGTTGAAATAGAAGCTAGGCCAAATGGGTACTGAGTATTTATTTGATCCGGTTAGTTTTTGTAGTGTCATTTATGGCATTATTTTCTAGTCCTTCAGGCATAGTGGTGACACCTCAATTCTGCCTCTGTTTTTAGCTAGAGGAGCCTCTACTAGAGCGATTTGAAAAGCAAAGTTTGGATCTTATTTAGTCGTTTGGTGCTTATTATTCTTTAGAGTGGAAACTCCAATTTGGAACTTTTTTTCCATCTTAACAGGAATGTTTGGATTTTAATAGAAAAGTGGTTAGTTCATTGTTCGTAAGATATGCCGAGTATAAAAATGTGAAATCGAGATGCTATTCAGGTTCTCTTTAGTGATAAGGAGAGTAATATTTATGTAATTTGAAAGTGTGAATTTGAATATGTGGTAATAACAGAAGAAGCTATTAAGCAATTCTGTGAAAAAAGCTAGTCCTCATGACTTCTGAGGATATGCGAACAATAAAAATGTCGATTGGGATACACTTCATAGGTGAAATCTGATCATAGAAAGATTGTTATTGTTAGTCTTTTTCTGTGGAGGCTTCATACGAAGTTTTTGGAGTTGTACACTGCAAGCTTGGGTGCTCCTTTGCTGATTTTGATACAGGTGAACAAGTTTTTCGGATTTGCAATTGTGGATAGAGTGTCGCTTGCGTGAAAGAAATAGATAATTGTAGTGTTGATTGAGGACAGCTAGTATACAAATTGCGCTGCATAATGGACTCAAGATTCCATGATCTAAGTATTTGTGTTGTAAATGTACTAAAGATGTTGGATTTGTTTCTTGTTTTTTTTTTGGCTAAACTATCGAGGCTTTTTATTTGTGAGGAGTGATTATTATACTTGCACATTTTGGCAATAGTTATAATGAACATATCAGATCTTTTCTCAAAAATTGATTTAGATTTTCTCAAAAATCTTAATTAAAATTTTCACCCTTAGTCAAAATTTTATATCACTTTAAGTTTGTTTTCTGAATTTAATTTTTCTTTGGAATTTCATATTGAATGAAATTTGAATTGCATATTCCATTCTTCGTTTTGAGTTACAGATTATGAATTCAAATTTGAAATCAAATATTATCGTAAAGTTATGAATTTAAATTTGTATTGGAGTTTTAATTTCAATCTGTGATTAAATTTTAATTCAAAGTTCAAATTTGTATTTCTCTGAATTTAGTTTTATGTTTTGAATTGTCTATTATGTTTTCCAAATTCAGTTTGCCATTCTGCACGTCAGTTTTGTTAGTTTGATTAGTATATGGGCCAATTATTTGCCGAATCTTGTATTGCTCCTGGTAGTTCAGCTTGCCATCCTAGACCTCTCTTTTTGAGTTAGGTTGATGACTGTATATGCTGCTTTTTTGTTCTATCTAACTATACTGTCCTTCAGTATGCCATCCTAGACATTATTTTAAATTAGTTTGTTCGGTATATATGCTGGTTGTTTACAGATCTTATCTTTCTCTGCTGCTATTCAGCTTGCTATTAGACATCTACTTTGGGGTTTGTTTTGCTGAACATTTGTGTTTGTTATCTGCTGAAAGCTACTCCAATCTTGATCTTTTGTCCTCTGGCCTCTACCATTGCGATGATGCAAGCCTACAACAAGAGACCTAAGACTTACACAGTGCGTAAATCATCTTTATGTTTGTGCCTACTCATGTCAATGTTGATTTGCTGTCCATTTACTTAATTTTTCTCACCGAAACTCCAATTCAGGTAGTTTGATGAATGCATATGTTTTTTATGTGCTGATTCATGTCATGCTGTCTGGGCAGTTCATTTTATTGTTTTAAAACTCTACTTCTTTTTGACACAATGTTTGACTCAGTTCTGGGATTACATTTGCAGCATAATTATTACTTTAATATTAATGTAATTAGTGGATAAGCACATTATATAGTTAAATACTACATTAACTGACTAAGAGTAATAAGTTAGTTGCTCAGTTAGTGAATCAAATAGGTAATAATTTAGTAAATTAACTAGTAATTTGTTACATAATTAGTATATGATGTCGATACATAATGCATTAGTTAATAACAATTTTAAAAATATAAATTGTGCAAATAATTAATTTACGACTCTTTTATAAGATGCTGATATTATCTAACAACTATCATTTTTAGGAACTATAGCTAAATTATGTTAGATGATAGTCACGAGGTGCTTGAAGTATAAGAGATCTGTTTGTTCATCTTTTTTGCATACACTAATATCTACTAAAGGGCATTGCAGTTATTAACCACACCTGTGGTTGATTAAAATGTTTGGCCATTTTTATATTTGCTTATGGCATATCATTTACCTCCATTTTTCTTGTTTCGAGGAGAGTAACCCAAATTATATGTTCTGTTGTCAAAATTCATCATCGAATAGTATACTAGTCTCCAGGATGACTCGAGATTTTCTTTTTTATTGTCGAAGTATGCCGAGTTATTTGGACTGTAGCAAGTGGCAGTGCATGAGGTGGCTGGTAACTTGAACATTAAGGTGACAGCAAGTGAAAGTCAAAGTATCTCACTTTGTGGTCTTGAATAATGCCATTACCTGTGACTTGAAGCGTCGGCTAGCTTACTTGCTCAATTAACTATTCCTAAATATGCTTTGTCTTGGAGATAATTTGCAACTTGATTCCTAATTTTGATTACTATATGTTACTTGAGAAGCTTGAGATAGAGTTTCTTACATGAAGCCTCTAATGTTTTTTGTTCTTTGATCATATCTCCTCTGCTTATTCAATATGAGTTGAGTCCCAAAAGTTAAAACCGGTTTGTGGATATATCTGACAGCATGCACTTTTCTTTAGGTTTACTCGCTCTGTTAATCTATTGCAATTCTCTCAGGTTTGAGCTTAGAATAGAAGATAGATGTTAATCTCTTTCATGGATGCAAGGTAGAGATTATTGATTCGTTAATATGATTGTTTATATCTGCAATTCGGAGGACGTAAACAACTGCCAAATCAGTTAGGTGTAGTCTTCTGCTTTGAGCTTAGGAGAATAAGGTAGATCTTCAGCCTCTTTCTAGTGTATTAGAGCTTATAAATTCTTGTATAAGTTCTGCAGGTTTCCTGTACTTGTTGCTTCTTGATTTTCTTTCTTATATCTTTGAAAAGCAAATTAATTTATGAAGTTTGTACCATGAAATATTTTGAATGGTAAAAGTGCTGACCCTTTACAATTTAAGAACTTTTGGGCTCTCAAAGTCTTATATCCTACTTAGTGCTAGCGTCAATTTATAATCTATCACCAGCTTGAATTTGTTATCTTTGAGAAGAAAATTTTAACTATGAATGTTGGTGTTTGTAGTTTTCCCTGGCAGAACAAGCAAGTTTAGGTCAAAGGAATTGGATAACTTTGCTTGGCGTTTATTATTTTATTTGTTTTGTTTTTTTGGTTTTTTTTGTGTGTGCGCGCGGTTCAGTTTTTTGTTTGCTCTTCTGATATGCGAGATGATGTTCTCTTGCACTAAAACTGGTTCGAACTGGGAACCGATGTCTCAGAAAGAGTAGCAATTCAACATTTGTGTACAGAACTAAATCTGCAGACATGCTGATTGTGAGTTGCATTGTTACATCACAGCTTTATTCCTTAGAAGATATGAAAGTATAACCTTCTGTCTTCTGATATGCCAATGAAGTTAGATTCTCTTGGTCAAATTGTGGTTATTTTGTAATTAATTGATCAATGTATAACTTGATTACACTGCAGCTTTGACACCTTTCTTAAGCTAACTGCAATTTCAATAGCTAAATTAGACTTAGAGTTTGGGCGTTGAATTCTTAAAACTGGATTTGCTTTTTGATCCATTTGCAACATTTTTTGTTTTTTTTTGGGGGGTTTGTTGGTTTGTTTTATTTTATATCTAACCCAAAGTAGATTTTGTGCACAGTCCTATCCAAATGATTGTAGCTATATCCATATTTGATTTCTATGGATCCACAACTACTGGTTGATCTGCATTATCTGCTCCTGTAAAACATGACAAACAATCTATTCAAAACTACCTTAATGTAATAAGAAATAATTTATAGTTTTACGGTCTCTAGGTGCTTCCTGATGAAATTTTTTAGCATTTCACCTTTTAGTTTTGGTATTCCTTCCCATATACTTTTCGGTTGTAGTACAACTAAAATGCAGGTCAGGGTTAAATCAAAACCTAATTCCATTTTAAGGCCCATATCTAGTTGAGATCCTGCTATGTTCCTTTGTCGAAACAAGGTCTGGTTCGGTGGGCCTTGTTTTTCTTTCCGAATTGTGAGATTTAAGTTAAACAAACTTTTTAATTAATACGTATGCTGGTTGTGTGTTGAATCATTTTTCGCTATTCAGTTAGCAAATTTTGCTCTGCTAACCCTCTAATACTGAATCCGTTAAATAAAAGCTGGTGATGTGCTAAATCACAATTTTGCTCTCTGGTTATTCTGTCTTCTCTTGTAAACCTTTATGCCAGTTTGATGACCAGTTACATGATGAATCAAACCTTTCTGTCCAGTTAGCTCAATCTGCTCTGTATGAACCTTTAATTCTCATTTAATTTTCTGAATATATATTCTGTATGTGTGCTGAATCATATCTTGCTGTCCAGTTAGCTCATTGTGTTCTCTAAAACCTTTCACATAAACCTCCAGTTAGCTCATAGTGCTGAATCATATCCTGTTTAGTACAGTTTGCTCTCTTAAACCTCTACCTTTCATTTAGTTTGATAAAATATATAGTGGTTATTAATCATAACTGCCAGATACTTTATTCATTTTGCGCCTCAAAACTCCAAGTTTCAGTTAGTTTAATGAATATCTATGTTGTATATGTGCTGAACCATATCATGCTATCCATTTACTTTATTTTTTCGTCTTACAACTTTTATTCTTTTTGACACAATGTTTGACTCCATTTGGAGACTACAGTGCGACTCAATCATTACGGCAATGATGTGAGGGTGGGTGCCTATTAATATAGACGCGGAGGCAAGGATATTTCTTTGCAACCGCTGTGTAATTATGTAAGACTCTAAACAGACAGAGCTAGTATTTTGCAATGGGTGGCACAACTTCCATCTGCCGCATCCACCATGCATTCAGGAATGCATCTTCTGTTTGAGCCAACTTTAATTTCTAAAATCAGGAGTCTATTTGATACTTCTTGCTTTCCTTAACCTCAAATTTTGATCTAATTTGAAGAAAATATATTATATGTTTAAGTTATATGCTGAATCACTATTTTTCTATTTATTTTATTCTTTAGAAAACTGTCTTATTATGATTCAGTATACATGCTTGGTAGTTATGCCTTTGTGGCTTGTTATTTCATTTTGCTCTCGTAAACTTCAAATTTCATGAGTACAGCAGCCGGTTATAGGCTGAGTTATTTCTTGGGATCCAGCTAGCACATTATGCTCTCCTAAACCTAAGATAATCTAGTAGTTTGATAAAAATATATGCTGATTATGTGCTAAATCATATGTTGCTCTCAAATTTTGTTTGCTCTGATAAACCACTAAAACTAGACTCAATTTTTGCTCAACTCTGAGACTACAATTGCGGTTCAACAATTACGGAAATCTTTAACAATAATTAGGAAAGCTTTAATCCACCTGTAGTTTCAGATACAAATCTTTAACAAGTCATATGTTTCAAGAGTAGAAGTTGATAAAAAGTTACTTCCCATAATTTACCTCATTGTATCTTCCATTTCTAGGCTTAGTTACCAATAACAAATCATATTCTATCATTTGGCTCTCCTAGTTTCTTCTCATGAATGCATGGAGCTAGATAAATTTAATTCACAGGATATCAGGGGTTTCATGAATTTGGTGTGCCATTCTTCTATGCTGACCTGTTGTAAAATAATTCTTCTTGGTACATGACAAGTCTAAGAAACTTTGTAGTTGATGCTTTTGAGTTTGGCCATATTTCCCAATTGATTTGAAATAGGGCACAAGTTGCAATTGATTTGAAATAGGGCATTTTTTTTATGGTCCTTTTTTAAATGACAACATCTGGCCTCATGATTCTATTTTCTATGTGATATGTAGGCCTTTTTTTAGTTCATTTTGCTCCCCAAAACATATATTTTCGGTTACTTCGATGGTATGTGTTGTATACGTGCTGGATCATATCTTGCACCCCAGTTAGTTCAGTTTCCTCTCAAAAGCCTCTCATTTTTTCAGCTAGATGATCATAATATATGTTGTATGTATGCTGATCGAATCATATCTTGCTGTCTAGTTTGTTCATTTTGCTCTCGTAAAGCTCTAATATTCAGTTTGCTGAAGATATATGCTGTATATCACTGAATCATATCTTGCTGCTCAGTTCAAGTTGTTCTCTTGAACCGCTAAGTTGTAGTTAGGTTGACAAAACTTATGTGATGAATTACTAATTTGATGTCCATTCAGTTCATTTTGCTCCCCTAAAACTCCACTTTAGTTAGTTTGATGAATATGTGCGTTCTATATGTGCCGGATCATATCATGCTATCTGGTTTGTTCTTTGTCGTCTTGGATACTGATTCTTTTTGACACGATGTTTGACTTGGTTGCAAGACTACAATTGCGGTTTATTTATAATAGCAGTGATATGAGGCTGGGGGTCCTGGTAATATAGCCATGGATGCGAGGATCTTTCCTTGCAGTTGCCTTGTGAATTCGTAAGGTACCACTTATGAATAAGTCCTCATCTAATTATTAGTTAGGTATACATGCAAGTTGTGGCAAACATACCTCTTTATGCCTGATATTTCAGCTTGCTTGCACAAAGCTTTAATTATCGGTTAGCGTCACGAGTACTTATCAATTTGATCCCCTGACACTAGTACTTATCAATTTGATTAATATGTGGGTTTTGATTAATATATATGCTGGTCGTGTTGAATCATATTTTGCTCTCTAAATTGTTCTGTTTTCTCTTGTGAACTCCAAATTATGAGTTTGTTTGTTGACTAATTGTGTGATGAATTATACCTCCTTGTCCAATTAGCTCATTCTGCTCTCAATAAACCTCTAAGTTTCAGTTTGTTTGATGAAATATATTCAGCATATGTGCTGAACCATATCTTGTCGTTTACTTTTGTTTGTTCTCGTAAACCTCCAACACTTATTTTGATGGAAGTATACGACGTATACTGCTGAATCGTATCTTGCTATTCAGTTCAGTTGGCTCTCTTAAACATCTATTTTTCAGTCAGTATGATGAAAATATCTACTGGCCAGCTTTAATCCACCGGTAGTTTCAGACACAAATCTTTAACAACTTAACAAGTCATATGTTTCAAGAGTAGAAGTTGATAAAAAGTTACTTCCCATAATTTACCTCATTGTATCTTTCATTTGTAGGCTTAGTTACCAATACCAAATCATATTCTATCATTTGGCTCTCCTAGTTCTTCCCATGAATGCATGGGAACTAGATAAATTTAATTCACAGGATATCGGGGGTTTCATGGATTTGGTGTGCCATTCTTCTGTATAGGAGTATAGGATGTTATGCTGACCTGTTGTAAAATAATTCTTCTTGGTACATGACAAGTCCAAGAAACTTTGTAGTAAATGCTTTTGAGTTTGGCCATATTTCCCAATTGATTTGAAATGGGGCACAAGTTGCAATTGATTTGAAATAGGGCATTTTTTTTTTCTTATGGTCCTTTTTTAAGTGACAATATATTGTTTCATGACTCTATTTTCTATTTGATATGTAGGCCTTTTTTTAGTTCACTTTGCTCCCCAAAACATATATTTTCGGTTACTTTGATGGTATATGTGCTGGATCATATCTTGCACCACAGTTAGTTCAGCTAGATGCTGATAATAGATGTTGTATGTATGCTGGTGATGATATTCCTCTCAAAAGCCTCTTTTTTTCACCTAGAGGATGATAATATATGTTGTATGTTTGCTGATCGAATCATATCTTGCTGTCTAGTTTGTTCATTTTGCTCTCGTAAAGCTCTAATATTCCGTTTGCTGAAGATATATGCTGTATATCACTGAATCAAATCTTGCTGTGTCACGCCTCGGGGCCCCAGCGGAAGCCCACCCGGGCGCATGCACAGACCCGCCGTGTACACAAACAACCAACATGCACACAAGGCGTCTATAAAAATCATACAAGAAAGGAATAAACAAGTAATCCTAACATGATAATCAGAGCATGCGTACTAAACAAGTAAGGTCTCAAGGTGAAAGTATGAAATACTATAAAAGAGTAAAGCCACTACAAGAGTTTAATACGACAATAACACAAAACGGGACATAGGGTAGTCTCTACAAAAGTGGTCGATACAAAAACACCTCCCAAATAAAATACAAGAAAGGTGCTCCTCCACCTAGTCGCTAGCTCCCTCGCGATCTAGCTACTCGCAATACCCTTGCCGCGGTCCCTAGCCTCTCCCGCAGTGGATGGCTCTGAAATAAAACAACAAATCCCAGGGGGATGAGAACTATTATTCAATAGTTCCCAGTGGGTAAGCCGCCGAGAGGAGCGGAGTACTCTACTAGGCCAACTGAGGCAAAGTAGGGTTAGACAACAAAAGCATAAGTATAATGAAATATAATACAACTATGCCTCAAGATGTTTTCATAAAACATGAATTATTCTATCCAAGCACATGTGTAAGCATGCAATGTTTCACCTTTTTACAATACGAATGTTCACCTTTGCATATAACTAAAATATGTAGTCATAAAGAGCACAATAAAGGGGTTGTTCACTTGTGCCGAGCCTAATGGCTCCGTGGTAGTCAACACCTCACGCTTTGGTGAGCCTTACCCACGGCGGTTCCATTTCGGCGCTCTCTCTAACACACGGGCGAAATAACTGTCGCTAGGCCAACTCCGGAGTGCCGGCTTGTGGGGAGCGACCCTCACAAGCATGTGTAAACGAGCATAGTGGCTAACAAGTAACAATCAACCATATCATATCATTCATCATGTCTATAAACATGGAAAACCGACTAATGTCCAATGCTAGGTCATAATGTCCATCTTGTTATTCATCTAAGTGGAGTGTCATATGTTTAGCTTCACCTTTTGATTCTAACATGTCATATGTCATATATACTCTATAACTAGTTCAACAAGCTAAGTGTCAAGAGTGTTTTCATATCCATTGTCCATCTACCATTACACATGTCTCTACTCCTTCAAGTAGCAATTTAAACAAGTACATGAATGAAACATTCAATTTCCATAGCCAACCACGATGCGCTATGCTTAAAACTATGCAAACCTCCTACGACATAGGACATACAATTTGCATCTATATAGTACATGAGTTCCATGCATTCCAAAATTCTACCATGTCTTAAATTAGCATGAATATGCATTGATTTGAGCTCTTAAGCTAAAACGAAGACATAGGGGGAATTCACCTATTTCGGTGAGGTCAAACCCACCCGATGCCCTTCGGAACCTCGCAGTATCCGAAACCAAAGTTGTCCCCTCGATTTCTAGCGCCCTAAAGAAGTTCTCTAAGGGGTTAGAAACATCGATCGAACGTTTTCGAAAAACGACATAATAAAATGGGAAAAAGGGTTGGAATTACCTTAGGTCAAGAATTTTTCGTCCAAAATCCAAAATAGAGTTAGGAAGCTTCAAATCCAACCTAACATAACATTCTACACCCATCAAATCCCATTCAAAATCCTAGAATCAAGAAACCCTAAAAGTAAACCCTAGGTTTACCATAATAGGATTTCACCAACAAAAGCTCAATTAATCTACAAAAGAGGAACAAAAAGAGGAGAACTCACCTCTTTAAAGTTCCAAGCTAGGTCCAAGAAGCTAGGGTTTGAAGATAAACCTCAAACAAACTCTTCTCTTCCTCCACCACGTCCACCAAGAGCAAGCTAGCAAGCTTGAGTGCAAAAGAGAAGGAAATAGAGATCAATCCCCAAGTTTCCATCACCAAAGAAGCAAGAAATCTAGAGAGAGAAAGGGAGAGGAAGCCCACCTTTTTCTTCTAAGTCCTCAGCTCAAATGGCTGAGAGGGTGGCTGTGAAGGGTTAAGTTGTATGATGCTACAATTGCCCTAACACCCCTCCAAAAGCCAACATTCGCAATCAGCTCAAAACAGACATTTCGGTTCTGTATACCGGTATGCGTATGGACATACCGGTATCCGGCCAGAAATCCCGCAACCCGAGCCTCGGCCAGACAGGCCACGCGAAGGAATTCCGGTATGCCAAAGTCACATACCGGTATCAACACTCCAATACCGGTATGCGATCTGCACATACCGGTATACAATGTCAAATCTGCAGTTTTTGCAGAATTTGACTCTCGGAGTCCGTTTTCGCACTTCTCAAGTCCCGAAAACGCTCCCAAGTGCTCAAAACACTATCAGACCCACCAGATTAGTACTAAACGCTAATCTCACACTAGAACCTTGCAATTTGCTAAAGTTCAGTGTACTACATGCTGCTCAGTTCAAGTTGTTCTCTTGAACCGCTAAGTTGTAGTTAGGTTGACAAAACTTATGTGATGAATTACTAATTTGATGTCCATTCAGTTCAATTTGATTAATATGCGGGTTTTGATTAATATATATGTTGGTCGTGTTGAATCATATTTTGCTCTTTATATTGTTCTGTTTTCTCTCGTAAACTCCAAATTATGAGTTTGTTTGTTGACTAGTTGTGTGATGAATTATACCTTCTTGCCCAATTAGCTCATTCTTCTCTGAATAAACCTCTAATTTTCAGTTTGTTTGATGAAATATATTCGGCATATGTGCTGAATCATATCTTGCCATTTAGTTCTGTTTGTTCTCGTAAAATCATATCTTGCCATTTAGTTCTGTTTGTTCTCGTAAACCTTCAATACTAATTTTGATGGAAGTACATGATGTATATTGCTGAATCGTATCTTGCTATTCAGTTCGCAAATTTTACTCTGCTAACCCTCTAATACTGAATCTGTGAAATAAAAATATACGCTGAGGATGCGCTAAATCACATTTTTGCTCTCTAGGTAATTCTGTCTTCCCTTGTAAAACTTTGTTCAGTTTGATGACTGTTTACATGATGAATCAAACCTTCTTGTCCAGTTAGCTCAATCTGCTCTGTGTAAACCTCTATTTTCAGTTTGTTTGATGAAATATATTCAGCATATGTGCTGAATCATATCTTGTCGTTTAGTTGTGTTTGTTCTCGTAAACCTCCCATACTTATTTTGATGGAAGTATATGATGTATATTGCAGAATCTTATCTTGCTATTCACTCCAGTTTGCTCTCTTAAACATCTATTTTTCAGTCAGTATGATGGAAATATCTACTGGCTATGTTCTAATCATAATTTGCTATCTGTTTATTTCATTTTGCACTTCTAAAAGGCTTCTAAAAGTCAAAACTTCAGTAAATTTAATGAATATATGCATTATAATGCGCCCAGTCAGTATATTTTGCTAGTATGATGGGATGGATGGCTCAACCTCTGTCTGCTGCATCTGCCATTCCCTTTGTTAGATACCCTTGATTGATAGCTCTTTCCTTATTCTCAAGGAAATTAGGGTTTGTGAAAAATTGGCCTTTCAGTGCGCACAGTACTCTTTTGTTGGTCAATCTTAGTATTTGAGCAGAATCAGACTTCACCCTCCTTGGACAAACCTAATTGATGCATTACCGTGTGAGGCTCCGAGTTCTGTTCATCTAAATCTTCTAGATTAGATCTTTAATTGCTCTTAGATGCTTTAGCCTCATGTGCAAAGTACCATTGCTTTTTTGTTTGGCAATTTTTTTCTTTTTTATGGTCCTTTGAGTGACAATTTATATGGTCTTATGATTCTATTTTCTATGTAATGAGTAGGCCTTTTTTTGGTTCATTTTGCTCGCCAAAATATATATTTTTCGATTACTTCGATGGAAATATATGTTGTATACACTCTGAATCATATCTTGCACTTCAGTTAGTTCACTTTGCTCTCGAAAGCCTCTATTTTTTAGCTATATCATGGTAAACTATGTTGTATATGTGCCGATTGAATCATATCTTGCTGTCTAGTTTGTTATTTTGCTCTTGTAAAGTTTCAGTATTCAGTTTGATGAAGATATATGCTGCATATCATTGAATCATATCTTGCTGCTCGGTTCAATTTGTTCTCTTAAACCTCTAAGTTACAGTTAGTTTGATAAATTTTATGTGACTCCCGTGCACCTCCAAATTATGAGTTATTTTGATGATTTGTTGTGTACTTGTGTGGGATGGGTGGCATTTCTCCTGCCATCCACCATACGTGCGTGAGACATCCTGTAGCTGTAAATTAGATTCCAAGCATTTGTATGATTTCAGGGATTTTTTTCCATATAACAGCTTGGATTGGGTGTGAGTTGCTGTGACTAGAGAGAGAGAGAGAGAGAGAGAGAGAGAGAAATAAAAGAGGGACAAAACGAAACAATCAACATCCTCATGGTGTTGCGGTTCACATAAGAAATCTTCCAAGGTGATTGCACAGCTGGAAACTTTTATTGAAAAAATAATTTCAAAATGATACGATTGCAAAAGAGTCTCAAGTTCGAATGAAAGAATCTAAATCAAACTAATGTACCTAAAGATTGAGTCAAATTAATTCCTTGCCAAATGAAATTTTGTAGCCATGCCATACGGCCTTCCCATTCTCTCGGAATCACAAAAAAATCATACTAAGTCTTCCGAATTCGATCCGAAAGTTCGGGTGGATTCGGACAATACTAGCCTCCGCGCTTGTATCTTGCCGATCTGATGGCCGATTCCTGTGCTTAGTGCCTCGTTTCGAAGAGGACTCAGAGCCGGCCGCAGCCGCATGTTTCGCGAGTCGATCCGATACCAGAGAGGAAATTCACGGAACGCCGCACTTCGGATTTTCGACCCCAAATCCCACACCCGACCCCGACCCACCTACCTTACTCAGCCTCCTGTCTTTTCTGATGCAACCGGTGATTGACTTGACTGACCGATTAAGTCCTCCGCGAGGCAGACCCAACACTAGCTGATTTTTTTTCTCCTTTTCTTTTTCCTTTATTTTTTAAATTAATATACCCGTCTTCTTCCCTCCCGCGCCTCATTCTTTACTCCCGCCTCGTCTTCTTCATCTTCACCTTCTTGTTCTTCTTCCTCCGCCTCATTCCCTCTCTCATTCTTTCTCCCTCCGTGAAAACCTGCCGTGCGTGCGTGCCTCCGCCACCAAACCCTACTACCTAGAAGCCATCAGACTCTGATGCATGTTATGCGACTTTCATCTTATCTGGTTTTGGGAGGGCAAGGTAGGTTGGCTACTCTACATGCATACTTGTTAGGAATTAGTTTGGATTTCAGGAACTTCCTTCACTAGCTATAATTTATTTTGGATTTGGAACCCTAAGGATGTAAGTTGTTCGCGAGCTAGTACATGTTCGGCTCAAAATAAGTCCGAGATCGATTGCTCATTTTAATATATGAACCGAACACGAGCTAATTTCAGCTCAAAATTTTAACGAGCTGAATACGAACTGGGATCAGCTCGCTTGTGTTTGGCTTAATACATATTTATATTTATCTATATCTATACATTATTTTTCATAGATTTTGTCATATGACATTTTCTTTTTCACCCTTGCCTTCTCCTCTATTCCTACTTCTTATGCTTCCCCTTCCCACTCCCATCTCCGTCCTTTGCTTCGTCTTCACACCCGCCCACTTTTCAATTAATGCGTACACACAGTTTATTGTCATTTAAACAAATCATTTTTACAAGAAAAAAATGAGTAAAATAAAATCTTTTTATACTTTTTTTTTCGTATTATTTGTATTTATTGATTATTGATGTCATGTCAAGCCAAAAAATTTAAATTTTTTTATTTTATCAATCTTTCTACTTCCAATTTCAATAGGTAAAAAAAACATTTTATATTAGAGTTATATATTCCTACGTAATTGCCTTTATTAGTGTAAAAAAAAGAAGATCTTTTTGCATTAAAAAATGGTTGGTTTTGTGATTTTGCAAGAAAGAACTAACTTTTAGATTTTGCATAATCAGTCTAAAATTTGAGGAAGGCGGCCAAAATGCACTCGTCTCTTTCTCTCTTTTCTCTCGGCTTCCTCTTTCCCCTCAACCCGTCTGCCTCCTCCTTCACACTCCGATGTCGCCGCCCTCAACAACCCGTCTGCCTCCTCCTTCACACTCCGATGTCGCCGCCGCCCTCACGTCGCTAACTCGCCGCTGTGCTATTCCCAATATTTTAGCGAATTCGTAATCTATAACCTTCAAATAAGTGGTCCGTTTTTACAAAAACGTAAAAACTGTGAATTTTTATGCGAATTGGTCTAGATTGTTAGTACATAAGATATAAAGTTATATCTTATAAATTTCTTTTCTGTAATATGTTTTTCTAAACTAAAGCAGTCTCTTATTTTTGCACCATAGATGACCACCATAAATTTTCTTTCGGCATGTTCTTTTTTGCAACTTTGGCATTTGTTTGGAATCAGATGCATTGCCTTTTTGCACCTTCTTCTCCGACATTTTACATTCATTGATCATTGAAAATAAATTTTAATGATTTAAACTAGATCTATTCAGCCTTTAATTCTTCTAAGGCATATATGGCTTTTCTTGCGAATGATGCAGGAATTTGTCAATAAGATTAGGGAGTTAAATACAATTGAGACAAATCCTAAGTTTAGAAACTCATCTAACGCAATGTGATGTCAGCACAGCGGGAATTATATTCGATAACAAAATAAATAATTTCAGTATAACTCTAAAGAGCGAGCAAGGCACGAAGTTGAAAGTGATTAAGAGTTTGAGTTGTTTGAATTGAATATGTAAAAAATCAGAAGAAAATATGAGTAGATCCAGATTTGGCGGTCAAAGAATTTGAGGGTGAGTTCTTCACGATCTCAGAAGGCTTGAGTGCAGCGATCGGGCAATGATAGAAGGCGACGAAGGTGGCAAAACGCGGGGATGGCCTTAGTAGCATGAGGCAAAGAGAGTGCGAGCGGAGTCGGTGCTGTTGGCAGCAGGCGGCAGCGATGACAAATGATGACGGTGGTGGGGAAAGGGACTTCAAATCAAGACGAACTCGCTCTCTACGAACTCACTCTGGTCGATGCATGAATGCGAAGAAAAATAGAGACTGTATCTTATTGGCTAAATAATAATATCCTATATTTTTTTTTTTTTTTATTGTTCCATACATAAAGAATTTAAAGAGCTTTTCTAACAAGGATAAGTTCAAAATAAAAAATTCCTACAAATAAAATCTCTATCTACTAAATAAACAACTTTCCTAATAAACTAAATAAGTTCAAATAACAGAAATATAAACAAATAAAATTCGTCCCTAAACAACTTTCCTAACAAACTGGATAAATCAAATAACATGAAAATAAATATTCTTAGATACTTTTAGCCCCCGTTTGGTTTGGGGTTAAGGGGGGGATAAGGGGGTTATCCCCCCTTTATTCCCAAACAAGAAAAAAAGAGGGGTAGGTTTACTAACCCACCCCTTAACGGGTTATCCCGGGATAACCCGTTAAGGGGTGGGTTAGTAAACCCACCCCTTCCCCTAGAATAAGGGGTGGGGTTAGCTAATCCCACCCCTTTTTTAATTTTTAAATTCAACTTTAAAATTTAAATTTTTTTTTTATAAATTTATAATTTATAATTTATAATTTATAATTTATAATTTTAAAATAAAATTTTAAATTTTAAATTTTAAAATAAAATTTTAAATTTTAATTTTAAATTTCTAAATTTTAAATTTTAAAATTTTAATTTTAAATATATATTTTAAATTTTTAAATTTAAAAATTAATATTTTATATTTTTTAATTTTTTTAATTTGTTCTTAAATTTGAAATTGAAATTTAAAATTTAGAACTTTTAATTTTCAAATTTGAGATTTAAAATTTAAATTTAAATTTTTTTTTATTTTTAAAATTTAAGAATTATTTATTGAAATTTAATATTTTTTATATAAAAATTACAAATTTAAATTTAAATATAATAAATGGGCAATATTATTATTTTCTATTTATACCTACCCATTATTCTTCTTATTATACCTTAACAAACTAAACGCTATTTTTCTTATCCCCGGAAGTAATCCAATTTTCATCCAAACGCAAAATTCGTCTAATCACGACTTATCCCTGCACTTAACCCTATTCCTGAAATAGACAATTCTTACTTATCCCCGAACCAAACGAAGCCTTAGAAATTAGTAGGTTCAATTAAACTCGGATTCATTTCGGGTCGACGAAACCATATGCTATAATTGTAGGTGCAGCGTGGACAACGTTCGTACACCCAAAAATTCCGGTCTGCATTACAGTGTTTAGGAGATTGTTGTTTTCATTAGAAATTCTATCAGATGACTTCATAGTTATGGCGTATATGAATACTTTGCAAAGCATTTAATCAAATGATTCGGAAAAGAATCGACCTCCTTCATGTTCTACGATGTGGTTTTAGTAATTTTTTTTTGAGAAAAGGTAGCACGCTACCTGCTTCATTCATTGATAGGATGAACTAGGCTACAGGGCTGAGGCACCCAGGGCCTCGAGAGAGGGGAAAAAAAAAAAAAAAAAAAAAAAAAAAAAAAAAAAAAAAAAACATCAGCGGAGGAAATAGTTAATACTTCGGTCAGTGGAGGGAGTCCCAAGATTTTAGTAGCAGTTTAAGCCTACGTACAACTAGAACTGGGTCTAGTTGTATGTTTCCAAAAATTAGATCATTCCTGGCCTTCCAAATGATCGACCAGCAAGCGACCAATTCTGGTAGACTATTACTCCTATTTTGCAGTCCTTTCTTGGCCATCCACCTATCCCAGACTTGGTTAACGTCATCTCCCAACTCCCAGCCTTGGATGCCCTCTATACCCATCACCATAATGTACTTGATAAAGACGCATTGGGTGAACAGGTGATCCACAGTCTCCTCGAATGCCCTGCACAGCACGCAGGCTTTGTCTCCAGTCCAACCTCTCTTCGCGAGATTATCGGCTGTGAGGGGTCTCTTCTTGAGTACTAGCCACCCGAAAACTTTGACTTTGAGGGGTATTCGGAGGCTCCAAATCTTGTTAGCACGTCCGTCCCTCATGCCCCCGTCACTCAGTATGCTATAAGCCGATTTGACCGAAAAAAGTCCGTTGCTACTCCATCTCCACCGTATCGTGTCAGGTCTTTGCACTACTTTATAGCTGCTTACCCTGTCCCTGAGTGCCAAAAAATCTGATCTCAACCCTAGAGTAGTGATCGCCTCCACACCCAGAATCCTATTCCAATTCCATTCGTCACTTTCAAGACAATCCTTGACCAATAGGAGTTTGTAATCCGACATCGCGAAAATCTCTGGGAATGACCGGTGTAGGGTTGTTTCCCCGCACCATCGGTCCAACCAGAAGTCAATAGAGCTCCCATTGCCCACCATGTAGATTATTCTCCATATGAAAATAGCTTTGGTGCTTAGGACTCCCCTCCACCAGTATGAGAGAGGTCTGAAGGATTTTCCCTCCCTCAAGGGACGTCTTCTTTGATAATATAGCGCTCGGATAATCTTGTTCCACTGAAGTTGTGGTGCAGTGTGAAATCTCCACCACCATTTGACCAGGAGAGAACGATTCATGATGGATACGTCTAAAATGCCCAACCCGCCTTCTTTTTTGGACAAACAGACGTTCTTCCATGCCACCAAACAGCCTTTGCCTGCGGATTTACTTCCGCCGTTCCAGAAAAAGTCTCTGCGCAAGGCTTCAATACGCTTGGACACCCATTTGGGTGCCTTAAACACCGAGAGAAAGTAAAGAGGTAGGTTGGTAAGAACAGCATTGACCAAAATGAGTCTACCCCCTCGTGATAGCAGTTTTGCTTGCCATCCATCGATTCTAAGTTGCAATTTCTGAATGATCCCTCTCCATGCCTCCTTTGAGGGTGGTCTAGGAGAGAGAGGGAAACCTAGGTAAGTGGTAGGGAAGGTGCCGATTCTGCACTCGAGCAGGTTTGCAAGTCTTGCCGCTTTGCCCTCAACCTGTCCAAGGTAGTAAATTTCGGACTTCTCTCTATTGATTTTCATTCCAGAGGCCCACTCATAGAGGTGCCACAGCAGTCTGAGGTTTCTCAAATATCTTTTCCTAGCCTCACAGAAGAAGAAAGTATCATCCGCAAACTGTGTGAGGGTAGTTCTGCTCTCGCCGGAAGGACCAATACCCCTGATTAGGTTGTTAACCGTAGCCTTGTTAGTCATTCTGGCGAGACACTCCGCCACCAGCAGGAACATGAATGGCGATAGCGGGTCCCCTTGACGAACTCCTCTCTTAGTCTTAATCCACTTGGTCACATCTCCGTTGACCAATATAGCTACTTTCGCGTTACACACACATTGTTCGATCCAACCACACCATTTTTTGTCGAATCCCCACCACTGGAGAATTCGGAAAAGAAAAGGCCAGTGGATCCTATCATAAGCCTTTGCGAAGTCCACCTTTATGCCGACCCCCTCAATAGCCTTCTTACTACCCCATCCAATTATTTCCGAAACAGTAACAAAAGCGTCGGTGATGTTTCTCCCCTTTATGAATGCTGATTGCGAGGGGTCTATTAGATCGTTCATAACCGCTTCCAGTCGATTGGCTAAGACCTTCGAAAAGATCTTCTGAATGCCGTTTAAAAGACTGATGGGTCGAAAGTCGTTCGCTCTCTCTGCCCCTTCCTTCTTGGGAATTAGACAGATGAAGGTGTAGTCGATGGGAGCAGTAGACAGCTTACCCTCGTACAATTCCTGGAAGAGGTTGAGTAAATCTCCCTTAATGGTATCCCAAAAAGTTTGGTAAAACCTTAAAGGGAACCCATCCGGTCCCGGAGCTTTGTCACTCCCCAATTGGAAGACCGCTTGTTTTATTTCGATGAGGCTGAAAGGTTCAGTTAGCCGCCTACTCTTCAGGGCCGAGACCCGATTAGCGGTAAAAAGTCCGCTCCAATCCCCGAAGGAAGATGGGGCCGTCTCTTCTGGTGTGAAGAGCTCCTTAAATTTGCGCCTCTTCTGGTGTGAAGAGCTCCTTAAATGTGGTTTTAGTAATTGACTAGTCTTTTTGTCAGCAATTACCCGGTGGAGAAAAGAAATTAGGCCTTGTTTGATGCATGAATTTCTTGCTCATAACGCTTTTTTTTATTTTTTCCTCTCCTCGTTGAAGAGGCATGCTATGGGTGTTTCATAGGGAGATTTAGCACATGATACTATAATCTCGGAACTTCATATAACTTAATGCTATTGTTCTTTGTGAATTTCTCTACAACAGATTCTTTCTTTTAATCTTAGATGCAAATTGTCATTTGACGGTAGCTTTTTCAGACTCCTCTTCTTTTTCTTCTTTTTTTAAATTTCTTTACTTGCAATTTTTTTGTCGTTTGGTGATTAAAATTTGGTTGTATTTCTGTTCTTTTCCTTATTTTAATTATTTAGGTTTTTTTTTTTTTTCTAATTCTTTAGGCTCTTGGTACTTATTTCGCTTTTTTCTGTTTCTTATTTGTGTGATGTTTCTTAATTTATATCATGTTTTTTAATGTGATCTTTGTTTATTATCACGGAAAATTTTATCGTAGTTGAATAAATGATTATTTCTTGACTGCGTTAATTTGCAAAACTATGTTCTTATATCTGTTAGAGTGTTCTTTCTGTCCTAGATTCTTTCATACTATTACATTTTTAACCATTTAATGTTTGCATTAGTTTATAATCTAATTTTATAATCACCAATGGGAAGCCAATTCCATACTTATCCAAACAAGAACGATGTTTACAACTAGAGGTGACACCACGTACGCCCCAAAGAAGATAGACCAAAAACTTCAAAGAAGATAGACAGCACGGCTATCAAAACAGAAGGTAGCACACCACAAAACAAGCCGACTCAAGCATGTAATTTCGAACTCACATCCAAGAGAAAAGATGACAATTTGATTATTTATAGGAAGGCATCCTTCTCAAGCAACTTGAGCACCTCATCCTGGTGGTTGAGCTTGGCGACATCGATTGGGGTCTTACCGTCCAAATTTTGCAGAGTGCTGCATTCAAAAGAATTACATACAAATCACCCAAACAAAAAGAAAAAGGAAAAAGGAACAGGGTGAAAAGGTATACAAATGAAAACAAAATTGATTCACTTACACAGCAGCGCCGTGCTCCAATAGAAGTGCCACGCATTCCTTCCTCCCATAACCAGCAGCATAATGCAGCGGAGTGTTTTTGTTCTTGTCCAATGCATCCACAGCGGCCCCTGCCTCAAGAAGGATCTGAGCACATTTAACCTGAAACACAATAACCACACACAATTTAACAAACAAATGAAACCAACTGCCTGCAAAAAGGAGTCCCATATGTGGTATGTCAAAAAAAAAAAAAAAAAAAAAAAAAAAAAAAAAAAAAAAAAAAAAAAAAAAAAAAAAAAAAAAAAAAAAAAAACAGCCCTGATAACTCATAATGCTGTATGCAGTATAGGTAATAGCAAGTGGATCTTCTAACGGCAATCTGCTCCACAGAAATATCTGATAATAGAAGCAGCAGCAAAGGTCAATAACTGCTCGACATACATTCACGTGTTTTCCAATTCAAAGAATTTTGCAACTTAGACCATAATTTCATCAACTTGCTTGGAGGCGTCCGCAAAAATTGAATATAAATGACAAACTGAAATAGGAAGGACATTGACACTTGCAATCAGATTACTTAAGGAATAGCAGTTTCTGTTTATATTATTACGCGGAATCTAGTTTTGCCGGTTAAATTTGTTTATGCTAATAGACTAACACAAAGAATTCTTTCTGCTTGATAATAATTCTCTTCTTAGGTCACCTTATCTAGAAAATTTTCACAAAAATGTTACCAGCTTGGATATTGCCAATGGGAAGTGAATCGTCCCCAGGCTATTAACATGGTGACTGAACTTTTTTTTCTTTTTCTTTTTTTTTTAATAGAAAAGTAGTTCCTCAACTTTTTTGATGTTTCATTGAACGCCAAATAACATCTTACAGACGAGATCAAGAAAGAGAATAGGAATTTACTTAAGTAAAAATCTATTTTATCCCCAACATCAGTGGTCCATTAGAACAGATGAAATATCAGGTAAAATCTACCATACCTCCCCATATCCACATGCAAAATGTAAAGCTCTCCTGCCCTCAGAGTCTTCTTCATCCTTGTCTGCTCCAGAATCCAAAGCTTTCTTTAAACCCTGCAGAGATTCTTTCTTTAATATCTTCTTTTCCAACACAAAGAGGGGCTGTGATGAAGTCATGCTACAGAGAACTACAGAAAACTAGAGCACACTTGCTATAGGTTAGTGTTGGACATTATCTGCACTGTTGGACATCAACTAGACTATTTGAATTTTTATAAACCAAAAGATCATGGTATCATGAGAAAATCTTAACAGCAGAATCAGGTGTTTCTATGTTCAACGGTGCAGAGTATCACAGCTAACTAGAATTCCAGTTAAATATAATTGATTCTCAAATAAGGTAGCTACGATCTATTTTCATAAACTTGTTCAAAATAAACCATCTCTTTTGTGGCCATTTTCTGCTATACAATTCCTTTATTTTTTTTGTTTTTAAAAATCCTGATGTTTTGGTTTCTTGAAACTTCAAATACCCTTTATCGTCTCTCATGGCATAGATAGTCGACTGCCCTAGTATGGAATCTGAACTCGGAGAACAAAGGCCTTGTGCATGTTCGCAAGTCAAATTATTTAATAGGTGTGGTAGCTCATTCTTATCGACGGACACTTATCATTAATTTGGAGAGAGTGTCATACATCTTTGACAGCATAAAACATGGAGAAACAAAAAGAGACAATGCAATTTCTAAGTTTCAAAAGCAGAATTATTCCAGAATTGATGCTCAGTCACAAAGCTTGGTTAAAGGCATCAGATATAGGTAACTAACTATCTAAGTGTCCAACCCTTCGAATAGTATATGCAGGTGTCACTGCAATATATGCACCATCTCAAGTACTCACAAACTTTAAAGTTTTGGTGCCATAACCTTGTTTTATGTGCCATCTCACAGAGTGCACAAGTGCAGTGCAAAAGAAATCCAAATCCAAAACTCACAAATTTTACCTTATCTTCCAATAGCTTTTCATCACATCACAATTTTTTCAGACCAAACCTCTACATCCATCAAACTAGTAGGAAAGTGAAGTGCTCAAAGTTTAGTATTGATATTCAATACCTCAGCATCACCTATACTCGCAGTGTGATGGACAACAGATTCATCCTCATCTCCAGCTTCTTCCTCTGTTTCTTCAGGTCCAGAAAGTTCAGAATAATTCGCAGCCTCTCCCGAAGAACCAACACCCATGGCCTGGCCAATCTTTTGCAGAACTTCAGGGTCATTCCAATACCTGGAAATGGAATAATAATAGTGATATGTAAACTATCATGTGTGGACTGCGGAGCTTTTATGCCAACAAACTTCAAAATAGAAGTTTAAGCATTATCTACTTCATCATTGCAGCTGGACCACCACTCTCTATCTCATCAAGAATTGGCTTCAATGATGGGTCATCCTTGATGCGCGCCATTCGTTCTTCAAGTTGTTCTTTATTAGATGGACTAGTCAAACTCTCGAGCATGTTAGACGTAGCTGGATCCTGTTATAGCCATTAACAATTAAATCCATCAAGAAGCGCATAATGGTCTGAGCATGAAATACCAAAAAAGATCACAAATGGAATTCGAAACTCAATAATTCTTTTTTTATTTACCTGCATTAAAGCATTTCCAAGGCGCTCAGCCATCGTAATGAATTGTTGATTCTGCATGACCTGTTGCATAGTAGATATGTATTGTTGAGGGTCCAACTGTGGGATACCTTCTTCTCCTGCACCTTGAACGCTTCTCTGAAGCTGATCAGCCATTTGATTGAATACAGGATCCCTCGCTATCTGCTCTGCCATCTCTTTTATAGTTGGGTCCTGCATTAATCAAGCGATACCCAAAACTTATTACATAGTGGATTACTACACAAATATTAACAGACACCAACAAAATAAGCCAGGTCTTATTTCAACTTATTTGTTAGTTGTGCAAAAACAGAAATTAACCTCATATATGCCCTTTTGTTTTAACTGTTTGTGTGATGGATGATATGCCACAGTCAAAATGCATCAGATCAGGAAGTGATCTAGCTCATATCCAACCAGGCCATATCAAATTCATAAGATGCAGCAACAGAAGGTTGAAACTGAAGGGATAAGGAACTAACTGGAAGATTCATGTTACAAGAAAGTGAGCTTGTGGATACATAATGCCTTTTAGTATTCGAGAGTAATTTGCACTCCTGTTTCTATTTCATAATAGATTCTGAGCTCTACATTTGTGTCATTGGTGTTAATATATGGTTACCTACTGACGGAAACACCACTAGGATTAATTTCGTACATCCGGGAGTACAAAAGCATACATTAGTTCATGACCAGCTAGAGTTTGATTACCAAATTGTTGATAACTACACAAGCCAAGATGCATTTAGAAGCTCAATTTATGAAAACAAGCTTAAATAGTTGAAAATGGTCGGATAATACTAATTATCTGGATCAGTTTAAATTTCATAATCCAACATTGAATTTGAATCCGTATCCAGTTTAGCCAACAGTGGGTAGAATTATACTGGCAAAATTGCCCGAAGTATAATATTCAAACAAAGAGGGTAAATTACAAGACAAAAAAGTGAACACTTCCTCCCTGCATCACCTATCATGTCATTTACCTTGAATCTTTGCTATAGAGGAGAAAATGCGAAGGCATAAAAATAGGTATGAAGCTAATGCGAAAATGAAAGACTGAACTCATGTTCCAGCAAAAGTGTCCTACAACAAGATTTAAGCACAATAACTTTTTTCATTCAATTCCTTCCAACAATTATCCACTGCAATAAAAGCACAAGCTTCAAATTCGAACACATGACTGCTGTTTCGATCTAAAAAACAACTGCTAAAAAATGAGGCTGACCAGGTAACAAAAGTTTTAATGACAAAACAGCCCACGTAATGAAGAGGCCAAGTAAGGAAAGAATGCAAGTGAAAGGTAATATCACAAAGACGTAAGGAATTGGACAAACATTGAGCAGGTCGGTCATGGATGAGAAATCGAAAGGGTTCGCAGGAAATCCGGCGGACGGCGACGAAGCAGCAGCCCCACGACGTCCGGCTTGTCGCTGCTGCGTTGACGACGCCTCCGATTTGGAGCTCGTCTTCTCATCTAGAAATAAAAAGAAACAAAAAAAAAAAAAAAAAAAAAAGGAGAGAGGGACGCTTAAACAAGTTAAAACGATCTATTCACCCGAATATATGCAGAGGGATGAAAGGTCAGGAGAGATGTATGATGAGTGGAAATCGGATCACTAATAGCATGTTGACTGAGCTCGCAGATCTAGGTATTTGTATACATCATTTCAATCTAATCTGAAAACTATTCCTTCTTCAGAACTGAGTAGTGGAGTTAAGGAAACCTTAAAAAAAAAAAAAAAAAAAAAAAGTTGGAGAAAAAGAGACCTTGGGAAGCCATGAGGCCGGCGGTGGTAGGGAGGAGGAGAAGTGAGAAGGAGGAGGGGATGGATTATGGTCCGGATTACCGCCACAGGGAAGCAGGCAAGGCAATCCCCAAACGGGCGTGGCGTCGGGCGAAAGACGAAAAGAGAGAAAGCGAGCAACGACAAGATTGACTGCAAACTGGGTGTTCCCTACTATTCGGTTTTTTTATTTTTTATTTTTTTTATACTCTTTATGCAAGGATTTAAATTTCCGACTTATCTAAATCTAATCTAATCTAATTTACATATTATAATAATCTAAGGGTGAATTCCTAATCATTGGATTTCAACATTTTAGTGTTTAACTTATATAGAGTATTTGCATTTTATTTCTATAATACTTTTCGAAAAGATCGAGAATTTTTAATATTTAAATTTTAATAAATTTTTGCTACCATCTCCGTTTAATTCTTTTGGTATAAATTAAAATAAACAATAATGTCATAGTCTATAATAAAAATCAAATTAATTTAAGATATGAATAAAATCAAATCTGTAGAAAATAATTTGACTTAATCTTTTGATAGGTATAGACATTAGCTGCTAACTATTTAGCGCAACGATTCATCTTAGGACTGATTTATAGCAATCGACTAAAAATCAATTGACTAAACTCGTTCTATTTGTGTTTTTTTTAGAAAATCTTTTTATTTTTTATTCGTTATGCAAACTATATTTATTCTTTAATTAATTTAGAACCATTGCGTAATTGTTAGTACTTTGTCATAAAACCATGAGCCGGGTCGGTTTTGTGGTTCGGCATTGGACCGGACCGCTGATTTTGGCGATAACGTGGCCAGACACTGGTGAGCGTCGTTTCCATTCCCTCCTCCGCCCCCTCTCTGGCTTTGGAGAGTGAGAACTGGGGAGAAGAGAAGAAGAATGATGGCGGCGGCGACGTCGATGATGAGCGGAAGCCGCCTACTCCTCCTCTTCTCCTCCTCCTCCTCCTCCTCCTCCTCCTCCTCCTCCACCCTCCGGAGACTCTTCTCTCCTCCTCCTTCCTCCTCCTCCTCGTCGTCGTCGTCGTCGTCGTCGTCCCTAGCACTTTCTAGAAGCTTATACACGCGGCGCCGCAGCCTCCTCTCCCCCGTCCTCCATTTCCCCTCCAGTCGCTGCCGCCGCCGGCCCCGCTGCTGCTGCTGCTCCTCCTCCTCCTCCGAGGCGCCCCCCAAATCCCAATCCCAGGCGGAGGAGGCGCCGCCCCCGTCGGATCCGGTGAGGGAGGCGGCGGAGGCGTTGGACATCAGGGTGGGGCGCGTGCTGAGGGCGTGGCGGCATCCGGAGGCCGACTCGCTCTACGTGGAGGAAGTAGACGTGGGGGAGGCCGAGCCCCGGACCATCTGCAGCGGCCTCGTCAACTACATCCCCTTAGACCGCCTCCAGGTACACTAGTTGACTTGTTTCACTCTATATGTAAGTTCTAAAGAAGCTGTGTGTGTGTGCGCGCGCGCGCGCGCGTCGTAATTGATCAGTTTTGAACCTATCTGCATGTCTGTGCAAATCAGAGTGGCTCGAGGTGACTTGTCGTGATTTTTACGTTCGTACTATATCGAGCTCGTTTCTTATCAACAGGCTCTTTACTCTCGCAATTTCATGTAGAAAATACAGAGCATTTGTGGAATATTACAAATTCATGGAAGAGACAGCTTTACTGCTTTCCTGTGACTAGGAATTCGAGGAATAAATGGGAGCGAAAGTGTCTGCAACTCTACCACAGCAACTATCATCCAATTTCGAATCGATTGCTTACATGTATTATAGGTTAATCAATGAACCCATAGGATTGTGCTTTCGGTAACTAATGGGGCTGGGGCTGTGTTGATTGCGTCAACCAACCCGAACATTCACGTTCTCCAACTTGGTCCAATTTTATGTGATCACAGCATTTATTCTGAAAAAATTTCAGGAAATTAGAATAATTTTATGACATTTATGTAAACCTTGAACCCATTCTTTGTCTCTACTATATGAATAACCTGATATCCCTCTTTCGGGCGCAAAAGAAAGGTGCCTTGATAGAAGAATAAGATCTGTCGTCGCACTCACCTCATGAGTGCTCATTTTTTCTGTGCACATTTTTTTCACTTTTTATGGCCTCTGCTTATGTTATCACAAAAATTCTCCTATATTTACATTTTGTACAGTGCAAGGGCAGTCAAAGCTTATAATATTTGCTGAAAAGAACAAATAGTAGCTTGAACAATGATTTCATGCTTGATGCATTATATAGATTTAGAGAAAAAGACATAACAAACTCTTCCGGTCTTTCCGGGATTCGCTACCCCCCTCGAGCATTATGTAAGTTAGAAGATGACTAGTGAGCTTTCTTTCAAAAGAAGCTTCTACCAAGCTGCTACTAGCGATGTTAATAATAGATCTTGAAAGAAAGCTCTTGCTAAGTTTGAAACTTGGAAATATTTCGAAGGAAGTAAGAGAAATGGATGGTTGGTGTTTGGTTTGTCATGCGCTTCTGATTAGGTAGCAATAACTTTTCATCTCTTGTATCATTCCTTTTATCCCATTTTGTGCTAATTGTACATGCCGGTATCTCTCCAATGGGCTCACTTTGTTCTAGGCAGAAGTTTATTTAGTTTCTCCTATTAAACAACTTGCATTGATGCTGCCAATTTTGCTAGACACGGTTATATTATTTCCTACTACGAATAATTATAACCTTCTATAGGTATATATTTATTTATTCCACTTGCCTCTGATTGATTGTATTTGCCCTTTTAGTGTAAGTTGGAACCAGCAAATGTAGTTATATCAACTGTATTTTGCTAGCTATCTAATGATTCTAATCATCCTAGTGTGCAATGGATGCAGGACTGTAAAGTTGTTGTCCTCGCAAATCTTAAGCCTAGGAATATGCGCGGCATCAAGTCGAATGGTATGCTGATGGCTGCTTCCGATGAGTCTCATGAGACTGTTGAGCTTCTTATACCACCAGAAGGTTCAATCACCGGTGAGAGGATTTGGTTTGGTTCAGAAGAAGAAAAAGATAGGGAACCTGATGCTGCAACACCTAATCAGGTATTCCTTTATTAATTGAGGCCCATCTGTATTAACTGCTTTGAAGTATGAAATCTTACGTTAGTTCCATAGCCAGAATTTTTGGTATGAATTATAAAGATATCATGATTTCTTATTTATTTAGTTGTACGTCTTTAATTTGCGAAGCTTTTAACCTTGGTATCATAGATAAATTTGGCACCTATGTTGTCACATGCAGATAGGTATGAGAGTTTCCATGCACAATAATTCTCATGCATGAGAAGCTATTGTTTAACTAGTTGAAATATCCTGATGCTACATAAAATCATATGGCTCCCTATTGTGCTCATTCTCAAATCATCTAAGCTACTGTTTAACTAGTTGGAATATCCTGATGCTACAGAAAATTTTATGGCTTCCTACTGTGCTCATTCTCAAATCATCTGTTTGCATTGCTAATTTTGGAAGTGTATGGTTCAGGTAGTTGGAAGGCCTATTCTCTTCTTGAAAAGAAGGTGTTTGATTTCCCTCCTTTTTTGGTCCATACCTGTTTGATATTTTTAGTTTACAGGTTGATTTTTTTTTTTTTTACCCCCTTTTACTTTTAGAAGACTATGATATGTCTATTATTTGGTTAGATTTGTAGTGTCATGTTTGGGGAAGGCAGACCTCCTACCCGTGCATCAAGCTATCACATAAAAGAAAGCACATAGAGAAAGCTTTGAATTTGAAGATCCACATAGAGCAAAACATTCTGTATAAACCTATAGATAAAATTGGCTCTTTTTTATGCTTTTAGATCTTACTACCTATTTTTAATTTAGTCGATTCATAAGAATCAAATGATTGCTTATATCTATAGGTTAACATACAGATCATAACAAATGGTGCTGGTATTCACTTTAAACCATCTATAGTTGAATTTTCATATAGTTTACAAGTGTTATCTTTTGCATAAGATTTATGTTTAGTCCAATTCAGACAAAATTTAATCTTATCGTTATATAGAAACCTCTTCTTCTTTTTTTGGAGAGGGGGAAAGGCAAATTATGAAAAAAAAAGAAGCCCAAAACAAGAAGAACATGAACACAGCAAAAATTTCAATGCAACAAAAGAGAACAATGCAGGACTAACCTTCTGATATGAATATAATAGTTTTTCCCCCCCCCTTGCAAATGAGATAATTTTCCATTGAAGCTATAATATGGCAGCATCTTAGTTAGCTGACAAGATCATAGTTAGCAGACTAGGATGGTAGGGAAAGTGGAAAACAAAGTAGGGTGATCATTTTTGGAAAGAGATTTTAAGCAATATCATCTGAACTTAAAATCAGTCAGAGATGACCTAGCAAAGTAGAGGAGAGGAAAGATATCGAAATCACAACAGAAAGGACCTGAGAAAAACTATATATAAAGTAGTCAAGTGAAAATTAGAGGATGTCAAGAAATACTCTATCCATTTCTTATGCCCTATTTATCTTTTTTTTCTCTTTTCACATATATTGGGCAATGAGGGGGGAAGTAGTAGTTCAGGTCATTTGATGGATTGATTGGATAGCTTTCTTCTACTTGCATGCCTTTCTGAGGTTGAGAACTTTCTTTCCAAACAAGTTCAATTCTCTTCTTTGTCTGATTTTTCAAACTATTTAATCTTGTCTTCCTTTTTCTTTCCTGATAACCTGTTCCAATTCTGCTAGAAGTTGGATTGTCTCTTTATGCCAAGATGTAAGGTTTATTTAAGTCTCATTTTCCTATCATATTGCTTGTTTGGAGTTTTTTTTGTACCTTTTTGAATGATAATGTCTTTGGAGCTTCAGAGTGGAGTCTGCGTCAGGTTAAGCTTTTCTGTGAAAATGTTCTTTCTTGTGTGAGTAACTTCAGTGTATACAAATTTCGCTGTATATCTTACTGTTTTTAGGTCAATCTGCTTATTTAATGATTTATTAACAATTTGCTTGACATGTCCATTTGGATTACCAGTGTGATTTACCTACTATTGCAGGTCCAGAAGAAGAAGATATGGGAATCTGTTCAACCTCACCTTAGAACTACAGACAGCTGTGCTGCTGTTCTTCTTGCTGGCGCTGCACACCCCATGCAGACTTCAGCAGGCACGGTCACTTGCAATTCCTTGAGGAATGCAAGAATATCATAATGTTTCGGCAGCTCAAGTTTTGTCGTCTCCGAACTTCCCAAGTACATTCAAAGTTTTTGGTTTTTGAAATGTTGTATGTTAATTTGTTAAGCGAGGCAGCTGTAGCCAAAAGAGTCTGAAGCGTTGTTGTTACACAAAATTTTGAGATGTCTCTATCTTTGTCCATTTTGGCAGTTTCCCTTCGTAGCAATCTCTGAGCTGATATCGTGGTGAAAACGAGAAGATTCAGAATTAGCAGGCCATTCAACTCCGCGAGGCATTTCAATTACGCTGATTCTGACATCTGAGGTATTGCCATACTCGCGAAGAATCTCCTTGGGTGGCTATCGATTCAAGCGTGCCCTCTTCAGGCTTTAGTTAAATGCATTTGCAAGTTAGCGTAGCACCCTCACGAGAATGGCTTAGTTAAATGCGACTGCGGCGAAGGATTAAGAAGTTAAAAAAAAAAGGGGGGGAATCGCGGCTCTCGCATTTATTAGTGTAGGCTCTTGAGAGCAGGTTTTCGGGGGGAGTGGGGTGACAAGCAATTAAAGAAAAAAAAAAAACACTAATAAACGAGTTTCTTCGTTTTGTGGTCGTGTTGTAGGTTCGCTAGGGCCTATAACTTCTAGAAAGCACCATATTTTTCCAAATAATGAAAGTAACCGGCCATTAAAATGCTGTTCTTATTACCGTGGATAAAACCAAATCATCGGGTAACTAACTATTAGTAATTCAAGAAACAACAACAGTAATTATTGTTCATTAACCCAGGAAGAGTAACACAACCACATAGAGTTCAGCTCAAGAACAGAGGCAAAGTAAATGGCACGCGCCCGATATTCACATCATAGGAGATATGCACGTACTACTCCGGATGTGAAAATTTTTTAGGAGAGAATATTTTCATGGATAGTTATGAACTCATAAAAAGTAACGATATTGCCAGATTCTCAACGAATTTAGGAAGAAAATCATTCCCCTCAATCTATGGCGCCTCCTCTTCATGGTAAAGGTACAAGCCGAAACCAAATCGTGCACAGGCTTTGCAAAAAGCTGCTTCTTCCGCTGCAGCCACTGGATCTTCAAACTGGCCATCTTGTAAAGACACAGTTCCTGTTGCCTCCCTGTGTGCCTGCATGCATACTTCAAGTTAGAAGGAAAGCCTAGATCCCAGCTCCTAATGAACACATGCACATATGTCAAGAATCTCAGAGTAATTTTTCCAGTAATTATGAGAAAACACAAATTACATTGAAACTAAAATAGCACTGTTTCTATTATCTTATGTATCTCTTTTGTTTCTTTTCATTCTCTTCTCTCCCAAGCCTATGATTAAAAGCTTTTCCGCATATGAAGGAACAATCTGGCAGCCGCTCTTACTTGATATAAGGTTGCCAACAAGTTTGTATGGCAAAGGCTGCCTTTCCACCCATGGCAGATTTTCCCATATCAAAATATTTTCTTCATAGTTTTAAAAGACCATCCCATTCTGAACAGACATGAACGAAAAGAAGTACAAGGTGGCGATAAAGGTTCATTTTAAGATGCCAAACAGTTCTTTCTTTCTTGATTCTTTTTTCTTCTTTATATTTATCTTCATCTGTTTTCTGATGATCTAATGGATCAGATGCCTTCGAGAGATGAATCTTTTTTACTGTAAATTTGTTATAACTAAAGTCACTATTTATGAACATTTTACTTAAACATTTATACTGAGGGTTCAACACTCGGAACCTAAATAAGCCCAATATACAAACTGAAGTATATCTTGCTTATGTCTGATTTTTACTTGATATCCACAGCTTACCTACCTAACTTACACTGGCGGTCTACCACTTTCTGTGAGAAGCTCCTCCAAAGTCCAAACTACATATAGCATTACTCGAATTTCAATTATCTTCACCTTTCCATCTCAGCCTTCACCAAGTAGTGACAGTATGTCATTCACATTTTTGGTGTTCAAACCATAACAAATAAAAAGAAGAGCCTTATGTCTTAACTATCTCAGGCTAGCTAAACCAATCCTTTTTCTTGGTTCAGGACTCTTAAATTTTTGGCTCCATCCATATATTAGAGTTTGTAGTAGCCAATATAAGTAGTCTTGGTAATTGATCCAACATTATGCTATCAGCTGATTCATAGGCTAATGAGAAAGTTGCTGCAGTACTAACATCACTTGCTTCGCTTTGGCAGAGGCCACATGACAAACATATATGACTACATAGTTTCTCTAGCATCAATTCAACTTGCTACTTGATCTAGCCGTCTAGCATTCATATAAAATTTAGGCTAAAATGCACGTGCAACCCCAGCTATGCGTCATTTGGAAACCAAATACCTGAACATTGTTTTTTGGATTTCAATCCCCATCTATCATACTGCATGATTTCAGAAATTTCCATCCATGAAATATTTTGTGCTTGACACAAAAGAAGAAAAAAAAAAATCTAGTTGGGGCAAAAAATATAGTTCTGGGATCTATTTTCAAATCACCTAAAGCATTTAAGCCTAAAATACAATACAAGCCTCGAAACTAGTAGTAAGTTCATCTTCGAACTAGTAAATAAACACTAAGCATGAAAAGGAATAGATACGAGGGTAGTACCTCTCCATCTGTTCCTCGTATTGTTACACGATATATCACGGTCACATTTCCATTGTCAGAGAATATAACTTCACGTACTTCTCCACACCAACCTGAAGAAAGAAAATCAACACAACAATAGAAGAAAAAATAAGAAAGAAAAAGGAAAAACATTTCACGTACAAACAAGACATGCAGTACAAGGGACTTGTATACATCATTATCTGATGATAATATGCCATTGTACTAATCATTATCTGGTGATAACATGCCAATATATCAATGAAAACACAGTTAAAAACCTGACATGCACAAAGACATTTCAAGTAATAGAAAGGGGTATTCTATAGGTCAACAGAAGTTTACCCATCATGCAAAATCGATACTACAAAACAAATGAGATGCAAGGAACTCTCTCAATATTTATTATTTACAAAAAAGAAGAAAACAGACAATAAGGAAAAGAAGAAGGAAATTGATAATTAAAATATGGGTTCAATAAAAATAAGACATACCATATCAAGCACTAATCCAAAATAAATTACAAAAATAGATGGACACAATCAAAATGTCAAGATGGCCCAGAATTAAAGAAGCTTAAGATAGCTAAATTCAGCTATTATGAGAAACCAATCAGGTCGGGCTCCTCTCAAAATGTTCTTCCCCAGAACATGGATAGGAAAATGTGAACTGTATTATCTGGATCAGTTTCATCAAATAGATAAAGAACTTCACCTGGGGCATAAAAGCTCAGCATTCTGTTGGCATGGTACCTACAAAATCAACCACCAGACATACAAGCAGTTAGAAAAAAAAAAATACGGCATATCTGAGGTAGAAATTGTATAAGGCACACATTGTAGTTACATGGAAAAACCACCCAGCCAATTCTCAAGTGAGGATATTTTAGTTGCTTGAAAAACCTTAAACGAGATATTCTCAATAGGACTACACACATGCCTTATAAAGTAGTACTGTTTAACATGTCTGCTAATGTACATGGAAAAATTAGGCAAATTTCTTGTTGTAGGTACAATTCTTATGGTTCCAATATCTAGGGATCATTGGTTCAGGAAAAAGCTGAAAGCAACAGGGTAATGTGCTATTCTCAGAAGAAAATTTGACATTGTTACCAAATTATCAAAAAAAAAAGGGTAGAAGCAAAGACCAAGAATTTCTTATTTGACAAGTTTAACAGAACAGACAAGGTTAAATGTTGGAAGTACAGGAGGCTTTGTGAGTTGGCACAAACCCCATTTCATAGGTGAAGCCACATTAGCAGATAGGAACTGAATAAGCCAGTGACCTCCATACCTTAATCCTTGAGCCAAAACCCCAAATCATTTTGCTCCATACTGTGCCGAAGTTCTACAGTTTAATACTAGGATTTGGTTGCCTTTCATTGTTTACTAACAAGCACAACTGTATATGCACTTGTCTAAAAGCAAACTTCTCCTTATTTGGACACACAAAATTTATAGCCACTATGAGCACTAATTTTATGATAACCAACAGGGCACAACACATAAGAACAATTGTTTGTGATGAATAGAATGTATATGTAGGTAATAAGCTTATGCAAACCAAACGAAGAGCAATCCACAAAGACCAAGGGAGAAACATGAATGTTATTGCGCAGAATCAAAAGGAATGGAATAATGGACTTAGGACTTAAACAAAGCAGTGATAGGAAATTGCAGCAGATAGATTGGCTGAGCAAATGGGACATCTAGAGCTGGCTGGAGAGAAGGATTTGCGTAGTAAATCACAAATTGTTGGGATGTAAGGACCTTTGCTATTTTCTATTGGACAAAATCTATCTAGTTATACACAATAAGCATAAACTTGCACATATTTCAGTACAAAATTTTAACTTTCCAAAATCGACGAAAATATGGCTCAAGGGGGGAACACACCATGGAGAGTTTATACAGCTACTCATCATTCAATGAGTAATATTTGAGCATGGTTTATTCCTCACCGACAACTAAAATTACTTAAAGCATATACACATCTGCTAAAGGGGAAATATTATTTGGCAGCTGCTCGTGTAGTACCCAGTCTGAAACCACACCAAAATCTCAGCTTGAACAGCTATCATTTCCAGATCTGGTTCTCATCAAATTCAATCAAATTCTCAAACAAGTCTCATCTTAGTTTCATCTCAGTAATTAATTAAGGATAGATTTAACACACCCACCCAGAAAAAAAAAGAAAAAAGAAGAAAAGAAAAGGAACCAAGTTTCCAGATCTTAGTTGACCAAACTCATGAGATACCGAACTCAGAGATACCTCATAACCGCACTAAACAGAATGTCCCCCGCGAAAAAGCGATCTTAAGCGTACTAATCAGTACGCTCTGATAATTTCTAATCAGTGAGCAGATCATCGGAAGAAAGAGAAAGAGAAAGAGAAAGAGAAAGAGAAAGAGATGCGGAATCGGATGTACCAGGGGATGGAGTTGTGGTGGGGATCGATGATCTTGTCGGGGACGCGCTTGTTGAGATCCCTCAAGATCTCCACCAGGGGGCGGGTGATCCCGGAGGCCTTGTCCAGCGGCACCACGTAGTTGCTCGTGGGCACGGCCGCCGCAGCGCGCGCCACCCTCTTCCCCGCCCCCTTCTCCGACGAGGACGCGGCCACAAGAGGCCGGACAACAGGGCTCTTCAAAAACAGGGACGGCGACGACGACAGCGGCAGCAGCCGCGGCCTCCCCTCGGCGCGTGCGGCGGCGGCGATGGTGGGGTTCAGAGCCGACCCGACCACGAAGGAGGCGGAGGCGGAGGCGGAGGCTGAGGCTTCCATGGAGGCTGAGATCGATCGGAGAGAGACGGGAAAGATGGAAAAGGAGGAGGAGGTAGTGGAAATGGTGGCGGGGGTGGGGGTGGGTTCTTCTGCTGTAGGTATGTTTTCTTTGGCGTTGTTTCGTTTTAGTTTTGGGAGGTTTACATACACATTAGCTCTCGTCAGACGCCTACCAACCACCTTCCCCCCGCCTTTCCTTCCCTTCGTCCCTCCCCCTACCAACTTCTCGCTTGGCGCGCGCGCGCGCACCGTCTCTCTTTCTCTCACCGCGACCTCTCCACGCTGGCCCGTACGAGTCTTAGGTCCAAATTAAAAACTGACTATATATATAGTGCAGTTGACTAAAACTTAACTCCGGAAAAAAAATTAACCGTATATAATTGGCTAAAAATTTAATAATTTATATTTAAAATTTTAAGTCGAGAGCTATTTATGTTTCTAGGTGAGTTAATTTTTAAAATATAAACGGAAAGAATAGTATGTTATCTTTCACTTGCGCTCTCTCTCTCTTTAAATTTATAAAAAAAAAAAATTTAAAAAAAACCTTCAGGGAATGGGGATCCAATCATGTTGGGATTTTAGCTCGATGCACAACTAATCTCCTGTGGAGGAGGGTGTGTTGGAGCGGCTGGTATGGAAAAGTTAGGCATTGCTTTTTGCTGGTCTTAGGTGCCTTAGTTTGACTTTTCGAGCCACTTAATAATAATTAATAAGGCTACTGCACGAAACTCTAGACAGTAATAAGCAAAATGTATCCTAAAATCAGCTTGTCTTCAGAACTTTCGTGTACACAGAACTACAGAAAATGCGCTTAATTAGGAAAATAGTAGGTACACCGAAAACCGATAAAAATAAAAGTATCAAATACATAATAATGTTGCCAAAGGCTTCTTACACTATCTTAAATCAGCAGTCGATGATGAATTGAAAAGGAGGCACAGTAATTGTGCAGGTAGGTCAATCTTGCCCTTCTGGAACAGAGTACAATATGTATATACAACTTAATGAGTGAAACAGTATTTTCTCATGTAAAGCACGTTACTTTCCATATAGAAGGACCTAAAAAACCAAGATTGATTCCGCCCTACATCCGAAAAAGAGAAAAGAAAAATAAAATATTGCAACTCAACTGTTGAGAGACGAAAAATAGCTAGGTCTGGGCGCAGCATAGCTAGCACCAGAGTTGCCATAGCACGATTCACGCTCCAAAACAGCATCTGCAAACTTGTAGAGATCAGCTGCTGAGCTCCCACTTCCATTTCCGCTTCCATCAGCCAGGGATGAAGCTTGTGGGCCTCCCTGCGGGTACAGATTTGGCCTTCCAGCTTGCAATGGGCTGACTTGCAACCAGCTTGCTCCTCCTGAAGGTGGATGCCCCATCAAGCTGTTGTGCGCTGTATCTGCATACAATGGCCTCGCATTGTTACCCGGTCTAACTTCTGCACCATTGGGAACCCCACCATGTAACCCTTGAAAACCCTCATCAAGCATGTTAATGGGAACATAGTTTTTGTAAAAGAGATTGGGATTAGAGGGTGCACAAGCCATTTTCTGATCGTGCATTCGTCTGATCAGTTCGGGTGCAACACGAGGCGATGATACGGCAGTAGCCAGCCATGAGCGTTTCCCTTCAGGATTTTCAGAGGAACCCGCCACCTCCCCCACCTTTCTCTTTAAGCTCCTTTGCTGCAGTTTCTGCTCAGCTTCTGCAATGTCTTTTTCTAATCTGGCGATCCTTTCATTGATATGGAAATCAGCTAGCTCGGAGAGATCGAGCTTGTACTCCTCCAGACATCTGACCACTGATTTTAGAGCTGCTAACTCCCTTTCGCCAGAACTTTTCTGCATGGAACAATTACAACTTTTGTCAACCATATGATGTTATATGTTTTATTAATCCAGGCTTTTTTTGAATAAGATATTAGCTGATGTTCTTGAATTTATGCAATTGTACAATTGTCTCAACATTCAAATTAGTACCGTGATAAAGCCTCCATATCTGTGAACTATAGTAGTTTTAAGCAATAAAACAAGTTTCGACTATGTACTTCTGTTGAACATTTTATTATGAACATAGCACTTTCCGGGCACGTACATATAAATGGAAGCTCAACATCATTGCCATTTGTGCATCCAAAAATACCAACGAGGCAAAATCATATTATTTACATGTCTTTTGTCATGCATGAGCTAAATTAAAAAGATAGACAAGTATAATAAACCACTAACATTTGGCAAAGATTTATGATCACGGGCATTAGGCTTTTGTGAATATCCGTGATTACACATGCATGAGCACAGAGACATGGTTATTTTTACGTGCATTATTTCATCTAACCAAAACAAAATAAACACAATTTATGATCAATTTGGAAGCCTTCTTTAACAAAAAAAGGTTCTTTCCAAGACAACAAGAGTAACAAAGAATTGATACAGAATCAACAAGAAGCTAAGAAAGAGTCATCATCAGCCATATCAAAATGTCTCCTGTATAAACTGAGACCAGCTAGAACACAACCAATAAGCACAAAAAAGGCATGATAGATTCTGCGATTAGTTGTCAAACTGTGGTGCCAATGTCCCCAATACAAAGTGAAAAAATCGGGCTCCTCTTTAATTCAATAGTGCTGGTTGGCAAGTTATCTGCCTACCAGGTTGCAGCTTTACCTTTTGGACCACAAATGGTGAAATATGATATCTTTAGATGCAGGGAGTAGTTTTACTTTTGAAGCACAAAGAAAGCGAAGAAGGTTAATAAACATCAAATACATCAGGGTTTAGTGATAAACGACAAGAGAACAGCTTTGAATGGATAAACTAGGAGGCAAACAAAAAAAATTTTGGGTCGTCTTGCATTTCATTTCAGGTCGGATTATCAGTCATTTTGGTGTCATTCACAGCAACATATATTTTCCAGAAAAAAAGATATAGGTCAATATAGTTATTCCTAAAGTTCCAACTCTCAAGACTTCCAATAACGTTCTAACATTTACTCCCAGAATAGGTTGATACGAGATCGTTAGAACTTGGAACTAACACTATTACTTCAAGGGGAAAAAAGTGTTAGTTGTAACAATCTCATTCTTAAGACTTCGGCCGTCTAACATCAAAGATGAAGACAAAATAGAATCATGCAATAGATGAACTGTCAAAACATACTCTAGTTGTAAGGTGTAGTAGCTGATACAAGATTATAGGACCAAATTGCAGGATAGACAAAAGATCATTTAGGATTCTCCACAATAGAAGTAATTGGCATTAAGGACTTCTTCAAAGAAATAAAGAATTCAACTTGAGATGACGAAATCATAGGATGGAGAAGAAATCGCATGGAACGATAATAATTATGGACTCATTCTGGTTTAGGAAGCACTAACAGGATTGACCACACACCATTGTAAATCTCATACTTAGCTCTCACATGCAAAAAATAAGAAGTATGCCAATTTGCTTGAACTCTGTTCATTCACTCATTTCTGGGCCATGCAAAAATTTTCTTTAAAAATACAATCTTATCCAATTATCTGTTTATGTGCTAATCACAACTTTGACCAAGCATATTCTTTAGTCCGCCAAACTTTCATTATCCACATGAGATGCATTTGACTAAACCCATCCTCTAATATATCTTTTTTCCCTTTTCTGCACAGAGTTTTCCTGATAATATCTGTTTCCTTTATCAGTAAAATAGCGACTTCGGTTGATTGTAGATATCAAATTTAGCTAAAGAATCTTGCACATTAGCTAACAGTCCGGACCATTAAAAGATGTGACAATAGATGCCATGTATTAACTGGGAACAGGTTCCATCAGATTGGACAATACTTTCAATGCCACGTGTCACATGAGAAGTATGGTTATACAAAGATAGATCGCAAATTGTTAGATTCCTGCCCCCAGGCGGTCCATGACTTTTCCTCACAAAGCTCTGGACTGCCTTACTACACTTCATTAGATGTGATTTTCTGCTGCGAGATTTTTTTTTTTTTTTTCATTTTCCACTCTTTCAGAGGAGAGAACACGAAGGCCAATTTTTTAGGAAACCATAAAACCATTCTAAACGAAAAAGCTCTTTTACGGGGAATCGACCATGCGAAAATATCAAAACAGAACACTGCTTGACCATGGTTCACAATAGAAATGCAAACGGTTCTACATAGCAGAGAGAATGTTTTCATCGGACTTCTATACTACATATCAAAACAAGAAGGAAGGAAATCCATACCAATGAACTTATCGAAGATTGTCCCCCCTGTTCCTTCTCTCCATTTTGTTTAAGTCTCAGTAAAAATGAAGACAGCAAAGGCAAGGGTAAAAATTTGCCCTTAAGCTCGAAAGCACAAATAAGCTCAACAGCCTCGACAAACAACTCTTTACGTATCAAATCTTTAATTATACCTGCAAAATGAAACGACTTGTAGCGATGTTAACATAACCAAAACAAAAAGAAAATGAGCACAGTTTCTCCGAACAGATCATGGAAAAATACTTTGCGAAAATTGCATGGCCATGTAAGTATGGGAAAGCAATTCCATCTGTAAGTTCTTGACTACGAAAGGCACAGGTGATACTACATTTCGATTGAATTGTCTCTACAAGACTGCACAAAATCTATGTTGTTTCTACACAGTTGATATGTATGGCACTGATGAACCATGGTAAGAAGGAGTTCGTCTAACGAGCTAAATCTACATCTTGTCCAAACCGATAGCTTACATATTGCCTATATCTCTACAAGATTCGTGCATCCATATCTGGCGTTCATTTAGGAGGAAAAAATCACTTCAGCTATTTAGTTTTCATTGTTGGCCCTTAAGACATTCGGCTGTTACCTTATTCGAACAATATGGAAATACTACATTGAAACAAAATAGTTGCCCACTAAAGAATACTTAAACGAACTAGTCAGTCAAGTTACTGATACTCTCTTCTCCATATCACTTATCTGTAAGCAATCATATTCTCTAAAAAAAGCCTTTTCTCAAGCCTTGAACCAGTAAGCGATGGGAAATAGTTAATTCAAAGAGGGGGTATGCTACTGAGAGTGCATGATTACATTAGTAATGGACATTGGAGAGATCTAGTAATAATATCCAGATATAGCGATATAGAAAACATGAAAATGATTACAGCAAATGTTTACATTCTTTCTTTTCCACGGTTTCCTTTTCTCTTCATTATCCTATGCTTCACTCTCTTTCCTTTTCTTATTATTCTCACCCCAGGATATTGCATGTCCTAAATCACTTTCAAATCACTTCTTACTGCAGTGGTTACTTGTCTAATATTTTTTAATGGCCATTTCTACAACAGGTTTCAGTGTTATCTCGTCCTTACTTCCTATTCCTAACAATCTTTGACAAGTAATTAGAGATTATACCACAAACTGTAGAGAAGATCAAATAATCAAATAATAAAGTAATGAAGGGACCCAGAGATGATCACCGGGCAACTTGCTAAGGAGGATAGGGGACTGGCGCAAGACATGAGCTTTCTTCTTGAGTTTACTCAATCTCAGCAGGTCATACATCTCCTTGGAACTAAACTCGTGGGGGATGCCGAAGCACCCGACGAATAGTGTGAGGCCGAGCGCATCCACGGGGCCGGCAGCGTGGACCCCGCCGCCTTCCTTGACAAGGCGGTCGCGCCACGTGAGGGCGGCGCCCACGGCGACCTTCCGGACGGCGGGGTCGACGGCGGCGGAGGCGGGGAGGCATCCGGAGAGGACGTAGAACTCGAGGAGGAGGATGCAGGCGCGGCGGGAGTCGACGAGCTGAGAGGGGCGGACGAAGGCCTTGCTGCTCTCGCGGTAGAAGTGGCCCATGGCGGAGAGCACGAGCGCGGCGGGGTCGCGGGCGCGGGGGAGCGCGGCGGGTACCTCGCGGCGGAGCCACCCGAGCTCGGAGAGCCGGGACGCCACGAACTTGCGGAGTGCGTGGCCGCGCATGCCCTCGCAGAGGGCCTGGAGCTCCGCGATTACGGGGTCGGGCTCGGGCTCGGGCTCGGGCTCGGGGGCCTTTGGGAGTGGATTATCGGTTGTTGGGGGGGAGGGGAGGGAGGAGGAGGAGGCGGGTGCGGCGTCGAGGTGCTTGGAGCGAGCGTCGATGGAGGCGAGGATGGAGTCGAGGGTGTTTTGGAGGTCGCGCCATTGGCGGGTGAATTCGGAGAGGGCGCCGCTAAGGGCGCAGAGACTGTTCACCGATTCGACCAGGGTGGCAGAGGAGGGGACGCCTGTGGTTTCCCGATGGGTCTCTTCCTCCTCTTCTGGTTCTTCTCCCTCTTTTGCTTCTTCTTCTTCTTCTTCTTCCTCTTTTGGTTCTTCTTCTTCCTCCTCCTCCTCCTCCTCTGGTTCTTCTTCCTCCTTTGCTTCTTCTTCTTCTTCTTCTTCTTCCTCTTTTGGTTCTTCTTCTTCTTCTTCTTCTTCTTCTACTTCGTCTTCTTCTTCTATTTCTTCTTCGGTGGGGGGAGAGGGAGGAGACATTGGGGGGAGGATGAGAGACGAGGAAATGGAGGTTTCAGGTCGGAAACGAAACGCACGACGAAATGCTATGTTGGGGGTCGACCAAATTCGACTACGAGCCTCTTGGCACTTGGCACCGCCAAAGTTGAACAAGTTATTGCGTGCACCCTGTGTACCATAGACCGCACCGTAATTTTTTACTCTCATAAATATTTTGAAATTTAAATTTAAATTCTAAAATATATATACATTTTATGACATTTTTCCCATAAATTGAATAACATTGTTGATTTCTAGAGCAACTTAATACTTACCTAATTAATTTTTAACAATTACCTTTTTCTATATATAAGTTATTTAAATATTAAATATTGTAGTTCATATCTTTCTGGTTGGATCTTAATTTTAGATTATTGATGATCAAATATTTAGCGCACGCGGAAGATCACACGGTAAGGATGGTAATTGTTTATCTTATAATAGAATGCAGTACTGTCGAATGCCGCCCGAATAATATTTTTCTGCATTCCTTTGACAATAAAAATAAAAAAATTAAATTGATCCTTTTAATTTTGAATCTCAGAAAAAAAAAATGAATCTCAGAATTCTATTTCTAATTTTCACTACAACAAAAGCACTAAATACCTTTATTTATCAAATATTTTACAAAAAATGAAAAAGAAAAATAAAAGTAAGACCAAATGTACATTGCAGAAGCATATCTTAAGTTAAATTTATAATACTTTTAGCAACTTCTGTTATGCAACCAAAATATATATTTTTTCTACAAAAATGTTCAGTTTGAGAACAGCCACAAAATAGAGAAGAACAGAAAAACAGAGCAAAATACGATTATTTCTTATCCTGATTCCATTTTACTGTACACCTAAATTATCCCTAAAATAAAATAAAGTGCACCTCTTTTAACCCGTATAACATTTCAGTCCATCTCACCCAATCCACACAACCCTTTTTCTTCCCTCTCTCTCTTGCCTGCTCATCGAGAACAAGAGCCTACACGGCAACGCCAACATCACAAGCACGATCAACCCAACACCACCTTTTGGACTTGGAAAAAAAAAAAAAAAATCTTAAAAAATGGCTATCCGCCTATAAAACATGATGCATCATTTTTGTATCGTCATGGAGTAGTTTTCGTGCCTATGTTGGAACTTGCTCGAACTTCTGATGGAAGATGTTGTGAACTTCAGTACGAAGGCTTTCCATGTCCCTTGCATAGTCTCCATGCTCCTCCTGTGTAGTCAATTTATCCAGTTGCTCCCTCATCCTCTCTAATGCATATTCCAGCCCACAGAAATCTCTGAAATCCGAAGCCTCACTCGAGGAGAGTCGGAGTAGACTCCTGATGGCCAATAAAGCCTGCATGAGACATCGCAACAGCACTTTGAGAAACCATTCTAAAGAGAATTCTTATGAGATTTGCACCCGGTAACAATAAAATACAGGTAAAACATAAGCATCCCCCCTCAAAAAGTTTAAACGTTGGAAGCTACAATCGAAACAAAACCCATCCTCTGGAGATGAGATGAAGCGTCTCATGGATAGATACAAACTGCTATTCGAAACCGGCCATCAGGGTCATAATTTCAGGGATATCATTATGTTCTGCTAAATTAAGGGTTGGTAGTCAACAAACTTCACAGCTCCCCCTGTAAATACCTCTAGACCAGGAAGTTGCAAAGGCATTTATGGATCTACATATGGTAATTAACTAATTGCAATAAGTTGATGGAGTCGGTTTATAATTCTTTGCTGATGCCAATTGCAAATAAATGAAATAATTAAAGCGTAATGCACTTTTAAAGCATAGATCACCAGGTAGGGTAGTTTCTGTGAGATGTAGAAAATTACCTTTTCCTGAAGATCAAGGTCATCTGATGAAGTCAAATCAACTAAAGACTTCAAGAATAAGCGATCATTCAGAAAAGGAAGTTTAGAATCATATGAACTCTCTATCTGGAAATCCGCTAGATCTGCTACTAAAAAGAGCGCCTTCTTTTGAAGCCGAATATCAACACTAGAGTTGGTTATTAAGTCCTGAAAAATCAAAGCCATTTAGTAAATTCACGTTTGACCTAGTACTTTTTTTCCTATTATTTCAGAAATAGTCTACCTGAAGCATTATATTTCCATTCTCAGAATAGAACAATTGCTGCCCATTGTCATTGTTCCTGATTAAAGCTGAGATAGCATACAATGCCTTCACAGCTTCTTCACTACTTGCCGAATACACCATCTTCATCAATCTGGGCAATGCTCCATAAGCAAGGATCTGACATAAAGTTCAAAGAATAAGAGATTACCCATGAAAAATAGGTGCAAAATAAGTGAATTAATTCTACAATAAGGGGAAAAAAGTGAAAAGGAAATCAAAAGAAGTATATGCCAGTGACAGTACATAGAAGAATCACGTTAGATATGAAGACAAGATTATTCCAAAATGAGGAGATTATTCCATCATTTTGTAGAAAAGATGCAGCGAGTTACCTGATTTTGAACAAGTGCATTATTTTGACTGGCTTTGCCAAGAATCCAAGCAGAAGTAGTCCGGATTTCTGGCTGAGTGTTGTGAAGTTCCCGAATCACCGCAACAAGGCCGCCAAGTTTGTCAAGCTCTGAAACTTTAACGTAAAAGTGTTAACATGCTAAACTGAAAAATAAAATAGTAAATTTTCAAATGAGCAAGCACATAATCTTGTTGGCATGAAGTTCATATTCAAACTCCCAATAAGGGAAGACGATGCTATCTGTTGTAGACTCAGGTAGACTCGAAGAAACAATTTGCAAATGGTGATCCTTTATGTTATCTGTTATGACATAGGATATCAAACTTTTTGTTTCCCATTAAACAGAATTATGTACCGGCTGATGCTTTATGGTCTTTCTCAACCTAGATATACTACTTTGTGAAGCTATTATACTCTTAAATGTGCAGCTTCAACAGAATTGCTAGGGGGGGGAGAGAGAGAGAGAGACCTTACCATTTGCATTGTCAATGGGTTCAACAAGAATTAAAAGCTCATTCAGTGCACGTTGACGATCTTCAAGTGAAATTGAAGAATTATTCAAGTCAGTAATTGCAATTTTCATCAACTCTGCATCTGATGGCATCTTCAACTTCTCCATCAGCTCCTGCACAATACTCGCGATATAAGGTACACATAGCAGCATAAGATCCTAATCCTACACTATATATGGCCAAGTACTATAGTAAAGATTTTTAACACCAACAGTGCATGCACAACCATAGCGATCAAATTAGCATCTAGTATCTGCCGGTTTGATCTGAAACTCCAATATTTCAATGGGTGAATTGCACTCCTAGTCCCATGAAGCCCTGAACTAACATACACATGCACACACACACCCCTCTCCCCCAACCCCCCAACCAACCCACACACAAAAAAAGGCATTATGATCTTAAAAGAGAGGTTGGCAAGGTAAACATATATTAATATCTTTATAAGAGAATTGCTGGATGTAGATGTTAAATAGCGATGTAAAACATGAAACATCATATTAAATTCACACAATAAAAATTAAAAAAAAATACCGAAAATTTATTTTTAAATAGAATGAACATGATATCAATAGAGAAAAATGACGAACTTTGTTATAACAAGAATAATCACAAGCTTACTTATCATAATTCATATCCGACAAATTAGTGATAATCATCATAGATAATTTAAATAAAGACACATAAAAATATTTAATAGAATTTAAATACTATTTTTTATTGAATTTGAATGCAATTCAATAAAATTGAATTGCATTTTTATATTTATAATCATATACTCGGGGGTGGGTGCGGGGCGGACGATTTCCAAACGGAATGCACGGCCAAATTCTTACCTTTATTTCTATCTGCCGTTTTATCAACTCTTCTGCAGATAATTTCTGAATATCATCGGCTCTTTCTTTCAACTTCACAGGATCAGAATGACCTGTTCCAAAAGGACAGTACGAAGTTAAACAACAAACTGGAACAAAAATATAAAATGTTAACCTAAGAGATAAGTTCCACGGGAAAGAGGAGAAGTGATCTGTGTTATTGAGCAACAAATGGAAAAACTAAGCAGTATATGAAGGTTGATCAATTGCGCAGGTTGTTTTTTTTTCTCCTTTGATGTGCACCAGATGTTAGCTCTAGAAACTTAAATGAAAGGCATTTTCAGATGAAAGTGGGATGAAAACAACCAGTCAAATAAGATAGTGACGAAGAAATCTTGCAGTAACTAGGCGAATTGAGTTCCAGAAAAATTGGGATGACCCAAAGATCCAAAATTGTTAGCGGGTAGATTCAGCAAATAATAGCTCAACGGAAGTGAACTAGAGAACAAGTTTGCGGTTGGCCACTTGACCAATCATAAGAATACCACATTTTGCTCTATCCGCGGTCTAATTTATTGTTCCCTTCATACTCTTCCGAATAATTTACCATTTAATTTTGATACCGAGATGTAAAAGGGACGATGGATGGATCTGTTTACCGATAGCCCACTGGAGCATGCTGTCGAGGGAGGAGAAACCCCCGGCTAACTCGTCGGAGGCGTCGTCCTCCACAGCGGAGGGGTCGTCGGAGTCGATTGCCGTGAGCAAATCGCTCTCGTCCTTCCCCGTGGCCCAGAAGAGCCTTCCCGCCGCCGCCGACTTGTTCGCGCGCTCCTTCTCCGCCGCCGCCGCCGCCGCCGCCGCTAGCAACAGAAGGAGAGCGAAGGGAGAGAGCTTCATGGCGCCGCCGACACCAAATCTCTCGAGCTATAATAGAAGACGACGAGCGCGGTGCGAAAGGGCACGGAACGAGGGAAAGGGGGAGAAAAAAAAAAAAAAAAAAAAAAAAACCCTAGATCGAGAGTCGAAGAAGAAGGAGAGGGCGAGGATGCATCGCGAAGGAGAGGTATAACAGAAGGGAACGAGGATTCGACAGACCCAGCGGAGTCCGTTAATACTTAATATATACGGTGGTCGATTCCCTTGCTTATTTACTAATTAATTACTAGGTGGTGCTTTCGTGTTCTTCCGCTGTCTATTGGCTGTGAGCATGGAAATGACATCATCCGCAGAGATGACTCTGGATGACTTGACTGCCGAGTTTTCTGGAGTTTTTTGTCTTTTTATTTTTTTCCTGATTAAAATTTAGGGATAACTTCAAATACCACCCTTATAATTTCGTGTTTTCTCACTTTAGTGCCCTGTGGTTTAAAACGTATTACTTTAGTACCCTGTGGTTTGGTTATTCTCTTTTTGTTATCTTTTCGTTAATTTTTTCGTTAAATTCATGAGAAATTTAAAACTACAAGATAGTAAAGTGAATATTCGATAAACCATAGATGAAATATTTGAAGTTTTTTCTGTATAATTTAACGAAAAAATTAGCAAAAAATAACAAAAAAAAGAGAATAACCAAACCACATGGTACTAAAGTGATACGTTTTAAACCACAGGGCACTAAAGTGAGAAAGCACGAAACCACAGGAGTGGTATTTGAAGTTATCCCTAAAATTTACTATAAAGAGATCCTCCAACTTCATTAATATTTGTTTAATTTTATTTTGCTCTTTTAATAATACTTATATTTGATTGAAATACTTATACTTAAGAGAGAAATTAGCACGCTACCCGCTTCGTTTATTTTTTTTTAGAAATAAACTTAGCTGAAAATGTGAATCAACTAGGATTTGAACTTGGGACCTCGGGTACCAACCACCAAGCTCTTTGCCACTTGCGCTATGGACGGTCAGTAGTAAGCATCTGGTGTCAAAATGACCAAATATAATGTCTCTTTACATTTACATAGGTATATATTTTTTAAATTTTTTTAAAATGTGTAAACTTTTGAAATAAATTAAAAGGACTAAAATACCTCTTTTCTCTGATTGTCGGAAGGTATTTTGATCAAGAATTCAAAATGGGGAGGACGGGCTGGGCCGGCATGAGAACTTGGAACCTTCATCGCCCAAGAGACCAACCCTTTGTTTCTTTGGTTCTTTTCAATTTTTAAAATTTTTTATTTTATTTTTAACTTTTTTAATATTAGTATATATATATATATATATATATATATATATATATATATATATATATATATATATTATTCATCAATCATTTAAATGTTTTTTTTACATAAATTCAAATTTTATTTATAAAAATATAAAAAAATTGCTGGGTTGTGCGGGGCCGGTAGGTACCTTCCAGATGAGCCGCATATCAGCGGCCCATAGGCTGGCCTAGTGGAACAGAACGGCCAGCCCAGCGCATGCATACGGGCCCAAAGTGCCAGGTCTCGGGCCGACAAAGCGTGGCCTAGTACGACCGTGGGCAATGCCAGGCCGGGCAGGAAATCGGGCCCTTAACGCAATACGGCTGATGGTCTGGGCAGAAAAGTCCAGGGGAAGTTTTTCGCGGCATTTGTACACGGACCGATCGGCGGGGCTAACTAGGGTCCGGACCTAACACGACCCACGCGCTCACCCGGCCCAGCTGTCGAGAGCCTGAGAATCAGAATCAGACCACGACTACACGCCTCTTTCCTCCTCTCTCGTCTCGCCGCTCACTCTCTCTCTCCATTTGGGTTTAGGGGATTAGGGCGCTGCTCGCTACCCCGCTCGCTCCCTCTTGTGCACCGAAGAGAAGGAAGCCACCAACACCTCCCTCTCCCCACCACCACCTCCACCTCCACCTCAATTTCTCCTTCTTCTTCTTCTTCTTCTTCTTCTTCTTCTTCAAGCAGCAGCGATGGTGAGGCTAACTGCGGACCTGATCTGGAAGAGCCCGCACTTCTTCAACGCCATCAAGGAGCGCGAGCTCGATCTCCGTGGTTTGAGGCTCTCACTATCCTCCTTCCATTATCTCCTTCTTCTTCTTCTTCTTCTTCTTCTTCTTCTTCTTCTTCTTCTTCTTCTTCTTCTTCTTCTCCGTAGATTTTAGGGTTACAAACCTCAACCTCTGTTTCTTCTTCTTCTAATGCTCTTACTACTACTACTACTACTACTGCCTCCGTTTCATGCGGCAAAATATTTGATGAGCTCACGATGTTCTTCTGCTGTTGTGGTTTTGGGCTCTCAGGTAACAAGATTGCTGTTATAGAGAACTTGGGTGCCACCGAGGTAGGTATCCTTCCACCTCTATTGCATTTCATCATCTTCAGGAGATCCGTAGAGAAAAAAATAAAATTCACTTGCTTGTTCGTTGTTTTGATGGGTTTGTTGCTCTTTGGTCCTTTGGGCTCTTACAATGCAGTATCAACTTAATGCTATTTGATATTTTGTTGGATTTGGATGCATTTATCCCGCTGGGATTCTATATGTTGTAGTAGAAAGGTCCTGAACTTAAACTTGTGCCAAAATCTCCTGAATTGAAAGGTAGACGTTTGCTAAATCTTCCTATAGATGTGAATTGAAAGGCCATGCCTCATGCTTCTTCTTCTTCTTCTTATCACTCTGCAAATGATGGAGCGAAGAATTTTGTTCCATTTTATTGTTGTAGGCTTCCAATTAGCAGCACGGACTTGAAGACTTTTAAAATGAATAGGAGTGGGAAATATCTTCTGTCAATTTAACATGAGCATGATTATGGGTTTCTTCTATTTTCCATGTAATATAATAGTATCTGCAGATGAAGTGAACAGGAACAGCAGAAACATGAGTGATGAAGATTTTTTTTAAAAAAAAAGAAAACTAATTACATCTAATATTGAAGTTTAACAGAGAAGGCATGTGAACGGGTTTCTTCTATTTCTTCTTCTTCTTTCTTTTTTTTTCCATTAGATGCATCTTTTTTTATTGATTCGCTGGTGCCTGTTAATTGAAGTTAAATATCTTTCTTTTGAATTAATAAAAAATAATTTATTTGACATACCCAAAAAAATAGATAACATTTTGTACTCACAAATGCCTACATGTGTGTTTGTCCTTGCTCTCAACAGGACCAGTTTGATACCATCGACCTCTCCGACAATGAGATTGTGAAGATTGAAAACTTTCCCCACTTGAATCGTCTTGGCACTCTGTTAATCAATAATAACAGAATCACTCGAATCAATCCCAACATTGGAGGTGAGACTACATGGTGCTAACAAAAACTATGTGGCATTAAGATTATTATATATATAACTTTTATCGTCACCCAGCATGATGATTTGACATATTTTTCCAATTTGCAGAATTCTTGCCAAAGTTGCATACTCTGGTCCTTACAAACAATCGCCTAGTGAACCTTGTGGAGATTGATCCCCTGGCATCACTTAAGAACCTGCAATTTCTCAGCTTACTGGACAACAATATCACGAAGAAACCAAACTATCGACTGTATGTGATCCACAAACTGAAGCACTTGCGCTTGCTTGACTTCAAAAAAGTAAAGCAAAAGGTTAGAATTTTCTCCGGTACCTTAGTATTGGTGAGGTTTTAGATGCTCGTTTTTCTTGACCTCCTTTTCTTGATCCTGGTTTATTGCTTGTGAGTATTGGTTTGAATCTGAGTCAATCATTTTTGCCGTCAACAAATATTTTTGTTCTTATGCATATGCAGTCAAGGCCTTATGTCTTACTCTTCTTGTTTGACGAATGCTGGAATACTTTTCGCCGGTTATTTTGTCGAAACCTGCAGGCAGACACTCTACCTAGCTACCCTTTCCTTTTGAGACAATGCATTACTGGAACCATTGAATTACTCATTTTACTCCGCTTTTTTAGTGCAAAAAGTACTAATTGTGTTAAAATGTTGTTACTCTGTGCAACATTTACGTAAGTATCGTTAATGTGCTAAGGGTATATTATTCCTAAGTCACCTGTTTTAACAGCTCAATGTGTGCTTTGACCAATTCTTTATCATCCTGATAGAAGTCTTATCTCCCCGAAAGCAATACAAAGAAATATCAACTTGATCTGTTCTAGTTTCATCAATCTCATATCATTCTTTTTGCTGCGCCTAGTACTAAGATGGTACTATATGTTTTGCCTGACTTTAGAGGAAATAGATAGGAAAGACATGATAGAACGTTTTTGGTATAAGAACCTTGCTCAAAGCAAAACTGGGTGGAAGAATAAGATTCGTAAGTCCGACAGCAAACAGGAGTAAATGCTTAGTGTTCTTGTTGTTATTGCTGCTGTTAGAAGTAATCTATTCTTGATCTAGGCTGCAGAACTTATGGTGTGAAATTAGTTAAACTATAAGATGCTAGTTTTTATAGAACTTGAAATGTTTTGATGAATTCTCTGTGAACCATCGTAGTTAATCTTTTGGCTTATCCTGTTCTTTGAGATCGTGTTATGAGATGTTCTGATGAATTCAATTTGCTTCTTGACTTACGATATTTTTTTTTCTGCATCCTTTAAATTCAGATAAGTTTTTAGCTTGACCCAGCTTTATGGAAGTTCCAATTCTAGTTCATGCAGTTTATCCTTGCAAAGTAGATGTGTAATATACTTATATATTGCTTTATGTTATGATGTTTCTGGTTTTAGGAAAGGATTGAAGCAGGAAAGTTATTTGCATCAAAAGAAGCAGAAGAGGAGGCTAAAAAGGTATCCACGAAAACATTTACCCCTGGTGAGATTGCAGATGTACAGGATACTTCAAAAACTGATCAGGGTCCCAAGGTTGTTGCTCCCACTCCTGAGCAGATTACAGCCATCAAGGTAAGCATTTGATCTTCAAACCCATTTTGTAGTGTAATGGGGAAAGCCTTAGCTTTGGGCCCATTTGGCTCCAGCAAGCTTGTTTAGAACTGTTGCTTGAGTAGAACTGCTTGTCAAAGCATTAGCAGTTTCTTTAGTTAAGAACCTTCCCAACTTCCAGCTGTAGTAGAAGTGGAAGCTTGAAATGACAGCTTCTACTTTGGTCTCTATGATGCTTATTTTAGCTCCCTGCCACAGCAAATCTCCAAACTTTTTTTTTGCTAGACTGCTGCTTGAAGCTGTTCAAGAAGCCAGGCCTAGCTGGCTCTAGGAATGTATAAATCCCGATTAGTATGACATATATCTCTTTTTTATTAATATAGGTTGCTCTTACTTTCCTATCTATGACAAACTATTGGCGATAACTGAATCTACTTCTCATATAATTTAAACATTGTCAACGATCTTAATTGTGCCCGAATATTGGTAAGACACTTTTAAACCTGAGTTTGAAGATTAACTAATGGATGGTTTGATATTTGCAGGCTGCAATTGTTAATTCTCAAACACTTGAAGAAGTTGCAAGGCTTGAAAAAGTAATGTATTTCTGCATGATGAAGCAAAATGTTCTTGTTTGTCATTTGTTCCATACCATATTTGTGATTGACCTTTTTCCCTTTTCCTTTTTATCCTTTCTCGTTGCTTTGATTGTAGGCTTTGAGTTCTGGTCAGATTCCTGCTGAGTTTTTAAATCCAAACAATGGTACTAACATGACTTCAGGCAATGAGAAAGCTGAGAAAATGGACACAGATGGTCAGAATGAAGATAGCGATGCTCAAGAGCAAAAGCAAAATGTAGATGGTGAACCCATTGAAGAGGTACTGTCTAAATGTTATGCTATTTATTTCCCTTTTGAGACAAAAGAAGGTTCAGTTATTTCCTCGTAATAATTTCTGAGTGGAATGTTATTATTGTCTTCCTCGTTTCATAGTAGATTTTCAGCTCGAAATTATACTCCATTGTTTTCTTTATTTTAATCATTTCTTAGTTTTAATCATGATGGTTTTAATCAGGTCTTTGTTTTCATCTCTCTTTCCAGGATTGAGATTGTTACTTCAATCATAATTTTCGGATGGTTATCCCTGCATGCCAATGCTCTTATCTGGAAGGGGTTCATACTGCTGATCAGCCGTAGTCAGAAAAATTGCTGACATATTGTGTTAGCTGTGTTCTACAGTATTTTTTTTTTTTTCTTTTCCCCCAACTTTCGAGTATGCCTCATAAGTGCCAGTGTACCAACCCGATATCACTTAATCCTGATAGAGGCATCACTTTTGAAATTTATCGTGCACTTCTAGGAGTAGAGGTTGACGAACATGCTGTCTCTACTAACAACAATCAGTGTATACAATGTTAGTGCTTGTCATGATTATAAACATATGTAACTATGATGAGTTCTTGTTCATTAGGAATGGAGACATTTTTGTGGGTTCCATTGGAACTTGCTTCAGGTGAAAATAGCTGCTGTAAATGTTGCATTTTGAATTGTACAGTAGAAAATAATTCGCAAGGAGAGCAGAGGTTTGTAGTAAAATAGAGGACAAAGTTAGGCTCTCTCATTCGTTTTTTGCTGTTGTTGTGATCAAGTTTTGTGGAATGTAACAAAGCTTGCTTGGATTAGATCTTTTCCCTGCTATGCACCGACTCTCCTGCTCGGTCTTCATATGGCCTCCATTAGAACAATCCACGACGAAGGCATAGTATCAGTTCTAGCAGAATTACCATTTCAGCTTTAGACATCATCCACTCTCAATGGCCATAAGGCTGATATTCTCAATTTATTTTTTTAATAGATCTGCACTGAACAGAAGGTTACATAATGTTTGTCAACGGCCTACACATGATTGTAGTTCTGCAGTTTTCGAGAGAAGAACGAGATAAACTTAAACGACGATATAAACAATTCTAAACAGCGGAAAATCAAGTAAAGCTATGTATCAGGTACAAACCAACCAACAACCACCCAGCATAACACAACTTAAAACATCAATCAAGAAGTAGATTTGACATAACTTACTATCAAATGACCCAAAACCAAGACACCAGAGAGCCAGCTGCTAACCCAATAACTAGGAATAGAACAATCACAATCCCTGCAGTCTCTGAATGCTGTATGGGCACAGTTTTGGGTGCAAGAATCATCAACACAGAAGTGAGATAACCATTTGTTAATCCGAGAAGGCATGTCAATACCGTGACTGGAATTTCGGTCCTAAAGAATTTGGGTCCATGCAAACAACCCAAGAAGAGGGGATAAAACAGCAGCCTCACAACACACCCAGCAACCGCAATATTCGCATTCTCAAGCAAATAGATGGCCGGCAGTGATTTCCCAACCAGATCGAACACATTATATCCCGCAATGAGAATAATTGGATACCAATCTTTAAGGGCTTCAGAATGCACGTCCTCTGTTATATATCCCGGAAATATAGAGAGGGTAACAACATAGATGAGGAATATACCAAACCCGTGCCATTTTATTCTTCCCACAATGCTCCACAAGGTTGATCGCCAAGCAGACCCAGTCATCGAGTTTTTATCATTGCCTTCTTCCTTGAGAGCCCGCAGTTTGATGTTCTTGTAGTGTTGGACGACGGGAAGGTGGTCTGCTATGTTGTAACAGACGAGACATACGGCCATCACTACAATGCTGACGATGAAATAGAGGATCGCGCTCTTTCTTAGACCGTGGGCATCTTGTGGGTAGATAGCTTTGGTAAAGACTCTCATTGTTGAGACAAGGACTCCTGCAGTTATCACAGAGAGTACGTTAATGTTACCTCTTTTTCAAAATATGTAAGAATTCTCATGAGCAAGAAAGAAACTGATAGAGCGATTCTGTAACTTTGAAGAAACTTAAAAAGGAAAAAAAAGAAAGAAAATGAGAAAATTCCCACCACAATCCAAACTACAGAGAGTTCTATATAATGCTACGATATGAGCAACCTCAAAGTGGAAGAAACTTATCAATCATTTTGGTTTGTACAAATTGGACTTCACTACGATCACTCACTTCATATCCATGCAAAAGCAATTTTTATTTTCATTTCCAGCATGATATAGTCATTATCACTTCATCATAGCTGCGAGCACGGAACATAAAAATGACTAACGCTAGGATATGTTTTCTGATCTGCATGCAAGTAACCCAGGTCTTATAGGACACAAATTGCTTCCATGTTTTTTGGCTAATCTGATAAGATTTCTCATTATCTCATTTTCAACAGGATGAGATTTCTGACAGCGTTAGAACACTGCATTGCCCTACTCCTTCTTCGTGTTCTCTAGGATTTCTCCAAGGAATTTCTTATTGCTGATTTTTCAGAAGTATCATATATCAAAACATTACCGGTTTACTTTGAAAGGATTGAAATGAGAGATTTAGAGAGAAGGCATTGTCTAAATGTGGCAACATTATAGGTTCAAAGATATAAAAAGTGAGAGATTTGCAAATTGATACAGACAACACTGAAGTTAGAGGGCAACCAAACTTCTTCCACCATAAGATTCAGACCAAGGACAATACTATAGCATCAAAACTCTCGAGTCATGAAGAACTTGCCACAACATATCAAATTACTTTTCAGGCTGAAATAATAGCATACGAGCATTAGTAAGATGTTGTAGTGAGCAGTATGCCAGTGGTGTAAATCAATTATAGAAGGGATGAATCAAACAACTCGCATCTAAAAGAGAAGTCATGTAATTAGCTGAAATAGGCTTCGAATTCTCTCTCTCTCTCTTGGCCAATAGACCCATTCAGCAAGAAAAGGCAAACTCTTAATGCCGTCAGCAAGCTCAGATCATGCTGCTGGATCAAATCAGAGCAACAGGCAGGCAAGTGGACAGTAGATTCCAAACACGAGCAATTACATCTCATAGTAAATCTTAGCCAGCGGTGGATCTGCTGAACTAAATCAATTACTAAAAGAAGAAGGCTTCGACTTGCATCTGACCACAAAAAATAATGAAAAAAAAAAAGCAACGTGTAAAACCTAAAACAGATCTCAAAGTTCCTACTTTTAACTTTTCTAACTCCAAAATAATCAATTTGGAAAAGTATTAACAAACCGCACATAACATCAGCAAGCTCATATCTTGCCGCCGATCGGATCAAGTTGAACAGCGGATCACAGATAATCAAATCGAAAGATTCAAAACACTAAAAGCAGGAACACATATCGATTTTGCAGGGGAAGAGGAGATGAGTAGTAGTTTACCGGAAAAGGCGGTGCCGGCGACCACAGCCTGCATGTAGCGCTCGGGGAGCTCGCCTGCGGAGCCGATGACCCCGCCCTGGACGAGGGCGTCGGCGACGCCGCAGAGAGCGGTGGCGGCGACGGTGACGTCGTAGGCGTGGTAGAGGCCCCTCACCCCCTTGACGTAGAGGGCGTCCATGATGGGGACGACGAAGAGGGCGAGGGTGAAGAGGGCGAGGCCGGAGTTGATGCGGAGCGGGGCGCTGGACTTGTGCGCCCACCCGACGATGAAGAGGAGGGGGAGGAGGCAGGAGAGCATGTAGGAGACGGAGAAGACCCGGTCCACGGGGACGCCCGGGTAGAGGTAGGTGAAGTAGTCCACGGCGGTGATGAAGGCGTTCCACGGGAGCAGGAACCCCGCGCCCAGGGTGAGGAACACGGCGTACCCGATCCCGAAGCGGTCCTCTGGAGGCGGAGCGGCGGAGGAGGAGGAGGAGGAGAAGAAGAGGGGGCCATCGGGGGCGTCGTCCTCCACGGGGAGGACGAGGAGGTTCTTGCGCTCCTCCGCGGAGGAGCCGTCTCCTTCCCAGGTGAGGCCCCCCATGTCGATCGACGCGTCGCCTCTCTCCCCTCTTTCTCCTCCTCCTCTTCCTCGACGACGACGACGACGACGATGAGCGCACGAGGAGCGCGTCGCGTGAGTCACAGATTGCAAATAATAGTAATGCGAGATTCAGAATTGCGGGGGGACAAGATAAACCAAAGCGGAGGTTGGGAGACCTTTTTTTTTTTTTAGTTTCAACCGATAATCCTACTTGTGATTTTTTTTTTCCTAAATTTTTTTTAAAAAAATAACAACTCAAAACACTTTAACATGTATTTTATTTTCTTTTTAAATATTAATTTTGTAAATCATTTTGCAGAAAAAAAGATAAAATAATTATATTTTAAAACAGAGAAGCTTCATCAGGATTAGAAAGTTTATTTAGTAGCATGAAACTGTACATAAATCCGGCGATAATATCCAGCTATGATAAAGCATATCTATACATTTTAGCCGCTTACTCTACAAATTAGTGTGTATAATATGAATATGAATTAATTAATTAATTAAAACTCATATCATGTGTGCCCAACAACCAATAGAAAAGTCGTCCATTAGCGTGGGGGAGATATCTAATGTGTCACGTGCCGCACGTCTTTTTCTTTTCCTTCTCCGATCTAAAAACGAAGCCCGTATGCAGCACGTGCCCGCACGTCTCCTCTGTATGCATACCAATTCATGTGCTCTTAACTTCTAAGGCCACCTTGAGGCTCGGGCCAGTGAAAATACAGAAAAATATTTTATTGTGCGACTAAGATGCATACATAAAAATATTTTTCAATGTAAAAATCAACTAGTAGTTGGGACTTGGGATTAGTACTCTAGTGCCTATTTGATCATTCCTGAAGCAACTTTACTACTCTAATAGTCGGTAATCGTATGCCTAATAACTACGACGTTTGAAGGTTTTTTTCACTGCATCTACTAGTTATATAATTTTCCTTCCAAATCCTTTCAAGTAAAACCAGAGCTTTAGTTTCTGCTACGATCGGCTCAAAGTGTTATTTAGGTTTAATGAGGCATATATATATATATATATATGCTGCTGGGAGTAACTTATAGCTTAGATTTTATTGAAGTTTTAATTAGTTAAGTACGGCTTTTACCTGTTTGATAGATAAGAAAATTAGAGTAACAAACAGAAACATCACTTCAAAAGACGATTTGTTGGATCTACAGAGTTATCAATTAATAGTCGTTTTCGTGGGCCCTTCCTCACCAGAAGCAAACTCGTTCTACTAATAACATCCACCCACTTAACGATCGATGCCATTAGGAAAGAGAAGCATTAGATTTTTAGTGCCTCCGCATGCGTGTTATGGGCTGTGAGCCATTTATTATTGGGCTCATGCTGGAACACTGGGCGAATGGCTGGAACTCTGGGCCGAATTCGTTTTAGGCGAAAGCTTTAAAATTCGGGCATGAAAATGGTCCGGAGCCCATTAGCATCCACGTGCCACTGCCACGCACGTCAAAGGTAAAAAGTTAAAACAACTGCATCGTCTTCCCCATTGCCGGTCACAGCTATACTCTCTCTCTCTCTCTCTCGTGGTTGGTCACCAGTGGCGACGCCGCTCTCCACCACCACCACCTCCTCCTCCTCCTCCTCCTCCTCCGCAGTCGCCTCTGCCCCATCAATTTAGTCTAGGGTTTCCTCTCCGTTGCTCGTTCCCTTTTCGAAGATGGTGAGATCTCTCTCTCTCTCTACTGTTTCTCTTCTTTAATTATCTCATTTTTGCTAATCATTCCATACTTCTTCCTTATATTTTGGATCGTTCGTGGTTTCAATTGCAATAATGTTGCCCTGATTAGCTCTTTTCTCTTAGGGTTAACGTGTTTGTCTTTGGAACTTAGGATTTACGGTTTGTTCGTCCAATCATGCCTTCTTTTATACTCCTCTCTATTTATCTTCAGTATATGAGTTGGGTTTTGAAAAGAGGGCAAATTTGGATGTGATCTTCGATATCTTATGGAAAAGAAAAAGAAAAAAAAAAACCTTGGGGAAAAAAAAATATATATATCAGAGAAAAAAACGCGACGACCAGTTTGGTCATTCCAAAATTTGAGCTTGGCTTCTTCTATGCATATTTTTGTAGCAATGTACGTGGTTTTGGTACTTGTTTGGTGTTCCCTGTAATCTCTGATAAGAAGTGCAAGTTAAGCTTAGATTTTTGGATATTGTAGTGCGAAACTTACATAAAAAGAGCTGACGAATGCAGGAGGAGAATCTCGATGCTGCAATAGAATCTCTTTTGAATGTGGAGAAGCAAATGAGACTGGCGGGCGATGTTGCAGGAACTAAGAAAGCTGTTATTGACATCATCGAGCTATGTTATAAAGCCCGTGCATGGAAGACTCTGAATGATCAGATTGCTCTTCTGTCTAAGAGAAGAGGTCAGCTTAAGCAGGTACAAGTTACTCCATTCCCCTACTTCGTTATCTAGTTCACGTTTTCAGGTTTCAGCCAAAGCTCTGAAAACACGACTGAAACTTTGCAGTTCCATGCTCACATGAAGCTCATGTATGATGTATCACTCTTGTCTAGTTAGATTGTTAGCCAATATTGGGTGAAACTATAACTTGTAGGACTAAACCTTGTAAATACATGGTTCATATAGGTTATCTTATTATCTTATTTATTCTTTCTACGATCTTTTCTATAAACAAGAACATAACATGACAGAAGTAATCTGAAGCATCATTTTAGTTTTTTAAATATTGTGAAGTTAAAGTTTCATTATAATCATCTTGATTCTCTATGCTGTCTTTGTCTTTTCAACATGTTTGGAGATGATTCATGAGACACCCAAAATTGTCCTGAAACTTTTTCTCTGCTATAATATTGATATGCCTTTATCTCTACGTATTAGGTTTGACTGTATGCATCAGTGCTGCACCGTTAGGAAAAAAAAGATATGGAAAAAACTGAGTTCCCTTGAGATGAGGATGTTGAAGCGGATGCATGGAATTAGAGGAAAAGATATATTATGTAATGGTGAAGAGTAGAGATTAACTTCAACAATAAAGTGACTGAGGAAGGGGCGTGCTCGAAGTTATATTACCGGAAGTGGTGCAAAAAGATACGACGTTAACGATACAAGAGAATTTGAATAATAGGATGCATAGAGCTGACCCTTAATAATTGGGACTAATCTCCTGTTGTTTCATACTTTTATATTAGGCATAAATATACCGGCAGCATTTTACTGTGTTGAGCAAAAACATACTTATAGCTGTACTTTTTTCTACCAGCGGGCACTTGTAGTTAAGTATGTTTTACATGGACAGTCTCCTAACCACCTAAGCAGCTTCCTACTAATAGAAAGAGAAGTGAAACTTGGTGATTGCTAGCCTGCTTTTGTGTATACAACTGCTTAAGTAGACTGTCCCATGCACTGAAGGAAGTGAAGTTGCAATATTGGCGGTTGCCTTATTACTTTTCCATCTTTCTGTGAAGCTTATCTTGTCTACATGTCACTTTAATCTTTTGCATTTTCTTATTTTCTCATGAGTGATGTATAAAATGTGGTTGGTTCTTTTTGTTCCACTACTTCCTCTTATGCAGGCCGTTACTGCTATGGTACAAAAAGCAATGGAATACATTGATGAGACGCCTGACCTGGACACACGTATAGAACTTATCAAAACACTAAACAGTGTCTCTTCAGGGAAGGTAGGGATACTGTATAATATATGCATCGGCTAATGTCACCTGTTTGGGGTTTATAATACAGCTACTTATGCTCAAATGTAATATGTTTTGGAATCCATTTGTAGATATACGTTGAGATCGAGAGGGCACGCCTGATTAAAAAACTTGCAAAGATTAAAGAAGAGCAAGGACTTATTGCAGAGGCTGCTGATTTGATGCAAGAAATAGCTGTAAGTTTGTACTGTTGTTTCATGACTGTTTGAAGTATGAGCTGTTTTATTATAGCTACTTCTGAATGGTGCTTATATGGTTTCTAATATCTACTTCCGTAGCCCTCTTTTACTCGTGTGAACTTTTCAGGTGGAAACATTTGGAGCAATGGCAAAGACAGAGAAGATAGCCTTTATTCTTGAACAAGTATGCTGCCATGGTTCAACTTTTTTTCTCACCTCTCCTTATTCAGAAATTTAATGTTTGGGTGTTTGTATAACTCTATTGCATTAATTAAATTATTACTTTTTTGACGACTAAATTTTTTTCAGGTCCGTCTGTGCTTAGATCGGCAAGATTATGTCCGTGCACAAATTTTGTCAAGAAAAATTAGTCCTCGAGTATTTGATGCAGGTACATCTAAAGAAAAGAAAAAGCCCAAGGAAGGTGATAATATCATTGAAGAGGCTCCTGCAGACATACCTTCTCTCTTGGAGTTGAAGCGCATTTACTATGAACTAATGATTCGGTACAATGATGCTTATTTTACTCGTTAATTTTGTGGCTGCAAATTTTGTATGCTCTCTCAGGTGGAATTGTCTACTTGATATATAATGTTTGAGTTTCTTAAATTTTTATCAGATATGTGATTTCAACATAGAAAACATGCATTGACATTTTAGTTTTAATTTAGAAAATTGCAAAGGAGGTTTAAAAGAAAGTTTTGAGTTCCTGTGGTTTAGCTGTTGGGTTTTCTGAATGACCTGGATGATGAGAGCTATGCACATGTAGGATGCATGTTGTTTCATTCATGAATATTCTTGGTTCTACTTTTTAAGTATGTTACTTTGTTTTGAACCTGCGTATATAATGTGATGTTGTTCCATTAATTTAACGCTTGGATCATGCTGAGTGGATAATTATTTATTTTCTTCATGGTATTTTTGTAGCTATCATTCTCATAACAATGATTATCTGGAGATTTGCCGTAGTTACAAAGCAATATATGATATTCCATCTGTGAAAGAGGACCCATCACAGTGGATCCCGGTAAATCTCCAAATTCTTCGTTATTCTTCTTCTTTTAGGTACTTTGCCAAATTGATTTGATGAGATTGATTTTCATCTTAGGTTCTTAGGAAGATTTGCTGGTATCTAGTGCTGTCGCCACATGACTCAATGCAATCAAGCCTTCTTAATGCTACTTTGGAAGATAAAAATCTTTCTGAAATTCCTAATTTCCGGTAGGTGCTTTCTTGGGCTAATATTCTAAATATTGCACCTCTATAATACTATGTAATCAAGTCAGTTAAGATCATATCAATAATGTCGATCCCCTTGCTGATCCATCTTATCAGATTACTACTAAAGCAGCTGGTTACTATGGAGGTGGTTCAATGGACTAGTCTTTGGGAGATGTACAAGGATGAGTTTGCTAATGAGAAGAATTTGCTTGGAGGCTCTTTGGGTGACAAGGCAGCAGAAGATCTGAAACTGAGGATCATTGAACATGTAATCTTGCTGCCGTTCATCAATTCCTCCTTTGGACTTCCCCTCCTATGCATACTCTTTTGATTCCTTATTAATTCAAACGTAATCTGTACTTCTTCAGAACATTCTGGTTGTTTCAAAGTATTATTCAAGGATTACCCTGAAAAGGCTTGCAGATCTACTGTGCCTCAGCTTGCAGGTTTGCTTTCATTTCCTTTCATCTTGGTTTATCATATTAATACGATTGGTTTTGTGATCCTTTGTATCGGTTCTACGTGTGACATCTTATCTAATGTTTTATTTACTTAATGTTTGAACCATCTAATGCGGACATGCTTTATGAAGAATCACCTAAGCTTCTTCCCTTATGGATTGTTTCTCTGTCTTCGATTCCTCCTCATGTTGATAATCCAAAGTTTTGAATGGATGGCTATTTGGTATTTCAGAAAGAGGATTATTCGGATATTATCGTGTTGTATCTGTATGCTTCCAAGAAAATTTGAGAGCATAACATGCAATTCCATTTTTGGACCAATGCTTACCTTTTTCTGACATACAGCATAATCAGATTTGAATGCAGTAGCCAGTGATTTAAAATTTTGCACTATGACCTGAATATTATGAAAATTGTCATGGGATAGCAAGTGTTAAATAGCCAATGTTATATTTGTGTTCTCATGAGCATCGCAATTGTAGTACTCTGTTTTTTAAAAAAAAATTGGTATCAGGAAGCAGAGAAGCATCTGTCGGATATGGTGGTCTCGAAGTCTTTGGTGGCAAAGATCGATCGACCGATGGGGATCGTATGCTTTCAGACAGCCAAAGACAGCAATGACATCCTAAACTCCTGGGCATCAAACTTGGAGAAGCTTCTTGACCTCGTCGAGAAGAGCTGCCACCAAATACACAAGGAGACCATGGTCCGTAAAGCTGTCCTCCAAGCTTGATATCTGTAACACTCCTTTCTTCTGAGTGTGCTTGCTTGTGCACCTGTCTTCTTTTGATTGAATTAGTCACCCTGCTTTGATTTGCATTCTTTTACTATTCTGTTCTAGAAACTCACTGCATGTAACTTCTGATAAAGAATTGACTCGCTCATTACTGAGTATTTATATGGTATCAGGTGTTTGTTATTATCTGTATTGCGTCCGCAACTCCACATGCATCATATGCGAAGACCTTGATATTCCAAGTACTCGAGCTGGCAAATTGGTTCGTCATGTATCATGTGTACCCCTTGATATTTCAAGTACTTGTGCTGGCATATTGAATATGAATTGCCATCCTGAATTTAGCTTGATAGGCTCGGGTCTTATACTCTTATATGACACTAGATGTGCGCGGAAAATAGTGCGAGCATCGCATTACTAGATTCCTCTTCTCCTGATTCCTCTCTTAGTTGCTATACGTTCAAATCTATGTTTTAGACTCGACTAGACAAAGTCTTCAGGTACATTTATCCAGATACGCATGCTATTGAATTACTTAGCAAATCTAGATCTGCATATTACTAAGATTAGATTGAATTACTAAGCAAATCTAGATCTGCATATTACTAAGATTAGAATCTTATGATGAATTGATGTTGTTTGCACGAAATGATGGTTGAGATGTACTATAAACAGTAGCTGTGAGAGAAGGCAAATAAGTTTTGAACAAATTAAGAAGATTTAGGCATATCAAATGACTACATTATTCCATAAAAAAGTCGGTAGAAACTGAAGACACTACGAGATTGAACTATTAGAGTTACATAAACGTAGGGCGTGCAATATGTGTGTGTTTTATGTGAAAACCAAGTTATCCACTGTAAACAGCTTTGGCAAGTAAATAAATTATTCCTTGATGTTCTTGGACATTTATCAGGAGCACATCGTTTTCTCCAGTATTTCCTGCAACTCCCCGCTCTTGTATGCTTCTGCAACAGAAAATTTTAAAATTTCAAATCAATTCGAAGATTCATTAACCAGAAGTTCAGTAATAGAATGGCATATTGGAGTCAAAAGCTAAAAACAGAGCCACACAACTTGATCATGGATTATGCTGCTTAGGCAACTAAAAGTAGCCTGCAGAATAGTTTAGATTAAAAATAAAAGAAAGCCTGCAATTTTGACATTTTTAATGAAGAGCTAGTTCTCCCTTCAGCAACACTTCACAAGTTAGAACATTCACCAAAAATTTGATTTTTAAGAACCTTAAATTAAGGTGACACCGATCCTATACTTGAACTGCTAAATGAGATCACCTACTGTCCTTCCACTCAACCCTAAGAGGTCCTTCTCTTACAACAGCTATCACACAACGTTAAATCCTTAACCCTTCCTCCTTTTACTAATACTATATAATGCTTTTGTAAATTATGGCCAATACCATGTATATATACCAATAGATGAGTGCCGTATGGGGTAATTAGCGCAATAAAGTAGTCATGTTGTTCATGCAGTTTATTTCACGATTGACGTATGGGTTTTGGCTAAATTTATAGGAGCATAAGTGTGTTTCCCCTTCTAAGACACCTACAAAGCCCTAAAGAGATGCTGTACTTCATTATATAAGTCCGTCCTTTAACATACAATTTTGTGGAAATTTTAACAAATTTATCAAACCGAACTAAGGTCGCAATCTCAACTGAAAGTAGGGTATTTTATACAAACATGTGCTTCCAACTATTTTTTATACATTCAAAAAAACAAAGATTACATGTGTGGCAGGATTTTCTAAAGTTTCTACCCGAACTGACATGAAACCCCCAGTTCAAGGGTTTTGAGCTAATTAATAAGTTCCAAAATGATTTCAAATCATTCCATCTAGATATTGGGAAAGCTTCACGCTGTTCACAGTATTATATCAATTTCAGGGGATAATCACATTAACATTATTATACACATAAAACCAGAAAAGGTATGTAGAGAAGTTTTTGCTCCAAGGAATTATTTTAGCTCTTTTCTGGATTTGCAGAAGGGCTGATTTTCAAGATCACTAATCTTACTATATGTTGGGAATCCCTTATAATAATTACCCATGTCATAAAGGTATCTGAATGCTTGAAAGTTGAATAGGTTCGCTAGTCCATAAGGACTATATAATTCCAAACTTCTATGATATACTACGAGATGTTCATTCATTGATGAGGAACTGACTGTTAGCTTACAAAATGAGGCTCCATCCGAGCCAAGATAGACATTTTTCTCTTTTTCCTTTTGTGCGTCTGCGTGCGTGTGTAGAGGAAACAAAACAAAACAAAGTACAAAAATAAAAGAACAGAATGATCACCAGAACTCACCAACTGTAATGTCGCAGCCGCCAAAGAACTCGCCGTCGATATAGAGCTGTGGGAAGGTGGGCCAGTTGGAATACTCCTTGAGACCATGGCGCAGCATCTCGTTCTCGAGGATGTTCAAAGTCTCAAATGGCACGTTCAGCAACTTGAGGATCTGCACCACTGTGTTAGAGAAGCCGCACTGCGGGAAATCCTTGGTGCCCTTCATGAAGAGGACCACCTTGTGGGACTGGACCACCTTATCCAGTGTCGACTTCAGCTCGGGAGTCAACGCTGCTCGAGAAAAGAAAAAGAAAGAAGAGCTGATCATGTAAAGCCCTAAATCAACACCCAAATAAGAGAGGATGGTTAAAAAGGGGACGTGATTGGCAAATCGGAGGTATTCCGATCAACTTCAACCTAATGCCTTTTGTCTGGATACTTATTAGTCCATGAAGTGTTGTGATTTCCACCAAACTCCAATACAAGCAAATCCGATGATTCGAGATCCGAATTGGTCGTGAATTCAGCTCGTTAAAGACGAGAAATATTTGTTTTGTTGAACAAGTACCATTCTAGTTATCATGTAAATAGTAAAACCCTCAAAACAGAAAAAGAAAACAGTCGAATTCATTCCAAACACCAGATTTCAACCATATCCAAGTGCAGCTCCCTTGAAGTCGCTATTAAATTTGCAAACCAATTCAATTCTACCTTGTTTTGGTACCGAACTGAGTGCGGGTGTTGCCAAACAGTATGAACTGATGTTAGCATAAAAGAAGGGATTTCGTTTTACTTGTCTTTCTTTTTTTTCTTCTCCGTTATGCTGTTTGCTGCTAGGCTACTAGCTAACATAAGAGAAACGAACCGATTACAAGTTTCCTACGATCTAAACTAGAGGGATATCATTGGAACAAGTTAATAAACAGAGGAGCTTAATTAATTTTGGATCGGAGAGAAGCGGATCGATACCGGAGAAGCATCGAAATGAGGAGGAAGGGGCGGCCCCCCTCGCTGGGGCTCGGAATCGCCGCCGAGCGCGGCCGAAGAGAGCGAATCCGCCGCTTCCGCGGAGGCGATCGAGGAACGAAACCGAGGAAGAAGAAGAAGAAGAAGAAGAGGAAGGAGAGGTGGAGGAGGTAGGGGGGAGAGCGACGCCACGGACGCGGTTCGAAGCTCTCGAAGAATGAGGATGAGGAGAAGAGGAAGGGAGGGAGCACTTAACCAGGGGTCGCGCGCTCAGAGCGGCAGCGGCAGCGGCAGCGGAGAGGGAGGCCATAGAGATAAAGAGAGAGGGAGAGAGGGAAGAAGAAGAGGACGGAGGAAGGGGGAGAGGGGAGTGTTGCTGTCGTTGTTGTTGATTTGATCGATCGGATGGTTCTGGAATTCCGGTGGGGGAAATTAAATTAAATATCAAAGCAAGCAAACAAAAAGAAAAAGTGACCCCTCCTCTCCTCTCCCGTCCTCTTTGGTCCTCTCCTAGTCCTCCCCGACTACCAAGTGCCGACTTCTAAGGAAGAGTATTCGAAGAAGTCGGCGCCGACGCGCACGGGCCCACGGCTGCGGCCTCAATGTTCGTGCCTCGACTCCTTTCATTCTTGCAATTGAATCACTAATTTAACTTTAACATAATTTTTATTTTATTTAAATTGCATCAGAGGTAAGTACAGTGCTAGCTTACCGGATCAACTTACAAAGATCAAAATCAAAATATCATGGCCAACGAAAAAACACAAACACAGCAATAAAAAGCATATCACAACATACTTCCATAGATTGTGGAAAGCCAGCCAGCCACTATGTATCTGTTGCCTTCTCCGTTTCTCTTGTGATATCTGAAAATGCTCAAAATCTGTCGCCAGACGGAAAGTGAACCTCCAAAAAGAGCAGTTCGATTCATGGCAGCAATATTTGTATTAGTAATAGTAATATTACTACAAACTAAAAGAGGAAGCATAAATTTCAGTCCACCGGCGGCGGCGGCGGCGGCCATTGAAAGCAGCAATATATTAAAAATAACGGATGAACCGACAGTTTAAGCGCCTGTTTTCCGCTCTCTGTTTTCAGAATATATATATATATACTGCCGATCCAAGAGCAAAAGAGCACGATGAAAAATCAGAGCCCAGCAGCACCACATAGAGGAAAATATTTCCCGCATCATACCCTCGGTCCACGCATGAAAATCCCATTACAAGCAAACTGCCGCAACCATAGTTTCAAAGCAAGCAGTTATTACGCGCGCAATTTACGGCATATACAGAATGATTTAAGAAGAAAGGGGACAGTCTCGAACCATCATCATCATCATCATCGCGAATAGCATAAAAAGCTCTCTCACTCTTCCTCACATGAAAGGTGGCATCCGAGGCGGCGGCGGCGGTGGGGGCATGCGCGGATAAATATTCTCCAGATGGCTTTGCTGGACCCTCTCAGCATTAGAACCTCTTTGCGTGAAGCTCCCACCAGGCTGACTAGGGTTCGGATTAGAGTTGGGGTTTGGATTGAACGGTCCCCACCACTGAGATTCACCCTCGACTGGGATCCAAGGCAAAGGGGTAACACCCCCCTCTCGGCCCCCCCACCCATAGAACCGGTCCATGTGGTGCCTCTCGCCGTCCTGATGATGGCTCCTGCTGACAGATCCCGAGACGGAGAAGCCGTAGAACCCTCCAATCTCGGCAGCAGAGGAAGAGGCAGTGCCAGCAACAGAAGAGATGGGAGTTAAGCCGCCTCGCATCCTCATCCTTCTAACAGGGGGCGCGAAGGGGGGGTGGTTGTTCCACAGCGAGGAGGAAGACACAGATTGCTGATAAATGTGATTGTTGATGCCTCTACTATGACCCCTCACCTCCCCAATCACTGCGGCTGGTCCGAGTGATGCAATTATGTTGCTTCCATTTCGTGCGATAGGCCTGTAACACATAGATCAGTGCAAGATGTTAAGTAAGAGCAATTGTGCTTCACTAGAATACGATATTTGGGTAAAATGTATAAGATATTCCCTGCACATTCATGGTATTGGGACTTCCTAGAATACGATATTTGGGTAAAATGTATAAGATATTCCCTGTACATTCATGATATTGGGACTTCCTAGTCCTGGGAGGTCATTTGACTCTTTTACTGCAAAATGACCATTTTAACCCCACTCCGAAGAAAAATTGAAATGAAGTCATTCAAAGGGAAGGGAGTAATAATGGTTGCTTTGCACAAGGGTCGCATGCAGAGTACATGACATAAAGATGTCAGAATTTATTCATGGCTAACAGCACCAGGGATGCATTTCCTAAATTAGAGTAAATTGATCAAAAGAAATGGACAGGTTCAATGTCAATTGTGAAAAGTTCAGGGACTACTACTTTATCTCACCCAAACAGTTTAATAATTCTATAGTAATACTAGAACAGATTGAAATGACGCTAACCCGTGGATAAGATGGTGAGGGTGAACAAAAGAACCCAATCTCTGGTGGCTGCTGTTTTCATTTCTAGGCAATCTTCCGCCATATTGAGATGGAGGTTGATCTGGATTCCCCGACAAAGGAAAAGCGTGAGAGTGTTGTTGGTGCCAGTTGTGATTTTGTGGCTCAGTGGGAGGAAAAATGTGGGGATTTATCATATCAGGATTTGACTGCACTGGGTGCCGATGGAATGATGCACTTTCCGGAACTGAGTCTGCAGAGCTTGAAGTTCCATGCACAGAATTGGAGAAACCGTGAAGAGCTAAGTACGGGCAAACATGTGAACTACTCGAAGGGTTGGAGTGCTCTCCGAATGTAGAGTTACCCATGAGCTCGTGATCTTTGTTGGACATATGGAGAATGAGAAAATTAGTATAGAACTAACATAAAACGATTTGAGAAACCACAGTTAGTCAGGGATTGTTGATAGATTGCTTACAAGAATTTGGACGCGACTCTCCTTCCGGGTATGAAGAGATATTTCTAACATTGATGACAGAAGCATCAAAAGTTCAAGTGTTCGAATTAGCATGAGCAAAAAGAATCTAAGACAATTATCATAAGAAAGTAAGTCTGAAACGTAAAAACAAGAATCACAAGTATTTTCAGCAACTTTTCTAGCCATAAATATTTTCAGCAATCTGCAAACTTGAATAGGGTATTAACTACTAAGGGCACTCATTCCTTAAAGTGACACCAGAATATGACAACTCCATTGATCAATAGAACAAATCTAATCCAACGTAAGTAAAGGCATATATTTGTGATGTAATCAATTGTTTCAGCACTATGTTTTGAACTATCAGTTTTAGTTCAGTTTTGGCCCGGTCTTTGAGAATTTCAGTTCATCAGTTTTGGCAGTTTCACAGTTTTGCATTTCAATCTTCAACGCTTATTAAGAAGTTCTCAGACTTTCCGGAAGCATCAAGATAATGCAAAAATCATGACATATATTGAATTGCTGTTTTATGCCATGTTTATGAAGGACATGGCTCATTTTCTTGTTGTTATTCCTTAAAAGAGATCAAAGTGAAAGGAGATAACACAAATGATACCAAATAAGCTGCTCTCAAAGCTATCCTTCTTTAGACCAATTGTAGCCAAAACTAAAGTTTCTTATTATTATATTGGTGTTTGGGCAAGATCCGACGGATTCTCATCAATTGGGTTCCACTTTCAGTTAAGGAGATCTTGCCGAAACTTCAATTGAATTAAGATAATTTTGCACGTCAATAAATTTCTCACTCTCAAATTCTCAATAAAAAATATACAAGCATACATATACATGCAATACCTCGCTGAATACAAACACAACCAAAACAAAATGTTAAAACCATCCATACCAATACTATGTTGCTTCATACATCCCTACATACAACCACAACCTAATGTTAAAACATGCCAACCAATACTACATTGCTTCTACAGCATTTTCACAATCATCATTCATGTGTATATCCTACATATTGATTTTTGTGCCAAAGAATTACACATGCTGTATAACATGGGTTTTCAGTATGATGAAAATAAGAGTAGGAAACCTCAACCTATTGTTTAACATCATGTATCCTAAAGCTCGTGCCACCAAAAACTGCCGTTCATACAATATAAATGCCTAACTGTAGCTAGATGCTTTCTTCAATGTCAGATCTTTAATTGTTGAGCCATGAAAGGATTACCTATTTACCCTCGAAACCTTAAAAAAGGTCTTGCATCTCATATGTTTCCCAATCAAAAGATTCTAAAAAGGTGTTTAAGTATATTGTACAAAAAGCTTAACACCAAAAGTAAAACAGTGTAGCACGAAAAATAAGGGAACATTAAGGGGCAAATAGTAATGAGAACTGAACTTACTCGAAAAATGATGCTAGCTGGGTAAATCCACGAAAAGGACACCACTGAAATCCAAAAGGCTGCAAGATAATATTAAAAAAAACCGTTAACACTAGCTAGCAAGCACAAGGATGAAGCGCTTTGATGAAAAGTAAAAAATAGTATAATTTCCATTAAAAAGCCATGCAAGTAACAAATTTACTAGCCAGAGACAAAGGCTGTTAGCAGGATATCAGCAGAAAAGATGGCCTGGCATAGTGCAACCTTGTTGAAAGTAATTGTCAGGGGTGGCATGCTCAGTGATTGATACATCATATAGCACAAGTCAGCGATATCTTATCATGTTATAGCAGCAGACCCTTATAATGTCTGAAACCACATATCCGTATACCATTACTACACTTCGTCTCTGTCCAACTATCGCAGCTAAATTAATAGTTATACCAGTTTAGTTGAGCTTTTAATCAGATCTATGAATACCAAGTCTATCTCCGATACTGTCATACCACCTGCTCCACCTCCAAACCAATTCACCCGACCAAAAATAAAGGAAATAAACACAAGTCATCCTCTCAAACATAACAATCCTGAGGAATTTCTCATCCCAACTCCATCATCTAACATTAAAACTACGAGCTGACCATGAATTTATCATAGAACCACATTGGATGGGGGGAAAAACATTAAAAGCCGCCTCCTTTGCTTCTGAACAACAAAAGATGACTGATACCGACACGCAAAGAGGCAGTAGCTACAAAAATCAGTGGGACGAATAGTGACAAGCTGTTCTATTTAAATTTCATCTTATTCTGGATCAATCACTATCAACAAAAGATGACTGATACCACACACAAAGAGGCAGTAGCTATAAAAATCAGTGGGGCGAATAGTGACAAGCTGTTCTATTTAAATTTCATCTTATTCTGGATCAATCACTAGAAAGCAAGCCAGCATTCCATGTTGTCACCTCCTTACTTTTATTAAAGTAATTAAATCATCTTCTTCTCTGAAATGATGATATTTCCATGTCTGTCACTCTACTCCAAATTTAGCATGTCTAGAAAGCTTCATTGTACCTAATTATTTTCCTTCTATGCTTTTGGACATCACAAAATTGTACTTCTTTTTCCAATATGTAAAGTAATAGGAGGGTTTTCAACAAATTGTGAATTATACAAAAAAAAAAAAATTACTCATTTTTTTGCATATCCTACAAGTGACCAACTTTCTGCAGAAAGTTAGCTTAGTTGTTTCTCTAAAACTGAAAGCTAAAAACTTGCCGAGACAAACTATATCAATTAAACTCAAACTAGATTAATCAATAACTAGGAATAACATTAAGCATCCCCTTCCAGAAAGTACCGTTCTAATTAATACAATTTTTTTTTTCTTTTTTAACCAATATGGATACAAAAAACAGAATAAGACTTTGAGAAAAAGAAAATCATAAGTGCATCCAAACATTTTCACACTGAAATCAAATAGAAAATACACGACTCTAAGTTAAGAAGGAAACACAGAGGAAGAAAAGAAAAAAACACAACAAAAAGAAAAAAACTAGAAAATTTTTAAAAAAGAGTTGTCAACATGATATCAACACTTTCTAGGCAGCATAAAAAAGGCCTTGCAGCAATACCCATTACGATGATTGGTCCTTGAGAGCATCTATAGCACCTTCTATCTAAGCTACTGTACAAATTGATAGTTGCCTTCATATGTAACTCAAGTGTATAACAAAATATTCCATGATACAAGCTATGGTATCCAGATTGATTTTTTACCAGCTCAGAATAGCTGAGATCATAGATCTCTTCACTCATCCAGCCATCGAAGTCCAAGTCGGCAGATGACCGATGTCCATTTGCATAAAGCCATCGACCTTTCTCAACTTTCCGACAATTTGGGCACTGCATCGCTCCTTTTGCATTAAATGCTGAGCCAATGCAATCTGGACACATAAAAGATATTTCATAATCAAAGTGAAAAAAAAGAAGAAGAACGTATATGCCACTGAAAGATTCTAATCCACGTAAGCCATTTAAAAGAAGCTTTAAACCGTTCAAGAATGTGTAGAATTTTTATTTTTATTTTCTTCATTTTATCAATGTCTCTAAGGATAAGGAATAGTGCATGTCAAATTTACCTGTTTGGTTCAACCAACAATGTTACCAGTAATGCCATAACTGTGTTTGCTGACTTTACTTTCACAATAAGTAACTACAAGATAGTTATAGGTACAAACTCTTGCAGGGAAATAAAAAGAAAAAAACGACAACAGCATTCTAACTCCATCATTTAGAAGGAAAACTCCTTGCATGCAGCTGATTTGCAACATAACCTCAAGGCTTCCACTTCAATTTCTTTTGCTAACTGGTGAATTCATTACTTGCATCAGTTATTTGAAGATCAGCTGGCATAATCCGACTGGTTTTGAGATTTCAATTGCAAAAGTCCCAAATACTATTAAATCTCATTTATACCTTTGTACGGAAGAGATTTCACCCTATCCAGCAATTTTATTCACACCTGATACCCTGATCTAGAAATTTTCATATCATCCAGGTCAATCAACTCTGCACTAGTTTCGTATCAAACCTAGCTCGCACAAACTGCTGATCAGTTGGTTACGAATCTATTGCAACTGAACTAACATTACTTTGCGAATCTACAAGCTAATCCTCCACAATAAAAACAAAATCATTAAACTCCAAAAGCGAAAAAAAATGTAAAATTTTGTGGAAAAGTGGGGACTTTGCTCGAAATGGGAACAATTAACCTTGATCAAGTGATGTATCTACAGATCTACTGAAGCGCGATTTGAGGCGCCAAAGAAAAAAAAAAACAGTTTTTAAGCACAAATCAGATTCAAACTAACACAGATCACTATAAAACAATCTAAAAGAGGCAAATTTATGCTAGATGAGTCAGGGGATTGAGCGGAGCGAGCAGATGATTACCTAGATGGAATTCATGGCCGCAATGGAGCTTGGCGATGGATCTGTCGCCTCGATCCAGCACAAGCTCAAGGCAGATCGAGCACGCGGAGGCCATCGCCTTTCCCTCAGGCGACATCTCCGCCTTGTCGAGATCCATCGCCTCCGAACCACTCATTGATCGATCCCTTCTCTGATCGTTCGAAGCGCCACTCACCTCCCACCCCCCACCCCGCTAATCGCCTCGATCGATCCCCATATCCCAAACGGAATCGGGAATCGCAACGTGTGAAGGATAAGAGGGGGGGGGGAGAGAGAGGAGGGGGGGAGGGAGAGAGGGAGAGAGAGAGGAGAGAGGGAGAGAGGATGGAGCGAATGGAGAGAGAGAAAGAGAGAGAGAGAGCGAGCGAAGTGAGAGAGAAGGGAGAGAAAGAGGGGTCGGTGTTTCGGACGGATACAAGGAACCGATTTTGCTGTAACAACTGTTTCATTTCTCGTTTCTTTATCTTTGCAATATTTCTGTGGGCACTTTTTCCCCTTTTTTGTTACTGATAAAACGTGTGGACGGTTCCTACATTTTTAATCTAAATATGTTTTAATTTTTTAACTTCCACGTATATTACAATTTACTTCTAACCATTGAAAGCCGTATTTAGATGCATAAAAGCAATTTTTTTAATTATTTTAAAAAAGTATATATTATTTGATAAACAAGAGATATCATCAAATTTCTGCAATAAATATTATACTCAGCCATCAAAATATTTTTTAAAATAAAAAAATATTTTGTGGATGAAAATAAAGTATGATATATTACAAAATTATAGATATAGTAAGATTTTTTAAAAAAAAAAAATAAAAATTTTAATTTTAAAAATGACACCTAAAAAATAGATTTTTATTTATTTTAAAATAACTTTCACGTTTAATTCGGTTAAATAAAACAAGCAATTATTTATCATGCAAGAATTGAACAAATGATTTTCCCTCTTTATTAATATTATTATAAGTATCAAATTATAATACTAAGATAGTACAGATCTTGTCATTACAGATTTAACTCATTTATTACATACAATGACTTGTCAAAATATTTTTTCATCATATATCGTGTTTTCTAGACTGCTATTACCTATTACTAATATATATAGAGAGAGAGAGAGTCCGGCTATGATGCTTTTAAAAACTTCAAGCGCTGAGTGCTTGTAAATTTTTCACCGTTAGATCTACCCTTTTGACCATTTTCATCCATTATATCACACTATTCAACCAACCACCCACCAACCTAAGAAAACCACTATTATCCTTACCACACATCCTTTAATCCAAGAATTGAAAATCTATAATTAAGTACCAATGACTTAATACTATCAAAAATATAGGAGCTCAACTCTATATATTGACTTAATACTTTCAAAAATATAGGAGCTCAACTATATATATATATATATATATATATATATATATATATATATATATATATATATATATTATTTTCTGCAAAGAATAATGAATATTTTAAAATTAATTATATTTGGAACTACCTGATATCTAAATAATATATTTTTGATATATTAGGAACAATAGGGCATATACAGGGATCTAGATTTAGTTTTAAGGCCCATTAATTTTAGAACCTGAGGACCTCACTAGGTGGAACGTAGTCTAATACAATAGTTTTTCAAGGTTTAGCTGCGATTTTTCAAACTAGGGACCTAACAGGGACAAATTATAATTAGTACGAAACTCGCCGGGCTTGCTTCAAATTAATAGAGCAAATATATAGCAACCTAAATGAAATATGAAGTGGGTACTGATTAGGATTTTTCAATCTCGCACGGGTTTGAGGATCCTATTTGGAATCCACCAAAATATCATCCTGTTGGAAATATAATGGTAACGCATATTTAAACTATTAAGTAACTTCTAGCTGATAAATATAGATCTAATCCATGTAGTTGGACTGAAATGTATTTTAAACGAGTTGACGAGGCATGAACGGAATGCAAATGTTGTAAATATGGCAGGGATGAAAATGTAACATAATATCAATGGGATATCCAAAATTTTAAGTTAGAGGAGCGAGCTTGGAATATAATCCAAGCTACTAGATATATATAGATCTATCATTTAATCATCATATAAGTGCAAAATTGTATGAAGACCCTCTCTCTCAACTATAGCTCACCCTCAACCTTTTTTTCCCTTTTTTTGTAGGCATTTCCTCGGGATCTGATTTTTTTTTTAGTTTTTTTTTTTTTCTAGGTAGTTAACTTGAAGTATTATTAAATGAAGTTGCTCTATAAGATCTAGAGAATGGCCATTAATTGCTCCATCTTAGAGCAATCAAATTTGATGGAATCATCATTACCTTCAAAAAAATTTAAATTCAGTTAACTAGAATTAATTGATTAAAAATTAAAAATTTAAAGAGCAGTAATAAAAAAAGAAAATGAAGTTGAGGTGTATTTGATACAGCCACCTGTAATTAGTTTAATGGAGTTAAATTAGTACGTGCTTTAATTTGGTCACCATATTATATATATATATATATATATCTTGCCATTAAATAATTATAACCTTAATTTAATTTAAAAATGCCTTTTTGGTTTCCTGAACACTTTACGTATTAGGTTTGATTCCTTGCTCTTATTAGGTAGATTTTTGTTTGAGAAGTTATTAGGTAGGTTTGGTTGAATGCCTTTTGCATTGGCACGTAACTAAGAAAAGTATACGTGTAGAATAAAGGGAAAAAAAAAAGCCAAAATTTCAGAGTTCAAATTGATACTGTAACGACCCGACCCGCTAGCAACAATAACTCGTCGGGCCCAAACCACTGACCTAAAATGCTTAAACCCAGTTATTAGTACTAGCGTGCGAGTCTTCATATAAACCGATCAAAATCAGTATCCCATCCGATGTGGAACTATTTGGGGCGTTACAGATACTCATTAGGACCATGCATGCATGGCTTACCGAGGACATTTTTTTTATTCTTTTATATATAGTTTCTGAGAGATTGTTAATTGATAGCCACTTGAAGTTTTGTGAAGTTATCAGGTAGATTTTTTTTTTTTTTTTAACAAAAAGAAATCAATCTAAGTCGATCTTCAAAAATCTCAACAACTTAATTAACAAATTAATCGCTCGTTCAAAATTAAGCCAAATAAAATCATTAATTTTAGTATGTTTTGGTCCACAATCTTAATTAGCCTCTACTCAAACAAAACTGTTATATAAGGTCCAGATGGGCTAAAGGGGTCCCATGTACATATTACGTATTTTTTCTCAGCATATATATATATATATATGTGTGTGTGTTGTACAACATATTGTGCAATGTGTATCCAAGATTGATACTAATATTTCTTCAAAAAAGTTTAATTACAATGCTCGGAACATTCAAATATTGCTAGCTTCTCATCTCAGGAGATTATTTTTGAGCACTGCATTGCATATATAGTCGACAAACAAATTAATTAAACATAAATATATATGTAATGAGCAATCGGCATTGAAATATTTTGAGGTATCATGCACCTATATATTTGTGCCACACGTACATGATTAACACAACATTAATTGATTAAACACCGAAAGAAACTGCTCTGCAAAATGAAGCACGTGATATTTATAAGCTTCCTAAATCAAATGCATCTTGAGGAGCTCGATCAATGCTCGGGCTTCGTCTTTGGTTTCTTCACGATTAACACGCTGCAATGAGCATTGTGCACGCAAAAGTCGCTCACGCTGCCCAAAATAGCCCTGCAAAAGGAAAAAGAATATCAAAAACAGTAATTGGTGTTAATTAATGAGTCTCCACTAATCTAATCAAATCTGTTTGTTGGAAAGAAAAAAATAGAAGAGCTAAATTAAATGAGAGTTTCTTATTTCCAAAAGCGCAGACTTAATTGTAGATCTGCTGCAAGGCAAAGCAACCATTCAATTAGAGGATTTTAATCCTCTTCGATCAATAATAATAATAATTAATAATGATAATAAACTCCGAACAACTTTGTAGTGCAGGTAAAAGCGTTAAGTAGGAACAGCAAATTGTATTCCAACGGATCTCCATGAAAGCTCTAGCTCAAGCAAAACATGACCTATATAATAAATATACATAAAGAAGTTGTTTATAGTTTACACCTTTTGAAGATGCCATAGCCATGGCTTCCCATGATTAGCATGTGGGCTTGATACTTGTCGACAGCATCGCACAGCACCGTTCTCGCGTCTCCCTCGGTGATCACCACTTCAACCCCACCCACCTGCAACAATATTGTCCAGCGATAGAAATTAATTTAGTTATCAGTCCAAGATTATGTAGATTCGTAATTCATATATCGATAGGCTAAGTGATCAAATTGGAGAGGTAGACAGACTCACGGATTTCTTGGTGCAAAGCTCTTTGGCTCTCTCGACGACCGAAGAGGCGATCTTCTTCAGATCCCTGTCGACGGCCGAGATCATATCCGCCATCCCTGACCGTACCAATTCAAAGAAATTTATCGCCAATTAGAACTTGTCAGCGTGCGCGCATGCATGGTAGTTATAATTACGATGATTAGCTAACTAGAGCATGCTGCATGAGAAAAATGTGATGATGATGACCGATGCGTACCGGGGCTGGAGAGGCGGAGGACGGAGACGGGGAGGGGCTTGACGTGGACGAGGATGATCTTGAAGGCGGGGTCGGCGGAGGCAGGCACGAAGAGGTTGTCCAGCGCCCATTCCAGGCAGTACATGCTCTCCTTGCTCTCGTCCACCGCCACCAGAACCACCTTCTTCCCCGCTGCGCTCTCCATCTTTTAAATATTAATTTGATGATCTCAAACTGTAGCGGCGATGAAATTAACATGTACGTTGGTTGAGGTTTCAATATATAGAGAGGCCAGAGGAAGAGAGAAGGAGCTCTTTTTGGGGCTGCTATTGAATGGCGGGAAGAGGAGTAAGCTGTCTGAGAAGGAGAGGTGTTTGAGGAGAGGTGGATGGTTGAAAATTACGGAAGGAAAGAGGCCGTTATATATATGGAACTTTCAGAGCGCTCAGGGAGCCAAACACTAGACATCCAATCGCGCCTCCAGTGGTGAAACCACACGTGGAGTTGAGGTTTTTATGCTCACCGTTTTTTAAGGTATTATTACTTGTTTCAGACAGTTTTGTAAATTTTATAAAATTTAGATAGTTAAACTTTATATTGCACAGATGTGAAATTTTTGCTTCAAGGACGAGCAGTTCCCAGCAGCAGCAGCTACACATATGATGAGATCGATTAATTTTATTTAATTTGCTGGTTTTCACTACGATTAAAACTACAACTAGTTTTAATCACTTCAGCCATTTAATTTCATTCACGCTAAAACGTATAGTTACGTGTTTGGTCTTTTTGCTGATTTGACATTGGAGCCTTTATTTTTAATTTCCTCAGAATTTTTTTACTTAATGACCAAAAGTAGCTGATGTATCGAACCTTTGGCTTCAGGGAGAGAGTTGAAAATATCGAAGTACAACGATTGGCATCATTCTGAACGTAAGAAGCAGATGCAGCTGCCGAAGCAGAACCAGAAGCGAAACACTAGCTCTGTTTAACAAACTATATATAGGGTAGTGAAGGTTTGAGGCGAACCTTATTTATGTACTAAATACCTGTCAGTAGAGAGTTACTTACTGCATGTACACCCACCTTTTATCTTAATCTATTTTATTTTTGGGTTAATTTTATACAGTTCCCTACAAACATAGTGAATAACAAATATATTCCTACAAAGTTCAACTTTTATATATTGTCCCTATAAAAATTTTAATATTTTTAAATATGCCCCTCTGGTTTGTTACCGTTAGAGAACTGTTTATATTTTCAATTTTGCCCTCACAAATATATCCCTCCAAAAATCACAACAGTATAATATAAGAGGGATACAAATATCAAAAATTAATCAGGATTAAGTATTTAACCTATGATTAACTAAAGTTTTATAACGGATTCTAATAGTAGGGATATATTTAAAAAATCAGGACTTTTGCAGGGACATCATATGAAAGTTGAAATTTGTAGGGATATATTTGTCATTCACTATGTTTGTAGGAACCTATATGAAATTAATCCTTTATTTTTTTTTTGATGCTTTTGGTTTCTCGCACAATGTACTGTTTGCATTTGAGTTACAAAGTGAAGTATCTTGGAGCAGTTAAAAATGGCCTCAGGTCCTTGCAACAGAAGAATCTTTAGTCGGAGATCTTTCATCTTTTAACCTTTTTCCGTTGCATTCAACTGGCAATGCTCAAGCCATACAAACATAGTGCGGTAATTTGCTGAGATAATGTTTTGAATTAGGGGATAAGTTGAACTTTTATTAGTCAGAGTTTACTTCGGCCCCTGGACTTTTTAAGTTGCACATCATTATGCAAATTAAAACCAACAATGATTTTGTATGGTGGGGAGGGGGGTGGATATCCACAAACATCAGCCTAATGGGCCTTTGTTGGGCCTAAGAAATGGAGTAGCCGCATAGAGCAAAGTTTGACTCCAGTTGGGCCCGTTAGTTGATTAGTGTTTTGCTCCCGCTCCTTCATCGGATCCTGCGCTCTGCAGCAGCGGCTGCTGAATTGATGCTTCCCCGGCGATCCCCGACGGGTCCTCAAAACCCTAGCTTTCTCTCTCCTTCCTCTTCTTCCTCCTCCTCGTTCTCCGCCCCTCCTCCCTTGTTCCGATCCCCACCGTCATCTTCTTCCGCTGCGGAGGTGGCCGCCGACGAGGAGGAGGCCGAGGCCCTCTCCGTCTCCGATCAGAGGACCCTCTATCTCGTCTGTTTCCCATCTCCCCCTCATCTCTCTTCGCGTTCTTTCTTCTGGATATATGTGGGCATCTTCGTCTAAGACGCAATTGCTTTGCTCTGAGCAACAGGTGAACATCTTCGTCGGCAACACCGCCCGATTCCTCAACTCCTTCGCTTCCCTCTGCCAGAACAAGCTCGCTCACCTCCACAGGTCTAGTACAACCTCTCTCCTTCATTCAGTAGAAGGGCATTGAAAAGTATCAATTGTGCTAGTGCATAACGCACCCGGAAAAGGCAAGGAATATATCTACTAACTGCCGCATCCCTTTGCTTTGGGAGAAGCACATTCCAGTTGCTATGATAAATTGGGCCTCTAACAGTTTTCTACCACTACGATCTATAAGAGAGAGAGTTTCGGATCCATGACCAGGATAAACGCAATTGAACGCCAGATGATCGTACCCAAAAAAAAAAAAAATCATGATTTTTTGAACCTAAAACTGTAGATGTGGAGTCAGTGTAGGTGTTTCTATTGGATTTAAAAAAAAAAATTACTCGGCTTTAGTTTAGTTGAATGTAAGATAGGTAACTTTGTTACATGTCATTTGCTTGCGAGATAGTTGCACTAAGATGGAGCAGTTGAATCAAAACTTTGGGATTTCTTTATGGTTAGAGCCAAATCGAATGATGGATGGCTTTGGCCATCGCGCAGCATGCGTCCTGATCCATTTCTGGGTTTTGACGGTGTCTTGTAATTATAGACCTTCTTATTGGAAATTTTAATGTTTAAACAATTATTAGACCCATTATTTTTTGTTTCAGATTTTTTCCCCTCTCAAATTTCCGTGTGGCTGATTGATATTGGTGTGACTTGTTCAGGAGAATTGTGAGATTAGATTCATCCCTTACCCTTCTAGAGTCGAAGCTCAAGAGAACGTATCCCTGTCAAGATGTCGATGAGACTGGCGGCTTAGAAGCTACGACTCTGTCAAGCCAGCATACTACACAAAATGTACAGTCACCTGAGAGAACATTCGGTCCAGCATCTGGACCGGGTGAATCTTCAGGGTTAGTGCATTCTCTTTCCGTTATATATATATATATATATATATATATATATATATATATATATATATATATATATATATATTCCAATGCATTTGTCATTTCACTCATTCACCATGGAACTATTTCCACATGATCAAATGTTCATTCCCCCCCCCCCCCCCTTCTATAGAGCCCTCAGTGTACTCTCTTGGAAACAGTCATTTCGCTTTTTCAAAAAAAATAAAAAAGAATTTCGAAAAAGAAAAGAAGTTCCAGCATGGAACTTCTGTTGCTGATCCTATGAATTCTACTTTATGAAGCTTGTAGATGAGGTCAGGATATGAATGCTACATAATGATGTTTTCTTGATTGAATGACTAAATTTATCTAGAACCAATAATGGATTCTTCGATGTCTTACATAAACTGATCCAGTCTAACAGAGTACTCCCAAAGCTCATTAATCAGTGCGAACTGAGTAAAGCAGGTCAATGGTAGATAATATGAATACTTGATCTAAATTTCTATTTGGAAACCGTTTACAAAAACCTAAAATGGTTCTGAAGGTCCTCAATGAGGCTAAACTAGTGTATATTATTGTGCTGTTCCTCAAACCACCATCCTTGGATATTCATAATCTGAAATGCTGCTGGAATTGTTTGTCCCTCATTTAGTAGTGGGGTTTCTAGAAAATTTTAATCATTGCATGGAGCTATAAAATAGAAATATGGCCATTTGGTGCTGGTGCTTCTAATATTGATCAGTAAATGCAGGCCAAGAAAAATGATATGTTGCCGAGTTTACCTCAAGGATGAATCACGAAGCTTTAGTTGCCACTATTTAATTTCTTGCTTCATCTGAATCTCGGATAACTTATTGGGTCATTCTGAATGTACTTCTGGAAACATTTACACCCTGGTGTTTTTGATGTTTTCAGTACAGCTGCAGATGGCTAGTTGATTTTTTCTGTAGCAGTAACACATATCAACTGCATCAGTGTCTCACTTACTGGTTTGGGTTCTATTTGCTTTCCTATATCTTTTCCAAATTTCCACAATAGATCTCTTTCTCCTGTATTTCTTCGATGTTATGACGCGTTAATAACACTAATGTTTTTTTTTTTTTTCTTTCTTCTGTTTCAGTACACAATAACCATTGAGAGGATTATCGACAATGGTGGAAACAAAGATTTTAAACATCCCACAACACTGGAAAAGTTATGTTCGGAAACCTGCTATTCTGTGAATCCAAATGGTTGTGAAAGCTACTGATTAAACAGAATGTTTGGCAGCAAAAGAATGGATTCTGTCCGACGAAAGCAGCTCTCCTACAATTCTGATGTAAGAAAACTACTTTTGTGGAATGAAAACATCTTATTAATGCGAACTCTCTTATGTGCATGTGGCTTGAAACTTTGAACCATTGGAATTGAGCTCGATGAAAGTCTGTTTTATTGTGTAAAAGTATTATTATGGGAGATAATCGTGCAACTTGTTGACATAAATATTTTTTGTAGTTATTTCCTTAAAAAGAAAGTATGACTTCAATATCAGAGAGGGTTTGTTGCAGCTCCTCCACTTGGTGGTTTTGCAAATGAGGTGATAATTTATTAATTTGAGAGGACAAATCAATGCAAAACGAAGTTTTAGTTTGGATTGAACTGAAAATTAGATTAGATAATATATATAAAAATAATAATATGACATGACGCAATTATAAAATAAGTTATTTTTAAGATCAGAGGCTTACATATATTGTACCCGATCCGTTGAAACCGGATTCCGGAGATCCGAACCCGATGAACCAACTAGCGGTTAGCAAAGCGGAGCCCTAACTCGTGACCCACCCAATCGCACCCGCGCACGCAGCGTATAACGCGAACTATACGTCCCCACCTTCTCAGTTAGCCTCCTCTTCCACTTCCTGCGCCTCCACCCAAAACCCCCGTAAAAACCCTCGCGTCTACCCCTCTCCATTTCTAGCGAGCGTATCGAAGCCTCTCGAAACCCTAACCCCTCGCCCACCCACTCTCCTTCGTCCTCCTCGACTCCGCGCCATGGCCGCTTCCGTCGCCTTCAGAAACCCCAATTCGAGGCGCCTCCTCCCCTTCTCTTCCTCTTCGTCGTCTCTCCTCTCTTACGCTGCTTGTCGCGGGGCGACCTCGAGCGCGTCTTCGCTTCAGGAGCCGCAGGGATTGGTGGGCTCCAATGGAGGGAGGGGATTCGAGTTGGGGTTCTGGTGGAGGAGATCTATGGCCACCTTCATTCGCACGTGAGTCCAAAACGCTACTCTTGTTTCAGTAGATCCGTATGTGTTTGATCGCTGTTTAGCAATGTGATCTGCATTTGGAAGCTTGTTCATTTGCTTTTCGATACGTTAGAAGCCAATCTAATGAGTGACATAAAAAAGGGAGTTCCTTTTTTTGTTTTGTCCTTCAATTCCTGTAAGTTGTATTAGTTTGTTATTCCTGTTTCTAGTAGCAAAAGTTGGCTTGGTTTTAAATTTGATGGATCATCACCTGTGTGTTTTTTTTTGGTGATTGTTACCGAAATATCAATTTTTTGCGTTTGTCACCATTACAATAACTAAGTTTGCTGAGTGCTTCCAAGGAATCATAGAAACTAAGCATGAATTGATGGTTTTTTTTAATTTTATTTTTTTGTGAGATTAACAGTCTGAGTGGAATCAAATTCCGATGTAGTCGAATTGACTTTCGTTGAGAGTTTATTTTATTGCATGTCCTGTTTTGAACAAGTAAAATTGAACAGAGCTTGATTTAAAAATGTTGTTTGCAATGAGATAGTCGACGAATTCAACATGCCTTCTTTTATTGTGGATGTCTCTACTGTTTAGATATATACTACACCTTCATTGATGGTGGTTGCAGCAACAAACGTGATTGTGGCAGTGCTCCACTAGTTTAGAGTTCAGACACTGTAAATTGAAGCTTAAGTTTTGGCCTCAAAAGAGTATCTTAGGATTGGAAAAATATTAGCACTTCTCAGCAGTTCCTTTTTTCTCTTAAATGCCAAATTTAACCCACAGGACTTCTATTTGATTGATGACTTTGGGCGATATGTTAATGCATGATTAAACGTTATTCACTTGTTCATTGGGCAAAACTGTCTTTTATTTGGAAGACATTGTGGGGCAAAGTTATGTAGACTTAACACAGCTCTTTCTTGTTGTCTTAGGAAGCCTCATGTAAACGTTGGCACCATCGGCCATGTTGATCATGGAAAAACAACCCTGACGGCAGCAATTACAAAGGTAATATGGCTGAAGAGTTCACTAGTTTCTTGTTTGACTCCCACTATGATAGCATTCTCTCATCCATAATCTTCAAATTCTTTCTAACAACTTCTGGAACACAGTCATTGAAAATATTGAGGTTGTAAAGAAGTGGATTGTCCTTCAAGAGTTCCTTTTTCTCTGTCAGGTTCTAGCTGAAGAGGGAAAGGCCAAGGCGGTTGCTTTTGATGAGATCGACAAGGCCCCAGAGGAGAAAGCTAGAGGAATTACGATTGCAACAGTTGGGTTCTCTTATATAAAATTTATTTCTTTTACATTTTATTAAAGTTTGCTTTTCAAAGTTAGTATCCCCATTTGGGATTCCTATGGAAACTTCCATCCAATTCTGCAGGCCCACGTGGAGTATGAGACCACTAAGCGACATTATGCTCATGTAGACTGCCCTGGACATGCTGATTATGTGAAAGTAAGTTGTCAAAAAAAAATTAATTGATTTTCATAAGCTATTCTAAACATTTATACTATAAAATAGTAAGCTATTTTTGTACATTTCTGAGATAAGTGGCAGGTTATTGAGGAGAACTTCTTGAAGATGCGATCTTCAAGACTGATTACCATTAGCGTAGTAACTAAAAGTCTATACTTTTTCCACTATTATCCAGTTATTGATATTTGGATGCAGAATCATCTCACCTGGGTTATAAGTAATCTGTGCATTCTGGGTTCACTTGAAAAATATTATCTCTGTAGACTTCCTTTGCTGAAAAATCTTTATATATAATATGCTTGCTTACTATATAATAACTTCTAAAAGGAAAAAAATGACTGCTAAACGAACAAATCTAGGACTCATAAGTAAGTTCTTACTTTGCATTTGCGAAAATTTATCAGCTTGTTCACAAATTAACAGAAAAGTCGTAACGATGCTTGTGGCCAGTTTTGTTCCTTATACATGATCAAACTTGAACAAGGGCTGTTGCTTGTAAAAATGAAGCGTGAGCCTAATTTTTCTGGATAGTAATTGATTGTGATTTCATTTCCTCAATAAGTTGTTGTGATTTTTTAATATATTCACTTGCATTTTAAGGATTATTCCTGTTTTTACAATCTTCTCCCTCTGCTTGAGTTAAATATTATATTGGGCTCGAATGTATTATATAATGATGAATAATTTCTTCTGCTGGTGGAATGTCATTGTTCTTGGTGAAATTTAGAACATGATTACGGGAGCTGCTCAAATGGATGGTGGCATCCTCGTTGTATCCGCACCTGATGGACCAATGCCACAAACAAAGGAACACATCCTGCTTGCTCGCCAGGTGCATAATTAATTAGAACTTTTTTTATTTAGTCTTTATGTGTATTCAATAAATTAACTATGTCTTGAAAGTTAGAATCTGATTGTCATTTCTTGGTTTTGATATTTAGGTTGGCGTGCCATCACTTGTGTGTTTTCTAAATAAGGTTGATGCTGTTGATGACCCTGAGTTGTTAGAACTTGTAGAGATGGAGCTACGTGGTATGCTATCAAGAGAGCTTCTCTTATAAGTTTTTGCTGCATGATTTATTATCTTGGTTTATTTTCATAATGTCTGACTGACTTTCTTTTCTTTTTCCTTTTCAATGTGGTGCAGAGCTACTGACTTTTTACAAGTTTCCTGGTGATGAAATTCCAATCATTCGTGGTTCAGCATTATCTGCTCTACAAGGAACTAATGAAGAGATTGGAAAAAAGGCTATATTGAAACTGATGGATGCTGTTGATGAATACATTCCAGATCCAGTAAGGCAGCTTGATAAACCTTTCCTCATGCCAATTGAAGATGTTTTCTCAATTCAGGTGACTATTATTGGATTATCTTTTTGTTTAATCAGTTAGTAAACTACTTAGTTTCGTAAAGCTTTTGCTCCTTTGTTTATTGAAAATCTTAAATTTTTTTTTTTCATAATATGTATAAATCAATGAATTTCTACATATAATACATGTTTCTATTTGTAAACTCTGAGCCTGTTTTTCCTGCTTGTTGGCTCGTTTTAGTGCGAGGCGAGCCAATACATGCTGTTTAGCAGTGTTTTTGTTGCATCATTCTTGCCTCTCCCCTGTTCACAGTAGCAGTTGTTGTGCTTTTCAAGTGAGGAGTGAAATGTTAGTTAGCAAGCAGTGCTGTTCGTATGAACGTGCTTAAGGACCGCTTGCTTAAGCAGGTCCAAGCAGGTCCGTACTGCATGTTGTGACATTACTTGGGTTTGTGCATAATATGTATTTGTTGTAGTGATAACCTTTAGGAGTCGCTTGGTTTGCTCAACAATCACCAATTTGTTTGGTCGTACAACGTCAGAAGAGTTGGCCTTTTTCTAAGCTGACTCATGCTGCTATTTTGTGTGATAGAAGATCCTAATCTCTTGTCATCTGGGAATGACATATATAGATATTTTGTGATGGCAAAGCAGCAAACACTATTAGTATCTCTTTCTTCTCGTTGATTTAGATGTATTTTTGTTAAATTTATGCTGGATTGGTGTATTGTTTTTTTTAGTTGCTCTAGTGAAATTATTATGCTGTACAATCTACAGGGACGTGGAACTGTTGTAACCGGCCGTGTTGAACAAGGAACGATCAAAACTGGAGAGGATGTCGAAGTTTTGGGGTTGATGCAAGTGAGTTGCAAATCTTAGGTTTCTTCGAACATCATGTCGCACTGATTCTTTTTTGTGTGATATCATATGTGTATATAGCAAAATAAACTTTGTGACCTGCAGATAAGCCTAGCGTAGAAGTTTGACTCCTTCCTTCGATTCATTTCTTACAATCAAAAGAAGCAGTTACTTGTGGGCTTTGCTAATGGGTTTTACGAGCGTACTGTGGTTTCAATGGTGATAATATAAAATAGAAATAATATGATTTTGATCCTATTAAAAAACATACAGAACATGATATGAAATTTTTTTGAACTTAAGGGATCAAGTATAAAAAGTTCTTTTGGGGAAGGCAGCCCTACTGCTTTCTTTGTCCTCACATAAATTATCCTTTGCTAACAGGGTGGCCCTATAAAGACAACAGTGACTGGTGTTGAGATGTTCAAAAAGATCTTGGATAATGGACAGGTATAAGCTGGTACACTAGGACATCTTGCGCATCCAGTTGTGGAGATACAAAAAGATTCTTTTTCACTCATTTGCAACATGCAGGCTGGTGATAATGTGGGGCTTCTTCTTCGTGGTTTAAAGCGTGGAGATGTCCAACGCGGACAGGTTTGTTTGATTGCATTTATTTAGTTTAAATATGTAAATATTCCTTCTATTTTGTTTATAGCATTGGGCTTTATTGGTCTTTCAATTTTGACCAGATGAGTTAGCAGAGGAGGGGAAAATACCACCTCTTTGCAAGCCAGTGGCACACATTAACAGTTGTTTTATCGAAAATTCTTTTCACTTGATTGCGTTCAGAATATTTAAGCCATGTTTAACTAGTACCTCCCTTAAAATTCTTATCTTAGAGATGCTAGGGTAAATTGCAAGTTGTGATCCTTAACCTTTAAGTTCAGTTTAAGTTTGGTCACAAACCTTTCAGTTATTACAATTCCTCCATTTAATTGGATTGAAATATCCATGTAATAGTCATTTAATTAAAATGTTTAGGACTTGTCATATGATGATCACTTTGTATTTTTCGTCCTCAATAAATTTAACGGGAAGAATAAAATTGCAACACAGTGCAACCTACTTCTCTAGTCTCTCAGACTAATTATTCTTGCTGTGCACTGCTTATTTTTTTTCCTCATTTTTTTTTTGTTTTCTTTTAACGGAGTAATAGGTGGTATGCAAACCTGGTAGTTTGAAGACATACAAGAGATTTGAAGCTGAGATTTATGTGCTTACGAAGGATGAAGGTGGTCGCCACACTGCCTTCTTCTCTAATTACAGGCCCCAGTTCTACATGAGGACAGCGGATGTTACTGGGAAGGTTGAATTGCCTGAAAATGTGAAGATGGTGATGCCTGGCGACAATGTGACTGCAGTTTTTGAATTAATATCAGCTGTTCCGCTTGAAGCAGGTAATGCATTTTTTTTTTGGAGGGTTTTATTCTTTTGAAAATGAAAGTTTGGGGCTATCGGTATTCAAGCTATATGGTGCATTTGTGAACAAATTACGCTATAACTAGAATACTCAGATGTGGTTTAATGATGGTTGCGCTTAATTGAAAAAAGCATATTGGCTAGTTCAGTTAGTGTAAGAAGTATATAATATTATAATATATGAATTGTTGCTTCCTAGGAAATGGTCGATAAGAACAGTCTTTGCACCTCTTTATTTTGTTCAAATTTAACATCTAAACAATTCATTCTCTTTATAAGATCATCACATATATGAAACATTGAAGTTTTATTGCTTTCATATGGCCTTAATCATCTCTGACCAATTTAAATCTTGAATTGCAAATGCTCTTTATACTTTCTGTATTATTTATTCATCATGCAATTTTCAGAAAAGAATGAAAATTGCAGTTATTATGTTCTATACATTGTGGGAGAACCCATTCCAATGCTCTCATTCTCTACTTGTTTTTTCCCCCCCTGAGACTCGGTTTTGTCTCCAAACTGATATATTTTGCGATTGGTGATCATCCTTGCTGTCAATTTACGTATCGAGCATTATTCTTGGATACACATTCTAATTATCTTCACTTTATTGGGGGAAAAAGACCATTCTCCGAGGGGTTATCAAAACATTGTTCTCTCTTTTTAGGCAGCCTGCTTTTTCAGGCAGGACTAGAAATCCACCAAATTCTTAAACAGTTAAACATTCGTTGTAGTTCAGAAAACAGATTCTGAGTCTTTATATGTTTTGTGAATCTGATTTTTGCAGGGCAAAGATTTGCATTGAGGGAAGGAGGGAGGACGGTTGGGGCCGGCGTCGTCTCCAAAGTGATCAGTTGATGCTTCTCTCTCTACTTCTTTACTCCGACAAGTTCTCTTATGATTTCCTTTATGAGATTGATGTTTTATGAAGGACTTATTCGCAATTCCCTAGTGGAATCAAGCAGAATGTAGAGAGCTTATGCACATTTTTTTCCACAATGAATATGACGTGCTGAAAAGTGGAAGAACACAATTTTGTTGATGCGTTCGTTGGTGAATCCTTTTATTAGCCACAAATAGTTTAACAGAATGTTACTTATGCCGACACTTTTCTTTGATTTGTGATGAATAATATAGAGCTCTTGTTCTGGGATACTGGTAGATTCGAAGGAGTTATCTGTTTGAAATCCATGTCTTTTGATCTCTTCCTGCCCACCCCCCCTCCCGGCACGCTGTGATTTGTGATAGCAAATTGAATTACCGGAGCCTTTGGCATTTGCTTTGGTGTTCTTTGAGGTTTTAAAAGCATTTTTGGTTGATCAAGCTTCCGTTTTTGCCACGCTTGTGTTGGTTTGTCGCGAACTTCTTTTACGTTGTTTGAAACATATAAAATTACTATGTTATATGTCTGAACTGTTATTCCTGTTGTTCGTTAGTGACGTGCATGAACAGGGGTGCAATCAAATGGAATGATTTGATGTCAAAGTTGTTGCAGTTGGAGTTTGTTATAAATAAGAGTAATGTAGGAAAAAATATAAATAAAAAAAAAACAAGTCAACTGAGTCTCATATAATTCCAATCAGTAAAAAAAAAATGTAATAAATAAATGAAAAGAAATGAAAAGACTACGGCAAAATTTCAAGTCACCTGTGTACCTAGGGATGTAAGCCGGCACGACGACGGCACGGCCCTACCCGGCATCACGGGCCGTGATGGGCCGCTCCAACTGCGCCCGTCGGCTCGGCACGGTGCGGCCTGTTACGGGCCTAGGCCGTGCCGGGCCGACAGTTAGGCCCGCGGCCCGGCACGGCTCGGCCCCCATGTAGGCACGCACGGGCAGGCCCTGGGACTCCTGCGGCCCTTGGGGAGTTGGGGAGCCATGCCCAACTCCCCAAGCTGGATCTTGGGACTTGGGGAGCCAACCTGGCTCCCCAACTCCCAAGGGTGAGGAAACCTAGGCCCTTCTAAAAAAAGAGTTTTTCTAAAGAACTCTTTTTTAAATATTTTTAAAAAAGAGTTTTTTTCGAAAATTTAAAAATTTTATAAACTTTTAAAATTATTTTAAAAATTTATTACTTTATATGAATTTTAATAAATTTTATTTCTTTAGCTAACATATTATAAAAAGAAACTATTTTAATTTTTTTTATTTTTAAAATATTATATATATTTTTTTAAAAATAAAAAATTAAAGGGCCGGCCCGGCACGGCCTGTGGGCGGAGGGCCGTTCTGGGCCGGACATTCAAAAAATTTGGCCCGGAGCGGCCTGGCCCGGATTTTAAAAGGGCCGGGCCGGGCCGACCCCTGGCCCGTTTTGGCCCGGGTGAATGTGGGCCGTGCCGGCCCGGCACAGGCCCACATTACACCCCTTCTCGTACCGAACAGCAGCAATAAATTAAAGAAATAATAAAAAAGACGACTTGCAGAGAGCTCGAACCCGTTAAATTCAGGGCCATTGTGGACCCTCTCTAAATGTTATTGGGCTCTATTGGTGACCCCCTTTAATTTATTGGGCTTTATTGGGCCTTTCCGTGATGACGTGTCGTAGATTGGGCCGCACTTGTTCGGCTCGTTTGACTTCAACGAAGACCCAACCCGATAAGAGCAATGGTTGACGACAACAGGCGCGAAGCGAAGCATAAATTTATTGGGCCGTAAACCCTAATAGAAAAACCTCGTCGTCCGCTTCCTCCTCTGCTTCGCCCCCTCCTCCTCCGTCTCTCCGGCGCCACCTTGCTCCGAGCCCTCCAATGGCGAAGACGAGGGCCGACCCCGACTCCTCAAAGATGAATAAGACGAAGACGAATAAGAAGAAGAGAGCGAAGAGCCTCCTCTCGCGCCCCGCCGCCGCCGCCGCCATGAAATCGGCGAACCCGGCCAAGGAGAACCCCTTCGAGACCATATGGTCTCGCCGCAAGTTCGACATCCTCGGCAAGAAGCGCAAGGGCGAGGAGCGCCGCATGGGCCTCTCCCGTTCTCTCGCCATCGAAAAGGTCAGCGTTCCTTTTCTACTCTCTCTTCCTGACCCTCTCGTCCCCTTTCCGAACTAGGGTGTGTTTTCTATGAGTAGCTCATTAATTTACGGGCGCATAGCTGAGCCGAACTTGAGAAAGGTAAGCAAGAGCTCGGCTACTATCTCGTGTAGTTTCAACGTTCATGGATTTTGATCATATTTATAGTTATTAAATCAATTTATAAAGTTGTTTCCTTTATATCAATTTATTGCTTATAAACACTGTATTATAATTTTTTTTTCTACTCTCTTTTGTGCTTTTGAGCTTAGATGAGCCAAACATGAGAGAGCTAAGCTAAGCTCGACGTGAAATTTAACAGACCTTTTTTGAGTTAGACCTGAGCATGAGCTGTTTGCGAGCAGTGAGATGAATCGACAGCCCTGCTAATCATCTAAAATTTTCTTTGCAAGTACTTAGTTGTTTAATTTAATTGGACGACAGAGGAAGAAGACTCTACTGAAGGATTACGAGGAAAGTGCCAAGTCGTCAAAGTTTGTCGATAAGCGAATTGGTGAGCAGGATGATACCCTCAAAGAATTTGACAAGGCGGTCTTACGTCTCCAGCGTGAACGGCTGGTGAATCCTATTTCTATTTGTCCTTCTTCTCATTTTCTTAAATTTACTTTGTGAAGCATGCATTGCATCTGTTTAATACGGTATCTGTGTTGTCCTAATATCGCCATTGTTTGTTTCTTATCATTTTACAGTTGAAGTTGAAAAGAGCAAGAAAATATGATTTGTCTGATGGTGAGGAAGATGACACTGAAGTTCATCAAACACAAAACCTTTCAGAAAGGGATGATTTTGAGGAAGAGATACCTCTTGACGATGACGATACAGGTGTGTCTGTAGGCATTGAAAATATTGAGTCTGATAAAGCAACTTCTAATCTTGATTGATTTCATGGTGGAGCAGATAATGATAAAGTAATGTGTCTCATTAAGAGTATTTAGTTTTATGTGGCTTTTCCTATTTGAATGTATTATTATTGTTATTATTTTCTCCCTATTTACTTGTTAACTACATCAAGTGGATTTTGGGTGCGTTCTGATGTTTTCTTTCTTTTTTCCTTTATAGGTCATGGAAATGCATCACGACATCTAAATATGCTTGACTCTCCAGAAACTGCCTTACTGGATGAAGAGGAAAAGGTGAGGTTTCTTGTTAAAGTTCTAAATCATTATGCATAACACTTAAAAAGATATTTGTTGTTCTTTCTTAACCCTTGATAGCGCTGTTTTGAAGCTGGTAGGCATTACTTAAATATGCCATCATGGTGTCCAGATAATAGCTCAACTTTTAGGCTTCATTTTAGAGTGAGAGAGTCATCTGTGTTGATCACTTTTTTTATAAAAAAAACAAGCGTGGTATTACATCAGTCCTGCTACGCCTTCCAATAGTAAGCTTCTAAAGGTTCGTGGAAAATGTGTTTTCACTATTGTATCCCCTCGCTGTCTCAGTTTGGACAAACGTAAAAAGAAAAAAAAGGAAAGAAAGATCGAAAGAAAAAAAGAAAGAAAGGAAGAAAGAAAGAATTAGCGGTACTTGGTAGTAAAATTGATATCTAAATGAGTTTGTGATTGTTTGGTGCTAGAGATAATTGAAATAGGCTCTCTAAGGGGAGAAAAACCGATACTGGATAGTGAATTGATGATGGTTACCCTTATCATTTTTGGCAACAATCTCATTCTTTTGTTCAGACTAAATGTTTAATTGGTCTATGGAAAACCATTACTGTGGTTAAGTACTTTTAATTTTCCCACCCAAAAGATAAGATGGATCTGCAGAAAAAACGACATTTAAGAAGTTTAAGAACAAGGTTATGCCAGCGGAACTATATTAGTTATCTTGGATCTTGAGAGAATCTTAAGTGTACTCCTTATGCCATGAGGGAGCAAATTACATAGTAATCTAATCGCGTTGCATATATCAAACTTATTTACGACATTTTCTATTTGTCATTTATTCTTTCGAAAATTCCTCAAATACCCTTGATCTAGCTTTGATGAAGATTACGTAGCAATGCATTGCTAGCTTGTGATGGCTCCCAAGTGGTATAAGTGGTACATTTAAGATTTTTTCCTTGTATCTTTCTGTAACGCTAAGAAGATATTTTTTTTCCTTTTTTTCCTTGGAAGACATGATAATAGATCTAGTTGATAGAGAATACATTCACTTTAGGTCAGTTTTTGCTTATCAATGAGCAAGTAGAAGGCCAATGTATAACTAGCATTCTTAAGGATAAGTTGTAGGGGTGGAGAAACGGGGAGAGCTCTTTGCTCTGGTTCTTTTGTGATTTGAATCTTCTAGACCTCCGGAAGCCTTTAAATAGGATCTCAATTCAGCACCTTTTATGACTTCGAAGCTCTATGGAGTTCTTTTAGGGCGACAGGGTTGAAAATATTGTTATCAGTGGCCTCAATCTCCTAGTGGCCTATGAAGCTTTTGGATAGGATTGTGCGTGGTTTGTTTTGTCTTAAGATTTTCAGGGAAAAAAAATGATTGAACAAAACTATGAAATCACCCACATTTTTTAACTGAAATCTAATCATATAAGGGAAAATATCGAACAAGAACCAAGCTAAGTAATTTGCTCCGGTTTGGATTGCTTCAATTGATTCACCATTCTTTCAGTTGTTGCTGGTTGATAGCACAGCATATCCTTGCCATTCGTTCAACCTAGAGAGCGATGGGCATATGAAAACCTGGCAGTGGAGTTGGATGAGTAGCAGCAGTATCACCAAAGTCGAGCTAAAGAGTAGCAAAGCCAAAATTGTGATTGCTGGAAGATCCCTTGATGTGTGAATCTCCTGAAATTGATAAGTTTAGCGATAGGTGAGAGTAAGTACTGCTGACAATAGGATTTCAGAGAGAATAGAAGTTGCAACTATAGTTTGGTATTCTGATTTAGGTTTATATATGCATATACGTAACAGAAAAAAAAATGAGTTTTTAAAAATTATTCGCAAGTTGCCCGCTGGCTCGGTGGTAACTTATTTACTTATTTAGCAGCTGTTGTTCAAATCCAGTGTATTGCCAGTTCCATTTATATGCGTTGTGTACAACATAAATGCAAGTTAGGCTCTTTTTTGTTTGTGGTTTTTGACATTTAAAATGGAATGAACAGTAGTTCTCTGCCTTCAGTGATTATAACCCAAGACTGAACAATTTATTTATAAAAAAAAATCCAATAAACCCTGTCTATAATCAGCCGTTTCGTTTGATATTTAGGTTCCCTTTTTTAAAAAAATTTGTGCTCAACTGCTAGACTATCTGGTCAATCCCTCTACTTGTTACCTCCCAATTCTTAGATGTGATTTTGCATGAACAGTCATGTATCGAGGAATAAGGAGATTACAGAAGAAAGAAAATGAGAAATATGGAAGTATTCGTTATGGTTCCCTGTCAGAAAGAAAATAAATGGCATTCTAGTGATTCAAATTGTCTTAGCAATATTTTCTCTTTCTTGCATCAGCCTATCCTAGTGATGTTTCCTTAATTGGTTACTCAAGGTGTTCCTTTTTGTGCTTTTTGTTATTAAGTTCTGAGCCTTGCAGAATCTTTTGCTATGGGTAATTTCCTTTATAAGTTGTTCTTGTACTGATGTATGTTTAGTTTATGCGTGTAATAAAAATTTCATCAATTTTATAGCAGTTTTAGTTCCTCACACTGTAGTCACTATATTGACAGGGCCCCAAAAGCAAGAAACAGGTAATGCAGGAGATTATTTTGAAGAGCAAGTATTACAAGGTATACTATCTCTCAGCCATCTTCTTCCTTATTTGAATGTTATCACCTTTTATTTTCTGCTATGAAGCAGTGCGTATGTTCCTAACAGTTGAGTTTGTTCCAGTGTTTTAAATAGCGGCCGCTATGCCCGCCATAGCGGCCGCTATAGCGGATTTTAGGTGCTACCGCTACGCTATAATATGTAAAGCGGTATATAGCGGATCGGGTTCATAACGGCCGCTTTAGCGGCATAGGGCCCGCTAAAGCGGCCGCTATAAAGCGGTTGGAAAGCGGGCGCTATGAGTTCAAACCTTTAAAAAGTGCAAACGGGTTTAAATAGCTTATCGGGTCGGATTCTTAAATGAAATATAAAGATCAAACCATGTTCCTGGTGAATAAGATTATAATTATTTACCTAAGATATCCTTTTTGACATCCATTTACAAATTATTTAGATTGTTAATGGATTATAGATTTTCAAGTTTTATGTCTTTTTAGTTTGCTAAATATTTTAAAGTTAATCTTAAATTCTTACTATATATTGACACTAAATATATAGGCTTGCAATACTAAAAAAAAAGAATGATTAGTTGTCTTTTCTTCAAAATCATATGTATCTTTCATAAGGTTAAATTTGCTTTTATGAAACCCGCTATGAGTTAGTTCATAGCGCCCGCTATGGCGCCCGCTATCCGCTTTCCGCTATGAGACTCTTCAAACGCTATGTACCCGCTATTCGCTATTTACAACCTTGGTTTGTTCCTTCTGTGCCAAGGCGATCCTTTCAGTTTTCGTGTGATTGCCAGGTTTTTATAGTCAAAATGAGTGCTGCAAGTGTCGATCTTGCAGTAGTTATAGCACAACTGCACTGACTTTTCTGAATATTGCCTTCTCCTATACATCCGTAAAATCAGTTAGTGGTGTTTTGCACTCGGTTGCACTTGGGCTGCTTGAAACTTTGCAAAGTTACTTGGAACACAGCTGGTCTTGCTTGTTAGTTTAACAATAGTTGCCGTATACAGAAAGAAGCATTCTTGTGATAAAGCAAACACAGAATAAGTTGAGATCTCATTTATCTTTCTTACTGCAGGCCCAAAAGGCAAAGGACAGGGAAGAAGACGAACATCTTATGGAAAAATTAGACAAAGACTTTGCATCGTTGGCCCAATCAGAGGCACTTTTATCTTTGATGCAACCTAATAAGATGAATGCTTTAAAGGCTCTATTGAACAAGAATGATAAAATACAGACTCAGAAAGAAGGATCATTTGGTTCCACAATCAAAGAACCCCTTGATAAGGTATGCAAATTCTGCAACGGTTTTGTTGCAAAAGTGTAGCTGCAAATAAAGTATGCATTTACATAGCATTAATTTTGACTCTCTATTTGTCTTTGTTGTTGAGGTTTTTTTTTGTCACATATGATTATGACTAGACAAAGCTATTCCTTCCTTACTAATTGTAGCCTAAAGATGATTTCATTATGCACAGACTACTTATCTCTGGTTGCTAGTGTTTTAAAACGGAATATTTATCGTGATCTCTTTTTTCCATCTGCTTGTTTTTTTATGCCGCTTTGCTATTCTCTTACCTCCAGGAGAAGCCCGATGCTTATGACAAACTGGTCAAAGAGATGGTTATGGACTTGCGAGCTCGGCCATCTGACAGGACAAAGACTCCAGAGGAAATAGCCCAAGAAGAGAGAGAAAGGCTTGAAAAATTGGAGGTTTGCTTCACAATCTCTTCTATGTTCTAAGACAAATCTTTTTTAGATAAGAATATACTACTCCTGCAAAATTACCCATGTACCCTGGTGCATATGTATACTGGTGCAAAATCTGAATTTTTAAATCTGCACTTCAAAAGCTCCATTTTTACATTTGTATCCATGTGCTTACAAAAATCCCTCATCAATTGATTGAATGGCTCTCCAACTTAAAGATAGGGTTTCATACTTTCCCCAGCGAAACTGCAGTTTCAAGGACTGTATATTAGAATACAGATTTCAAAGTTGGATATACCTACATAAAGGATTCTTCAGCAACATAAGTAAAAGCTCCTTTATTTTTGGGTCTTTATTTGCCTCTGATGGTGATCTCATGCTAGATGAGTTTTTCTGTTCGAAGTTTTCTTAAATGTACATTGTTTGTTTATTTAGGAGGAACGCCACAAGCGGATGCTTGCACATGATGATTCCTCTGATGATGTCAGCGATGGCGATGAAGATATCCAAAAAATGGTATCAAAGAGGTCGAGATCGATTTCTGGTGACGATCTTGGTGATTCCTTTTCTTTTGATCAGGAAACAGCAAACAAAAAGGGTTGGGTTGATGATATATTTGAAAATAAGGATGTAAATGATGATGAAGAAGAAGATGGCACATCCTCCGATGATTCAGAAGCAAACAACGAAGATGATGATGATAATGATGATGCAAGCGACAAAGATGATTCTAGTGGTCATGACTTGGGAGATATTTCAATGAGAGACTGGGAGCAAAGTGATGATGATGATCTTACTTTAGATGCAGAGGAAGAAGAAAAAGAAGAAGAAGCAGAGGATGTCAATGAGAGAGAAATTAAGCTTAGCAAGAAAATTGGTGAAGAAATGCAGAGAAAAGGTTCTCAAGATACTCAAAGGGGAGAGGTTGCTGGAAAAATGCCTCCGGTTAAGGATCGCGGACTTCCATTTGTCATTGAAGCTCCTAATAGCCTGGAAGAACTATGTTCATTGTTGGATAATCGTTCTGAAACTGAAGTTATTGAGGCCATAAACCGAATCCGTGCTTGCAATTCTATAAGACTTGCTGCTGAAAACAGAAAGAAAATGCAAGTATGTTTTCCTTACAGTACTCAATCTTTACATGAAATCCTTAATTAGCTTTCTAAAGTACATATGAGGAACTCCGACTAGCTGTTAGATACCAATAGCTGACGATTACTTTTTCTATACTTCCAGGTATTTTATGGTGTTTTACTGCAGTATTTCGCAGTTTTAGCCACTCGTAGTCCATTGAATCTCAATTTAATTAATTCACTTGTGAAGCCACTAATCGAGATGAGTACCGAGACCCCATATTTTGCTGCTATCTGTGCGCGGCAACGGCTAATACATGTCCGAAATCGACTTTGTGAAGACACTAAGATTCCAGGTTTGTATGATGAGAATTAGAATTGGTAGGAAGAAAGTGAAAGCCTGCATGAACTGTCTATTTAACGGCCACTTCTGTCTGCAGGAAAAAGCAGCTGGCCGAGTTTGAAGACGCTGCTTCTGCTGAGGCTATGGTCACTAATTTTCCCTTGCTCGGACTTTCGTCATGTTGTGATGACTCCAACACTTGTCCTCATGTGCGAATATTTGATGCGATGTCGCATAGAGTCTGGTCGTGATATAGTTGTTGGTTCTTTCTTATGTTCGTTGGTGCTCTTCGTAAGTTTTTCAGAATACATATTACTATTTGCTTATTTGTTCAAAAGTAAAACTGATAGAAAGTACTTGGAACTGCAACCTATCAAAAAAACAAAAAAGGTAATGCTAACTTATAAAACTTTGGTTTTACTACCTTGAATACGGTAATTTTGACTCAAGTACATTGCCTTCTCATGGAATATGCTATTAGTTGACAGTATATACTAAACCATTTTGACAGAGAACTGTATAGTTCTAATAGAACTTGATGCAATTTTCTGAAATCATAGGTAACGAAAGGTGACATAGAAAAAGGAAAATATTTGAGGTCGAGCTAACATTAAAAAAGTTACTATTAGTATCGGGAAGGTTTGTATGGTTTACCTTTTCTAAAATAGGTCAGTGAAAACATTTTCAGTACAATTATGTGTCCATGATTATTTTCTTCCACTGATTGATAAATTTCATTTGAGTATAATTTATTGCTAGTTTTTAAATTTTTTTTTTACCCCTTTGTTTCAATTTTCTTTTGTTACTGCATTTTCTGTTACTAACTTGCGTGCCTAAATTGCTTTTATAGGTTACTAAACAATCTCGGAAGTTCTGCCCTGAGGCTATTACCTTTTTGCAAACTCTCCTGGTGTCCTGCATGGAGTTTAAACGAGGATCAAGAGTACATTCTCAGGTATTTCTTGCTTCTTATACTTGTTTTCTGTTTTATTCTGGGAGTGAATGCTGAATACAATGTAATAATTTTCTATTACAGCTTATTAATCATCTTCTGGAGCTTAAAACACAGAAACCCTGGCTTCTTATAAATGATCGAGTGTCCAAGTTAAATCATATTGATTTTCTCGGAGCGATGGACATGCAAGGGGATTCTCCTTATTTTTTCTCCAATGATTTTAAGTAAGTCCTACTGGTTTCGTAAGCTTTCAAAAGTCTTGGACCTTTATCAATGTTCATATTACATCTCTCTGTGATTTCCATGACAGGGCTAGTGTTATAGCATCGGTGGTTGAGACTCTAAAAGGATTTGTCAGTATATATGATGGTTTGAGCTCCTTCCCAGAAATATTCCTTCCAATTTCCACTTTGCTGCTTGAAGTTCTAGAGAACCCTAACTTACCGGACTTGTTAAAAGACAATTTGCGAGATGTTATTGATTTGATAAGGAAAAAGGTGGATGAACTTCACATGCTGAGGCGACCACTCCAAATGCGGAAGCAAAAGCCGGTGCCTATCAAATTGTTGAATCCAAAATTCGAAGAGAAGTATGTTCTTATCTTAAAAACTATTGCATCTATTCTCTGGTGCACTGGTGGGAAATAGAGCGCTTCATGCAAAATCTGAACATTCATTTATGCCCTTATACAACTTAATTTTCTTACAGTTACCATGCACTTGCAAAATTCTCCCACTTCAAGGGAGCTTGAAACAATTAGAATCAAATTTCTCTATGAATTGGATGATTTCGCAGGATAAGGGTACTTTTGCAAATAGCTGCCCTTCTGAGGGGTATAAGGCAGTCTTAGATTATTTTGCGTGAGGCATATATCTGCATGCGAAAGCCCCATTATATAATTGTAACCTTCAAAATTTTCTTAGCTGAAAATTGTATTTTTTGAATACTCTGCAGCTATGTAAAGGGTATAGACTACGATCCCGATCGAGAAAGGGTGGAGAGGAAGAAGTTGAAGAAGCGTCTAAAGAGCGAAAAGAAAGGAGCAATACGTGAACTACGGAAAGACAACTCTTTCTTGTCTGAAGTGAAAGAGAGGAGCAGGATCGAACGCGAACAGGAAAGGGCGGAACAATACGGCAGGGCCATGGATTTCCTCCAAAAGCAGGAGAATGCTTTCAAATCCGGACAGTTAGGAAAAGGGAGGAAAAGGAGGAAGTGAAGCTTCTGTTCATGTTTTCTTTCGGTCTTGCTGTCTATCTTGCTGTTCGCCTCTCAAGCTCCTGAAGGTCTGTTGAATCCCTGTTTTTCTTCTGCTGATTTGTTCTCTGTTGAAGTGCATATTTAAATACCTTCATCATTAATTTTTACTGATGCATAGTGTCAACTTTTCAGGAATTTGGAGATGCAGTTATTTATATAACTAGTGCAAGAAAATACGGTTGTTGTCCGCGCCGGGAAATAAAAAGGTGCGACATGCAGTCCAACAACGAAGAGTTTTTGCAGTGTATAATACTCTCGCGGCTCGGCTTGAGGAATAGGAGCATAAAATGTGTATGATTAATTTTGCTAGCTTTAACTATTTGCTCTTCCTATTTCAGGGTTTCATGACTTTTGTCACAGTTCGCAAGTAATGCTTGCATTCGGTGGTTCACCCAAGATAGCTGTTAATTTGAGTGCCGGATCCCTTGCTTTTTTTTTTTTTTTAATTTGAATTATCTGAGAATTTATTAAGTCAACAATTAGCTGGGAAGTGTTTGAAATTTTGGAATTTAATAGAACCAGGGATAAGTTAGTAAATTTAATGAAGTGAATTTTGATGAGATCAAAATGGTTAAATTTGTGCCTGGTTTCTGTCTTCCAAGCGAGAGCAGCAATGCTAGTTTGTTATAGGTGTAAAACTTAGATCTTAACTTTTTTTTAGTTTATATTTACTCGTTTGTTTTATTAACTTCTTTTTTATTTTTTTCTGAAAATTAAAAATATTTGTAAATTTTTAAATTTAAGAGTGTAAAATTTATACCCCTTTTAAGGGGTAGATGTGTAGCATTATTCGTCAAGCGAGCCGTCCCAACTTTTCCTCTGTTTCTCTGCGAACCACAGAAAAGGAAGAAGAATACGGGGCCTACCACGTGTACTCGACTCAGCATCCACTTCTATTTTATTTTATCCCACGCGCGTCACTGCCGTCTTCCAATCGCACGTGCTCATTATCTTCTTCTACTCGGGAATTATTAGCACACAAGGGTGATGTAAAATGAGGAGATCCGAGGATTAAAATGCCTGAAATAATTTTTTTTTTAAAAAAAAAACATCTTTCTTCAGAGAGTTTGAGAACAGCATGAAAATAGTCGATAAGTTGCTACGCTAGCCTAGTCATTAGTGACTAGGACTTAAGATGCCAGTTCAATCCTCCGTCTTAGGGTTCAGTGTCGGCTAAGACTATAAGCTTGAAAATAATATTAAGGGAAAAAGAAACGCTAAACATTGGAGCAGCAGCAGCCAATCAGAATCAGAACTCTCCCGCTGCCTCCTCCGACGGCCAAAATAGTTGGCACGTGGGACCCCGCAGTTGCCCACTACTGATTTCTCCAACACTGGGATGAATGATGCTTCGCCATTTTCCCACCTATAGCACTCATTCATGTTCTAACCCACGCAACAAATCCAAGAAACCAAAGCGAAATAAATATCATATATCTGCTGTTGGATGAGTTGCTTACCGAAGTTGTACTGAGCAATTTTTTTTTTTTTTTCGAAAAGGCCCAAAAAAGGGGGAAAAAAGAAAAAAAAAAAGGAGATGCTCACCGGTGAATATGACGATCAAAAGATTACTACTGTTTGCAAGCCAGTATTCTAATTTCAGGGCGTATTCCCTCTTTCCTTCGAGCACCACTCGGGAGTAAACTAAAGCTTTTCGAACATTTTAATATATTTTAAAAGCTAAAAGAAAGTATTTTATCTCGTAAAATAAATAGTAAATAAAAGATTGTTTGTGTCGCCCTCAATGTATGAAAGCTACGCAGAGAAAGTGCGTTGGAGCGCCCCTCCTATAAATACAATACGAAGCCCCGTGCCGTGGAACGCACTTTGCCTCTTCCGAATGGCTAATTGAGTCGAGCAACCACTTCACTTCTCCTGTTCTTTAATTATCTTTTTTTCCCCTCCTTTTTCCTAATTAAATTCTTGTTAATTATTATATATAACTAATGTGAAGCAAAAGGAAGCTGTACCTCTCTACCTTCTCTCTGGTAATTAATTCTGTTTAGCATTTTATTTTTTTGGTTTCTATCCTACGTACTATGACACACACTGCTCATACTGTTTTTCTTTTTCTTTTTTTACCAGCTGGTTTGTTTCTGATCTTTGTGATCAAATTCTGCTCTTTATTATTTATTTTTTTTCCCTCAGATTTTACGAGTGTTACAAGATATGGCCTCTGCAATATTGTCGGACATAAGCGGTGAGGGGATAAAGATCAGCGTGCAGGCTCCGCTGCCACCGCCGCCTGCTCCTCGTCGGGACCTGAGGCGAAGCTGGTCGGCCAACTCTACAGCCTCAGAAGCTCCCAAGTGCGTGTGCGCTCCGGCGACACACGAAGGATCGTTCAAGTGCCGCCTCCACCGCACGCGCTCCCACGGCCGCTCCCCTCGCGCAGCAACACCGCCTCAGTCGCTGCCGCCGCCTGCTGCCTCCTCGCCGTCTGCGATCTAGGGGAAAAATGGTGGTGTGAGAGCATCACAGTTGAAGAAGAAAATCTATGTAAATCTCTCACACTGCTGCTGACGTGTGTGAAACGTGGCAAGATTTCAACAGTTTCTTCAAAAGCGAGAGCTCGAAGATCATCTATCATATACATCTGAATAATTATTGTACCTTCGCCAAATGAAACTATAATCACGAAGTTCCTGCTCGTCTACCAAGGCTTACAGAGAAATGGCTCTAGGGACCCAACAATGAGACGCAACAATGAGATGATCTACGTTTCGCTCATTAAGACTTACTATTTGTCTTGGTGATTCAAAATTCATGCAAATTCTCCAGTACAAATCCTAACATGCCGACAAAATCACATAGAACAAGCAACAGAAACACACCGCAGCAAATATTCAGATGCAGTAAGGAAGAAAGATGAAGTAATTGACACAAGCAGGGTACCAACATGAACCAACCAAGTATAATCATCTCGAAAGAAGAACTGTTATTAGTACAATTATCATCGGCACAATTTGCTTTAAATCTTGTCCGGGTCCACCAAGATCATGACTAATTTTGAACACCCACACGAATAGACCAAAAGAAACACAATACACCCGATACTTCGGCACAGCAAAAAAGAAAAAAATCTAGATTACAAATGAAATTTATATCAAAAAGAGCGTAAAAATCTCAAATTGAAAATTGAAATAGAGAAACATGTAACAATAACAATGAACAGAAAATCTTGGAAAATAAATAACAAGTAGCAAAATTTTAAAGCAGGAGAAGCTCGGCGAGAACAGCACAATCTTTTATCAAATCAGTTACATATCTTGGCCGGATGAGAGTAGCTAACATGCATGCTCGTCTTTCTATAATAAATTTGAAAACCTGCTCTCCAAATTAAGCCATAAATAAACAAAAAAAGAAGAAAAGGCTGAACCGGTGATGGGGTTCGGCAATGAAAACAGTGAAAAAGAGGAGGAAAAAACTCTTATGCTTTGGCCTCTTCAGCTGCAGCTTCGAATGTCTCTCCCGCAACTAGTTCCGGTACATCATCATCATCTTCTTCTTGAGCGGTGTTGTCATTGTTGTCGGCACCGGCAGCAGGAGCCTGCTTCTGGAACTGCTCGGCGATCCTCCTCAGATTGTCCAAGTTGTCAGGACCTGAAAAGAGAATAATGCCATTTGAGTGACTAAGCTTATTAAGCAACCAATTAAGCATCCTTCAAATGACAGATTCAGCGGCCCCGATATCGAAAGGGCCTTTACATATTCAGTGTCCCCGAAAAAATCATCTATCAAAATGTCTCTGTAAAATCTGAATTGTCATATGGAACCATATAAACTGCAGTGTCTTACCATACACCCTGAAATCATCCGATTGACGTGGGCCCATTGGTTTTGTCATAGAAAATGTTTCAGGTGATATATGAATGACATTACGTCTTCAAAATTGTACATGAACTTCCATATTATGCATGGTGATATAGGTAAGTAGTTCATTTTGAGGTTATATTGCAAATATCCCAATAAAACATGGCCTCTAGTGATTTATCCCAAAATACAAGCTACTTGTTAAGGAAAAATCGTCAAAGAGAAGTTTTATCTGCAGAACTGAAACACAGCAATTATTGATTGGTCAAGAAAAAAAAAGGTGAGTACAACAAGACAAAACAGAATACATATCATTATGAAAGTAGAACAGGATTGAATGGCGTCAACATTAAATAGCAACTGCAATTTAATGCTGCATTCAAGGTATAAAAGAAAACTAGTGAACAGCAATACTCTGAAAGCATTACATACCCAGCTGGTTAATGATCCCAGGAAGCAGATCTTGTAGTTCTGCCAAAAAGAAAATACATACAAAGGACAATTTAGAGAAAGGAAAGAAATTTTAAGATAATTTGTAGACTGAAGTAAAAAAGTAAAGAGAACCAGTGAATTTTACTACTTGAAGCCATTGATTAGTAAATGCTTATTAATGTGTAGTTTATAAAGAGATGTAAATTACTTCTTGTCTGTGGAGAACCGCTAACCACCCATGTGTTGGCTGCAATGGAAGCTTGCACTGAAAACAGAACAAGCAAAATTAATAAGAGAATAGTTGTATCTCCAACCTGCAGTCTATGTCACTCTACTACTGCAATGAAGTACAAACCTTTAGGATTCAGAAATTGGATAACAAGATCATCTTTAAAAATGTTAACTTCTTCAATAGCTGGTATGGTGTTCACTCCTACTCTTTTCAAAGTGCTTTGCAACCGTTTGTCATCAGTTGTCGTTGCCTTATGAACAGCCTTCTTCTTCCTATTTGAAACACGTGAAGGAAGAATAAATAGATTTCAGATGAAGTGTAACATTTCTTTACTTAAAAAAAAGGATTCCCGCACTGTAGTATCAACAGTAATACGTCATATCTATGCTGTATATTCTTATTGACTTCAGATGATAACAGAATGAGAACTAAAAATGGCATCAAAGGAGTAAAGTGAATTCCCTGGCAATTATACTATCAACAGTAATGGCAAATCATAACAAACGTAGTCTCTTGCCTACTTAGTTAGGAAAGTCAGGAGAAAGAAAAACAAGATTGTATTTTTGATGCTTCAACTCATAAAGAAAATGAAAATCATATCCCACAAGCCACTATAACATTTACAGTGTTACAAACAAAAAGAAAAAGAAAATTAGCTTCCTCTTGATCAATCAAAGCCACCAACAATTCGCATAACTCAACCCCATCACTTATAAGAAGTTTCATTGTATCCTTTTAAACTTTGTTTTCAGACAGTAATAAATATATTCATACAATAATAAGTGAAAATATGCAGAACCTGCGCATGCTGCCTTTTCCACCAGTGCGAACAGCACCGGCCATCTTCTTGAGCTTTTCGACATTCATCTGCATGAAAGAACATGATGAATGAGTAATCAATCTAAGGCTTTTAAGAGTTGTTGAGATCCTTATGCCACGTAGAAAGAGCACTAAAGTGGTATAAAACACAAAAAAAAAAGCTTTTCCTTCAGAACTAGATTACGATGCTTTACCCATCTCCATCCATCATTGTCATGTTCAAAAGCAGGGTAAAATTTCAAAGCCTATTACAACCTAGCCACCAACACTTGCTTTTATACTCAATGCACCGCAATTCCAGGACAGAAAAAAAAGAAAGAGTAGAGTGTCACACTGAAGAGCAAAAGCTTGCCCAGAGATGCAAAGTTGAGAGTTAAATACCGTCATATGACAATCTATAAAACTATTCCTATTAAGCACAAAGTCAAATCACTCTACCTAGATTTCTAAAAATCACAAAAATCCCTCTCGCTATCCACTGCTTAAGCAATCAAAAACAACAAACCAATAATTCGAACTGATTCTTAGATCTTGTTTTGCCGATATAAACTAAAAAATAGCATGTGCTCATTAAATAAACGAAAAATTACAATATATATATATATATATTACTAAATCCAAAGAGAAAGGCCTCTATATATAGATCTCGAGAAGCAGAAATGTAACAACACCAGATGGAGCTCGCATAGATTGAATCGAGAGAGAGAGAGAGGAGAATGTTACCTTGAGAGAGAGAGAGAGAGAGAGAGAGAGAGAGACGGGTGGGAGCGGAGAGAGGAGTGAGATGAGAAGGCGAGTGGGGAGGGAGACGATGGGGTTTTGGGGGCCGCGCTAGGGTTTCCGCTTGGCTGGAGGAAATATCCCCTTCATTTTATAGCACGGAGCGTTGTCTTCGTGGCGTTCTTAGATTAGTAGCTTTCCATGTTTCCTATTGTGGGTCTCGTGCAAAGAAAAGCACGTCGTACGGCAATGGCGCTGTGTCAACCGTCGATCCTGCATCACGATTCGAGTAAACGGTGGATTTTTTACTAGTCCGGCCCAATAAACCCAGACCTAAACAGGCCCAGTCCGTCCAAAACGGGCCGGGCCAACGCCTCAGCCTGGTGGGACCCAATTCGGTCTATTTATTCGGCCCTTTTATTAGAAATTGAAAGGAGAGATGTTTGAGGAGAGGCGGCGGATGGTTGAAAATTTGAAAAAAAAGGAAAGAGGCCGTTATATGGAATCGTGCCTGGACCCTGGAGTTGAGATTTTTACGCTCGCCGTTTTTTAAGGTATTACTTGTTTCAGACAGTTTTGTAAATTTTAAATTTTTAGATAGTAAATTTTATATTGCATAGATGTGAAATTTTTTGCTTCGAGCACAAGCAGTTCCCAGAATTTGCCAGCTTTTACTACGTTAATTTCACCTGCACGTTACAGTAAAGATCCCCAAACTCGTGCAATTTTCTTTCACAGACACCAAATTGCTTTGCTTTTATTTTCGGAGACAAACTTTCTCAGAATTTTGAACCATGAAAGCAATAAAAGAGAAGTAAAAACTGGCTGCTCCAGAACAGCTTCCTTACAAATGGATCATGAAAAATGCACCATAGAATAATACTCTGCCGCACACTTATTCATTTCTTTCTTAAGGTATAGCTGTGCAAAGAAACTGAATACACAATAATAGCTTCCAATCTCAAAATTCAAACAAAATTCAGAAACCATCATTAACAATACAAAGAGAGCAGACCTGCCCAAAAATCCGAAAAATAAAAAGAACTGAACAGACACCGGCACTAGTTTTAACAGTAGCAGAAACACAGCTATGTGCAGCAGACCCAGAAAAGATGAATTCACATCTGTGCAAGATGCTTGGCATTCGCAATTGCAGAGCGCGCAGTAATCTTCGGCCTCCTCTACGCCTCTTGTGCCTTCATAGCCATCATTGAACTGCACAAAGCACAAAATATTCCATATAGGTGCAAACTTTGCTCAAAATGAGAACAATCAATCTCGATCAGTCAAGCAACTATTACAGATCCGGTAATGCAAGTAGTAAAATTATATGCTTAAAACGAAGAACAGCAGGTTTAAAAAGTCAGTAGGGTCTCCCTCAGAAAAGCTTTAGATTACAACAAAGTGTATTCAGACAAGGCTGAAACTAATGATGTTTGATTCAATCATCGGGAGCCTCGTGAAGTGAAGAAGAATAAAAGCTTATGAGCTTCATATAAAGATGAAGTAAGAATAAAAGTCCAGCTCAAACTAGAAATGAAGCAACTACAACAGTTAATTACAGTATAAGAAGCTACTAGAAACCTAGGGAGAAATGAAAAAGTAACGCTAAATCCCTCCATCAGGGAAGAGAATGAAAAGAATCTTAAAGTATGTTTCAGCATAGAAAAAAGGATCAAAATCATTCTTTTATATAGCGATAAAATTATCCCTCAGGATCAGAACATGCCATTCATCACATGATTTCAGCCCACTACTTTAATCCATATGAGTGATCTTCATAGGGATTCAAATCGCCTAATCAGCCATCAAATAAAAACTATATCTTTAGAAAAGATAAAGAAGGAAAAAACAAATTTCAAAAGCAAAACGTTAAATCCGGTCTCCTCAGTTCAGGTCTCCATGAATCCTCCGCATTGCATAGTAAATGCCTCGGAAGAACGAAAGTTTTTGATCTGATCATCATCGGAAACCAAGCTACAGCAAAACAAAAACAAAAAAAACAAAAACCCCAAAAAATGGGGGGCCAAAACAGAAGGGAAAAAAAAAAAGGATTTTTCTTTTTTTGATTTTTTTGGGTTGAGATGGGTATTCTCAGTTCAGGTCTCCAAGATTGATTCCGCATGAGTGGGATAAAGTTCACCACCCTCAGAAGATCGCAAGTATTTGCTCATCCTCGAATACAACCCATTAAATGCACAACAATAAGAAGAAGAAGAAGACATAACAGAGAAGGATGCCAAAGTGAGAGTTAAATACCCTCATATGACAATCAATAAAGCTATTCCTATTAAGCACAAAGTCAAATCACTCCACCTAGATTTCTAAAAATCATAACAATCCCTCTCGCTATCCAATGCTTTAGCAATCAAAACAAAAAACCAATAATCCGAACTGATTCTTAGATCTTGTTTTGCCGATATAAACTAGAAAATAGCATGTGCTCATTAAATAAACGAAAAATTACCACAAAAAAAAAAAATACTAGATCCAAAGAGAAGGGCCTCTATATATAGATCTCGAGAAGCAGAAATGTAACAATACAAGATGGAGCTCGCGTAGATTGAATCGAGAGAGAGAAAGAGTGGTGGGAGCGGAGAGAGGAGTGGGAAGAGATTGGGAATGGGGAGGGGGAGACGATGGGGTTTTGGGGGCCGCGTTAGGGTTTCCGCTTCGTTCGACGAAACATCCCGTTCATTTTATAGCACGGAGCGTTGTCTTCGTGGCGTTCTTAGATTGGAAGCTTTCGATGTTTCGTGTTGTGGATCTCGTACAAAAGCACATCGTGCGGCAATGGTATGGCGCTGTGCCAACCGTCGATCCTGCATCACGATTCGAGCAAACGGTGGATTGGGTTCGATTCGATTTTTAATAGTCCGGCCCAATAAACTCAGACCTAAACAGGCCCAGTCCATCCAAAATCGGGTCTGGTGGGACCCAATTCGCTTTATTTATTCGGCCCTTAGAAATTGAAAGGGGTTCCTGTACCTTCCCAGTGGCTTGTAGAAACCGTTAAGATTTCGTTCAAAGTCTTACGACGACCGTTGACCGCGAATAAAGGAGATACACGTGTTGTTCAACCACCGTGCCCCTGCAATGTACGAGATTCGAAGGCTAATGATCAAATTAGATTAGCTTAGATGGCTTTTAATGCTTTTTCTTTTTTTTTTTCCCCACACTTTATTCCCCATGCATGGACCCAAAACTGGTCTTCAGCTACCGCACGCTCTTTCCAAAAAGCATTAAGCATCCACCAACTTCTTCAAAAAGCTTGGGCCAAAATTTTCCTCCTCCAATCCACCCTCAGTATGTTTTTCTAAAGCTTTTTATACTGATGTGATCACATCTTATAGCATTCCTCCAACCTTTTGTCGATTACAAAAGCAAATAGAGAATAATATTTGATTTTAAATTTAATAAACTAGAATGACCTCTCCTAGATTTGCAAAGTCAAAGTTAATAGGATAAAGGAGGGGAAAAGTAATGTCTCTGGCAAGTAGTATGGTTGATAGGGATACTGTATTTTGCAAAACTTATCTATTTGAGAAGCAAAATGGTTTTTTAGTTATTAGGGCTCGTGTGTCCTGCTTGAACTCGCCTAGCAGAACTGGCGAGCTTGGCAACTCGCGAACGCCAAGTGCTTCGGACATGCTGGCGTGCTAGACAGGAAATTCTATGTGAAAGTGTACAGATTGACTAAGGAGTTGTTTGTTCACAAGCTCGATTTCACACCGAAGGTCTGAGAAATCAGAGTTTGTGAAACTACGAGCCCAATGTATTCGCTGACTCGTTTGCTAAAAATTTCTAAAAGATCAAATTTTCTAACTACGGTGTGAAGATGAAATGAACCTTTGTTGACCTTGAAAGAACGGAAATGTAAATGTGAAGCTTTCCTTTTACAGCTGTAGTGGAATACTTCTGTAACTATTTTAATTTTAAAAAATAATAAATTAAGAACTTCTTCGAACAGTTTTACTCGAATGGGTAATCGGCGGGTCCTTTCCCACTACAATTGAGTTCAGTATGAAACAGTTGTTTATGTTCGCACGCGCGTGTGCCTAAGAGAGACAACTTTTCTTTTTAATTTTTGAACAACAAATAAAGCTGCAATCAAATCAACTCATCTCCTCTTCCCTGAACTAATCCATCACAAAACCCCACAAAAAAGAAGAAGAAGAAAACCCTAATAATTAATGGATTCGGATTACTTGCTCACATCACATAACACCCAACAGTGTTATCCTCATTGAAGAAGTCGGTAAACCCTGAAGCTGGCGACTGCATCGGCGGCGGCGGCGGCGGTGGCAAGGGGCAGTAGACCTGGGGCTCATGATGAGCCCCGTTGTACTGATACCCATACTGCATAGGAGCAGAGTAAGCGTTCACGGCCGCATAATAGGGCATAGGAAACATAACAGGCTGCATTTGACAGTACACCTGTTGCTGATTAATCCCCATTGGATTGTTATCAACACTTCTTTCCACCACACTAATCGGGTTTACGCCGTAGCTAACCTGCGGAATAGCTGCCACAATTGTTGGATACATGATTTTAGATTCTTCAGAAACAGAGCACTCTTTTCCTTGTTTGGTTTTCTTCTCTCTCTTTTCTACCTTCTTTTTTCCACCTTTATTTTCATCGCTTTTGCTATCATCAGCCATTTTCTCGGGCCAGTTCCCTTCCTTTTCCTTTTGTTTATCGCCGGCTTTCTCTGCTTTGTCGTCGGAGCTCCTCTCTTCGTTCTTTGGCTTCTGGGTCTCGTCGGGTAATATTTCTGCGGTCTTTCCTATCTTCGCCAGTTTCCTTATGAGTGTTTTCGTGTCGACGGTGCCGATAACAGTGATCTTCGGAAGGGTTGGATGTATCTCTGTTTTCAACACACCTGAAGATTGATAGGAGTTCTAGTTATCAAACAGAGCAAAACACAAAGCATTAAAAACAGAGTACGAGGAGCATTAGTAATTAATACAGCATAAAGAAGTTATAGAGAACGAAAACTAAATGAATGGATAGGTGAGGATTAAGACCTTTGATTCTCATTGCTTTCACCACCTTTCTCTTGCACCCCTCACAACAGTTCACAGTTACCTGCAAATCAACTCTCTGCACAAAGTGATAACAATTAGTTTCGAAAGAGATCGAGATCGAGATCAAGAGAGAGAGGGGGAGAGAGAGAGAGAGATAGCTCACCTTAAGGTCTTCTTCCTTGGCCATATCTCTTGTTAATGTTGAAGAGGAAGAAGAGGACGAAGCTTAATTATTTGAGGGTTGTTGGGATGTCCCCTGAGGAGAACAGGGGAAGCACAGGAGGAGTTTGAGGACAGAGCATAAACAGAGAGAATAGCCAAGTCCAAGTTGTGGTTGCTACATGGTGTTGTCCTGGGGCTTTATATATATGCACACAGGTTCTGTGGGGCTAGTTTAGTAATTTCAATGCATGTGGACTTTATTTTTATTTATTAGTTTTGGGCACATATTGGGACAACTCTGGAAATGTACGTTAGGGTGCCTAAAAAGGCTAATGGTATTTCTCTGTGTCCTATTTTTGCCCTCCTGATTCTCTATTAAGGCACCAAGAGTCACCATAGTTTGAATGTGAAATTTCTCACATGTTAGGAGTATTTTAGACAAATTGCTAATCAAGTTGCTTAGGCTTTTACCCTCTATGATTAGGGAAAAGGTTTGAGGCCTAATGTGTGGAGCGGGATGCATTGGAATCAGCAGCTGCTTCTGAAGAGAAAAAAAATAAAAAATAAAAGGCTAAATTACATAAAACTTTTCTGTCAATACCCGTTTTTTTATTTTTTTCCCTGTCATTCAAAAATCTACATTTTTGCCCCCCTTAAAAAATAAAAATTGTTCACAGGAGGGTACGGTGTGACAAAATGATCAAAATGCTCTCATCTTCTTCATCTTCTCCTCCCCAATCTTGCTCATCCCGCATCCCGCACCCTCGCCCGCGCCTCCCTTGACCCCAACTCCGACTTCGTGCGAGGGCGAGGCGGCGGCCGAGGGCATATGTGTGGGCATCAATGAGAGTTTCAGGAGTATTTTGGGCATAAAAAATAAGATATAAACGGAACTCTAACGGAACACTGACGGCAGGGGGGTGAAGTGAATATTTTTTATTTTTTAAGTGGGCAAAATGTAGGTTTTTGAATGACAGGGAAAAAAGTGAAAAAGCAGGTATTGATAGAGAGAATTTTCTGTAATTTAGCCAAAAATAAAATATTTAAATTTATAAAGATTGTTATTCTTAAAATCTCATATTTGTAATAGGAGTATTTTGGGTCATACTGTACTCAGTTAGATTCTCATGAAATGTTTACAGGGTCATTTTGGAAATATCTTAAGGACAACTAGACGTTGATTAACTAGAAATATTTGGTTACAACCGGTACTTAGTATTATTAGATTAATGAACTATGCATATAATTAGGATTAATTTATCTCAAAGTATTATGGGGAGGCATCGTACAATAACAAAAGGAAGGCACATACGTGAGGAGAAGTGCAGCACAGTCTAGCATAGGTGAGAATAAAGTCCCTAGCCAACTTATAAGCAAGATTGTATATACATACATTGCTTAATTACAAACAAATTTGATAACTTAACCGCTCAAAGAATATGTCTACTATTTAGTTTTTTAATAAAACTCTGTATACGATTAATTCTTTCTTATATTATTATTTTTATTACTGGTGGTTAAATTCATAGCCATCCTAAATGATGCTGTAGAAAATTTCGGCAAGTGGTGTCTTTTGTGATTGAATCCTCTCATATATGTGTAGCTAAGGGGTTGAAGTTTGGGACGCATCTTTTGAAATTCATCTTATCTAAAAAGTTTGAGAGTATGCTCTGCTTTGTTAAGGGATATGATGATTAATTAATATTATTTATTGAAATGTCCTGTTCGTAGGCGCAAGGAGTTGGTTCCGATTGGGCCGGGCGCGATGCGGACGCAATCGAGGAGTGGGTTCGAGCGAGCGCGAACGACAAAACCGGCGTAATCTCGTACACAGATATAAGCGCACGCGTCACAATCCTCGTCTCTCCTTCTCCTTACTCCGCAGCAGCGGCAGCAGTAGCAAGCAGCCACCAACATCAAGCATGGCGGCTGCGGCGGCGTCATCGTCGTCAGCGTCAGCGTCAGCGTCAGCGTCAGCGTCAGCGTCTCCCTGTTCTCCTCTGGTCCGCGTCAGCGAAGTCCCCGGGCGGGGCCGGGCCCTGGTGGCGAGCCGGCGCATCCTTCCGGGCGAGGTGGTGCTCGCCGACTCGCCGCTCCTCCTCTACCCTTCCTCCCTCGCCTCCCTCTCCTCCTACTGCTCCCGCTGCTTCCGCTCCCTCTCCCCGGCCCTTCTTCCTCCTCCTCTCCGCTGCCCCTCCTGCTCCCTCGCCCTCTTCTGCCCCTGCTGCTGCTGCTCCCACTCCCACCCCGTCCTCCTCTGCCGCGCCCTCCCCCTCCTCCTCTCGAAAGCCTCCTCCTCCCTCTCCCCCGACCTCATCCCCTCCCTCCTCTTCCTCCTCTCCGCCTACTCCCTCCCCCCCCCCCCCCCTCCCTCCTCCTCCTCTCCTCTCCTCCTCCTCCTCCGCCTCCGCCCCCTCTTCCTCCCCGCCCGAAGCCCTAGCCCTCCACTCCCTCCTCTCCTCCCTCCATCTCCCCCGCGACCTCCTCCCCGACTCCTTCTCCCCCGACCTCACCGCCGCCCTCCTCGCCAGGGACAGGACCAACGCCTTCGCCCTCATGGAGCCCTCCGGCGCCGCCCCCGCCCGGGGAGTCCGCGCCTACGGGATCTACCCCGACGCCGCCTTCTTCAACCACGACTGCCTCCCCAACGCCTGCCGCTTCGACTACGTCGACGGGCCCGGGGACCGGAACGCCGATTTGACCGTCAGGGCGCTGCACGAGATCCCCCAAGGGAGGGAGGTGTGCATCAGCTACTTCCCCGCCAACTGGAGCTACAAGGAGAGGCAGAGGCGGCTGCTCGAGGACTACGGATTCCGGTGCGAGTGCGATCGGTGCCGAGTGGAGAGCCAGTGGAGGGACAACGACCGCGACCAAGACGATGATGAGGAGAGGATGGAGGAGGGTGAAGGAGCAGAGGAGGAGGGGGAACAGATGGAGGCGGAAGAAGAAGGAGAGGACGAGGACGAGGACGGGGACGGGGACGGGGACGGGGATTTCCCTCATGCTTACTTCTTTGTGAGGTTCCTTTGTGATAGGGAGAATTGCGGAGGGACGTTGGCTCCTCTGCCGCCGTCAGCAGATGGTACGTTGTCGAATGTATTGGAATGCAATGTGTGTGGGCGGTTGAGGAAGGAAGAAGAGGAACTCGGTGGGGACGGCAATGGAGATATGCTTGACGAGTGAACTGCGGTGCAGGATCTGGGGTAAAGGCTCTTTCTTTCCTTGTCTCAGACTCTCAGCTGCTTTTATTTCCTATGCAACCTTGGTAAGTAAGCATTTACCTCTCAATGTGTAGGAGGTCAAAGGAATATATGGAATACTTGATATTTGGGAGAATACTTATATTTCAAAGTGTATAATCTTACATTTATATCTCCATTTCATATTGGAGTATAATTAACATCGTAGAGTTTCGAGATATTCAATTTGTCAAATTTCTATGAGAATATAACAACACTCAGCTTAGTTTGGCATGTCCTGGGGAAAATATGTCTTATTGGAACTAGGATGCATGCAAAGAGAATTTGCTATTTACACCTTCCCTTGGCAGCATAAGAATTTTAGTACCTTCCAAAGTTGGAACAAGATGTTGCGATATGCACGCCTGCTCTACACCTGTTAATTATATGTTCTTGCAATTTTGAATGGAAAGTAACGGTGTGATAAAATGCCTATTTTAGGCCATCTACAACCTAATTTTAAGCCATCTCACTTAGTAGTCAGTAGAGTTATTAGTTGGCACGATTCTACACTTGGAGATACTGCTGTGGTATGCTTTTAGTGAATTTGGGACTTCTATTTTAAGTTTACCAACATGCCAGTCGGGGGAAATCTTCCTATTTCTAGTGCCGGGAGAAATCTTCTTTATTATGATATTTGCATACTTCTCTGTTTAGCTAATTGTTTTTGCTTCTGTATGTAATAAGTTTCTTTTTGCTTGAACCAAATGTGGGATGGCATATTCTTCTCCCTCATTCAAATGGCCTAATAAATTATTTACGGCATTATTTATTCATTGGAGATTGGAACATAGCGCTACCCTAATGGAACTAATAATACGTGTGTGGCATTTTCCGCACTTACATAGCTACAGGCTATAAGAAGGATATTTCATCATTTATTTTTGATAACTTCTTAGTTCTAACGTTGATTGCAGAAACCATCAACATATTTTACTTTTGGCAGTCAGTAAAATGATGAGGTAGCCCGTTTGTAATGTCTTTTGGCTTCCTTATCTACTGATTGACAATGAAAGTAGGAATGCTTTTTGCTGAACTTCAGTATCCTGTGGTACAACAAATTTTTTAACCAGAGGATATGATATTTGAGCTAGTTTTTAATCACTTCAGCCATTTAATTTCATTCACACTAAAACTTATAGTTACGTATTTGGTCTTTTTGCTGACTTGACATTGGAGCCTTTATTTTTTTCTCAGGATTTTTTACTTAATGAGCAAAGTAGCTGATGTATCGGACCTTTGGCGTCAGGGAGAGAGTTGAAAGTACAACAATTGGCATCATTCTGAAAGTAAGAAGCAGATGCAGCTGCTGAAGCAGAACCAGAAGCGAAACACTAGCTCTGTTTAACAAACTATATAGGGTAGTGAAGGTTTTGAGGGGAACCTTATTTATGTATTAAATACCTGAGAATTCAAAACATACGAGAAGCAGCTGTAGGTCAGTAGAGAGTTACTTACTGTTCCCCCTCCAATCCCACTTTTTCCCCCCTTTCTCTAGAAGTAGGTCAGTTTTGGGTGATTGCACTGTGCTCTTTTAATTTAAATCTATTTTATTTTTTGATGCTTGCGGTTTCTCGCACAATGTACTGTTTGTGTTTGGGTAACAAAGTGAAGTATCTTGGAGCAGTTAAAAATGGCCTCAGGTCCTTACGGCAGAAGAATCTTTAGTAGGAGATCTTTCATTTTTATTTTTCAGGTGAATGTGTCAATGGAGTATTCTAGGAAGGTAAGCCTGGTGGATGGATCCAACCCCGGTGGTCCTGCTGGGCAAGCCGATTTTTGAGTGATGGATTTCGGTTCAGTCTTCTTAATATCTCCATCCAAAGCTGAGAATGACGACAGCTCTCCTGCACCGCCTTCTGCCAGTGGTCAAAGTCAAGCAGGAGCGAATGTTGCAGAACTCGTGGTTGCACGTGGGTTTGCTACCGTAATCAGACACCGAGATTTGAAGAGCGTCAAACTATTATGATGCTTTGCGGGCAGCTGAGTCACGCGTCATTAGTGGAAAGAAAGGGATTCATTCTGCCAAGGATCCTCCGGTGATGCACGTTACTGATCTAACAACAGTATGGGGCTTTCCTGTTTGGAGATATTTATGTATGCACCTCTGTATGATTGCTACTGTAATCAGACACAGAGATTTTGAGGAGCGCTTGTAACTATTATGATGCTTTGCTGGCAGCTGAGTCACGCGCAATTAGTGGAAAGAAAGGGATTCATTCCGCCAAGGATCCTCCAGTGATGCACGTTACTGATCTAACAACAGTGTGGAGCTTTCCTGTTTGGAGATATTTATGTATGTATTTCTGTATGATTAGCTATTTACATTATGTCCATGCGACATCTGAGTCTCCGTTTACACCCTTCAAAACCTTCAGTTCTTGCTCATACACCTTATTACTTCCAAAAATTCCCCAATTTTTGCACCATTCTAACAAAAACCAACTTCCACCATGAATTTATGACTCCTAACTTGATATTTTCTAACGAAGTGCACTTCTGAAGGGTATATATGAGAATTCAGAATTTATTGAGGTATATATGTAAATAGATGACTTTGCAGGGATGCATATGTTTGTAAAGGCAAGATCCCCTACAGTTTTTTTTTGTTGTTTTCTAGTAAAATTGATCTTCTTAGTGTGATGAGACTAACATCTTATTTTATCCAGTCATCAGCGAAGAAAGCAAAAGACTTCTTGCCATTTTTTCTACGTTCTAAAAGTCTCCCAGCTGTTATGGAATACGTCCTTAGTGGCCACGTTGATCCCAAAGGAGACATGCACCATTGCCTTTTCCTTTTCTGGTGTTAGGTGCCCTGGTAGGGATGAGCCTTTTTCGGACGAAGCAACTATTCTAATGAGAAGGAAGGTTCTTCGTAGGGATGTCGAGGTGCTTACTTAAACCTCTGTAAATAATAGTACTGAGAAAAATACCATCATTTTCAATGAAAGATTTAATTAGTCAAATTATGTAATGAGTAAGAGACAGAGAGTAGCAAAATATTAAAAAATAGAAATGGTATAGGATGAAGATATCTAAACAAACATCATCTCCGATCAGACATTTTTATAACTATACTCTGTACTCGGTACTCGCACATGGTATGCAACTTCCGGCAATCGCCACCAGAGGAGTATGTAACCACATGCTTTTCCGGTGGCGGTTGCTGCTACAATTGAGAACATCGGAGGAGGAAAGATTGGAATCTTTTGAATTTTTTTAAGCCTTTCAAAGTATAAAAATGGTGCCTTTGAAAGTGCAGTTCTTAAAAAAAAAAGAAGTCCTTATCCTTAAAAAAAAAAAAAAAAAAGTAACTACAAATCTCTTTCTAGTTTATCATGCTTCATCTTGTCTCGAGATTATCTCTACCCTTTATTCATATAGGTATGGGAAAACTATGTTGAGGGCCAAGTAGACAATGGTTCCAACACTGAAAACAAGCAGAAGAAAGTTCTAAAGGTACCTGCTGCTCTACTAAAATTAATTTGCAGTTGTGTCTTGTTGCGACTAGTTGATACGCTTTTTTCTTTTTTCTTTTTTTTTCCCGCAGGTTGTGGTTACTGAGGTCCTTGGCAGTGGCAATTTTCCTTATCACCAGGGGGTCACCTTACCTTTGGTCTGTATTCAATTAATCTTCCTCTCCCTGCTTTCTCTTCTTTTCACAGTTGTTGCAACTGGCGTCACCTAGGATATAGCAGGACGGCCGTGTTGGACCCCTCCTCATTCTCAAAGGCAGAGGCACATTGCTAAAGTGAAACATCCATTTCCTTCTATTGATGGTTTTCCTTAACTGGATCCCACCATATAAGTCATCAGCACGTCAGAACTTCTAATGTTCAGATCTTTAACTGAACTCGACCCCTTTGTTGGAATCAGTATTGTTACTAAAAGTATATATAATTGGTAACAAGTTTTATGGTCAGAAATTCGATATCCTTGAACATATGTTTTAGATAGAAATAATTATCGCCTACATTGATTCAATTTGAAACTGGAGATGCGGAGTAGCTGCTGAATGATGAACATTTAGCTGCTTTAGTAATATGTAGTCAACATTGATATTTCACTAAGGATTGCTTTGCATAATTTTATACATGCTTGTAATATACAGTTCAGTTACTTGCATTGATTTTATCATGATTTTTACCAATCCTTTAGTTATTTTCCTTTCATATGCATTTTGAAGATTGTCGATGGACCTCGAGGGGCTGTTCAATCACCAAATGACAAATTTGAGATTCCCTACATTGACTACGGGAATCAGGAAACGGTTCCCTACTGTTGCTTACGGTCTCTAGACTCAGTTTCTTCTGAGCCTGCTTTGGCCCAACTATGCAAACTAGCATACATTTAACTGCCAGATATAGAGGACGACTTTTGGCTATGGCTTATCTGAGTGAGCGCACTTTAAAGAGCTCCAAAGAGTTGAAGGCTATAGTTGAAGATAAAGATAGTTCAGGTGGGAAAGTTAAAGGACAGGGGACTGGAATAGTTCTTGCCTTTTACTCTGGTAGATGAGGAAGATGATACTAGCATTAATGCGGCAATGCTGAAGGTTCGAGAACTGTCCCTATCCTTTGATTGCTTATTTATTTATATCTCGCAATATTTACATGTATGTCCCAGCAACATTATGTAATTACAATTATATGCTTCAAAATCCAAGTTTTCGTGTATGCCCTGCAAAAAATTAATTTCTTGTACTTAAAAATTAGCAAAAAATTCATGTATATCATTTTTGTAAGAAAGCGAACCTTCAAGGTTATATAAGCAAAAGTTTTGCAGGGGTATAAACAAGATTCATGATTTTGCAAGAATGTATATGTAAGTCTCTTTGATATGAATATTGTTGTTGTTTCAGAGCTTGACGTGCAAAACTATTTGTTCCATTTGAATCACAGACTTGAATATTATACAAAAATTTTAGGCATGTTGGTTTGATAAAATTTGTTGAGAAAGTACTTAAAAATTAAACTTTTGTTGTAACCTTGCAGGAAGGACTTGCTAAGTTAGAAACAAGGAAGAGATGGGACAGCAGAGAGAAAAAGGCAGCTCTCAGTAGTTTCGAAGAGTTCCAGGAAAAAGCTAAAAAGTAGAGTTTTACAATGTGGCAATATGGTGATGTCCCATCAGATGATGAAGATGCAGCTCCACCAGTGAGGAAAGCTGGTGGCCGTCGATAGACAACACTTCAAAACCAAAATCAGTGGTAAAACTCTTTTTTAGGCTTGATGAATTAATATAGAAGAGTAATTGAGGAAGTGCGAACTTGGAGAGATATTTCCTCTATTTTCCTCTAGTTTTCTTTCTTCTTCAATTCATTTTTCAGAGTGACATTAGTTTTTCACATATCCAAGTAAGTCCATTTCCTAATGCCTGCCACAGAGAAATACCATAACTGGTGACTCTATGTCCGTTATTGTCCTTCAATTTAGTTTTCAGTTATTATTGAGAAAACATTAGTAAATTTTGTTACATTCAATCAGATAGTATTTTTGACTCAATGAATCATAATTATAATTTTGATGCATTTCCTAGTTTATTCAGCAACAGAAATGTATTCTTTTGGTTTTATTTTAGATGCAACTATATTCCATAATTTTGGGATGAACCATCTGGTTTGTAGTTTTGCATAGTGTTTGATTCCCCAAGTTACGTCTCTGGTAATAAATCGTAGTTCAAGTAAGATTATACATTTTTAATTAATACTAAAGCTGAAATTCAAATTTTCACTTGGATCTCTACTGCTCCATTTATTCTAGATACTATTTACATTGGTCTTCTTCATCACCATTGTAGCAAAGATATCATGACACATAATTGAACACAAACTTATCTAAACTTCAATATGGAAACGGCCAGTCACATTACAATTGAATGTTCTTTCGGTTAATAAGTGCACTTCCCTTAACTTTATTCCTGCCTTTTGGTTTAATTCTGTAATTTTGTCTATTGAAGTTATATCTTGTCTTTAGTAGCTTTCAATATTGTCGTTTAACTAACTAATCGAGTTTTAAGTGGAGTTTGAATATACAAGGCATTGTTTGCTGATAAGTAAAATATTATTATTTAGTTCTTTAAAGTCTCTAGTAGCTTTCAATATCATCTTTTAGGTAGCTAATTGAGTGTTAAGTGCTGTTTAAAGATACAAGGCATCTGGTAAGTAAAATATTGTTGCTCATTTGGTGGATAGGCAACTAAGACAACTATTTTTCAAAAGGAGGATAATTGTTTATATAAGTGGTGCTACTTTTAGAAACTCGTAGAGTAAACATCTGAAGAGTCTATGAGTAGAATAAATATCTTAAGGGAATATCAAAACAATGTAATATTTTTTCAGTGGAAGTGTTTTCTGGTTTGCATGGCATCAGGCCTAACCTGTAGTCATTTATGAGAGTTCAGATAATCTTGATTCTTATTTAACTATTGCACACTGAAGTATATAGAAGGTACTAGCTTCTTGCTTTTTCATAATTAAGGAAACACAAGGAGTTTCTTTTTAACTTAAAGATTTCTAGCCTGTTTACATGTAGTTTTTTCATGTTTGTTGTCATTTTATAAGCTATACCTAAATAGCCATATTTCGCCCTGAAATTCAGTTCTATTAATTTCTCAAAATTCAGCAATGATGGACTTGTTTTTTTTTTTTCCTTCTTTTTTTCCCCCAAACTTTTGTTGTCCTTTCCCACACTGTCAACTAGGTACCATCCCCACTTTTAAGATCTCTACAGTATACATACCAGAGCCTAACTTAGGTTCTTTCTGTATCTTTCTTTAAGAGGTTAAACCCAACCATATGTTAATCCCACATTCCTTGCTCCTCTTTTAAATTCTGTGTATTCTTGTTTCTTCATTGTATTAAAGAATTGATAGAATGTTCAAAGATCTCTCACAAACAGAGAGTTAGCAGAAAACAAGCATATATCATTTCTATATGTAGTAGTTAATCATTCAACAGTTAGAACCTTGGATTCCCATAAAGGAAAGAGCATCTATAACTGGAAAAAGCTACACTCAAAAGCTTATACCCTAGACCAAACAAAAGGCACTATTTTCCTTTTCTTATTTTCTTTTTCTTTTTCTTTTTTTTTCTCTCCTCCACAATATGGTGTTTCTATTCCATCTAATCTCATGAGATCTATCCTACTGATCTCATAATCAATACTCTAAATAACTCCTATCAAGCATATCTTGGTAGCTCTTCAATGAATCCTGTTTCTGTAATCTCATCTGTTTATGAATCTTCCTTATGAACATGTCAGCTACGTGGTCGATCTCGTCCTCGAGGTTGAACTCCTGTCGCGAGTTCCTTACCAACTCTATGACTGAACCCGTGCTCTCGACAAGTCCATCATCTTCTTCGTCCTCATCATCCAAATCGAATAGGGAATGCGTGAGGTCAGGGTAGTCATCATCATTGTCGTCGTCTTCAATGTAGTCGACAAATTTTAACTCCTCATAATTAGCTCTCCTTTCATCTTTCGATGAATTATGGAGCACGATTGCCTTGTTGTTGTTTTCATTCGTAGGGCCGCTTAATCTTACTTTGTCTTGGCTCATCAATGCATGGATCTTGTGAGAGATTGTGCTCATCATGACCTTCTTGTTCCGCAAAAAGCCTAAGATCATGAGCCTTGTCTTAAGTGCCGCCGTTTTGTTCTTCACTGCCATCGACTTGGCCTTCACGACAGCCGTGATGAGAGTGACTATTTGCTTCAAGAATGTGGAGGCCTTGTTCTTCATCTTCGAGGAGATGGAAGTGGATGATGTTTGCAAGGGAAAAGATGAGGTTAGAAACAATTCAACTTAAGAGTGAAGAGGTGTGATGTTTTGGCATGGAGTAGCGAACGAAGGATTTGTGGGCCAACACAATATTGAGACTTATTTTTGAGTTGAATTTGTTGAGGTAAATTGTGAGATGATAATAAGTAAGAAGAAGAAGAAGAAGAAGAAGAAGAAGAAGAAGAAGAAGAAGAAGAAGAAGAAGAAGAAGGGTAGGTTGTTGATTTGGCATGGAACTTGCCTTGAGGATTCTGATAGGTATTTATAGAGGATAGAAGGGTGGGTTTTGGCTCCAAATTATGGTGGGAGTAGAAGGAGAGAAATAACTCAAAGCTAGGTGGAGCAGGCACTAATAAAAGGTGAGTGTGAAAGCAAATGTTATTAAGGCAAAGCCAAAAAAAAAAAAAAATCAGGACAAAAAGGAAACAACCAGGAAATGAAATTAGGTAGGGTAGACACTTGGCTCAATGTGATGGGCTGGCTGTAACTCAAAAAAGCCTTGAATGGTTGAATTATTAAATACTGGGGAGCTCAAGGGAGTTGTTTCCTTCTTCTTCATTTTTCTGTAACATACATAGGAAAAACAACCCCACACTTCTACAAGCTTGATGTTTTGATGATGATCACAAGTTGTTGGTGTTTTCCTTCTTTTCCTCTGTTCCTTGATATATATATTCTCCCTCACACTCCCCCTACCTTCTAAGTTTGGAGCTTCCCTGGAACTTATTGCTTCTTGCTTACAGCTAGCAACTTTATCTTTCGCACCATACTGATTTCTTTACAAGTTTCCTACCTTTGGTTCTCTGCTTCATGTTCCTTTTTCTTTCTTCGCTTTAAAAGTTGTGCATATGAGGTAATTTATTAGGCACTGGCTGGCTGCTAACCAACTAAAGCACAGTTAGCAAAATCCAGACGTTTAAATCTGTCGAGAAAATAGGAATATGGTATGAAGACTTCATTCATTCAGCATAGCAGATATAATGCTCTTCTTGCATCAGCTTTTGCTTGATGTTTCGTAAAGTAGCGCGATAGTGTTAAAGATAGTATTTCAAGCAATTAGGGCAACACTATATTCAAAATTTCGTCGCTTCATATAACGGCTCAATAAACAATATGAAAAAGTGAATCAGGGCTTTTATACATGTAAAAAGGTGGGTCTTCCACTGCTTAACAGGTAATTATGGTAATAATGCTCATAAAAGATTTTTGTTGTCCCATAGTTTGAGAAAACCACATACAATTACCCCTGGTTCGGAGAATAGGGTTGAACCCTTTCTGCAGATTATTTACAGTAGTGTTAGGAGAAAGAATGAATAGTTTGCATAAGCTTATTGTAAAGTAAAAGGAACAATGAGCTTTCTAGTTGTCACAGTCACATGGTGGTCCATTTAAAACATCAAGAAAAAGAAAAAAAAGAGAGCAAGTTGGCCAAGTTTAATTGTTAATTTGAAGATTAATTAGAATATTTGGCTGTAAAGTAATAGTAAGAAACAAAACATTTTGCCTTGTTTATCTCTAACATTTTTTTTTCCCCTCCCTATCAGACTTTTGAGATATCCTGAAACCAAATTGCAGTTAATAAGTGGATCTTCAAAGATCTCATCTGATATAATAACAGGTCTCACTATGCCTTGTTCCTATTAAAAATAATAATAATGATAATAAGGTAAGGTGAGTTACATGTCAAATAATTGGCGGTTTGGACTAAATTACCTATGTTTATTATCTATAAAGAAGTGTTTAATACTGATCAATTGGTGCAGAAATAAAAGAGTTGTTTAAATTATATATCTTTCTTCAATCTTACAATTTATGTTCATACCTTTCTTGTCAACGAAGATAGTTTGCTTACCATAGACTTTGTTCTAAGATTCAGTTACTTATACATCTAAGTAAAGCATTGTGCCAGTATTTTTCTTATGTAAGTTAAATTACTGATTGGAGACTCATTTTAATGTGTCATCGAAGTGATTTTACTAAAGATCGAGAATTTAGGGTACTTAAAACTCTTGTAACGAAGATCTCGTGTATGTTTGGACACAAAACTAACATACTATGCTGAGGATCAGTAAGTTCGAATTTAACCGAGTCTTATAAAGTGTTTCTGATATCTGTAGAGTTAGCTCTCTGATAAGACGTAAACTTTAACGAACCTAACTCAACTTTGTGGTTGGGAGGGTGCAATCAGATCAAAGCTTCTTTAACGTTTTGAGCCATTCGAATCACTTTCATTGTTGAAGGGACCATTGATTGAGAAAAAATCCCCAAAATTGTGGCCCTAAACAATGCACACCGATAATCTGTCACAAGGGTTGTGGCCTTAAGACATGCAAAAGTCACAAATTTTAGAAGAAAGAAAATTCACATGTTTATAGCATGTATGGCTCTAACAAAGTTGCCCATCTCTACCAAGAGGCGCCAATTATGTAGTTTCATAAAGATTAGTATGGTTGAATTATGAATATATTCACCATTAAGTTATCAATCTGCGTGAAATGCATGTTTTAGTTAAATCCGAAGCAATAATTGAGAGGGTAAATCGCAATTTGGAATGGGTCCTGATCCCAGCAAGTGGTATCAGAGCTTAGAAAATCGCTCAATAGCATAATATTTGTCTATGTTATTTAAGACCACTTTTTTGTTGCGTTTATTAGGATATTTTGGTCACGACCTTAATTACCAGTCCATGATGTTAATTTATTCTCAAATGTGAAAGGTGAATGATGTTGGTTTTTCATTCAATACTTCCACCATGCACTAATAATTAAGAAGCAAAGCATGCATAGCAATAAAGAACATTTTTTCTGCTCCAGTAGTTCTAGGAGTCTCTTCCACTTTGAGATCAATTAATGGAGCCATAGTGGTCAAAACTTTTAAGTAATAATAATTAATAGAAAAAAAAATTGAAAAAGATTGATTTTAGGAGATAGTGGTCAAAACTTTCAAGTAATAATAATTAATAGAAAAAGAAACAAAAAAGAAGCAGTGATGGTACTAGCTAAATTATATTAACCAAAAAGATTGATTTTAGGAGATAGCCCGCGAATAATTTTGACATCACTTCTCATGTAGAAGTGAAGCACGTGGAAAAGAAAGGTAGGTTAGAGGTGAAGTTTGATATTATAAACATCTTTTCCTTGCATTAGAATTCACATTAATTTCTAATTAAGAACCTCTGTTGGGTCTTCGATCGTAATTTTTTTATTGACCATACCATTGGATCCTTGAACCCCTTGGATCAAAAAGGCTTTAGATGAATCTAAGAATATGATATAGTATGTAAGAAAAAGTCCAGTAACACTAAACTTTTTTTTTTTCTTTTTCTCAGAGAGAGAATGATAACATGCTATCGTTTCGTTCATTTTTTTGTTAGAAAATGAATTTAGCTGGAAATGTGAAACAACTAGATTTCAAACTTGAAACCTCGGGTACAAACTATCAAGCCTAGCCTATTGGCACTTGCACTAAGGATGGTGGTCGGTCACACTGATATTAATTGATCAACCAAATAGTATGGTGGTAGAAGGATACTTGCATGTAGTACTATGCAAAAGTGTAGCAACATGTATGTAGGTCCTCAATTGCCTAATTAAAGAGAGAAGAAGTAAAGTAGAGGCTTAAAGAGAGGAGAAACAAATAAAGGCCTCTCTCTCTCTCTCTCTCTCTCTCTCTCTCTAAGTATTAGAATCATATGTAGCATGAGTCTCATGTAGCTCAGGTATATATCATGAGCACGTTTTGCATCACAAACCCATGTTTTTAGCCCATTCTTCGGCATGCAACTTTGAAAAGTGTAACACACGCTCCCGTTAATTAAAAAGCTAAAGTTTGTGCCATTGATCTCTTTATGAGCTATATGCTTGCCTTCGCAACCACCCCGGCCCATATAACGGAGTACTTTAAAGAAAAAGAAAAAAAGAAGAAGATGATCATGAAAAAGCAAAAGTGTTGCATATTATAATAAGCACGATGTATGTTGCTTTACAAAGATTAATATTAAACTGGTAATCGACGTACACACGTAATCAATTGTGGCGTTTAGTTCTAAGTCGCTTTTAAATTGAGTTTCAAACAGTAACTAAATTGTGTATGATTTGGATCTCTTTCGCGGGTTAATTATTGATTAGCAATGTCCACTAATGGCACATATATAGAAACTTTATGGTCACAAAGCCTTCTAATGGCACTTAGATTATGCATTCATACGTATTAGTTATTTAATTTACTATGTGTATATTTATATATGATAGGATATGCTTTAGATTACATCATGCATGGTTGGTTCAAGATAATGTTGAGGATATTGAAACTAGGATATACACCTTTACCAAGTGAGCATCTTCGGTTTCTCCCCTTAATTAATTAATTGGGCCTACTCTTTTCTTCTTTTCTATTTTACTTTTTTAACTTAATTTAGAGCAACTATACACACACACACATAGGGCTGGCAATCTAGCTCGTCGTTCGCGAGCCAGCTCGTGTTCGGCTCGAAATGAGCTCGAGATCGGCTCGCTCGTTTAGTAAACGAGCCGAACACGAGCTGGATTTTCCAGCTCGTTTAATAAACGAGCCGAACACGAGCTAGGGTCAGCTCGCTCGTGTTCGGCTCGATAACAGCTCGATTACATTTATTTTATATTAATATAATTTATATATATATTATATTTATATATATAAATATATAATTATATTTGTATATAATTATATAATACAGATTATTATTTTTAAATTTTTTAGCCCAACTTAAAAATAAAACCCAGGTTATTTATAAAGAGGCCCATTTATGTTTAGAATTTCAACCGTTGGATCAAAATCTATGGGATACTATTGTATTAAATTTTAATTTTTTTTCTTTGTAACCCTAATTTCTCTTTTCCTTTTTTTCACTCCTCACACACAGCGCCTCTCTCTTTCTCTCTCTCTCTCTCTCCGCCCGAAGAACCCCCAGCCGCCTCTCTCTCTCTCTCTCTCTCTCTCTCTCTCTCTCTCTCTCTCTACGCTCGAAGACTCCCCCAGCCGCCTCTCTCTTTCTCTCTCTCTCTCCACGCCCGAAGACTACCCCGGCCGCCTCTCTCTTTCTCTCTCTACGCCCGAAGACTCCCCCAGCCGCCTCTCTCTTTCTCTCTCTCTCTCTCTCTCCGCCCGAAGAACCCCCAGCCGCCTCTCTCTCTCTCTCTCTCTCTCTCTCTCTCTCTCTCTCTCTCTCTCTCTCTACGCTCGAAGACTCCCCCAGCCGCCTCTCTCTTTCTCTCTCTCTCTCCACGCCCGAAGACTACCCCGGCCGCCTCTCTCTTTCTCTCTCTACGCCCGAAGACTCCCCCAGCCGCCTCTCTCTTTCTCTCTCTCTCTCTCTACGCCCGAAGACCCCCCCGCCAGCGCTCTTCGATCTTCACCGTTCGCACAACCCCGGCAGCTCACTCTTCGTCGTTCGCATATCCCGATGGAACTCCGGCAGCGACGCTTTCAACAGATGCGAAATCAACTTCTTCCCCGTCGAGCACAAGCTAACGAGCCGAGTCACGAGCTACCGAGCTAGCTCGAATAACTTGCGAGCCGATCACGAGCTGGACTTCTCGAGCTCGTCACGAGCTCGAGCCGAACACGAGCCGACCTTGAACAATAACGAGCCGATCTCGAGCAGGCTCCAGCTCGCTCGAGTTCGGCTCGTTGACAGCCCTACACACACACACATATATATATATATAGAATGAGATTACTATACTATCTATAGTACCGGGGCTCCGGTACTATAGTTGCTTTTTCGATCTTAGGGTGTTCAAATCAACGATCCACACCGTTGAAACTGATCTAGGGTATGTGAAGTTCTTAGGAATAAAATTTTAGTTTTTTTCGATATCGTTTACTTAGTAAATAAATCATGTCAAAATGAACGGTGGAAATTGAATAATTCTTAAAATTTGAGTATAAGAGTTTCGAATTCAAGATCAAGGATGTTGACTTTCATCTATATAGTTTAAAGTATTTTCTATCAAAATTTGAATAAATTTAGATTCTTCTCCACCGTTAAACTACAAACTCGCCATAATAACCATTGAAATTTGACAATTTTGAAACGGTTTGATCACAAAGTAAACTACGTCGAAAAATTATAAAATTTTATTTCTAAAAACTTCAAATATCCTAGATCAGTTTCAACGGTGTGGATCGTTGATTTGAACACCCTAAGATCGAAAAAGCGACTATAGTACCGGAGTCCCGGTACTATAGATAGTATAGGAGACTAGCTCTATATATATATATATATATATATATATATATATATATATATATATATATATATATATATATATATATATATATATATATATATATATATATATATACAGTACAATTAATTGTCCAAATTAAGATTCTTCTTTCTTAATTTCCTACATAACGGCCCTTAACTAAGGTCCATTTTACATGAGTGAGACAGCTCCCTCTAGTGTGAACGTATGATGACTAGTTGAGTATCATTCAATAAATATTTCAAACATGAAATATATGGTTAGGTAACTTTGCTTAATGACCTCCAATTTTGTTTGGTTGCGTAATTTCTAACAATATAATAGAAAATTCTAGCTTAGCTAGGTGTCACGGCCTTAGCGATTTCGCTCGCAAAGCTCGTGCGGCGCCCGCCTTCCTGCTCGAAGATGGGCAAGCCTAGCTCCTTGATGCTCGTCGGGACCTCCGCGCCCTACGACTAAGTATGCAAGAAGGAGAAAAGAGAGAGATAGAGGTTTAACCCAAAAAACTAAGTACTCCACTACTTAAAAAAATAGGATTACAACACACACATACACATTCTCTCCTTCTCTACAATGGCCTTAGCCACACCCCTATTTATAGGCTTAGAGATACAATGAACCTAGCCACCATAACTCACCCATTAACTCACCCATTAACTACACTTAATGAGCCCTCATCAATGCCAAGCCCAAGGGTCTCTCCACCTCTTGGCTGTTATTTTCTAAGGGATAATGAGGCTTTATGGCAGCGGTTACACAACCCTTCATTCACCCAAAGTGGGTCGGGTTCGGGTCTCACCGTCAACCCGTTTCGACCCGTTTTCAGCTTGCGGAGTTGGGCCAGGAACCGGGCTGCGCAGAATTTTTCTAAGTCCCTGACATAGGGCCACCTAACCACTATTGGATGAAAAAAAGAAAGTGGGCCATATAGAGATATATACTCTTTTTTAAAAAAAAAAATTGTTGTGGCTATTATCTTAACTGTATCAGTGTGATCTTTACGTTATGTTATCACTTACGAAAATAATTATAATATTTTTTTTCTTTATTATATTTTCTCACCGTAAGAAATGCATTTTAGTGACAGTTCTAGCTGTTTATTAATCTGGACAGTAGAAGAAACTAATGTATTTGCGGTGCGTACTTTAAGCGCCATGCTCACAATAGTTTTTTAAAATGACAGGGAGTCTAAATCAGCAGCAGTAAGTTGTTACCTAGTTGTGTAACAGGTAGATCCAAGTTTAATGCTATAATATAAAAACATATATATATAAATATTCAGTTGGTCTTCTTGCAGGATCCGCCGAAAGTGTGAATTTGAATCCTTGCTGTTCGGGTTTGAATTTTCAAACGGTCGACTTCGAGCCCCCTTTCTCTTTGCTTGTCTATTTCTCTTTGCTGGGATGCGGAGCTGCAGCGGTTGCGCTGGCCTTTTCAGAAAAGTAGTAGTCCCCCGTACCCCCACCACCACCACCACCACCTTCCTCTCTGTATGCGTGTGTGTGTGTGTCTCTCTCTCTCTCCCCCCACCTCCAACAATCATTTCTCCTATTTTATTTGGGTTGTTGATTAAATGTTCTTAATCTTTACTATTATGTTCTTAATATTTATTGATTACGTTAACGAAGCTTCTTCCATCAAATAATGCGTTATTCTAGATCAAAAGCACTATTCAATCCATGCTTATCACATTAGCAACAAATATTTGTATACGAAATGATTCTGTTGCTGATGTAATTATTCTATATATACATAGAAATTTTCTGTGTATAAAAATATGCTAATATATATCGTCTGATATATCTTTGGTGAATTGATATATATGACATGCAAAATTTTAAGTGATTTATGAATATAATTTGAATTGGGATCAATATATCAACAACATATAAGATCCTAAAGCATTCATAGTTAGTCTTTCAACTGAAGAAACTTAGCTAAAACAACTAATATTCTAAAGTACTCAATTATAAAAAGTAAATTAAAAATTACATAAAACCAGAGACCAACAGTGCAATTAACCCAATTAATTAATTAATTAATTACTTAATGATTCAATGCTCTTCTCCTCCACCCCAACCCTCCCTCTACCCTCCTCCTCCTCTTATAAATAACACCTACCTCTCACCCTCTCCTTCCCCTTCTCATAAAGGGGCTCTCTCTCTCTCTCTCTCTCTTCTCTCCTCTCTGCGAGGTGTCTCGCCCACCTCGCAGAGAAGAAGAAGAAGAGGAAGAAGAAGAAGAAGAAGAAGACCAATTTAGAGAGCTTCCAACAACAACAACTTTCCCACACCATATATACTACGTACCAATATACATATATAATTATACATAAACATTTAGAATTTATCATGGAGCTTCACTCCCCCACCGCAGCGAAGAAGCTATGGAGCTACCTCCGCGCCGTGTTCTTCATGATGCGCAAGGGCCTCGTATCCAACAAACGCAAACTCCTCATAGACATGAACCTCTTCATGAAGAGAGGCAACAAAATCCTCGGGAGGTCCCTCACCAACCTCATCTTCCACCACCACCACCACCACCACCATCCTCATTCTCATCGGTCGCAGAGTAGTGCGACAACAACGATGGCGATTATGCGCGAGTACGAGTTCTCCTGCAGCAACAGCCCCAATCCTGTTTTTTCCCGCGGGCGCCGCCACGCGTACTTCCCTTGCCTCAACGCAGTCGTAGAGGACGAGGAGGACAAGCATTCGTGGCCTTGTGCTCCCGCGGCGCAGAAGAGAATTGAGTACTCGCCGCAGTCGTCGTCATCGTCGACGACGGCAACAACATCGCTGTTAGCGGAGGAGCTTTTTGCTCCTGGGGAGAGGCGCAGCCCCTTGCCGACATCGGTTAGGATTACGGAGTACTACTCCGATGATGATGACGAGGAGGAGGAGGTCGACGGCGGAGACGGGGAGGTCGACGACGAGGCGGAGGAGTTCATCAGGAGATTCTACGAGCAGTTGCGCGCACAGAGACGCATCGCCTTGTTGGAGTATCAGGAGGAGTACCACCACATGCTTGCGAGAGGGACATAAATTACATCTATATATATATATATATATACATACGTACGTACGTACATATGTGCATATATCTACGTGACTATGCATGCATGCGTGTTTATATATGTGTGCTTGTGTGTTGTGATCCCTATGGTTTTGGATATTAGGGATTAATCGATCAGGGCTTGTTGATGTAATTTCTATTTTTATTTCTTTTTTTTTATTTTTACTGCATCATGGGCATTATATTCATCTATCCTATAATTAATGTATCTAAATATTGATATGTAGATGTGTGTTGGTATGATATAGCTAGTATAGGAGGACTATTGGTGAGTACTCCTAGAAATTTAATTGTGAGTTTAATTGTATGGAGTGCTGGGTTGTATCTCTTTTTTTGTGACACCCACCCATCATGTATCTATTTGTTAATTTGTATTGACGAAATAAAGAATAATTCTGTTTGTTGTAATACATAAACAGGCACTTAATATTGTTATTAATTATCTTTTTCGAGCCTCTAGTTTTTCTTTACTGAAATTCTCTTCTTTATAAGCTGAGTTATCCTGTTTCATAATTAATAAGATAATTGCTGTAGTACTGTACATGTTTGCTCTCATCATCACATATATAGGTGTTTGGTGAGGGGGTGCTCTCAAAGTGATGCAATATATGAAACTTCCTAAATATATAGTTTTGGACTCTTGTTAATTTAATGGGCAAACCAAATATATAAAAATTGCTAGCTAGTAGTTTTGCAGGTGTTTACATGTAACTTAATATTTCTTTGGAGTTTGGTCTTTTTCCTTCTTTTTTTTTCTCTGTGGGACCACCATGTTTGGTTTGGTGGGGGTTGGAAACTTGGAGTGGTGAGCAAGTAATTCAAATCTATGCCTTTGGACAGTGAATGAGTCTATTGTTAGAGAAGCACTTCTCCTCTGCTTGCCTTTACAGTTTTTGTAACTGCCCACCTACGCAAGGCACCTGATCCTCTCCAATTCCTGCCAGTGAACTTCCTGTTTGGCGCTATTTTTGCTTCTGCTCTCAGTTTTCAACAGCAACAAAAAAAATTTAGACCGACCGTTTCTAGCGCAAGTGGCAAAGGACTTGGTGGTTGGTACCCGAGGTTCCGAGTTCGAATCCTAGTCGATTCACATTTTCAGCTAAGTTTATTTCTAAACGAAATAAAACGAAGCGGGTAGCGTGCTACCTTTCTCTCAAAAAAAAAAAAAAAAAAGTTTAGTAAGTGCACAGCAAAATAAGAAAATAAGTTGTAATAATAGAAACAATGACAGAATCAAATTCAGAAGCTTCAGTTCATTACTTTTGATTCTACTGTATAAAAAAGCTGCTAAGTGTAACTTCATCAGGCGACACTTGCAGCGAGATCAAATAAACAATAACTTTTTTACATTACATCGGATTACTTGACGTAACCAATAGACCAATGACACGTATGCGTTGTAAGAATTTCTTGCAACCAGGGCCTGAGGAGAACTCGCACATCTATTGTAAGGGAGCAAGCTTCCACATTTTATGCTGGAAACATCATTGTCGTTTGGTGGGCAATGGATTCCAAAAAAGAAGTTAGAAATAAAATAGAAAGGAAAAAAAAAACGAAGAAACTTAGGCCAGCTGTTCCTGTTCGATGATGTGCTATTCGTTAGGAGACCTAATGATGGTGTACACAAAATTGCAGAATTATTCTCGCTATGCTATTAAGCTTCGAACCTGGGATCTTATGTACCGACCATCAAGTCTTTTGCCACCTGCACTAGGGACGATCATTATTACTAATTTTATATTAGTTAATGAATCAATTGTCTGGGATTAAGGTTGATAAAATAGTGGTATTCAACAAGTAATCAGAGAAATGATCTTTTACACCAGTAATAGCACTCATGGGCTAATTAAACAAATTAATGTCAAGTACCATGCTAGATTGGTAACATGTATTATGTTAGAACCGAAATGATTTAGAATAGCATAAGTGGCACAAAAAGACTCATCCGAGCTTAGCTAGCCTTTCCTCGAAGCTCGAAAAAGGATTTGAGCTAAGATTAGAAAATCTAAGAGTCTATTTGGCCCGACCTCGAGAATATATCTTTTAATTCCTTTTATTATGAAGCTGACTTTTAGACCAGCTTTCAATCAGCACAGCATCTCGCAAAGCAAAAGATGGCTGGATTACCGAAACCTGAATAATGGACCTCCGAATCCCAGAAGCAGAGGCTGCAAATGAAACTAGCACTTAGTTTTGTATACGTCAGGGTCGCTGGAAGCTTCAGAAAGGATATTGACAGAAAATTTTGAGATATTATTTTTGTAACAGAGAAGATTGATTGGGTTAATGTTTAGATGAATAAAATGTAAGATTACGGTTGATCGGTTGGGAACTGGTTTCATTTTATTAACTTTTCTTGGATACTGATGGAAGTGAAAACTACTGTACCTTTGCCTTGGTTACTCCACAGCCTAGCTTAGCATTGCTCTACCTAATAAAATCCCTCTTTTGTTGGCTGCCGTACTGTACAGTACTGTACTGTACCGTGTGAGGTGATTTCCAATTCAAGTACCAGTTCGTTGGAGGTGCTAAAAAGTCAGATTCACTAATGACATAATCCGGACGCACGCTACCCGCGAACTTAGCAAGAAATGTGAATCAACTGGGATTCGAACTCGGAACCTCGGGTACCAACCATCAAATCCTTTGCCACTTGCGCTAGGGACGGTCGATTATAAAAAATAAATAAAAAATCTAATTGTTCAGCCTGTATGGTGGGGATAGTTTGGGCCATCCTGTACGCATTGCGTTGCAGAGAAGCTCTACTGAGTTCAAGTTTTTCTTATCCCCACGCGGCAGGTATAAGGCTGGTTCAGGATTTCACTAAAGGAGAAATGGGCTGGTTTAAGGCTGATGTGGGTGGACCAGGTCCAGGCAAGAATTTGTCCGTAGCTTTAAATGGGCCGCATTGTGCGCGCCGCATTCTCCCCCGACGCCTCTAATAACTTCGCCCGGCCCGATCCGCTAAGTACGATGGTTTCTCGATGAGTTCACCGGAGGTGAATTTCTAAGGAACGATAACGAAATAGATCTTTGCACACACACAGAAGATCTTTGCTCGTTATTTAGTAGCGAAAATGCTGATGATGCAGATTCATCTCGCCGCCGCTGAGTAATATTATTAATTTCTAGCACAAAGTTATATCAAATTCGTTTTCTATAAAATCTAAATATCCAATCAAATATTTTTATCAGAATGAAAGAGTGATAACTGATTTTATTTTGGAATTATTGTGTTATCTTTAATCAAACCTTTACAAATTTAATCCTTCAATGTGATTAGTTAATACAAACTTTATGTGAATTATCAATCACATATATATATTTTTGTTCCTTTAAGACAGGATATTTATAAATTATGACATGACATATGCATGCATATTTGTCGCACAAAGCGTGATTCTAACCACGTCACGTAGTAAGGTACTGAAAAAATAGAGAATACCAACAAACTACCATAAGTAATGTTGACCTTTGAATTGCTGCACCCTCATCTGTTGTTTCATAGACGCAGGTCTATAGACCGCGGTCCAAGCAATAATTGTTCCACGGAACCTGAAGCTAGGGTTTGTAGGGGTGGTGGGACCCGAATCTAGTAACCAATTCTCTCTCCCCTCTCTCTTTCTCTCTCCTCCGAGCTATAACACACTCCCATGCCATACTCCTTCCTCACTTTCCCTTTATTAAAGAGCTTCTAAATCTACACAAGATTTACCCAATTTCCTTTATTTTTCTTCAATTTCCCCTTATTTTACGCCACATTTTTCGATCCACGTAGCTCTCTCTACAATGCGCGCTCCATTTCGGTGAGCTTTTCGGAATTTCTCGAATATTTTTGGTTGTTTGTGCTCTAAATCGCGTGATCTCGCATTTTTGTAATGCCATTTCGTCAATTTTCATCAAATTTCTTTGATTTCATGTTTGATGTGGTTGATTTGTGATGCAGAAGAAGCTGGTGATGGAGATCCATGTGGTGACTTTGTTGAGGAGAGTGGACGTGGTGGTGTTGTTGTCGTCTTTTTAGGATGCAGGGAAAGATGTATTCCTCTGCGCCGCCGCAGCTCTCCGATTCAAATCGGAGGATCATCGAGACGAATGGTGCATCGAAGAGGGTGTATCAAGTGTGGAAAGGAGGCAATGTGAGATCATCTGCATTTTCTTTCAAAAACTATTTTTTGATTTGATTTTTGTGGGTATATATCATTCTCATTGTGAAATTTATGATAATATGACGAATATAGCTTCATAATGTCTTGCAGAGGAATAAGTGAAATTGCATCTTAGTTGTTGCAGCTATTATTAGTATATAATAAACACGAGCAACTATTATCTGCAAAACAGCTTATGGCTACTTTCAGTAATGTAGTTATTGTTTGAGATCTTTTACCATTTTCATCGCACTTCTTCGAATACTCTACATAGAGTACCACATAATAGTTGGTAGTATCTTTCATATGTTTTCAGGAAGTAGCTTTCATGCTTTCATTTTAAGCACTTCTATTTTCATCAGAACTTGCTATGTTGAACCCTTCTGCATCTCAATGATAGAGCACAAGTCATCCAGCTTTTTTATCTAGCATTTGCTGGTGTAAGTATGTGCATGATGGATTCCATTTCATGTATAGAATACCAGAAAAGAATGACTAATAATGCCCCGTGCTGCTTTGTAGAATGGGATTGGTGAGCCACTGAAAACAACATGCCCTTAAATGAGTTTAGCTTAGATGAGGATTTAAAGGTGTTGCAAGAAAGGAATGGTGACGGATGAAGAGGGTCGGTTCATACTGAGTGCTTCCATTGATAACAAAGTGGAATAGAGTCATTTGAAATGACAAAATTGCGAACGATGTTTAGATACAAATGCTCTTATTTGTATGAGGGAGACAATCCGGGTAGGTGATGGCGTGATGCGGAAAGATAAGAGACCCAAAATGATATGATTAGAGGTGATTAGGAAAGTCACACTTTGTTTAGATTTCATAGTTAAAAATTGGATTGAGCAGCAGTAGAGAATTTCGTTAAAGCAAACTTTGTCTCTTTTGATGACTCATACAGCTCACCCTACACTACAGAGCGCGGGGATGAAAAGCCGAGTTGAGTCAACTTGAGTTGTGTTGAGACTACGAAAAGTGTAGGTTAAGCAATGATTCTGCAAGCTGTGCCTTAAAAAAAAAAAAATTCTTTTCTTAGCCATATTATCTTCTTTTTCAGTTTGTAGAATGAAAGTCAAATGCATTGCTTTTGTTTCTCTCATGAAATTAGCTGTGAATTTGGCGAGTCATGTGGTAGCTGATACTTTGATTAATGCATTTTCTAACTCACTGTAGATAATATGCCTCTTATAAAATAGCTGGGTGGTATTAAATTTTTCCAATTCAATGTTGGGTTTGTTTTTTATCTTGTTCTGTTTGAATGAAATGAAATCTATTTGTTATTTTTTCTCCGTGCAGAGATTTTTCCTGGGAGGGAGGCTTATTTTTGGACCAGATGTGAGGTCATTGATACTGACGATATTTTTAATAATAGTTCCAGTAGTCTTGTTTGCTGTATTTGTTTCACAACAGCTGGTTGACGAGTTTCATCAAAACCTGGGAAATCTGATAGTAGTTATAGCTGTCATCTTCACAGCATATGTAAGCTTGCATCCACCTTATTCAAATATTTGCCTCTACAGTATCTGAAATTTAGATTTTTCATTTTAGAAACTGTTGTGCATCACTAATTTTAGTTCAAAATCGTTTGATCGGCTATTTGATTGACTATCTATAACATCCTAGGAGAATGTTTGATAGTTGCTCCAGTCGTTCCTACTTAAACTTGTACTAAGAAGTTAGGTCATTCTATGTTCTTGTTGCCCTTCTAGTGATTCACCACTATCATATAGATGCTGGAGATGAGAGTTAATAATGAATGTGAGTGTCTTTGTAATCCTTTGAGGTAGCATTTCAAGCAGCCTCATCTCCCTTGTTTACTCAAGGGACATGGTACCTGGTTGATAGGAAGAATGAAAATATCTGTGAACTGCGTGCGTAGTATATACGGCCTCTGAATCAATTTTCTCTAAAATGATGAAACATATTGTAGGTCGAACAAATTATCTTGAAAAGTTGGATAACTCCGACTCTCAAGAGCAAACATCTCCTAGATTATAATCACAAAGGGAAATCCCCATACACCACAAGCTTAAATGACAAGAAATCACCGAAAAACTTGTGCTAACATCTTAGTCAGAGAATGATCTCTGCTGAAATAATTTTGAACTTCTCCAAAATCACATATTATACATAGTAGAAACTAATAGCTTTTGCTTCTGATTCCAAATTCATGCAGATCCTCTCTCTTCTTCTTCTCACATCTGGTAGGGACCCTGGCATCGTACCCCGAAATGCTCATCCTCCAGAACCAGAGGATGTCGGTGAATCCTCCAATTTATCTGCAGACTGGCCTGGGAGTCAGCACGGTGCTCAAAGCTTGCCGCCCACGAAGGATATCCTTGTGAATGGTGTCGTTGTCAAGGTTAAGTATTGCCATACATGCATGTTGTATCGTCCACCCAGATGCTCCCACTGCTCTATCTGCAACAATTGTGTCGAGCGCTTTGATCATCACTGTCCCTGGGTTGGCCAATGCATTGGAAAGGTACTTACATAGTTGTATAATTTTCACTTGGTTTATACTATCTTTTCTGTTATTATTTTTAGTTAAAAGCCTTTTTATGAGTATGGAAAGTTATTCAAGAAATTGGTCCTAGTAAGCCAGGCTTGTGGAAACAGAACCTACCAAATGCCATTATTGGGTGCTTTACACGAGTTTTTGTTTGAGTCTGCTGTCGTTAAGTAAAGAAGAGAAAATGTTATTTTGTTAAAAATTCTATCTATTTGATTTATTCTTTCTGTTTTACCTAATTCAGTGTCTAACTGGACTGTAACTCATATTTAATTATCATTTATTTTCTGGCGATCTATATAATCTTGTGCTTAATTCTGTGAAAACTGTATCCTTAATGTTTGCTGTCTTCCTAAGGGAGGAAGTAGTCTGTTTCTCTCTTTTACTTTTCCTTATTTGCCATGTTCTTTTGCTTACCTATACTACTCAAACTGAAATTATAATCTGATATATTAATTGTTCTGCTTCATGCTCAATCACAGTTTATTTTCTTATCATGCAGAGGAATTACCGCTTCTTTTTTATGTTTGTCTCCTCCACAACTTTGCTTTGTCTATATGTGTTTGCCTTTTGCTGGGTTAACCTCAAGAAGATAATGGGCACGTACGAATGTAATCTTGGGAAAGCACTTCTGAAGTCTCCTGTCTCTGGTATTCTCATCTTGTATACATTTGTCGTGGTTTGGTTTGTCGGAGGGTTGACGGCATTTCACCTTTATCTTATTTGCACCAATCAGGTTATCATCTTTATCATTAAAACCAAGTTATAAACTTATTTGAAAGGTTTGTTTCAGGGAAGCTGTAATTTTTCTTGTCGGGCTATTCTTGGATAGCCTGGTTTGACATGAACTCTACTAATCCCTCAAAAAGTTTTGTGGCATTTGGTAGAATAATGGGCAGAATAGAGGGGATATCTAAAGTTATCCCTTTACCACCATCCCTGAAACAAAGTAGCCTATGGATAAAGCGGCTACATTGACGTAATTCTTGCATTATTTCTTTGTTTATAGTTTGTATAAATTCTCTACAGACTACTTATGAGAACTTCCGATACCGCTACGATGGGAAGAACAACCCTTATAATCGAGGATTGGTTCAAAACATAAGAGAAATCTTCGTCTCCGAAATTCCCAGTTCCAAGAACGATTTCCGAGCAAAGGTGAAAGAGGACTCTGCGGCCTTCACCTCCTCACACTCCATGGGGCGGGTACTAAGCCCCGACATGCCCAAAAGGAGCATTGATTTAGAGATGGGGGTAAAACGCCAAACAGTGGCAGCAGAAGAGCTGGAAGATTTACAAAGCCAGTTCGGAAGCGCTTCTGGGTTGGAGAGGTGCGGGCCCGAGCCTCCGCACTCGGGCTTGGTCGGCCAGAAGGGTAATAATGAGATAACAAATGATATAGAGGCATTGGCTGCTGAGTTCGGGATGGAGCATGGATTTACGGATAGGAAAAAGATCGAGGAACTTCCTTGAATTAGTTTTACTTAGCCCGGCTAAAATAGGCAACTAAACTTGCTTAAGATCGGACAGTGAAGAAGAGAGATCTGATTGCTATTTCACTTGCAAGTAGTTGGTGTTCTTGATGAGTTTTCCTCCCTCAGGTGGTGTCTCATGTGCAGAGATAGATTGTTTGTAAAGGTGATGTTGTTGTATGTTTATGTTGCTTCGCCTCGCCCTCGTGGCGTTGTTGTGGGGATTTGATTTGGGAAGGTTTTGTTAGCGATTTGTTGATTAATTCTCACTCTAACCGAGTGATTAACTTGGTTTTAGGGGGGGGTCGAATTATTGTGCTTGAAACCTTGATTCTCTTATAGAGTCTACTTTGCTTCCATTTACTACTGTTTATGGTGACTGTTTGACTTGTTCATGTTGGTGCAATTATGAAGGTGGTGTTCATGTCGGTGTGCCTTTGAATGCATTTCTGTCATTGGAAAATACTCTTGGCATAGTTAATTATGTCAGTGATTTGCCAGCGAAAAAGTCTTTTCTCTAACAGTTATTTTGAAAGACTTTCTCACTCTAGGCTCTAAGCCCGTCCACGGGAGCTGAACAACCGGTGGTTAGTCTTGGGATTGTGAGCCGATTGCGTTGCGAACGAAAAAAGAAAAAAAAAAAAAAAAACATATTTCATAATGCATCATGCAGGTTGTACTTATTTGATTAACATGTAAATTTTACTGTTTCACCGGAGAACACCAAAAAAAATAAAAATAATAAAAAATTCATATTTCCGCATGCTTTGTTTTACTATTTTAGTGGTAGTAGCAGCGCCGCCGCCACCACGGCGACGATCAGCACCGTCCATCAATGCGTCGGCAGTGTACCCGCGCTGAGGAGGACCGCATCGTGCGGCTGATCTCGCGCTGCTCCTCGCCGCGTGATCTGCGCGAGGTCCACGCCCACGTCGTCGTCGCCGGGGCCCACTACCACAGCAGCTTCGTCGCCGCCAAGCTCGTGCGCGCCTTCGCCGAGCTCGGCCTCTTGCCCCACGCGCGCGCCGTCGCCTCCGCCGTCCGCGGCCCCAACGCCTTCGTATGGACGGCCCTGATCCGCGCCCACGCCCAATCTGATTCCCCGCATTCTTGCAGAGAAGCCCTTCTTCTTTACACCCGCATGCTCAGAGGTCCCCAAACTTGTAGACCCCTCACGTTCACACTATCCGCGGTTTTGAAGGCGTTAGCTCGGTTAACGGCGCTAAACGAAGGGCCCCAGATTCATTCCCATGTTTTTAAGTATGGGTTTCATGTCGATCCTCGCGTGCTCACCGCATTGTTGGGTTTCTACGCGAAATGCGGCCGAATAGTCGATGCGCGTAAGCTGTTTGATGAAATGGCCGAGAGAGGAGTCGGCGATGTACAGGTTTGGAATACTATGGTTGCGGGATATGCCGCAGATGGGGACGTGGAGAGCGCCTCGTCCTTGTTCGAGAGAATGCCTGAGAGGAATACTATCACTTGGGTCGAGATGATCGGCGGGTATGCCGCGTCGGGTAAGATGGATGCCGCTCGTCGGCTTTTTGAATTGTGTAAAGAGAATGGCGAGGCCGATAGGGTAGTTTGTACTGCTATGATTAGTAACTATGGCAAGTGCGGTGACGTAGCCGCCGCTCGAACAGTGTTTGATGAAATGAATGAGAGGGATGTTGCGTCGTGGAATGCGATGATCTCTGCGTATTCGAATGCAGGTTCCGCTGGTGAGGTTTTGGATCTCTTCAAGCTCATGCTAAGCGGCCATGGAGGAGGCAAAGTGGAGCCGAACCATTCGACCATTGCGACCGTTGTTTCCGTTTGTGCACAATTCGGGTCTCCCAATTTGGCCAATTGGATTCGAGGCTACGTCGACCGACACGGGAGCAGACTATTGAACAATCACACTGTGGCCGCCCTCATCGATCTGCATTCAAAGTGCGGAGATCTTGAGAGAGCATACGACTTGTTCTCTAAGTGGAAGCACAAGGACTTGATTTGTTACAGCTCTATGATAGCCGGGTTCGGCATCCACGGGCGCGGAATGGACGCGATTAAGGTGTTCGATAGTTTGTTGAAGTCGGGATTGAGGCCCGATTCGATCTGTTTCGTGTCGGTCCTCACGGCTTGTAGCCATGCTGGTATGCTAGTCGAGGGGCGCCGGTATTTTCAAATTATGAAGGATGAATACTGCATAGCTCCGAATGTGGAGCACTACATGTGTTTCGTCGACTTGCTAGGTCGAGCAGGATGCATCGACGAGGCTTATAGATTGATCACTGATGAGATGTTGCCGGGTGTTCGACCGAATGCCGGTGTGTGGGGAGCACTGTTGAGTGCATGTAGGACTTATTCCAATGTTGAGGTGGCGGAGGAGGCCGCGAGGCATTTAATGGAGTTGGAGCCTGAGAACGCGGGGAACTACGTGCTCTTGTCGAATATCTACGCAAAGGCGCGGAGGTGGGATGAGGCGGGGCGGGTGCGGGCGAGGATGAGGGGGCGCGGGATGAGGAAGCCACCGGGGTGGAGCTGGGCAGAGGTGGGAGGTGGTGAGGCGAGGAAGTTCTTGACCGGGGAGGTCTACGATGGAAGAGTGGAAATGATGCTGGAATTGTTGGATTGGGAACTCAGGGATCAGGGATATGTTCCAACAATTGAGAAGTTTGAGTGATATATTTGTTTCCGACGAATTCTTTCATTGATTTTATTGTTGTTCGAGACTCAATGGTGGCAACTAAACACGAGGGTTGTGCTCGCAATACTTGTTGACCCAATACTTGTAGGCGCCCTTCTCTTTCAAGATGATCGACATTCTGAAAGGATTGATGGGAATGCGCCCGAAGAAGGCAAAAATGAAGTCATCTTCTCGTTGCGTTTGCAGAGTTTTTTTCGACTGCTAGCACAGTTAGTAGGAAAATTCTGCCACCTTGAAAGATGATTCCAAGTTTGGAGCCTCACGCCAATTAATGAAGTCATCAGCTTGTTGGTTAGATTTTCTTCATTGGCCTCGTGAATCATCCCTTTCTCTTCGCACGTCATTCGCACCTTCCTGCCAATTAACAATGACTGCAGATGCAGGTTTGTAGCATTGTTTATAAATTTGTTCGTAAGCAAGTGCAGTGTCACTCTCTACGAGATCTTACAGTAACCAGCAGTTGCTGAAAAATGAGTTCGGACCGTTCGGGGGAATTGAGCCACTGCCAAAACTTTTGTTTCGTTACGTTTAGGCTCAATCATAAAACGAAAAACGCCTTGCATTTTTTCTTCGCATCTCAAATACTTTTCTATATAAAATATTTAGATAATGTCAATCCTGCACTTTAATTACGGTCTCAAATAGGCCCCTCCGATAGAATTTTTTTTGTTTATTTTAATGATAGCATGCTGAAATAAGACATCTTTATGCACATTTAATCTCCTTCAAGCACACCTTTAAGTACCAAAATTTCAAAAAAATCATATATACAAAAACATACAGGCAAGGGATTCTCTTCATCAAGTGAGATAATACAAGGGTTTTTAATGCCAAGTCATCTTGCCACGCCATCGCCGTTAACATTTTCGTCGAAAATTAACAGAATTCTCAATTATTGAAAGTATTTGATACAAGACTAAAATGCAAGATTGATATTATTTAAATTTTTAATGGAGGAAAGCATTTGAGACATGGAGTAAAGTGCTGAGAGTTTTTATAATTAAGCCTTATTTTTATTTCAGCACCTTAAATTACATCTAATTCAAACTTTTTGTCATATTTTAGCAGGAAATTTTAGAAATTTTTTCTAAACTAAAAGAGTAATAATATATGCTTTCTCAAATGGCTGTTGTATTCTACAATATCTCAGCCTTTTCTTTTTTTTCTTTTTTTTTTAAAAATCTTTGGTAACCTTTACTTTTTTGGGATCCCACTGTTATCCAATCACAATTCGTAACACAAGCAGCTCCATTTATCTGCTGTCCCTGAAGAATCCAATGCTTTTGTAGCCCCACAGAAGAAGCAAAAGCCAAAAGCTAGACAAAGGGGCAGCTTTTTCCCAAAGTGCTTCTCCCCAACTTTATTCTTCAATTAATAACATGTGGTCCAAAGCCATACAAATATGCGAGTAACACCCAAAAGAAAGGTTGTGCTGCTTTTAATTTGTCAATATATTATGCGCCAGTGGTGGGATAAGGCTGTTTCCTGCTACCTTCCTCAATTGAGAAGCAAACTTGATTCAGAAGCAGCATTCGAAAACTCCATCGTGTTCGACACAACATCAAATGTTTTATAATTTATGGATGAGTAAGTTTGATGCCGTTTTATTATTTTAATAAGAAAATAAACACGGAAAGAAATATTAATTAGTCAACAATGCAGAGAAATGGTCATGCATGCGTGTCCCGTTGGAATATCCAACCACCGCACTTGCATGACAAAAAATGGTGCGTGGATCTGTACCTAGCGTAGTTGGATAAGAATTTAATAGTTGGTACTCGAAATCTCAAGTTCGAACTCTCATTGCATCGTATTTCTCGCCGAATTTATTTTTTGAAAAATAAATTAACAAGACGTATAGTTGACTAACTTTCTCAACAAAAAAAAAAAGAAAAAGTGAGTGTGGACTCTCTATACATGGTGAGATAGTTGGATGCATCTTCCAAGCTGCTTTAAATTTTGAGTGTTTCATATGAATAATTACACTATCTGACCATCGATCAAAAATTATACAAAAATCTTTCAGAAGTGAAACGGTCTAATCAGTCATCTATTGCAGAGAGGCTCGGTGGTGGATTGGAATCTTTGTGCAATATGAAGGTGGATTAGATTGTCTCCTCATGGTGAAGTTTAATACACAAGACGTCACTATATTTTATGCATATAAATTAAGAAGACTTGGTTTATTAGACTTTTCTTTTCGTATGTTCGGGTCTCCGTCATTTTTTATCTTCGCCGTTACTACATCTAAGGAATTAGTTTTGAAAAGGCTCCATTACTTTTCTTTCCCCCCCTTGGATTATTTTCCTTTGTATTTTTCGGTGACAGTACTCATACGCTTCGTATTATAAAATTCTTTCTAAAAATCCCTAAATACACTAAATTCAAAAGTTTAAACTCAAATTTTAAATTTATGCACATGCGAGAATTCGAATTTTTTATTTTAAGACAGAGTATGGAGTGTCTTACTAGTAACAGTTTGCTCCGAGTAGGCTAATAGTTGGTTGGCACGGTAGTTGGATTTTTCTTTAAATAATTAAAGAAACAAAAAAAAAAAGCTTGGACCAACATCCTGATGAGAGTTGTTGATGGTTTTCCCTTTCTAATTGTTAATATTATTATTGCCGCGAAATATCTCAACGCATGATGGCAAAGAGCAGATGGACAGCTGAGGAGTGCACGCGTATCCAAAGTCTGAACCTGCAGTCAACTCCCTCCCCCCGAAAGATCCAACCTCGCCGGCCAAACCTCTACAACTCATCCATCCGAATGAAATCAGCTGTCGCCATCTAGACCACCTCCAACCAAATCCTTCGGAGAAAATGCTGGCTCGCTTTGATAAATTTGTATCTTGCATAGCAGCATACTTTCAGTTGCATGTGAAGATTAAATAAACATTTTTAATATGATAAGTGGTTGATGTGCTAATAATAATTTATACATATTACATGCTTTAAAATCAGAACCATAACACCTTCAGTTTACGCGTGCCCAAACATCAACAAACGAATTACTTTTACAATAGGAACTTGTTGCTATACCGTTAAAACGCATAGTAGCTTACAGTGCGCAGGATACAATCACAAATTATAGTGAAACTATATAAATAAAAAAAAGGAGAAGAAAAAGATTAATTAATGTGATTTCAGGTTTGCGTAAACTTGGTGTTCTTACAAAAAGATGCCAGAGTACACTAATGAAAAGTGCAACATTGCACACGAAGATGTTATGTTTGAACTTCTATCAGGAATTTTACGAGAAAAATAAAAAGACAAAAAAAAGTGATCACCGTCAACGTGGTCATCAATGACGCCAAAGAAATACAACACATACATATTGAAAACAATGAAGGATGTGGGCCGCTGCCCATAATAAAAAAACAAAGGTTGGACGAAGCAACCCAGAAGTTAAGGTCGGCAAGTAACGAATATATAGCGCATCAAAATAATAATAATGCATTTCTATATTCACATATAGCTACTCCTAGGTATATACAACTTTAAGAAATGAAAATAAAAGAAGTTATGCACAAAATCTCCTTTTTACACGGTATTATGCAGGAAAAAAAAGAAACACGGCTCTTCGCACTCTCTCTCTCTCTCTCTCTCTCGCACGAAAACATACGGGCAAATTCTATGTGCATATGTAACTCGGACTCAGGCCTATGTACAAACAAAGACGCACACTGTTTTCTATGAACAGGAATTGTAAGAGGAGAAATATTAACATCAAAATTTACAGTAGAAACAGGGATTTGACGGTCAGCGACTGTTTGTCGGTTAAGCACGGGCGGAGACTATGCGGTGGTTGTCCGATTCGTTGCAGGAAAAGCCTTCGATTCTCCGTATCGGGTTTGTGCTGAAGGCGGGAGCGCAGGATGGGGAGCCTCTGTGTACTCTAGATGAAGGTTTGATAGGAGACGCCGTCGATGAACTCTCGTTAACAAAATTAGGGTCGCGGATTATCGGGTTAGTCGTTCGTTCTGGCGGTGAGCCGGAGAAGAAAGGAGATTCGTCACCAATGTCAAAAGCATCCTCAGATTCATTCTGAAATTCACAAAAATAAATAAATAAATAAACAAATAAGTAAAGGGTCATAGTAAATATTTACATCGGATATAATAATGAAGGAATAAGCATTGGGAGGATAGAGAAGTACCTTGCTGAGTATAATATCCAGTATCCCAAGGCCCAAGTCCGTTTTCTGCAAAGGCTCTAAGCTGTAAGAAATTAAAAAACGGAGTTAGAGTTAGAGTTACCACACCGAAACAACAGATCACTTTTTCAACATGGAATCCTTAGGTAAACTTCTGAAGGTTTTCTGGGTATACAACTTAATAGCTCTATTTCTTTAGATTGTCATGCTTCATGAAGCCAAGCATAGAGATGAGGCAGTTGACATGAAAAGCCCTTTGCATCAAATAGATTAACATAGATTTATGTACATGTCCTCTGAGTCCTTGATAACACATGTTAGAGAAAAGGGCCAATTCTTAGACTGAAAGTTAGTGAGAATACACAAGATCTAAAAGCAGCTACAAGCGATCCAACTTTGTTGGTCCAAAAATCTGAAGGCTACATGCTACCTATGTCAATTAATATAGAACATTTCTACTGCTATAAGAGAGTAAACCCGGAAAGTCCATGGGAGACACTTTATTAGGCTAGCCAGTTGATTCTCGAGATTGAACTTATGAACATAGAATTTAAATCTGCGTAGTTTATGATGAAAAATTTCAACCAAAACAACTGTTGCAAGTAGCTTACCATCTTGACTTGGAACTGAATCTGCTGAGATTATCTACAGCCACAGGAGCCCTTGTGGCCCAGCGGGGTTCAGGACGTATAATATCAGCCCTTGGAACCGAGTGGCTACCATTCTGCCAACATCTCGTGTCGGTTGCGCACTCCGCGAATAATTGCCCAATGCCACTGGACCTAAGACGGCAGCTCTCCATCCTTTCTAATTTGTTTACCTGAACACACAAGAGTGGGGAGTTAATTAATTAATTTTCTTTAAGCAACTACTCTAATAAAAGAGGCATAAAAGGGAAAGGAATCACAGCTTTGATATCAGTCTAAGAATCGAGAGATCAGAGAAACCATAAAACACAACTGCAGACGACGGTCGAACACATTTTCCCACTAGGAAATATCAAAGAAGCTGTATCGATGAGAAATAAGTTTCTACAGAGAAGAATCACGGTCAAATAGACTTATAGCCAACGAGCGCAAAAGCTGACCTTGTAGGAAATGAAAAAGGCATACGTTGACAAAAAGAGACAGGGAGATCGGAAATATGAACACGCTCTAACAGAGATCAAACGCAAGTCGGATATTTCACCACATAGGCCTTCAAATGATTCTATGAAACAATTCATCAACAACATCGTCTATAACATAGAGCTGAAACAACACGACTATTCCACATCCGTGCTACAAATTTGAATAGGGAAATGAGGGCAGTAGACACCATCTACAAAGGAGAACCTCAGAATAGCTTCTATTCCAGAAGAGATCGGATATAGCAGTAAATCTAGGATAAGGAACCACAGATCCAAGGTAATCACGAAAAAATAGAACGATTCACTAGAAATCTCTTCTTATTACAAAGGAATAGCCACCTACGAACCCTAGTACGCACGATCTCGCACGAGATCACGAGATCCCAGCAGTCAGCGAAGAAAGACACAAAGTACTCATCGAATCGTTCGAGACATCCGATCCAAATGGGATACAAATGTGATATACTATAGATCTAGCATACGAAACCCCGATCCGATGCAAACACAATCAAATAACACACTATTCACCGTGGATCTCATCTTCTTACCAAGGAATCGCCAGCGAAGAGCCCTAGTTTGCGGGATCTCTTACGAGACCTCGAGATCTGGTCGATCTAAACAGATCCGCCGCAAACTAGCCCGATCTAGCGATCGAAGCACTCAAAGCTCGATCCAGGGCACAGAGGAGGAAGAGAGGAGCACGACTAAAGCGATAGAGAGAGGAGGAGGAGGAGGAGGAGGAGGAGGAGGAGACGAGGAGAGAATGGTGGAATCGTCGTCGTCGTCGTCGTCGTCTTCTCTCCTCCCCTCTCTCCCTCCCTCTTTTTCTCTGCTTCGCGAGGCGGCGCGCTACGGTCACCGCCTTATCGAGGCCTTTATATAGCACCGCCTCTCGGTCTACTCATTCGGTCGAACCCTGATTATTTTAATAAATTATAATTAGTCCCTGCTAATCACCAATCTAATGACCCCTACGGCCCGAACTAATCCAAAGTATGCGCCCCCGACCGTGGTTAATGGATCCGGGTGTGGTCCATAACGGATTTGGATCCGTTAAGCCAGGCTCCCAAAGGAAACTTCCTCTGCACCGGGTCTATAGACCTAACCCACTGAAAAGGAAGCAGCTTTTTCGTCGGAGAACAATTTCTTTTATGTGTTGTATTTTCATTGGTGCTTACCTGATGACGTGGTAGACTTGTTCCACAAGAACAAGTCAAAAATATTTTGCTGACCTTTTCAACTTTTACTAATTTTCATTTAAGCTATTTTCGTTACTTAAATTTAAAAATTCCTTAAATAAAATCCAATAAAAAAGAATCTATAATCCAAGTTATCCAACTGATAGCTAAATTAAATAAAAAAACAAATTGAGGGACTGATTCCACAATAGCCTACAGTTGAAGGGGGCCTTAATATATTTTAATGAGTCCCTATATTAACGTCACGTCCCGTCCCCTCCCCCAGTCTCCTTTCCAAGTGGAGCGACATGGATCGTAAGAACCAATCTCCTCAAGGTAATACATTGCCTTTTTTCCAACTTACTCCCCTCAATTTCACCAAATTTTGATCACCCCCTTCCTTAATTGGTGGTAAAAGGAGTCGCTTTTATTTTTGAATCCTTTACGTTTTTACCAAATCGTAGGAGAAACGGCTCGGATATTAGTGGAGTTCCTTGAAGTGGCAATTACCTCCATCGTTTTCCTTAAAGGGTTCTATCCTCCCGGTACCCATTTAGATTTTTTTTTTCTTTTTATAAACTATTTTAAGCTTCTTTTTTTTTTTTTTTTCTGTGTAATGATGTATGGAAACCCCCTCAACTATAGGCCATTTTGAGCTAGGTCTTTCTTTTGATTTTAAATTAAAATTAGCATCTTTGTTAGTTATTGATCGTTAATCAGAACAGTTAAATTTAACCGAACTACCGCCGATTGATTAAAAATAATTAAAATTAAGATAAAAGTTGCGGAGCGGAGGTGTCAGTCGAAAGAAAAATTGTTGAAGGGTCTAATTCAAAATGGCATACCTCTGAAGGGGGTTCCTGTACATTTTACCTTATTTATGCACACCAACTGTTTGTGTTAATGCGTGTGTGGGGGTTGAAAAGGAGCATTTGAGAGGAGAAGGTATATGAATGTGGTGGTGCACAAGGCGCGGCACCCGCAACTGTCCAACTATATCAACTCTGCAACTAATGGTCTTCTACCTTTCATTCAAAAGGTCCTTCCTTTCTCCGCTTTCTACTTAACTGTGCGCGCTTTGTTTGGACTCTTTTTGAGAGTTCTAATTAATGGGTTTTGGATTGGTTGGTGATTAATTAGCTGTAATGGCCATGGTTAATTTGGACAACGATCGATTAGGTGCTTGTTGTTTTTGTAGCTGTTACTATTTATGCATGCGATGTGGTTTTGTTTCAATTGTTATGCACAAAAGATAGGGCACCAGCGCTCTTATTTTCTTTCTTTTAGCTTTGAATGAATGATCAAAGTAACTTATATTTGTTTTTGGGCTCCGTCGGAAACTATTTGTGCTTTGAACCATAATAGAATGCCATAGAATTTGCTACTGCAGAAAATAATTAGCTAAAGAGAAACTCTTTAGCGGCATCTACCTGCCACTCTGAAGCAATGAAAATGCTTCATGTCGTTCACATTGCAGGGATTGGTTGAGAGGGTGGTCGTCATCTTCTACGACAAGGAGCACGTCCCTGTTGAGCGGTTCGTGTTCAAACTTGCGGTGAACCAATCATACAGTTCCAAGGTAGAGGAGGAGAACCTTGAGTTTGCTCTGAGGGCTTTCCTGGTCAAGCTTACTGTTGCTGAACCCCTCACTAAACCCCTCCCATCTGGTACATATCTTATCAGATTACCATTTTAAGGCACTATCTACTAGTATTTGATGTATCCAAAAGGATTGGCTAACATTTTCTTTTTCTCGCATTGTTGTATGCGTAGATAGTAGTTGGGAGATCACCGCATACTTCCGTGCCCTTCCTTCGGAGAGCACCGAGGAAGCACAGTTGTGGCTTCCAACAGACACGAAGCAGTGGATGCAGCCTCCGCAGATAACTCCTATCAAGTCGATGAGCAGTGATCCTTTACGAGTTCAGCTCTATTTGGAACACCCCAGCCCATTAGAATCAATGGTTCCAGCTGAATAGAAGCTTGTTTGAATTCAACCAAGTATTTTCTACTTCTCTGTATATATATATTTTGTTTCTAATCACCTTTTCTTTGCTAGCTATTGTCAAATGGATTAGTAGGATTTGGTGTATGTTGGGGAAGAGCTCTTTTTCTTCCACCACTGGTGTGTCGTCTTCTTTCACTTTTAGAGTTCAAACTAGTGATCGTTCTTTCCCTGCACGCTATGCTAATCGAAAACAACTCTGAATACCTTTCTATTCCTTTGTATGTTGGTTTGGATCATCTTTTTTTTCTCTGGAACAGTCAATCAAATTGAGATTAGTAAGCAATTTTTCTCACCCTCTTCTTCTTTTTTCTTGCAGAAATTTCTAAAGAGTAGTAGTTTTCTGCAGAAGATGAGACTGGTTAAGTAAAGTGACGATGAAATGTTTGTCTTCTGTAAAACTGTTGAATGTTTTGAAAGGCAATACTAATACTAGCTTGTCAATGCCGAATATAGCATTTTCATTAACTAGAACAACATAGTTAGAAGGTAAGGCACAACATCACCACTAATATACAGTTTCAAGAAGATTAGCTCTTGGGTGATCCAACAAGAAAATCAAATCTTTTTCTACAACACAAACTCAATGTAAAGAAAACGGCGCGCTGATCCCCTATTTAGCTCAACACCAATACCGGAATCAACTGCAATGTGTACCAGTGTTTGAAAAGGCGCAAGGCGCAAAAAAACGCAAAAGCCATCTAGAGCCTAGGCGCGAGGCGCACCACAAGGCGCGCGCCTCAAGAAGGTGATGCGCACATCTAATAAAAATTAAATACTCTCAAAAAGCCTACTTTAAACGGATGTTTTGCGTTAAAAATTTGAAAATAGTCATACAAAAATAAAATAACTACAAAAAAAGTAAAGAAATCACATGTATACATATTATCGCCGTTGCTGCTTATTGCCATTGGGGAAGAAAGCGTTCAGATTAAGAATTTTTTTTCATTTCTTAATATTTTAGAATTTATTGAAAAAAATTTATGACCAAGAAACGCAAACCCTAGCCCCATTAAATGTAAATATCACGAAGCGGGTCTGAGGCGCGTGCCTCGCTCCCTGAGGCGCTGAGGTCCGCGCCTTGAGCCTAGGCGCTGAGGCGCGCCTTTTCAAACACTGATGTGTACTTAAAAGTTAAAAAAAGATACCAATTTCAAGCATTTGTAGCAGCGAATTACAGATCCTTTCAAGAACCACAATAGATAACAATCCAGCATCGATTATCGTAAACTCATTTTTCTAATTACGATCCAGAAATGCAACATAGCAACACGAGAACAATATAAATAAAATCAACAACCTACAATAAATGAGACCAATACCAAAACTTCAGCTTGAAAAGGAAAAGATCCTAACGACCAAACCGTAACATCTCATTTCAGTCTCAAAGACTTAAATAGCTCGAATCAAATCGATAAAATAAGACTATATTTAACTAGCATCCGCGCCACTTAATCTCCCTTCCGCCTAAAAGAGCATCCCTCGGTGAGCCTTGCACGCCCTCCGGTCGGCTGGCAAAGAACAGATTGGCAACTGCCGCAGAACACCACGGTCTGCGAGTGGCTAAATACAGTAGTTCTGCATGATTACACAATCCACAGAATTACTAACAATTGGAACAATAATAATAGGCAAACACGCATTATCTGATGCATCCAACAAACTATATATTTTGATGGAATGATTGATTGCCCAATTCAAAAAAAAAAAAAAAAAACTTCTAATTACAAGATTAGCCCCTGAAGTTCAACCATGAACTCAATATGATCCTCACACTTTTAGTTATAAGTATTTAGTCCCCGTAGTTTGTTCAGCTTAACAGCTAAGTCGTATTGTTAACTCATTGCCTGGAAAAGGTACCAAACCAGCACCATTATTGGACTTTGATTATTAAAAATCTAAATATTTTTAAGTATAAACTCTCAAGGACTAAGTGCAATTCAAGTTGAACTTCAGGGCCTAACCAATTGTAGTTGGAACTCTATAAAGAGGGAATTGAGATCACGATTGAACTAATTTGCAAGTAACCCAAAACTCAAATATTATGTAAAATGTTGCAACTTTTTATTGCTAAGAAAGAGAGACTTACATATTAAAGCAACCTTGGCACTTCACATCCTACAAAATTCAATTAAAAAAAAAACAAAATGAAATTTAGTTGAAAGAAAATTGGAATAAAGGCAGAAAAAAGAAAGATTCTCATCGGATCGGATTACTGAAGATGAGAATACCATGAAAAAGGAGTCCGGGGATTGCACGAGCCGCTTAAGCTTGTGCTTCCGCTTCTCGAGCTCCGCTGGGGGATTCAAAAGATCGACATCGTTTTGGAGAACCTAATAATCCACCCAAAAAAAAAAAAAACGCATAACTTGAGTGATCCAGTGAAATATTTCGTAAAAGAAGCATCTTTGAAACCCCAGATGATGGACTCGGATCGAAAAGCTTCAAGTAGATGTTAAAAGGCATCAACAAGTAGAGGCTTTTTTGAAAGAGGCATCTTTGAAACCCCAAAGAGAGGGAATTGGATCGAAAAGCTTCAAGTAAAACGAATCTAGAGAGAATTATGAGAATACAAATCGTAGGAGAAAGTGTAGAGAGAATCGAGAGAGCTCACCATGGCGATGAAACCCTAAGGAGCTCTTCGGAAATCCTAGAGAGTGTTTGGGTGCTCCGGAGACCAGAGCACACGGAGGTAGCGGCAGCGGGAGAGAGGGAGAAAGCCCTAACGAGACCGTTATTTATTTAAGGGGATCAGTTAATATTAGCCGTTCGATTGCGTAGCGTTCGATCTGGGTCGAATGTTAGGAATTTGGGCTTTTATTTGAAACGCCCAGTGTGAAGTGGGCCTGGGCCAAATAATTCAGGCCACCTTTACAAGCAAAAGTCTGCAATTGCCTGTGATTCGCTGCCGAGTCATTTTCTCGCTAGTGATATCGGTAATTGCGTTTTCTCTTCGCCGACTTCAATCTCTATTGTTGAACTCGGCATCCCCGGGAGGATTCGTTGCAGATTTCTATATAGAAAGCATCGCATTTCATCAAGTTTGGCCCTTAAATCCCATGGAACTAAAAAATAATACTTTTTAATTAATGAATAATAAATCATCCTTAAATGTCGTATGGTGCACACAAACGCATGAGCCCGGGAAGTAGCTTTTTGGGCTATATATAATGCTTGTTTCGATCGCTCGTGTTTCTGCAGAACTGTTGTTTATGTTGACTTTTTTTAAGGAAGTTTTAGTTCTAAAAGCTTCCAACTCAACGGAACCAAAAGCTTTAATTACCTTTTCCCTTTGATGGCTAAAAGCTTATTTCACCGTAATAACATAATAATTGGCTCGTAACTTTTAAATTTTCAGATAATTTTCGAAGCAGAGAAGTTACTCTAAATTTCTAGACAAACGAAGTATACATGTAACTAGATTATTTTTGTGCAGTTACATGTCTTTATATCATTTCGAACACGGCAAACTTTGCATGATCTCAACCTGACAGGCTCACCACTTTTGCATGATGCATGATGCATGATCTCAACCTGACAAGCTCCCCAACTCCAGAAGCTATATAAAGAGCTTCAATTCCGCTACACGAGCCGCTGCACGAATTGAATGTTGCAGTATAAGAAGGGGTGAAAAGAGAGAACGACGATGGCGATGAAGAGAGAGGCGATCGTGCTTGCGGCGTTGCTAACGGCGTCGGCTTTTGCCCTCTCAATAGAAGGATATAGTAGGAAGCTCATTCCTGGAGATGTGGACGAGAAATGCTTTGCTGCTTGCATCAAAGAACTTCCAGTTGGGAGCTGGAGTTGGTGTTATAATGAGTGTAGGATTGATCTGATTAAGGTAGCATCAATGTGGTTTGGATAAGGGTGTAATAATCAAGTTGTGGAGAGGCATTACATGAATAAGCTTTCCGAGAATTAAAAGTTGTATCTAGCAAATACATTCAGAGTTGCAAATTAATGCGTGATCATTAATCATTAATCATTAATAAAAGTTGTGTTATATCATTTCAACATCCTTTTGGTTCATTTGGTAGCAAAAGTGCAGTTATTTTTAGTTATTTTTTTATTTGAAATTCGAGGGAAAGAAATTGTGATTGCATGCTTGTATTGTTATTTTGGCTGTTTAAACTCGAGTCTACTGATCTTGTCACCTAAAAATTGTATAAAACTGAATAAATTATCCAAAAAATAAATTGCTCATTTGGTTGGGGATCATTAATCATATGCTAACTCATTCGGTTGAAATTTTGTATATTTGGGTGTAATAACCATCCCATATTTTTGGATCTATGTGAGATAAGAGTAAAGTGCAACATTAGAACTAAACTGAGAATGAATTATGTGAAAGTACACCGCCTGTGAGAGAGAGAGAGAGATTATTTGTTTCTAACAACAAACAATTAATGACCATGACCAAGCAAAAGGAAAAAAAAGAAAAAAGAATCTGCTGAAGAGTTGCAGCAGCAGGGCTTAAATTACTAGCAAGTTAATGGTCCCTCTCTGAATAGAGTTTCTGATTAATTTAAATTAATCCCTATTTAAACATTTTGATTGAAAAATAAATTTAAAAAATTAATCCCTATGTAAAAAATTTTGATTGAAAAATAAATTAAAAAAATTAATCCCTATGTAAAAAATTTTGATTGAAAAATAAATTAAAATTATTTAATATGTCCAGAGTGGGATTTGAACCCACGCCCTTTCGGACCAGAACCTTAATCTGGCGCCTTAGACCAACTCGGCCATCTGAACATCTTGTTGTTATTTGTTTTAATTATTAATTAACGTTTACATGATCCATAAAATAAAATTCTACATGATGCACAATGTTTTCTCTATAAATAACTCTCAAATATCAATTCATTGAACCATCTTGTTGAATTATTAAAAAATGTACATCTAACATCTCACTCTTTCCTCTCGATCTCAGGTTAATTAATCATGTTTTTTTATTATTCGTTTTCGCTATTTTCGGGGAAAAAAAAATATGAACAAGGCTAACTTCATTTGCATTGCAGAATCAATTGATTATGCATCAAACTCTCCATCATTTTATACAGCCTCCTAACAATCTATGTAGTTTATATCCCAGTAATGAGAAGTTAAAAACTCCAATGCCCATGCAAAATTTGTGCCCATATTTGATTCATGCTTTTCGTCCCCGTGTTTCGTGCTAGATATGAAAAGAAAGGAAAAAGAAATACTCAAAACTCTGTAAGCTATATAAACTCTCCGATCTTTCGAAATACTCGCCACACCCTTCACCTCCCCTTAAAACTTTTTTGTAATGGCTATGCAAAATAAGAGACTCTCTTCGTCGCAAACTGTAAGGATCACACTTGTGATGCTGTTCCTTGTCCTGAACTTAGCCGATAAGGGGATGGGCGAAGAAGAACCAATCCCCCAACTCATGGAATGCCTTTCGATTTGCGGCACGAATGTGACCACTTGCATGATCGGATGCCTCACGAAAGGATTCGAGTCGAACTCGGGTGCGGCCACATGCTTCTTGGGTTGCAGAGAGATCAACATGCGGTGCATGTCGGGTTGCAGTAAAGTTGCCAGCTCTGGACTATGTTTGGCCTCTCAATAAATAAATCACTACATATGGAATCACAACTATCATTTGGAAAGAGCATTTAGTACCTTCCATTCTAATGTATCAATCTACTTTACCTAATGCAAATTGTGGAAAATAAAATTTTTATACTCACCAAAACTCTCCTTATCTGTAAGTGTACAAGTGATGATAGTTAATAATGAGCACATGTGATGGCTTTATGCAAGTGAAAAAACTTTGAGATTATGAGAAAGTTGCCGGATCATTGGCGCTAATGATTAATTCTAAAAGTTCGAGTTGTTAAAAATATACAACCAATTCACTTAAAACGTATAAATACAGCGCCCATGGATCTCGATTGTGACTCGGCCCAACCAGCCTCACGCAACTTCGTATATGATTCGACCCATCTAGCCTCACGCCATTTCGAATATTACTCGACCCAACATGACCTTTCATCGTAGAACAGAATGCTGGCCATTAAGCCAACAAAAGTAACATGCTATAATACTTTAGATAGGGAAAGTGCACACACAAAAACAATAATCCTTTTTTTTTTACCTTTTTTAAATGGGAATTAGGAACTGAATAATTAATAACGCAACGCATAATTTTTACACGAGGATAAAGAATAAATAAAATAGTGTTGAAATTCAAAATAATCTAATATCAAATTTGAAAGTTTCACTACAAAAGTTTTGAAACTAGTAGTGCAATTTGCGTTAAATATGGTACTGAATTGTAAATATACTAAACCGCGGGGTTTCTTTTGAAAGTGTTCCCTCCAAAAACTTCGACGAGCGGTGAAATCCACCCCCGACGCTTCCGAGGATCCGAGCCCTAGAAATGGGGAAGAAGGGCAAAGAGCGCGCGAAAGAGCGGCGGCGGCAGCGCCTCGAAGAGATCGCCGAGCTCCGTAGGGTTTCGTACACCCCCTCCGAGAGGTACAGGAGAAACGCCCACAACCCGCTCGACGAAATGCCCCAGAGCTTTACGTATGTATATGTGTATGCGTAGGTGGTGGTCGGGGGAGACGGCGGCGGTGGTGACGGGGGCGAACCGCGGGATCGGCTTCGAGATCGCGCGCCAACTCGCGGCGCACGGCCTCCGCGTCGTGCTCGCCGCGCGTGATGCCGAGCGCGGCCGCGCCGCCGCGGAGCGGTTGAGGGAGGAGGAAGGGCTCTGCGTCGAGCCGCGTCAGCTTGACGTTACGGATTCGGCGTCGGTTGACGCATTCGCGAATTGGGTCTCCGCCGAATACGGCGGAATCGATATCCTGGTGAGGTTCTTCAGCTTGGATTTTGTGCTGTTTAGGTAAAAATAGGTTACCTGCACTTTTTAAAGTTTTGATTTTTACTGCCTACTTATAATATGTTTGGAATAGATATCTGAACTTTGAAAGTCATGATTTTGCTTCCGTAGCTTACGAAATTTGTAGCATTTTATATAGAGTAATCCATTACTAGATGTGATATTTTGTTGAAAATATTGTAAGTTCCATAAGGTTATGTTCGGTGATCAAATGTTTTGAAGTTCCACTACTTAATTTCATAAATATTTGAAGTCAGGTAGTAAAATTCAGATGCAGTTCAGGTAAGTTCTGTGGGTTTTTATCGACGATTTGTTTAGCTTGTACTATTTTAATTCAGTAGCTTGTATTGTTCTCTTTATATTTGCGAGCTATATAGGTTTAATGTCTTTTCTTTTTTAATGCTCAAATTGAGACCTTTGTAGAATCTGAAGGAGAAAAAAAAAATCATCGGAAGCAAAAATTGCAAATTTTATTTTCTAGTGATCATGGAGGAAAAGACAATATTAAATTGCCGTACCTAGCTAGATTGATGTCGATTGCTCTCAGTTATGAGCACTGGAAATAGTAGGACAGCTTATGTAATGCTAGCATGGCATATCCCAATTTGCGAAGCACATAACTTGCAGTTTGAAGGTATTATGTTAGAAAGTGTTTCTTTTGCCATCTTGCACCCTCAAAAGCCTAGGATTCCATTTATTTGAAAATTGGTAGTACCGGTTGATGATGTTGCTCTCTACTTTGCTTGCAGAAATAATATAATCTACTATTCCTAGTTAAAGTTTGTTATAATATAACTTATTTCCCAGAAATTAGGTGATTGACGAACATTTCATCTGGCAAAATTTTAATGTCTATGAGATCATTGTTCGCATCCCATATAGAGTGATCATTGCAGTTGCCCGAAGGTGCATGACCTATAAATAGTAGATATCAGAGGAGCGCATGTGATGTCAAGCAATTGTTTTCTAATGTTCTCAACAGTATTTTTGGATATCTTGCATCATACCTGTGCTCAATCATGTCGCAGGTCAATAATGCAGGTGTGAACTTTAATACAGGAGCAGATAATTCCGTGGAATCTGCTGAAGAGGTTATTGCAACAAATTATTTTGGCACAAAAAGGATGATCAAAGCCATGATTCCTATTATGAAACCTTCTCCTTTTGGTGCTCGTATATTGAATGTCAGCTCAAGACTTGGTAGAGTGAATGGAAGGCGAAATGTAAGTACAGCGAGCAGTAACACATACTACAAACATGCATATATACGTATTAACTTGCATATACCTATATGCAGCATCCGCACATACATCCATGCATGCTTCTTTGTTTATTTTATTTGTTCGTATGTATGTATGTTTCACATATTGAACTGATCTTCGTCCTTTCTTAACGTGTTACTGTGTATCACATTTGTTAGACAATACACTCTAGCTATAACCTAGGGAAGAAATAATTCCGACCCCTTTTACTCTTTCTTCATTAAACTTTGTAATATTCTAAGATATTCTATAATATCTTCGCTAATTTCCACACTGGCTTTCTCCTTTCTTGGCAGAGAGTGGGTGATGAAGCCCTCAGAGAACGATTGTTGCAAGACGATTGCTTGTCTGAGGAACTTATTGATGGAATGGTTACCAAATTTCTTGAGCAAGTTAAACTGGGAACTTGGTCATTGAATGGATGGCCTCAGATGTACACCGATTATTCTTTATCAAAGTTGGCGGTGAATGCTTACACCCGGCTTATTGCAAAAAGGATTTTGGATAAGCCCGAAGGTGAAAAAATATACATCAATTGTTTTTGTCCGGGCTGGGTGAAGACTGCGATGACTGGTTGGGCAGGAAACATTTCAGCGGAGGAAGCTGCGGACACTGGAGTTTGGGTTGTTCTTCTACCACCTGAAAAAGTCCCTAATGGAAAGTTTTTTGCTGAGAGGCGAGAGATAAGCTTTTAAGTTTTACTGCAAGAAATAGAGTTCTTTCAGATAGAGAAGGGGGTGCTTCCGAGACGCTTATATTCATCATTTGAATTAAGCAGCTCGCTGGCTATGGTATGGTAGGAATCCTTGAAGAAAGATGAAGGTGATGTAACTTTTGGGTGTAGTTTATTTAACCTCTGCAACCTGTTGAGTTAGCAAGGTGAGCTTCTTGTTGTCTGAACTTAAATAAGTACCTCAAACTTCAGAAAGCATAATGGGGTTGAATTAACATACTCTGCAGGTGAATGAAATTGTAATATATTGACTAAAATATATGCAACATTTGTACAATATATTTTACTAAATTGAGCCTCTTTTTAATGTAATACACTGTACTTTGCAGGTCTCTTAATTGCATCAATTTTGGAACCTTAACTTCTCTTTTCGATAGTGAATAATGTGATAAGACTATTGTTAGCCAACAAGGTGGTGGTCGAATTCATATATATGCATGGGTATTGGGTGGTCAAGTGGAATTGATATTTGGGATATAGTTATTCTCTTCTGAAATCCATTGCTTAGAATCTCTGATTTAAATAAATTAACGAAGAAAAGCTTTTGGTATTTACTAGAGCAGCTGGAATGTTGACTGTAGGGCCTTTTAGAAGGAGGGGAGAAATTTTAGACACGGTTATGTGGCAACTTGTGATTTTTGGACTCTTTCTAGGTTAAAGAATTCAAGGTCTCTTTTTCTTAATTTGGATCAAGTTTTTTTTATATATGCATTGAATTGTGCATCGACACTAATGATCATGTTAATGACAAAGTGTTCTAATTATCAATTAATATGTGAGCTAGTTGGGGGCACACCTGGAAAGATGATGGATTCTCATAGTTTTAAGTAAATATAACTGGTAGTTGGACTTTTGCTTATGACTTAACTATTTTGGGACATTAGAGGGTCTGTTGCGTTAATTAAGCTATCCATGACGGCATATTACTAGTTCCTAAAATTCTCTCAATTTTTTTTATATGATTGGAGCCCATTTTTGTTGTGGATTCTGGTGCAATGTACATGGAAAGTAAATTGACCAATTTTAAGGAGCATTAATAGAATAACAGCTTATAACGCAGGGTCAACTAGAGCACATAATTACTCTAAACTATTGACAGAAACTTGCAAAATATGCGTAGGTATGGCTCATAGAAGTCTTGTTGATCACTGCAATTTAACTCTATCAGACTTGCAAAGTAATGTTCAACGCAATGTCGTCTCGTGAGCTCATTATTATTGTTTGTGTTTATTGAGTTTTGTGTAATTTCTTCATCATTTTTTACTAATACTTTAATCTTGTGTTTACATTCTGAGCCCAATTTTACACGGTCAAGGATTCAAGTAGGCCAGATCATGCCTTGTGGCCCAGGACACTAAACACTTGTTGCCTCATACCCAAAAGGAGGAGAAGAAGAAAAGGGAAAATCTCTAAGATGATATAAATATGACTGGTGTAAAAGCAAATTGGAAAATAGTGGAAGCAGAGGAGATCAAACAAAACCATCCCTTTGTTCCATAGGTGTGTACATGGAGCAGTAGGCATCAAAGCACATGGATCCCCATAGAGAACTATTTAATATAATCATATGTATATTCACAAAGGAGGATGAGCACCATGTGGCATTAATTGAATGTGAACACCTGAAGTGTGGGCGAAATCTCATGCATTTAGTAGTAGAGGGTATTAAATAGAGATATTCACACCGAGATCTTTGAGCACCGCATAATAGATCTGCATCTCGGGTGTTAGAATGATGTTGCTGGATTGCTAAGAATTGCAAAACATCTCCTCATTTCTCTCATTGAAATTTAAGTTTGGTGAGGCACTATGTTTACAGCTTATCATGAGATGTTGGGTTGATTTTGTCTGAATATTTGATGGATTAGTTTGGCTTGAAAGAAAGAAAGAAAGAACCAAAGAGACAAGCACTGATTTGTTGAGTGGATGTTAAGAAATCAATTCATTCAGATGAGGTCATATTAAGATGTGATGTCTAATCATATCATCATTTGCATTGGTCTGCTAAATGTTGTTAAAAGAAAGTAAGCACCAACCTTTGGTTCTTTCTCTTTTTCTCATATCAAAATATGCTTCTTGACTGTCCCTAATGCAAGTGGCAAAGGGCTTGGTGGTTGGTAACTGAGGTCTCGAGTTCGAATCCTAGTTGATTCACATTTCCAACTAAGTTTATTTCTAAAAAAAAATAAACAAAGCGGGTAGCGTGCTACCTTTCTCTCAAAAAAAAAAAAAAAAAAAATGCTTCTCGACCAATATATCATGTTACCAACCCTTGGTGCCAAGTCATAGAAGATGAAGGAATCCATTTGGAAAAAAAGAAAAAGTAAAACTGAAACTGTCATTCTTACATTCTTATTACCTTATTAAGTAATGAATGAAGTTTAGGCTAATTCCCTTTGACCTAGTTGGTATCAAATCAAATGGGAATTTGACTGAATTTTTTTTGCTATTCATCATGTTGTTTTATGCCACATGAGATGTTGGTGCCCTGCACCCAACCATGTGGGGACTAGAATGCAAAATGGGGCCCTATTCAGGTGCTAAAAGAAGAAGACACAATGGGGTGTTGAATCCCCCCCATTTGGATGTAGCTCTCTTTTCCTGAAGGGGACAACATAACCATTAGCATAAATACAGCTTGTCTTTGACTGAATCTCTTTGGAGGGATGCATTGTAATTAATAGGCTTTTTTTTTTTTTGTCTTCAACACAGGAAATAAGATGGTGACACACTGACAGTGCCAAGGTGGTGGCAATGTTTTGCCCTTAAAAAACAACAACTCAGGCTGGTGGGGAGGCAGTGGAAAGGAGGGCTATTGAATGCATTCACTAGCTTTTTGTGCATAAATGTTATAATGAGTGTTGCTACAAAGTGCTCTAGAAGATTCTTTCAATTGCAGTCGATTAGTTCGATTCTGTATATGGTATTTCAGATGGACATTAAGTCTGAAAAATTGAATCATAATGCACTCCCATTTTACAAGAACCAAGTGCTTGGTAAAGATGGATCACACTGTGTGATCACTCTTAAATTACAGTTTTTCTTTAGCATGATGATGAGTTTGCCATACTAAAGCATTTGTATAAAATTTACTGAATGTTTTTTTATCTTGTGGGTGAACTTTTGGTCTAAATTTGTCATCATGTTGTGGTAAAACATTTAAAATTAGAATAGAATTCATCAACAAATAACGTGTTGAGATGGCCGAGTTGGTCTAAGGCGCCAGATTAAGGTTCTGGTCCGAAAGGGCGTGGGTTCAAATCCCACTCTCAACATTAAATTACTCTTTTTGAAAAAAAGTTACAATAATTCACTAAATTTTCCTAAAAAATTCATTATTTATGCAACTCTTTGTCCACAATTTATAGCTACAGCGTTGTCTTTTTCAGAACTTTGTAAGAATTTTCACAGCAAACCAATCTTTTTAAATCTTGCTAGTTTTAATTCAAGAGCTGCGAAAGTATTTATAGACAGAATAGCAAAACCAAAAAAAAGGTTTTAAAAAAAAAACCTAAGTATCTGAAATGTTTGAAAACCAGCACAAATTTTACCAAAATATTGTGCTTTGCTTTTTTTAGATATTAAATGACTTGGTAAAAGAGATCATCTGCCAAGCTCAAGCATTTCATTAATATTTGACAACTACATGTGAAACACAAAAGGGAATGTCATGGCAACAACTAATTCCTTCATTAAATACAATTCAGATGCGATCAGCAGCTGTTCGAAAGTCATCGCTTGGTGTTAATATTTCAAATAATGAAAAATGCGACAAATTATTTGCTGTTTTTGACATGTATACTATATTGGATTTACCTATCGGACCAATTATTCTTTTTCTCGCGAAACAAACACTAAAAAAGAAATTGTAACAATGGCATCTTTTTATGGACATAAAAATGTGTTCAAAGTGATAAACCTGTAACTCTGTAAGCATGCAAGTATTAATGAAAGAGATTCCTTCATGTGATAGTGGCAATCACTGATTAGCAGGAATCATATCATAATTAAGGAATTAAATTAAAAATTGATTAAGAATTTGGAATATGTAGCATATTTTACTACTCAATTATTGAAAGGTATGACCTTATTTATTGGCCAAAAAAGAGAAAAAGAAAAAAGAAAAAAGTGCATCGGCAAAACAAATATGGTATGAGAATTACTACAATCACTTGAGCAGATATCTAATCATCGGAGCCTATTCAGAGATTCTTTCTTAACATACCCTGTCCACATTAAGACATCCTTGCTCATATCTAATGCCACCAATTCAAAAGGGTGAATGCTCAATTTGACAGGCTAGTCATGTCCTGTTAATTGAGGTACACAAATACTACTACTTAATTTGCTAACTTTATTTTCTTTTTTCTTTTTTCCCATGTGGGTCCATCCAAGAAATAGGCATTGTCAATCAGGCCCTAATCCAGCCTGTCCATATGCTCCTTTTTCAGAAGATGCAGAGATAAGGCTCCAATCATAGCTCTTGAAATCTTTTCAGGGATTGCCATGATTGAAGTGATAAGGAGTTTTTGCTCCTAGGTATTTTTCTCTTTTGTTGGGTAGGGGAATGAGATAAACTAAACTATGGTTTGTATTATTGTATTATTGTATACAAAAAGGATTCAAGCACTCCCTTTTTAGCCCACCATTGCTGAATAATAATATCCTTTCCTCCCAGTCCTTTTATTCTTCAGCTCTTTGGAAGCAGAAAAGGAAAATAATGTTAACAGATCAGATTTGAATTGATCCGAGTTCACATTCGATCCTAGTCAATTAGGTCATCAAGATGCTACTACTGAACAAGACGTCTAGTTCGAATTTGGACCGATCTGAATAGAGGTATTTTTGGTATGCACGCATCAGATTCACTAAATTAGATCGAAATCAGCCGATAGACAGTAACTAGTTTTAATAATCTTTCATATCAATAGTAAATTTGTCTCTGCCATTAATGGGGTTATTTTAACTAAAAAGGTAAAATTTGTCCCATAGCATCTGCATTAGGCACTAACAAGGTTGACCAGCATGATGGGGGGCAACAAGAGGAAGGCATTGGTTAAAAGTTAGAAAAGGAATACAATGCACCAACTTCTACCAATCCCAGTGGCCAAATCTCTCTCTCTCTCTCTCTCTCTCTCTCTCTCTCCACATGGCTAATCATATGGTGTTCAGTGAATTCTTTCACTTTCTAAATGGAAAAACACAGTCAAACATGCCATAAATAGCAGTGCTAGGCATGGTAAGCATTTATTTATCAACTTGCTTTAGTTTGTGTACTATATATGAGAATAGTATGGTCAAATCTAAGCCAATTGGAGTCTGGACCACCAGCATGTGATGCTTCTTCTTTAATTACTACATGTGAAAAAGCACCAGGGATTACTAACCATAAATCAACATCACAATATATTTTCTATCAAAAGGTGTTTGGTTCAAGATTAAATCCATCTTTACAGGAGGCAATTTTTACTGTTCAAAAAGTCCCCTTTTGCATTCATCAGTGGAAATAACTTTCCTTATTTAGATGATTGATAGATGTTCTAGAACAAACTGGCCCTCTAAAACTTTACCTCCAATTTGTCATGCATTCCATTAAATTATTCACACAACTTCTTTATCCCCATTTATTTACTACTATATACCCTTTTATTTTTTTAGACATTGCTGTGGGATCAATTTGGTTCTACTTCTACTTTTACTTTCAACGGTAGTAAAAGATAAAAGTCGAAGCTTCTGGTTTATTTCTATACGAAATAAACGAAGCAGGTAGCGTGTTACCTTTCTATCAAAAAAAAAAAAAAATTGAAGCTTCTGATTCAATGTCAAAAAATAAAAATAAGATATTTGACATGCTTTTGACCTACTCAACATATAATTATATCTAAAAGGATAAATTACAGAAAATTTCTTTATAAATATCTGTATTTTTACTTTTCCTCCCTAACTTTCAAAAACCTATATTTACCCCCCTAACTTTTTAAGTTGTTGCATTTAGCCCCCCTCCATCAGGGTTTCATTACTATTCCGTTCATTTTTTATAATTATACCAAAAATATCCTTTAAAATAACAGAAATATATTAAACAAATATTTTTTTCCTTATAAAAGAAGTAAGGGTAATTTAGTCATTTTCCCTCTCCATTAACGTCATATTCCCTGAAAATATTTCCGAAACTTTAAGGGGACAAAATATAGATTTTTGAAAATTAAAAAAGAAAAGTCAAAAAATAAATATTTATAGAAAAATTTTCTGTATTTTAATCTATCTAAAGTTCACAAAAAGAAACTACACTTACCCCCTCTGAAAAGTACCAAAGAAAAGACAAAGAGAAGGGCAACTGAAAAAGATTAAAAAAGGTAAAAAAAAAAAACAAACAACAGGTGGATCACATCATGAATGGGCTGGGCCCATTGAGGCCCATAGGCCCCATCCACATTTAAATTTGTTTGGTACAGCTGTATTGCACTAATTACCTGATATGCTTCTCCCCAGTGAAAAACTCTGAGGAAGAATCCAAAGGATCACCAACCCATGCCCTTTTTTTTAATCTAAAACCCCCACCCCACCCCCCAAATTCAAAGAAAATTACAAATAGTAAATAACTAAATAAAATGATTAAGAAAAAAAGAAAAAAAAAAGGAGGAGCTGGGTCTTGTTGTTTGTAGAAGAACACCTCCTTAAGGAGTGAGGTAGCCCCTCTTTTTTTTGTTTTTCTTTTTTTTTTAACCTTTTCCCCTCTAATTCATTTTATTTTATTTCTTTTCTTTTTTATTTTTTATGGTAGGAACAATGTCAATATAGCTGTCCTCTTTGTGATAACAACCCCTTAGCTTTCACTAGAAAACATAGCTGTCTCCTTCTTTCTGATTACAAGTTTACAACCAATTGAACCTTTTTTTTTCCTTTTTTGGTTGTTTTACTTCTTCAATTTGATCTTGTTTTCATCAAGTTACAGCTCTATCCAATCCATACCCAGTTACCCACCTCTCCAAAATTCAATTTTTCTCTCTCTCTCTCTCTCTCTCTCTCCAACAAACAAACCCCATTGTTGAAGATGCTCAGGAGAAGAGTGGTGAGGAGGAAAAAGAGAAGGAAAGTTTTGCACACACAACCCTCCAACTTGTAGCAGTATCAGAAAACCCCTTTCAATCTTCTCTTTACAGCCCATATATTTTAAAAAAAAAGGAACAAAAAGGAGCTCCCTTTCTCTAATTCCTCCCCCCTCCCTTTGTTTAATTCTCTTCTGAGGCATATCATATTCCCTGGGTACTAACATCCCCTGTCATTGGGGTTCTTCCTTTCTCTTTTGATCCTTTTTTCTTTAATGGGTAGTGGTTGTTTGTGCCTGAGGAAGAATAAAAGAGCCTCCTTTATATCTATTCCATTTGGATTGGTGGTAGAGAAGTGAAGGAGAAGGGAGGGGGAAAAAGGAGGAGGAGAAAAAAAAGAGAAGAAGAAAACTTGTGTCTTGCGTCGGCGCCGCGTCGCTATCTGTCGGCATTGTCGTCGCTTAAACCATGATTTTAGGAACATGAGATTTTGATTAAACTATAGGGAGGTTTATAAGTACAATGGGGGATGGTTACAGCTCAACCAGATGGTAGGGTATAAGCCCACCCAACTGGGGAGAGTGAGAGAGAGAGAGAGAGAGAGATAGAGAAGAAGACGAGTGCTGTGTACATTGTGGGGGTAGTTTTAGTGGGGGTTTCTTCATCTTGGTTGGTGGGAGGGGGGGGGGGGGGGGGGAGAGGGGGGGAAGGGAAGGTTTAGACATACCTGGGAGGATTCAGTAGTGTGAATTTGGGGTGAGGAACTTTTTTGGTTGTGGAATGATAGGAAAGAGTTATTTGTTGGGATGACGAGCGAATGAGGCGAAGAAATAAGCGTTTGGTTTCGAAAAGATCGCAGGTATGAACCAAATTATTTGTTGATCAGTCATTTTTCTTTTCCCTATCTAATGTTCATACTAAAATGTTAACGATGTTTGAATCTTGGTTGACAGACATTTTCTTGTTGAGAACTCAATTGTTTCTCTCTTTCCTTGCTATCGAATTGTGAATCTCGTTGAGTTCGATCAAATTTGATTGCGTTTGGGTTTTAGCTTTACTGGTGCAAAAAATTCTTTGATGCCCATTTGTCTTTGTATTTTTTTCAAATTTTTTTAATTATGTATCACATATGGTTGACCGGCACCGGCAAAGTTTTACCTGTTGTGCATATGTAATGCTCTAGATGTTTTATCCTTTTCAACTTGGAAATCGGATGTCTCATACTTTAATATCCATTGCTTATCATTTTTTGGGCAAATATTGCAGAATGTATCTTGGTGGTAGCGAGGATTTACTATTGAGCGATCATGCTCCCATCATGTTTAGCAATGTACATCGATTAATTGTTTTTCTCTGATATAGCTTGTTCAAACATTATTAGGTGATTTTCAATTATAGATCATCTGCTGAAGTTTTAATAAATGATTAACTTTTGTACATTTTAGAACAATTTTCAAAATATTCAGATGATTTTACTACCGTGACACCATCTTCCCCATTTTATCATAAATATTCAGTATTTTAGGTCTTGTTTTTGGCATTTTATGAATTATAATCCTTCTTCTTCTTCTTCTTCTTCTTCTTCTTCTTCTTTTTAAGTTTTATGTGATCAAAGGCCATTTGGAGTGATTTCCTTTGATTTTGTTATTGTTGTTTGCTTTCAAACTCTATATTCATGGGTTGTTGTTCGACAACAAAGACAAAATGCAGCAGTAAATTGTTTGTTTGTTTGTTTTTTTTCAAATATGGGAGTTTTGTAAATTGAGCAGCAGTACCAAACTATGGAGTGAGTTAGATGCCTTCAATGATGTAAACAATGCCCTTTTTTACGTACCAGAAGGAAACAGGGTTCTTCCAATAAGAATTAACTTGTATTATGCCATTCTTTGCTATTACTGTGTCTCACTGTTGAACTTTCTTATTTCTAAAAGTCTCAGTCAATTTCTCATTTAATGATACCAAAATTTATTCTGCTACTACTTCGGGTTCTCTCAAGTTTCTAACTTTAACTCTTGGTTGCATTGTATATTAGGTTCAATGTATAGTGGGGCCCACTTCCTCACGACTACTACACTGCGCTGAGCTGGACCCCATACTAAATGTCAACCTCTCTTGCGGCAGCTCTCGGAGGTGCTGCAGGAGGTGTGGCATTGGTCGGGATAGCGGCAATTCTCATATGGTATTGCTTATTCCGTCAAAGGAACTCTTCGAGGACTTCAGAATCCAACTCATCCGAGCCATCTCTACAAGGTATTAGCTTTTGCTTCACTGGCATAGTACCTATTTGCTCAGCTAGAGCTTCTGCAAAAGTTTTGTGTCGGTAGGGTTGTTCGACGAAGCATTATGAGCTTTTTAACAAAAATTTCCGCAATAGTTTCTTGGTGCAGTTGAAATAAAGGCTTCAAATTAGAGCTTTTACTTTCAAGGTCTAAAAACCTATTTCAGCTTCCAACCATAGGAAAAGCCTTCGAACTTGTTGGCCAAACACTTTTGTTTTAGAAGTTTCTGCTTTGTAGAGTAGAGAAGATGTTCTAGATAACGGGCACTCTAGGCTTTCGGCATTCTTGCTCTAGAGAGAGAGAGAGAGAGAGAATGTAATACTTGATTTTCTTCTTCTTTTTTTTTCCTCTTTCAGTTGAAGGTGGTATGGAATTGGCTTTAAGAGGAGGTGTCTCTTACCCTTTGGAGATGCAAGGAGCGCGATGTCTTACCCTCGAGGAACTAAATGCGGCTACAAAGAATTTCAGCAGTATCAATCTGATTGGATTTGGAATGTTTGGAGAAGTTTACAAGGGTTTGCTTCAGGATGGTATGATTGTGGCTATTAAAAGACGGTCATCTATTCCTAGCCAGCAATTTATTCAAGAGGTACTTATTCACCAAAGTATTCACTTTTTTATGCTTTTTTTTTTCTTCCCTCAATTGTTTTTGCAGTTAAAATCATCTAGGGATGGTCATCGTTTCTTTTCTTTTGATTATTGTTTGTTCATTTGTAAACTCCTCTATACAGAAAATAATGAAACAATGAACTTTCTTCAATGTTTCTGCTTTCTGCTGTCAAACAAAAATCATAAATATGAAGTTCACACCAGGAAAAAAACAAAAAAAAGGAGAAAAAAACAGAGTGAAGAAGTACATTCCACTTGAAAGACAGACCGTAAAGAAAAAGAAAAGCAGAGAACATTTTAGTATTGCAGCTTTTCTCTATTTGTGTTTTTCTACGCGCACAAACAATTGGTATTTACTGTTAGAGTTGTTTTCTCTTAGGTACATCACTTATCATCCATCCGTCATCGCAACCTTGTGAGCCTTTTGGGATACTGCCAGGAAAATGACCTCCAGATGCTTGTTTACGAGTATATACCAAATGGCAGTGTTTCCGCCCATTTATATGGTAATTTACTTGTTTCTATATTTGTGTATCTCTTCTCATTTGCTATCACAAAGAAGTCCATAAAAAAATTACAATCTGCTTCCGCCGTTGGTTTGCAGGAGCTAGTCAAGTTTCAAGTGGAAAGTTGGAGTTCAAACACAGGCTCTCTATTGCCCACGGGACAGCTAAAGGTGATCATTTGCAAAAACACCGACCATCAGTGGTTATACTGGTATTAGTTTTTTTTTCTTAGTGACATAGAGACGGCACGACTCCACTTTTGGTCTATATTTTATTTATTTATTTTCTGCTTGGAGTTAATTTTTACTACCCTTTTAGACTTGGGGCCATTTTGCATGGCTGAAGTTTTTGCAAAAGCGCTGTTTGAGAAAAGTTGTCTGAGGAAACACTAATAGCTTTTTCATTATACCTTTTTTAACTGCTTGTCGTTGCAATGGAAGCAGAAGTTTCAAATTGGAGTTTCTCCTTTTGCGGCTCGTTTAGCTTCTTTGTTACAGCAAAAAGCTCCAAACATTTTGTTAAAAAGTGTCAGGTATCTACTCAAGAATACCCAAAATTTTGTAGAAGTTAGGCCAAACGGGCACTTGATTTTATCAGTACTCTTTTTGGGGTACACGAATCTTGAAACAATTGCTTCCCTTGAGCCTGACACTTACGGAGTTTTTTCACCCCCTGTTAACTAGGTCTGAGCCACCTGCATTCATTGAATCCTCCTATGATTCATATGAACTTCAAAACAGCAAATGTCCTTGTTGATGAGGACTTCATACCGAAAGTTGCAGATGCTGGATTAAGAAGCTTGCTTGATCGAGTCGATGGGGCCGGCCCATCTTCCAGAACGGCAACAGACGATCCCTTCCTGGATCCTGAGTAATCACTTTCCATCATGAAACTTACAAGATCATTTATTTTTATTTTTTTTCACTTTCGTTATTATATTTCCTTAAAAACAATCAGGAGATTTTATCATTAACATATGTAGACCAAGTTTGGATATCTATATATAGATGTTATTGCATGTTGTAATTATTCATTTGCGTGCATAGGGTGAAGGATTCTGGAATTTTTTCAAAAGAAAGTGATGTATATAGTTTCGGGGTATTTCTTCTGGAGTTAGTAAGTGGGCGGGAAGTTAGATCAGATCGAAGCATCATCGAGTGGGTAAGTAGCAGCTTTTTCTAAGCTTGCTTACGCACTCTGCTATGCTTATATGTTTCGAGTTCATTTCTCAAAAGTCCTACCTTATTTGTTCAATTCTTCCCGTGCTTGACACTTTGAAGCAAATGTGAGACTTCACAAGTTGGTTCACTTGTTCTTAGACTCGCATTCTTTTGTTATGTTTCTCGCTGTCTTATTTTGCTCAATATTTGTCTCTGTATAAGAATATGTGCTTCTATAGCAACATATTAAGCTTAAAGTTGCCAAGGTGGAATCATTGTAGACTACCGTTATATACCGTCCATCTTTGAGAGATTTTCTTGTAATTTTCTCTTCATGTTGTCTTTGATAACTGTTACACAAATAATATGTGTTTCTCATCTGATATTGCTTTCTTATCCCTCATTTACAAGTAAATTTAAATGAAATCATCATCCCTGATCAACTATACTTTTCCAGTCACTTTGAATTCTGTTCCATTCTTTGCCTCTTTTTTTTTGCTTTTTTAAGATAATTTTAAAATTCTTTGACTTGCAATACAATTATTTCAATAATTGCTGCTTCACAGGCACAAAACTATCAAGAGTCGAGCGCTTTCTCAACCTTCGTGGATCAAAAGATGGGAAGTAGCTTCACTTTCGAAGGCATGCGAGAGTTCTTGCGGCTAATCGCCTGGTGCGTGAACCCATTAAGTGAAAGACGCCCGCCCATGAACTACGTTGAAATGGAGATCGATCGGATTCATGAAAAAGAGATGAGCTTGACGACCATAATGGGCGAAGGCACCGCGACTGTGACTCTCGGAAGCCAACTTTTTACTACATCAAAGTGAATTGAGAAGCAAAATTTTCATTTTGTTTTTTTTCGTTTTCTTGGGGGGTTTTCTGAACTGTAAATGAGAAATTTTTTTTTTTATGGGTTTTTTGGTGAATATCAGCTGCAGCTTAAGTGTATAAAAGAGATCAGCTGTACTATTCTTTTCTTTCTTTTTCCTTATCTGTTAGCATAAATGATTGTAGAGTCATGTTGTAAAGAGAATATTTTTGTTGTACTTTATCTCATTTATATGACTGGGGCTTGGTGTGAATTAATTTTTGAATAATTAACATAAATGTCTCAAACTTTTATTCTTGCTGATTCTTACACTTATGCCTGCTGTGATTATAGCACTTTGTTTTCTTCCTTATTTTTTCCTCTCTTTTTCTCCAAGATGTTTGCTGTTAATTGCTTACATTCTTCGGCCTCGGAAACCAGCTCAATCATCAACTTTGGTAGAGTTAAAGCATGAGATGTCCATTTCATATCAGCTTAAGCTTTTCGACAATTCCATCCGTTGTCGGTGCACAGAATGGAAAATTGACAGACAGATAGAGCAGGAGATCTATTAAATAACCGAGAGATAAAAGAAGATCAAATCCTACCACAGAATGTGTGTTATACATCAAAACTAAAACAACATTACAGTTCTGCAGCATTTATAAGGAAAGCTTTATTTCGGAAGAAGAAATAGTGCATACAAAAGACGAAACTCAGCACAATCAGTCGTTTACGTTTCATTACATTACATTACGACAACAGCAGCAGTAAGCCATCTAAATTTCAGTAGAAACATCCTCAAATGTGAGAATTAGAAAAGCACAGCATAGTAGCATATATATATATATAATAGTAGATGATGCAAGTTGTTTTAAGACCCAACTAAGCCTCGCAAGGACCTCTTGTGCATGAGATTCTGATCAACGACACCAGAGGCAATAGATTGTGATTGTTCTACTCTCTCTTCTTCTTCCTCCTCCCCCTTATCAAAGCAATAAACAGGGGCCTGCCACTCGGCGTCCTCGAGATACTTCCCCACTTCAAATGTCATCACGTGAGCTTCTCGTCCTGCAGTAACAATACCAGAAATGCTGTTCTACACAAGATATGAGGTAAAAGAAGCAGCAGCATTTTACTATCAAGATCATGATTTGAACTGTTCAGCGACGAAGGAAGGCTAGTTTTGATCGGAAGCACAAAACGATATCAATCGCAAAGTTAAGTTCGACGCGATTTTCATACTCGTCATCAGAATTCCAACTGTACAAACCCTGGCTACCGTAGAGCATCCTCCGAGCCTCGAAAGTTTCGATCCCGTCCTCAAAGTCGCAATTTTTAATAATGAGATGTTTTAAAATGTGGCACTTTTCGGGACAACAGAAGGAAAACCAGTACCGAACTGAATAAAAGCTAGAAAATTCTGATTAGCACTGGGTCAAAAAGTTAGTTTGGTAATGTGGGGGCTTAAAAGCACCACTTTTATACTCGGAAAGATCGAAAAATATTCAAAATTGGGGTTTTTATAGCGACATTAGGATTAGTAAATTAAGTAAGTAGGGGAATTGGACCTGTGTAGAAGACCCAGTGGACGGGGCGGTGGGTGAGGACGTCCTCGAAGTAGGTGATGAAGCCGTCGGCCTTGGTCCAGGCGTGGCAGAGGAAGCCGTCGACGGAGCGGGTGCCGAGGTAGTCGGCGCCGGCGAGCCAGTCGGGGCGGAGGATGCCGACGTCGAGGTGGGCGGAGCGGCAGCGGAGGGGCGGGGCGAGGGTGTAGAAGAAGGAGGTGCCGTTGTTCCACTCCAGGTCCCGCAGCGGGGGCCCGCCCAGCTGCTCCTGGATGATGTTGAAGTTGCGCCCGTTCGGCCAGTCGTACCACAGGTCGATCGTCGACAGGTTCCCGCTGTAGTTCATGAACAGCAGCGCGTGGAACTGCTCCGGCCACGGCGTCGGCGTCGGCGTCGGAGGATCGGAGCTCGAGCTCGAGCTCGCTAGGGCTAGGGCTAGGGTTGTTGTTGTTCTTAGGGTTGCGAGGAGGAGGAGGAAGAAGAGAGGGAGAGGATGAGGGGGCGACATTGTCGTGTGTGTGTGTGTGCGCGCGCGCGCGCGCGCTGCGTGTGGAGGGAGAGAGGATGATAATTATTAAGTGGAAAACAATAATCTTCTTCTTCTTCTTCTTATTAATAGTTTCAGATCAGGTGGTAGGGACTAGGGAGTAGAGACCAGAGGAGGGGAAACAAAAAAGAAAGGAATTATTAGTACACACTCATCATCCCTTCCTTGCGTTTTAAATTTCGTGCACTAAATCATCACTAATTTAAGTTTAAGACAAACATTATTATTATTATTATGCATTGCTGCTTTAAACTTATGCGCACGGAACAGTTGATTATTTGTGGCACCCCAACTTTTCCGGAGGTCATCCATTCTAAAACTACTTCCGTCCTAGCACGCTTAAACTCTCTTAACCCCTTGGACCTAGCCACCACCCAAAATACTTAAGCCGGGTTAAGAGTTCTAATCCTATTATATCTTATATATAAGACTATCTGAGGTCTCACAATTCTTGATAAATAGATAAACAACAAAAGTAGTACAACTACATTATTATTATTATATAATATATGATAACTGAGCACGGTTCTTCAAGAATCGACTAGATAATGCTTCCCTGCACATCTTTGCGATATCCTAGAAAGAGAAGAGCCGTTAGTCGAATCATTTTGATTGCCCTTCTTATAGTCTCTCATTTAAGATGGCCCTGCTGGATTTAAACAAGAACTTGAAGGAGTGTAAATTTCCATACAAAGAATGGAGGATCATGCTCTGCATTATATTGTACTCTTTTACAAAATTCCACATGAAACACACACACATATAGAAAAAGATACTTCTTTGCATTGTCTCATTCTAATAGGTCAAGTTCCACACTTACTATAACATAGAATTGCAACTGGGACCGACTCACCTGTTCCAGAAAAAATATTCCAAGATGTCGCATCAGTAAGCAGGAAATAAGCAGGAAATAGGTACATCGAGCTTCGCGGGTTTACTTCTCCGCTTTCATTTATTCGGAAATCCAACAAAATGTGCACACTGTCCTTCCTTCGGCTAATGAATGATGTATTTGGCACCCTTTGGAAAAGATGAATTAATCAGTGACAAGTTTCCTCACTCTGAACAGAAACAAGAGCAAAGAGAGAAGATTACCGACGGTAGATCCAATAAAATTAAGCCGAAGAGCCGTATTTGGCTTTTACCACCAGCTCTTCCGTGGTGGTGCCTATGATCTCATTCGCCCGCTTTAGAGGTAGACAGTAAATTCTTCCTACAGAGTCCTGAGAAACGAAGTTAATTCATTATTCGACATGAGTGATAGAAAATTCACTTCAGAAACTAGTTCAATGGGGACTAATATCATTGTTTCTCAGTGTCTGAGAAGAAAACAGCGCATCAACACGAAGCAAATTGAGTGAAGAAAAGGTGATGCGACTGGCATCTTTCATTTGCTCGTTTCTTTTCTTTAATGTTCATTAATTGAAGGAGAAAATGTTTGATATGCGCAACAAAAAATGGATGGGAGCTTATTAATACTGTATAAACTATAGCAAACTCACTCTTGCGACAATGCCTAGCCTCTCTAACTTTTCAACAGCATCTAGTACGTCAAAATTGCATTGAATACCAAACTCTTCGTGAATTAGCTCTTCGCACCGCAAGTCAAGATCCTGCATGGGTAAATTATACAGAACCAATTAAAAAACCATACCGGTCACTTTTATTTTTCCTTTTCAGTTAGCAGTAAATATAAGGAAAGATATATAATTACTACTCTACCTTAATTGTTGCCTTCCCTTGTTCCATTAGAATAAAGTAAGAAACTATCACCTCTTTGACCTGCATATTGTAATTTCACATGAATCCAGGAAAAAAGAAAAAGAAAATCCTTTATAAACAAAGCCTTTTTGTTTATCTACACCTACTTCTTGTTCGATGACATCATTGCATAAGTGTAGCAATGTGCCTTTCCCACTATCCAGTTGCTTGTCGTACATTGATTGGGTGATTAAGCTTTGGTAAGTTGCCATGTTCTGTTGAAAGCTGCGGTAGATGAAACTTTAACACGTTAGCGTATCGTTTCAAATCCCTTCGCAGTAAAATTGGTAGAGAAACAATTTCATCTTCAACAAAATTTAGATAGAAAGAACATGAACTGCAATAAAGCGCTGTTGTAAAGCACTAACGAGAAGTAGATTTTAGCACAATATCCAGCCAGAGCAGAAAGGATAGCTACAACGACCCAGAAATCAGCTTTAGGCATTTCAAGGGAACCAACAAGAGTGACCTGTACACATAATGTGAGGTTTTTGGATGGAAATGTAAGATAACATAAAATTGTAAGAATTAGATCCTTCGGAGACTTACGAGTCCAATTACAACAGAAACAATGAATTGTACCCAGTCCATAGGAGTCAGACTCGGGTTTTTCTTCTCGGGCTACAAAAGTACATTACTCAAAATCAGTTTATTATATTAACTAGAATAATCATCGAGGAAAGGACATTATAAAACTTCTTCTCTTTATATAAAAGAAATATTTGAAATGCTCACCAAAACTAACTCCATATCTGCCATCGGGATATTTTTGAAATGCTTTATGTAAATACCTCTATCCGTCTTGTTCTTAGGGCTAGCCCTTCTGTAAAGAAACCAATTGCTACAAGATATGAGTCACAGAATCCAATATACTTTGAGCAAAACTAATTGCAAATTAACTACAGATACGAGTGATGATTCCCCATTAAATTCCATAGCACTAAAACTTCTGCCTTTCTAGGCGTACCTGTATACAACAATCATCCTATCAAATGTAGGTTCCTGTATTGAGATCTTACCCAGTAGATTGCGTAGGCTGCAAATTTAATTTAAAAGAGGTAAAATAGTAAAAAGAAAAAAATTTCACAAGGGATTACAAGGAACCAAATGTAAAGGAGCACCTCAATTGCATGCTTTCAAGGCGAATGCGTTCAACAAATAGGTCTTCCTCATCAGCTTCCCCATTTGGTTCATCAGTTTTCTTGGGATCTTTCTTTGGGCTTGCCTTTGGCTTTCTTGAGAAGAGCTTTTGCAACCTGCATTATTGTTGAATTCCATATTTGTACAAACTTCTCCGCGGAATAAAATATTTTGAAATAGAATTTTCAATAGATGCATGCTCCATTTGATTCCATTAAAGGTTAGAAGAAGTAATGCCGAGACACCCCATCCTTTTTTATGCTGTTTCTCATTAAAATGAAATAAAATAGTAACAATAAAAAGTCAATTTTTTTAAAAAAAATGGTATACCTTGTTTTTTGGAGGAACCATTGCCAAATTCGAGATATGATCATATCCAATTTCGCCATGATGAAGAAATCAGTTGTCCTATCTATTCCGATGCCCCGTCGAAATATAACATACTTTAGAACATGAAAATCACTTATGTCAGTGTATAAATGATATGATTTATTAGTGAAATGGATTCAGATAGATACGAAATCAATTATTTCTCTAATTGATAAGCTGATAATTAAACCCATATGCTTTATATGCGAAAAGAACTATTAAAATGTTATGATGCTACCTTTTGAGGCTTGCTGTTTATGAAGAGGAACATGATGTTCATAAGAATATTTTATAAAACAACAGAAGAATATCCTAAAACATTATGCTAACACCTTTTCTGGTGGCACATAACAAAGCTTTGGTTTTATTAATACAAACTATCCAGCTAATCATTGTTGATATCCAACACTTGGGCTCGATACACACCTTATCTGAGAACTCTGGGAGGTTTTCGTGAGGATGCTCTTTAAAGTATTTTGACAAAAGCTTTTTGTCCAGCTGCATTATCATGCAAAAAGGAAAAGAGATAATGATAAACTTCAGCACATGTGCCAAGATGAAAAATCAAGGATAAAATCATGAAATAACATCTAAACCTTGGATTCATCAACTTTAATAGGAAGATTCAATAGATACTGCCCGGATTGTGCAACTTCAATCTCCTCATCAGTCACTATGTTGAAGTTGCTTTTTTCCATGACCTGCTCACATTAGTTTGAATGTACCAACTTCAACATTTTCATCGAATATAAAGGCTTCATAGTATTGTTTCATTCTACAACTGCAGGATTGTCGCAGAGATATTACACCCAATAAAGTAAATTTTTCTACGCATTCAATAAAGTAGGATAAGAAATAGGGTTGAATCTAAAGACAGTTTTGTATTGGCTTAAGTATCTGACTTTATTTCACTGAAAAATCAATCATGCTTTCTAGTGAATCAAAAGCATTTACCTCCTAAATTCTTCCGTGCATTACCTAAACTTCACAAGAAATTAGTAAATGCCCTTCCTTCAATGTTAACTACCATGACCTAGGACCTGTACAAAATTTTGACAGAAATAGGCTTAAGAAGAAGAACCTTTTACACCATACAGCATCCTTCATAAAAGTAGCGTAGCCAAGTTCATCTCCTAATTAGTAGGCTTTCAGTGCTGTTCCAATAAAAGTTTTCTCATTATGAGTTTTTTGACATATCAAAGAAAGGTAACCGTTTGACTGCTCCACACATTACGGGACAATGTCCGTTCTTAAATAAGCACAGTATCAAGGATAAAATGTCAGGTTAGAATGCGAAAGGTGTTTGACCTCAAAGATATAGGTGAGAAAATTCTGCTCAAGAACATCTATTTCCTCTGAAGATAAGTTCTGCTGCTCCAGTCTCTGAGCACCGTAAACAGGATCGAACAGCGAATAAAGTTGCTGCCAAAAAGGGGGAAAAAAGGAAAAAAATAATCTCAGAAACTCAACATTAGCTGCCCGAAAATAGTACTGCAGAATGAATGCTGATACACATATTAACAACTCTAAGAGATATTTATATACATACCCCTAGAAAATTATCCGTTTACCTATAAACCCTTAAAAAATCTGGAGATTAACATGCCCTTCAAGACTTAGTTTTCTACATTTATACCCTTGTACTAACAGAAAAGTCTAACTACGGAAAAACTTGGTGCGGTACTATACCAATTTTCCCCCGTGAAATGAATGATTTATTTATTGCAGCTTCTTACGAAAATACCATTACGTAAAAGCCCCTATTTATAGACAAGTCAACTTGCATATACATATCGAAAATTCTTTTTGACAAAGGCACATGATAAAGAAAAGTGCGAAATCTTACCATGAGATCTTCAAAGTGCAGAAGATACCACGCTCTGATAGTGTACTCAACTCTCTTGCAGAGCTTCAGAAACTCGGCCCTGTCAGAATCATGCTCTTCAAGAGTATAATATAATTAGGCAATGAATCAAGACTGCGAAGCAAACAAAACTAGAAAATTGCTTATATAATTAACTACTTATCAGGAAAGAAGAACATTATCATTTTCCATTAGGTCATAAATACAGGAGATCTACTCATGATGAATATATTCTTACACCGCAAGGGTTTTGCTAACATTACTGCCCGGCGTATAAGAGTGAAAATACGATTTGTGAGAAGCTAAAATTAAGCTCATGGGAAAAAATGGCCTTGCCGAAGAAAAGTTTACACAATGGCGAAAAAGATGACAATGATTTCTCTTTATCTCTAAAGCACAATTGAGCCAAAGAACCAATACTTACAACCGCACTTGTAGATACAATAACATTTTACTTGGAAAGTTCTATTTGATTCACATATGCTGATCTATATCCTCCATAAAACAGTTTTCGGCCATTTATTTTGGTAAAATTATTCGCGCTGAGTACTTTTATTCTCATTGTCTCTCTACAATTTTTGGATTCTTCAAACTCCATCGTGCTAAATTTCAAAATCTACACTGTAACATCCCTTAACTCGACTAATACGAAAGAGTAATTAACGTTTTCAATCAAATGTAAGATCCAATTGCCCTGAAAACGAAGCAAACTTAGATGAACCAGAGAAAGCTAAAATTTTGAGCCACAACCAACCAAAAAGGAAGGAATTTGAGAGAAACCCATTTGAGATCATGCCAAAAAAACATGACCCAGATGATCAAAAAGGCCAAAAAACCATCCAACTTCAAATCACCAAATTTCTCAAGTAATTACCTATGAGATAGGCCAGTTTCATGGTGAGCTTGGGCTTGAGGATGGGAATGACCGATTCCCGCCCTAACCGGATCACATCCTTGCTACTCTCCTTGCTCCCTTTCTCCATTAATCCCACAATGGCGTCGATCGATCGATCGATCAAACGATCGATTGAGAGAGAGAGATGTGTGTGTGTTTGATGGTGTTGATATTAGGAGAAGCGTTTGGGTTTTGGAATTGGAAACATTTCTAATTCGTGCGGAGCATTCATCGAATCAAAAATCCAAAAAAAAAATGGTGAAATTGGTGAATAATTGAAGATAGAGGGGGGAGAGAGAGAGAGAGAGAGAGTGATAGAGAGGTCAGAGGCTTATTTTATATTATTCCTAATTTCAGATTTTTTTTGTTTTTTTTACAATACAATTTTGATTGCTATAAGAATAGAAGTGAGTTTAATAATTTTGTAATGCTATCACTATGTGGACTAATAATATATATTTTTTTTACAATTTCTATGCTGATTTATGTCCTCATTAAAATAATTCTTAGAATATGTGATTTGGACACAAATTATATAAATTATATTTCACTAAAAAAACAATACTTTGGATGAGCATTAAATAAAAGCTTAAAAAGAAAAAAAAAGAAAAGAAACTTTTACAAAAGGTAAAAGATAGTTATTGGATGGCTAATGCTTTTTTTATTCGTGACTTTTTCTTTTTCTTTTTTTTTGTTTTTTTTATTTCTCACTAATAATAGTTTTCTTTTTCATTTGCAACTTCAAAAAGAAAAAAAGCATAAAAGAAAAAGTTTTAAAAATCTCAATTAAACCTTACTAATACCTACAACCACCTTCGGTACGATCACACATTTCGTAACGGATTGATCGCATCCTATCCGTCCATTTCCCCTCATTACACCACACCACAAACGGGGGTCTAAACGGCGCATACAAGTTATTATGCTCCCATCCCGCATACAAACCTCTATGCGGGCTCTCGCACACGGTACTCTTTTACCATCCCTTCCTTCCTCCCTCCCCACAGCGACATTCCACCGAAGTCCATTATCACCAAACCCCTTCTCTCTCTTCTTTCTCTCTCTAATCTCTCTCTTCTCTCTTCTCTCCTCTCTCCTCTCTCCTCTCTCTCTCTCTCGCGGCGCTTTTCCCTTCGCCCCCCCGAGATGATCGGGAACTAAAACCCTAATCGATTCCTCCTCTCCAGAGGTAAAAGAAGCTCCTTTTTGTGCGTAATTTGCTACCTTTGTGATCCGATCGTAGTCGAGTTAGGTATCTGGGCTTGTTTTACCCGTGAAGCTGTTGTTTTGAGCATCCATTGGTGGGGAAACGGTGGAAAGGTCGCAGCTTTAGCCATTTCATGGTGGGGAATTGACTGATTGAAGTAGCGAGGGTGATCTAATTGGGGAAAGATGTGTTTTTTTTGTCCCCCTTTTTAATTAGAATTTTGGGTTTTGGGTTTTGGATCGAAGGATTCGGAGGTTTTTTAGGGCATGTAGTGATTGGGAGTTGACGTGAGTTGACTAGTGTTGAATTGTAATTTTAGAGGGATGATGGTGATTACGTGAGTGGTGAGTGGCGTTTGCATTGCTTGATGCATTGGGTTATGGGAGTGAGATTTTTGTGAGTTTATGAAGCAGCTTCAGCATAGATAGCTTAATGTCGAGTATTTTTTTTGGCCTATGTTTTTATTCTTCTTAGTTAATTCTTTGTGTCTCTTATGCTAGAGAGCATGCTATAATTATGATGTATGTCTAAATATTCTACTAACCTATGCACCAAAGAACTGAGTCCTACTTTGAGAATGTATTGCCCAAACACACCCAACTTTGATGCTTTGAAAGGCCCGAGAATCCAAGAGCTCTGCAATTCTTACTACCATTTCATAGCATCGGCGGATGGGAGCTCTATAGTGATTTCGGATTCTTGGAGCTCTTTAAAGCATCGAAGTAGGTGTGTTTAGGGTAACTTACAGGAACATAGTGCTTACAATCTCAAAAACTTGGTGAACGCACGATGCCTATCTTTGAATTTATTATATTTGCATCTCTGATTGTTTCCTTGCATGTTTGAGGGAGAGAAATTTGATTTCTGTTAGATCAGATGAGTTCAATTAGAAAATGAAGATAGTTGAAGGCATTGTTTGTTTGCTCCAATTTTTTGACCAGTTGCCAATTTTTTGCTGAAGGAGACAAAGCCACATATTCGAAGTCTGAAATCCTTCATTTTGTTGGATTTCTGCACATTTTTTTGCTGTAGTTAGAAGTTCTGCTGCAGATTCAGAAAACTTCAAGGTGGTAATTTAAAGTTGACCGAGTTGCTTTTTGTTTTTTATTTTTCTTTTGAAATTTGTTTGTTTAATTAATTTGTTGAATTTCCAGGAATAGCTAAACATGGGTGGATTTTGTTGCTGCCCATGTCCTGAAGACTTTGAAGAGTATGCCCATCCAAACAATCCCATTTATAGGCACTGCATGTGCTTGAGATACTTCTTTCACCAACTCTTCAGCGGGGTAAAGTAAAGAACAAAAGTTTCTTCTCATTGTTCATGTGGTCACTTTGTAATATTTTGTTGCGATCGATATATTGTCCTGTTAAGTTAGACATCAACCGAAAACCTTACTATCTGACAGAGGGGCATCGAAGGATTCCTGGACTGGAACCACCTTCTGAATGATGCATTATCAGATCAAGGCGCGTAGACTGGTTTTAATATAATATGCCAAAGTTAGGACTATGTTGTACATCGCAATTTGTCCCAGAAATATTTTAAAGATATGGCAAAATTTGATCGGATTGTTCTGGGCCAAGGACAAGTTGGTGTCTCTTAGTCGTCAAAGTATGTAGTCGTCGAAGATTTAACCACTCATTTATGCATAAAAGATATGTCAGGATGCAGAACAATAGCTATATTAATGCTTTCTTTGTATCAATTGGATTACTTTATGATTTCCATATTATTTTCCTTAACTGAATTTTCTTGTCACTTCATCTAAGTTGCAAAATCAAAATCATTTACGATATTTTAGCATCACAGTGAATGCTCTGGAAAATCTGATTCCTTTCCCATGAGCTGATTGTCTGCTCTCAATAGAACTACTTCGGAAAAAGTATCTATAGCATCAACTTTCTATGAGAGGTAAACTGAGAAATATTTGTTACTTTCCTGATTTGGAAGAGTTAAATTGAGAAATGTTTGTTACCTTCCTGATGCTTCCAAACTTACTTTAAAAAAATCTTCTTATACAAGTAGTTCGACAACTTTTCTACTTTTAGATGCTATTTGCATCATTCCTTTCTTATCCCTTTCAATATTTCTTATATGAAGTTATTAGATCGACACATGTAGAGGGATGCACTATTAGGTCCAAACCAAATTACTGAAACGAATTTGATTTTGTGAATTGACAACTAAATTAACCAAGTTAACCTAATTATTAATAGTTTGTCACATGTGATCCATTTGATGATGATCAGTTGCAGTGCTTAACAACTATTACCTTGAGACCAAGGAGTTACGGAGAAGATTACTCGTCCTTATATATGTCATATACCTGTTTGATGTAAATGCCTGTGATGAGTTTCCTATCCCAAATCGACTGATACGAATGGCTGAGTTGAGTTTCCTATCCCAAATCGACCGACAAATCCAAACCAAACCAAATTTTTTCGGTTCAGTTCATCCCCTAGGCAAGAGTAGAGGCTGTGAAATGTTATTTCCTTCTACTCAAATCAATACATTTGAGAGTAGTTTATCCTTCCTGATTTTCTTTTGATTCTTAACAGTATAATGCCACTTTTCAAAGACTGGACGGAAGGACAGCTACTTCCCCAACTCAAACAGTCACCTCATTAACATCAACTGCCCTAGGAACCAATACAGCAGATAGTTCTGTATCCGAAACCTACCACCTTGTTCCCCGGCCCCCTCCTTATGATACCGAACCTAGATTCACCCGTTCACAACGCGAAGGATTGGTCTTGAGGCGCGAGAAATCTTTGAGTTACATTCAAGAGGAATCACAGGCTCCGAGAAGAAACGGCAGTAACTCTGGTTTGGAACACTTGGGTTCTGGCAAGAAACGGAACAGCACAGAAACCGAGGAAGAGACTAAAGCAGGCCATTCTGAATCTGATACGGGCCTGTCCTCCAAAGCATATGGTATTGCAAGTTACGTGGTAACAAATTCAGAAGATGAAGATGTCTGCCCCACGTGCCTTGAAGGTAAACTTTCCCCTTCTTTTGTTAAGCTATTAATTGGTAGTGATATTCTGTTTCAATGTTTTGATTCTTGTCTATATGGTGTACCATGTATTCTATTCATTTTTGCAAGAAATCCTTATGATATTTCATGCAGAATATACTCCCGAAAATCCGAAGATCGTGGCAAAATGCTCCCACCATTTTCATCTAAGCTGTATATATGAATGGATGGAAAGGAGTGACAATTGTCCGATTTGTGGAAAGGTATCTTGGGATTACTTTTTTTCTCTTAAATTCCATGTTTCTCATTCCCACTAGATTTAAGTGTGCTCCTTTCCTTAAAAAAAAAGAGGGAAATTATTATGGTTGCTATCCAAGATATTAATCTAAGCTTTAATTATTGATTCATCTTCTTTTTTTTTGGATGGTGATGAAAATTTTCAGGAGATGGAGTTCTGCGAGAGCCCGTAAGTAAACATCTTTTATATGATCTGCACTTACTGTAGAAATACCTGCAGCATGTATTGCTGGAGAGAGTATCATCTGTAAATAAAAAGTTCTACAACTTCAAGAAGAGGGGAGCCATCATCTCGAGAGACGATTGACGCGGATAAAATTCTTAGCTCGTTAGCAACAAAGAGTGTATTTGAGATGTTACTCTTCTTCTTCTTCTTTTTCTTCTTCAATTTATGGGCATGTTTGGTTCACCTATTTTAGACTATGAAATCGGAATGGAATTCATTGATTCCAATGATTGTTGTTGTTTTAAAGGAATCGGATTCCAACTCCCATTCCACTTTGGAATGGGAATGTCTAAATCTATTGATGGTCCAATCCGACCTTAAATACCGGATTGGCCCATTTCCAAGTAAACTACTAAAAATTCTTTTCCACCAACGCCTCCCCTCCTCTCCTCTCCCTTCATCACTTTTCTCTCTCTTAATCAAAACACCTTCTAAAAAAATTTAGATTTTTATTTCAATACTCATTCCATTAATGAACCAAACGTCTTGGGATGATTCGTCATTCTATTTTTCATTCTAAAGCAATCTAATTTTATTTTTCATTCCTATTCTAATCGTTAACCAAACATGCCCTATGTGTCTTTAGATGACATCTTATGGAGTCTCTATAATAATAATATTCAAAGCAGTATTCAAAAGCATTGTTCTGGTTTCACATGCAATTTTCGTCTATCGACGCCGAATGGTTCGTAGAGTTTCCTTTTTGTTTTCTTTCTTTTTCTTTCTTTTTCTTTTTAAGAAGATTGTTCTTGTAAGACGGGATTTGTCGAATGGTATAGATTTCTGGACGAAGTAATTCAAAAATAGTCTCTCTAGCTTGGGTTTAGCTTGGGTTTAGATTTGGATTCTTGAGAGCTTCAGCACATACTTTACAGGGGGGGAGATGAAATAATCAAAATGTTTTTAATAGTTATTTGAATCGCTTTATTCAAACAAAATAATCCTGCAGATGCTCCAGGTGAGCCAGACAAGCTCTTCCCAACACAAACCTCTAATTCAAAATGTAGAAACTTATAACCAAAAAAACAAAAAAACAAAAATACAGGTTCTACATTTCCCACATAGCAATGAATGACCGCCCCATAAAAATTACCCAACCCCATTGGCTGCAAAAGCATAAAAGTAACATGGATTGAGAGCATAGATAAAATTCCATACAACTAATGCGCGAAAATTTCTACTACTTAGAAAGCATATATTACCTCACAACAGAGAATGGTCTAAAGAGTGTACACAAAGGAGCAAACTCAACCACAAATTAAACATAGGAGCAAGTTCAAAGCTAAATAATAGACAGGACGCTCAATCCGGCTTTTATTACAGATGGCCCGTATCGAACAACACTCTTACACTCTTTTTTTCAATTTTTTTTTAAAAATTTAACCTACAGATTAACCGGCTTGAGGGACTCGCTCTTCTGTTTCAGGCTAACAAGCAAGCTGTCGAAACTCTTCTTGAACGAGTCGACACCTTCTGCTTCGAGCTGGGCCCCGACCTGGTTCCAATCGATACCCAACTTCTCAAGAGCACTGTATACGCCCTCGGCCTCGGATATGTTTGAATCGATGGTACGTGAGACGGTGCCGTGGTCAATGAATGCCTGCAGGGCCTGGTCGGGCATGGTTGAGACCTGAAAAGAAACAAGGAAAACAACAGCAATGATAAGCGAACGAAATATTTTGGGGTGTTTTTTTTTACAAATTTAGTTCCTAAAGTTTGATCCTGGTTTTGATTTCACCCTCGTAGTTTCAATTTCAACTGTTTAGTCTCCAAATTTTAGTACACCAACAATTGGGTCCCCCTTCCATTAGTCTATGGTTGGGAAAAAATACAACATACAGCCACCATTTAACCAAAAAAAAAAAGTTCAATTTAGAACACCATCTCCGCACACAAGAAAAATACAAAAGGTGCAATTTATAACACACCATTTTCCTTGATTTATGAAGCAAGGAATCAACCATAGAACTATTAGTTTGAAACTCACCGTATCAGGTCCAATGAGAGGGTCAACATACAGAGTGTCGGGGTATGCAGGATTCTTAACGCTAGTGGATGCCCACAACAATCTCTGCTTCTTTGCGCCTTTCTTAGCTAAAGCCTCCCACCGTGGACCCGAAAACTTCTTCTGATAGAGCTTATATGCAAGGGCTGCTTGAGCCACCGCAGCCTAAAAGCATACCAGATAAAACTCATAACTATCTTTTCCAAACTATTTATCCAAGAAAAAGATGGTGAATATATGCAAGAAAGCAAGTTATCGAAGGGTGTAAGAAAATTAAGATTTCGTTAGGACATACATAAATAGATAATTTTGCAAGGGTGAATTTTTCAATATCTATAGCGTCTTTTCTAATTAATCTTACCTTCCCACGAAGATCAAGGGCTTCAGGTGTACCAATCTTTTCAAGCATTTTGTCTACGAGGGTGTCAACACGGCTAACAAAGAAGGAAGCCACACTGGTTACTCTTGATAGGTCACTCAATCCGGAAGACTCGAGCCCCTCTAGGTAAGCGTCGATGACCGCTTCATATCTTGAGAGTGAGAAGATGAGCTGCATAACAGTGGTAGGAGTAATATGATGAATGGATTCACCAAAATGGCAGACCAATCTACAAGGAAATAGAAAGGACTAAAGCAGCAAAAGTCTTAAGTACTCAAAGATCAATCATAACAGGCATCAAATCAGATGAAAATGACTGAAAATCACAAGACCAAGATATAATGAGTACTAAAAACTCACAATTTAGTAGTTTATACATTAGTTGATCTATAAAATGTAACATATCTTTCATGTGTCCATGAATTATCTGTCATAACCAAGTAGCATTCTGTTATAATAGCAAATTGATACTTATTTACATTAGTCTGTCATTTAGTTTTTATGAATGAATGTTAGGTTTTCACGCACTTTTAGTTTTGTCGGTCAAAACAATATACCCCATAAATCTGCCCATATAATCATGAATATTCACTATGAATGCATAAGCAATCAACATTGAAACAGAAAAATTGGCCATTCTTGGGCAAAGGACATATCAACAATTTGTGTATGCAATCAAAGCTGGGTCATTAGCTAGTGGTTACTTCTACAAATCCAAATTGACGTATGACATTGAGTTTCAACTTTCATCCAGCTAAACAAAAACGGGTCTCCCATACTAAAGAAAGACTGACTTCAGAATGGCTGGATCAGCTTGGTGGTTAGCAGGATATATTGCCACCCATTGGTAAAACATTATATAATCACATTAAAACTTTTACTTAAATTACATGCTTAGCTTTTGAACTTACCGTAACATTGACGCTAATGCCATTAGAGATAACCTCTCTGATGGAGGGAATACATTCGGCAGTAGCTGGGATCTTTATGTAGACATTTGGCCTGTTAACCATTTGGTGCAACCATTTCGCAGCTTCAACAGTTCCTTTAGTATCATTTGCAAGCCTCGGGGATACTTCAACAGAAACATAGCCATCGCCTCCATCTGTTTGATCATAAATTGGCTCAAAAAGTTTGCATGCATCTTGGATATCCTTTATTACAAGCTCCCAGTAAATGCTTTCTATGTCCTTCCCGGCAGATACAAGCTGCCTGAAATAATTTTACAAGTCCGGAGAAGATGAAACAAGAGATCAGGTAAAAGTAAACCGGAAAATTAGACCAAAATAATTTGCATTTGTGTCCACAAGAAATGGCAGTTTCTTTTCTCTTTTTTCACAAGAATATAGCACTCTTTGAGCGAAAGAAAAGATGAAAAAGAATACACAAATTAAAGTACACTTTATGTGGTTAAAAGTGCAGTAGTGCAGTTTAGGTTCTTTTCTTCTTTTTTTTTCCTTTGGCACTTGAATGTGAGAGTCTAGTAGTGCCGGTAGTGAGAAGGGATGCTTTCCCTAAAAGTTAGCAATTTTGTCAATGACTTGCCACCATGATGGGTATCTCAAGTGGACGGTACAACTAAATTTCTCGAGTTATGTTACTTTCTCATGATATTTTGTTTTTCTTTTGTTTGGGTTCCTATCATAAAAATTAACCTAAACCTCAACCTCCAAAGGATAATCTAGAAAAGCTTGGATATCCGTACTTATCGGAAACATTCAACTAAACCAACAAAATAAACACCAATGAGAGCATTGTCTATTCACCAGTACAGAGTTCTACATTACAACTACCACCAAGTACGAGACAAAAGGTGAACTACGTAAAGCGGCATTGAATCAGTAGGAGAATTACTTGAATTGCTCATCGTACGCACTGGATGATGATATAGCTTTCTGAAAAATCTGCAATGCAATTATTCAGAAATAAACGTCAGAAGAGATAGATGTAAAAACAAAATTACAAACAAAAAAGAACCCCCCCCCAACTACAGGCCACCTTTTTTTTTCTTTTCTTTTTTTGCTTTAATTACTCTACCGCAACTTTTGATCTTCATATCAATTTGAGTATTTCCAGTCAATTAAAATGGGGAGTTTCTTAAATTCAATAGTGATTTTGTCAAAATTAACGCCTTTTATCACTTTTTGGCAAATAACACTGTAGATATTGTTACCAATTGAATGCCAATAGCTAATAAAGCCGTCAATTTTTTTTGAAAAGAAAATCAATTTAATTGACTGTGACTACTTAAATCAAAAAGCAAAATCAAAAGTTAATGTTGTGTCAATAGAATAAAATAAAATAATAAATTGAGGGGGCCAAATAGGCTATAGTTGAGGGATCTAACATAAACTTCCACCAAAATAATATCTTGTGCTTTGAAATGGATGCCAACACCACTGAACTAAAATTTAAAAAGATAAAAAGATTTTACCGTAGGGTTGCTGGTGACTCCGCGGACACCGCTAGCAATAAGCGGGAGCAGATCGGTCACAGGGCGGCAGAGATTATCGTACCACGGCGATTGCCCTTGTTGCTCGTAGAGCTCATGAAGCGTCGTCCTCTTCGCCGGCACCCCATTCCCCTCTTTCCCAGAGCACCTAACCCTGTAGCGCACACCTCATTCGATCAGATCGACAACAAATCACACATCAAACACCAATAAAATCACAAAATAAGCTTATGATCCATGAAAACGAGCTTCTAATAGGATGGAATAGAACGTACGCCAAAGAGGTCGTGTTGAGGCGATCTCTTCGAATCGAGAGTCGGAGAGGAGAGGCGAGGCTTCGGATTGAAGGGTAGAGGGCGAGGGAGGAGAGCTTGGGATCGGATCGGAGGGAGGAAGAGGAGGGAGGAGGAGCGGCTACGGCGAAGCTAGGGTTTATGAGCTTGGAGATCGAAGCCATGGGAGCGGGGAGAGAGAGAAGGGGGAAGGAGATTTACGGATGATTAGGATATTTATCTAAGGTTTTATAAGATAAAAATAATTTAGTTTAATTTGTAAATGTTGGGATCTCGAAGGGTCAAAACTTGTGGTGTAACGGATATACGTCACTTAGATGAGGATGGCATGTGGGTCCCACTAGCACAGGGGTCCACATGTCAGTTAAACAAAGGTGGTATGCAAGCGTTACACGGGAGACGCGGTGGGTAGTTGTGAACTGAGTGCTGACGTCAGCGTGAGGGTAGAGATTAGGTAGGGGTAAAATGGGAACAAAAAATAATTTGGAGGCTCCTGAGAAAACAAGTTATTCAATGGACCATGGTCCATAGACCAAAGTCTTTTTTAAAAAAATCTTTTACCCATGCGCTGTTAGGTAGGGCGTCTACTTTTTAGCAGTCACACCACATCATCTATTTCTAACTATTTTTTTTCAAAAAAAAGTACAATAAAAATATTTTTAAAAAAATTAAAATAGGATGGGTGAATTTTAAGAAAGCAATTTGATTGGTAATGAGACACCAGTAATGTGACAGCTGCATTCTAAATTTTTTCATAGTTAGGACTTTCATCCTCTCCTCTATAGCTTTAGTGGACAGTCTCTTTCCAATTGCACTCAAGTTTAAAATAATTCACATATCACCGTCTGGCTTGCCACAAGAATACCAATATTTATGTAATTTTTTTTAAATTTAATCATAAAGATTATAAAATAAAACTCTAAACGAATGAATGTAATAAATTATTTGAGTATTCAATAGTCACAACAAATCTACTGATGTTGAAATATTTAGTTTTTCTTGTATGAGGTAAAACTTTTAGAAGTTTTAGTTTGTGGTATTACATCTTCTAATTTGTGTAGATCAAATTTAATAGTTTAAATTTTTATTTTAAAATCTAGGTCTGGTCCATGCAATAATTTCAGCTGAGGGGAAGCCCAGTTGTCTACGTACAGCTGATGTTAAATGACCGTACATTTTGTTCAGTTAATTAATAACTTAATTTTTAAAAAAATTTAATGAGTAATTTACTATAATGGTGATAATCCATACAAATTTTTCTCTACCCAGTAAAAAAAAAAAACAGTTATTGTAAATTGTGGTTCAGATTTAAGGGAGATTTAAAAGAAAGAATTTGATAGAATTGATAATTTAACAAGAAAAAAAGTTCACGCGCGTATATTCAAGAACAAATTTATTAAATTAAATAATATTTAAGTAGGAGATTTAAAATAAAAATGATATACTGTAAAAGTTTATTTTAATGTTGAAAAAAATTATCCATGCAGGAGAAATTCAGAAGCAAATTTTAATTTCTTCTGTACGTAGAAGAAGCTCTGAAGTTTTCTTTATCAAGTTTCTTCGATAGCGCTGAAGGCAGAGGCAGTGGAAGAGACGAATTTGCAATAATATAAGACTAGATTTATTTATTTATTGTTTGTTGGCAAAAACTTACATGAATAAATAAATTGTTGTTCAACAAATTAACAGCTATTTAAGAAAGAGGTTGTTAGGTGATAATCTACTAGTAGATTTTCAGCTACTAAGGAAAGTGACTCTTCATTTCATGGAGGAGTTGAGATGTATAGATTTGGATAACTGTTTCAACTCAAAAACCCACCTTTTGCTGAATGAAGAGACCTTGCACCCAAGTTGTTTGAAACTTTGACCCATTTGAAGAGTCAATTGACTTTTTCCTTCACAATATTTGTAGCTTTTTTGTGACGCCCCAACTTCCTACGTCTTGGGCCTAGCCACCGCCCAAAATGTCAGGCTCAGACTCACAAGTATCAGGCGATGTGAGACTCGTCTTGCTAGTCTAAACTGAACTTGTGGTGAGCCGCGCTTCACCCACAACAGTCAATAGCATAAGAGTCTCGCTCTCCCCGCTGTATAATTTTGGCTCAACTGAGACTCATCTCACACTTTCAGCTGGTAATTGGCTCTGATACCAACTGTGACGCCCCAATTTTTCAGGATATCACCCATCCTAGGACTACTCCCGTCCTAGCACGCTTAACTCTCTTAACCTCTTGGGTCTAGCCGCCGCCCAAAATGCTTAAGCCGGGTTAAGAGTTTAGCTATATTATATCTTATATATAGAATTATCTGGGGTCTCACATTTTTAGTATTTTTATTAAGGAACTACTAAATGATTTCATATATTTACACGTCTTATATCTTTGCTCATAAAGTCCTAAATTACATGTAATTTATAGAAATACACTTGTCTTAAGTCGGAGAGTCATTCGCCTTTCATGTATGAAAATAAGAAACTGGGAAAATTAGTTACTTCACATAGAATTAGAGTATGAGCAATCTAAAGGGTGTGATGAATAACTTTCTCTTTGCATCAATAAAAAGAAAGAAAACAAAAAAAAAAAAAGTTTCCCATGGTCAACAATGAATTATATATATATATAGGGAGAGAAAGAGAGAGAGAGAGAGCAGCTACTATATTCTTATGAGTATAATAGCTGATGTACTTATAAAATTCTCGCCATCAGGTCTATTTCAAGATTTGTACAGATTTGATGGCTAATCAATCTAAAATAACTCCTTCCAATTAGCCTCACCAGCATGCACCTCCATATGGAAGCAGCATAAGCTGCTCAACAATAGAAGCAAGGTCAAACACGCTCATGACTCGAATTAATTACGTAGAACTACTTAGAAAGTGATCGTCTCCTAAAGCTTCCTGATTTATGTAGAGAAAATAAATTTAAAACGTGTTTTTTCACCCACAAACTTATTATATCTCTTCCTCCATTGTAAAAATATATATATCAGAAGAAGCTATTTCATAAGGCAGACCACAAACTAGTTATTGTAATATAATAATTTTGCGCAGAGACCAAAAACGAAACCTCCATTTCCAATTTGGGCTGGGCTTGATAAAATGGAGGCCCAAACATAGCTATGCCCATTTGTTGCTATGTGCAACAATATTTCTTGATGTTTTTTCCTTGAATAATTTTTTCAGAAAATAAAAATTTAAAAAATATATATTTCTAAACTTTTTATTCAACTATTTTTATTTTAAAAAACTAATTAAATTATACTACATATTTATTAATGGTAACATCATCTGGAAAGTAAGGACTCGTTTAAATGATTAGTACCGACACGTGTACGTCGATCGATGAGAGGTTGTTGAATGATAGGTGGGGAAGCCACCTGTCTCGTAAAAATTGTTGCCTGCGCCGGGTGTACTATTACATCCCATACACCACTCCATAAAAATGTATATTCTATAATACTTAAAAATTTCTATATATCAATTATGAAGTTTAAATATCATTTTTTAATAAAAAAAATAATGTCCCGTTAGATATCACTAGGGTGTGTTTGGTTTGATGTAAAAGTAGGTTGAAAATAATTTTTCGACCGAAAAATAATTTGCTTATCATTTTGTTCCACGTAAAAAATATTTTTATAGAAAATACTTTTACATATTTTGAGAAAATTTACTATTTTCGTTTTCCGTAAGAGAGCAGCAAAAAATAAAAACAAAGCCGCAAAATTTTGCAGCTCGCCGCGATACGCGGTCTACGAGGCGTGAGAGAGAGGTCCATGGTAGACCTCTCTTTCTCATCATATAGAGATATTATTATATATTATTTTATTATAAATATATAATTTTTATTGCATATCCTTAAATATAAAACTAGTATATATTATATTACATATGCATTAAATAATATAATTTCGAATATATTTAATTTACAAATATAAATTAGAATAATAATACATCATCGTATTGTGATAGTTATATATAAACAATATATATTAAAAAATATATAAAATAAGTTTTCATCTATTTTTTTTTCGAATAAACAAAATAAGTATAGCTGAAAAATTATTTTTTCCCAACAAATCAAATATTAAAGAGCGTAAATTTTTTTCCTCAGAATTTTTTTCTTAATTTTACATGGAACCAAACAACGGCTTAGGTTTTTTTAGATTTTGATGGCTTATAGTTTTTTCAAAAGTGTAAATGGAATTTATCAGATTAGATTTTTATTTTTTAATTTTAATACTTGAATTATTAAAAAAAGATGCGGTGTATGAAATGTACGGATACCCCGGGTGCAGGCAACGACTTCACCGCCAGTCTCGGGGACAAGCTGGGCCCACTCGGCCACTCCCCACCTACTGGTAACTGCATTTTGGACGACCCACTTCAGTACGCCGCGGGAAACGCCTTTTGAGCGGGAAACGATATATGGCGCAAGTCGCAAAGATCTACCGGAATGTTTCTAAATTTGCAAACAAGGACATCACGTTTCAGAATTTGCAAAAAAGCACTTGTTGTAGATTGCCATTCATTTGTAGGTTCATTTTGAAATGTCAAAAATCTCTCAGAAAATATATTTAAAAGTATTACAATATATATCTAAAAGGGGTCTTTGTATGAAAATACTATGTGCTTTTTGGGAGATATTTGTGATACTTCGAATTTTAAAAGGTAAAGTATTTTTTTAATCTTAAAGCGGTATGTACTAAATTATCTTTATGCAAAATAATTGAGGATATTTTTGTCCCTTAAAGTTGGTTTTCCACATAAAACTTGAAAATTCTAATAGAGAATACCCGCTTCTTTTATTTTTTTTAGAAATAAACTTAGCTGGAAATGTGAATCAATTAGGATTCGAACTTGGGACCTCGAGTACCAACCACCAAGTTCTTTGTCACTTGCGCTAGGGACAGTCGGTAATTTTAGCTTTTTTTAATTAATCAAAAGTCAAGGCCAAAGAGTCTTGAGCCGCATTCTTTTTGGTGATTCAAATGAATCATGAGACTAATTCAAAGTCGCACTTGAAAAGAGAACAATCTTTTTGGTGATTCAAATGAATCATGAGACTAATTCAAAGTCCCACTTGAAAAGAGAACGCAAAATATTCTAATTTCGTAAGGGTATATGCAAAAACATATAAATTAAATTCTCAATTGATTCTTTATCTTTTCTCTTTTTCTCTCTGTCATATCGAATGCGACAAAATATTAACAGCTTAACATTAATTAATTCATCATCCTTTAATCTTATATCAAATGAGTCTTTAGCAAAGAGCTAAAAGGCCTCATTTTGTCCTATTATTAGTTTCTTATTATTTGTTTAAATAGGATAGAAGAAAATAATAAATTACATACAATTCTTAAATACCAGATATTTGTCTGAAAACAACACCAAAAAAATAAATAAATAAATGTAACTTTTTTGCAATCGATTTTAATAAATTTTAAAGAAGCTGTCATTAAGCACTTGGTAGGGACGCATTACCAGTAAAGGACCAATTTTCAAATAGCAATCATTCGAGTGGATTAATGTGTAAAAGTTTTACTAGCAATACTATTCACACCCTCCTAAAATGGGTGTATGATATTTACCTCTTCATCGTAAGGGGGAATGAATTTTATTAATCACATCGAGCAAATTCCACCTTACGATGGATGGATGGATGGATGGATGGATGGGTATATATCATACACCCATTTCAGGGGTGTATGAGCAGAGTTTTTCAAATTCCACAACAAATTCGGTGAAAAGGATGTGAACGAGGGTCCTTGGGCGTTTCCCGTAGATTATCTACTTATTTGTCTTCTTCTCTCTCTATTTCTCTCCCGTTCCTCGTCGTCTTCACGTACTCTTTTTGTGTGGAGAGGGAGAAGCGAGAGAGAGAGAGAAAATAAGGCGACGCACTCCGCATTTATGGCCCTTCTTCGTCTCCCTCTCCCCCCTCCCCATCTCTCTCTCTTTCTCACATTTATGTAGAGATCCAACTACTAGGTTTTGTCGCTCTCTCTCTCCTCTCCTCCTTAACCCTTCCTCGTCTTCTTCTTCTTATTAGAGAGAGAGAGAGAGAGAGAGAGAGAGAGAGAGAGAGAGAGAGAGAGAGAGAGAGAGAGAGAGAGGGAGGAGGGTTTTGGAGCTCGGAGGGGACTTTACCCACTCAAGGGAAATGGCTTGTGAGGGAGAAAGAAGCCCCCAAAAGGGCGTCGGAGGGAGCGGTTCGGATGAGGCCGAGTGGGAGAAGGTGGCCCAAATGAGGGCCTGCGTCGAAGCACAAGACCCTGCTGCGAAGGTCCCTCCTTTGCCCTTCGATCCTTTAATCTCCATTTTTTTTTTCTTTTGATCTAATTCCAACAGGGTTTCCTCTGATTTCTCTGGGTTTTTTTTTTTTTTTTTTTATGGGTTTTGCCTTTTTTTTTTTTTTTTTTTTTTTTCATGTTGAGGGGGAAGAAAGGGTTAATTTCAGAAAAAAGCTTCCAACTTTTAACAGCTAGTTTTAATTGGATTTATTGAAGAAAAAGTTGATAATAAGTAAGTTTTTTTTTTGTGTTTTTTTGGGTGCAAAATGTTAAATTTATGTTGATTTGATCCCAAAAATACAGCATAAACATTTAGGGGTGAACTGCAATAACGAATAAGTAAGAAGGGTTTTACTGTCAAAACCAAGGGTAGTGGTTGAGCTGAGCAGGAGAAGAAAAAGTTAAAGAAAAAAGGACTTGGAATGGAAAAAGTCAATTGTTTGTTAGAGAAAGTCAGCAACGTGTGGAGCATGATACCATTATAAAGTTAAAAAAAAAAAAGAATAATAATAATGATTCTATCTAACTAATCTCAACCTTCTTTAATCAAATTGTACTAACGGTATCTGCTAATCAGAATTCGAATATTCTAATGATAAGTGAAGTTCCTTGTACTCCAGGGATCAACATTAGATAATTTTGATTTATATGGATCTTGCAGCTTAATATGTGAGACATGCCAACATGTGTTCCAGTTTTAAAAAAAAGAGCATACTAATTTTTTTTATTTGGGGTAAGTTTTGGAGATTGTTTTCCTTTTTCTGTTACATTTCAAGCACTGCTCTGTTTGCTTCTTCTTCTTCTTCTTTTTAAAAAAAAATTATCTTGAGCTGTCATTTTGACTTTGTCAGCTTCATTATAGCAATTAACTTTTTTGATCTATTAAGACAATAATCTGGTGATTTGCCCCCACATATCGTACTTGAGCATATTAAACCAGTGAATTACAGGAATAGTATCATCTATAAGATATGATTTTGTACACAATATTAATGCGTCGGCCTGGTAGAATTAATGTCTAATACCTGAATAATAGGTGACTTCTAAGTAGTTCAACATTATCTAATTTTATAGATCTGGGTATTGTATACAACTAACTGTCGAACAATTTTGAGATTTTAAAGAGAAAAGAGAAGTAAATGAAGATTCTAAAAGTTTGTACGGAGGACTCAGAAGCTGTTGAGCAATTAGATTTTGGAAATTTTAGCATGTTCAATACAAAGGGGGAGATATGCTATTGAGACATCTTAAGGCTTGCCATAGTTACAAATGAAGTACTAAGAAAAGATTTATGAAGTATGGTTGTTGTATTCGAAATGTATGTTGTGTTGCTTAATCAAGAAAACACGAAAAGAAAAAGTAGTTATGGTGTATGTCTCAAATCTCAACTCATGACCGAGCCAAACGGGTGGTTGGAATCAATACAACTAGTACATTCTGTTGTGTTGTCGCTGTATAATTGAATGTAACGTTGTTGTTGTGATATTGTATAGCATGTGCTAATAATTAATGCTCTTGCGGGACCAAAGTTTTCTTGGTTTCTTTTTGCATTTATTAAGTAAAGAGATCATGATATTAATTGAAAGAAAGACTTGTTGTTCTCCTTCTCATCTTCGCTTCTTGGTTTTGCCCACCTCGCAGTTATGCTGTGGAATTTGACAGGCAACCAACAAGCCATTGGATTTTTCACCAACCTTTCTTTTTTTATTCCAGGGTTGGTTTAATATACTTGGTAATAATACAAGATAATAAATTATCATCATTCTGAATATATCTTAATACAATAGAGATAACTCTGCTTTCCACCGTTCGTTTAGTTTTCCTTTTCATTTTATTTCTTCTTTTTTTGTGTTCTAAGTTTCTTGCTCGATTACTCAATTGCCCCAAGTAAGCTTAGGAGTTTCTGCTCCATGACAATTGGTTTGACTATATATATTTTGTTAGAATAAGGTTGCATATTTATGGAGAGATCCTATAGTTGTTGGCTTATTATATTATCCATCCTATTCTAGGACGTAATCATTAGAGTTCAGTGCTTATCATGCCACCTAATCCTTGCTCAAAGTTAGTGCGTAATCGACCTATACTTTCCAGCTTTAAAATTTAAAATTCTGCTTTACCACATTTTTGTAATAAGCATATCTTGCAACAATATCCTAAATCAGATCATATATCCTCTTTTTTTTTGGTTTGGGGGGTGGGGGTGAATTTTATTGGAACCTCTCTCCAAGTCTTTCCCTAATCATTTGTGATCAACGCTCCTCATGCGTAACCACCAAAATTGTTTATTATATAAGGCAAATGTGCACCTAAGCATCCTTATGCCGCTTATGCTTTTGATCAATTCCGATGTCTTTTTGTGATGCTTTCCACCCCACTTTGCTCCTTTATTGTACAACTTAGCATAATCTGTTGTCTTATGTTCCTGGACCGTCTAAAGTGAGCATTTCTTAAATAATTTATTTGTAAACAATGTTCGGAAAGCCCCACTTTCATCTGCTTGTAACTGATATTTCCATACACTAGAGGGGTCTAATCTACCTTGTCCTTTTCTTCATTTTTAAATTCCCATTAATTATTGCAGTAGATCACGCTTGAAGATAGTGCTTGTGAAAAATCCATAATGAATGATCCGATTTAGTCACTCAAATCACTTTCCCCAGTAATATTAGTGAGCAAAGTTTTCATTTAATACTCGGCAATACAAATTTATATCTAAATAATATTCTGAAATCTGAATATCCTTATTCTTCCAACAACGGCTGAGAATATTCATTCAAATTCCTTTCTTTACTTTCTCTGTAGTTGTTACTCTTATTTTTGCAGCATTGATGCTTGGAGTCTTGGACTACTTTTGGTGGCTTTACATATATACTACCTACCAAATTAGACCCATGGATAATTTGAATTTCATATATTCCCTTTGAGTGCATGTTTACTCATAAATGCCCTTGCAATGTTATCTATTAAATATTTAGCCCTGTAAAATGAAAGGTGACATACATGTGTGCCCTTCAAAATATCAATTTCTGATGGAAATACTTTTACCTTCATAAAGGGGCTTGTGCGAGAAGTCAAGCTTTTGAAATAGCATATATTGAAATTCGCTTGAGCAATTGTACATATGTGGGGAGTTGTTGAAGTACATATATGAAAATTCAAACTTTACAAGAGTATACATATGTAAATATCTATTGTTGCTTGATATTTATGTAATTATCTCTTTTTTAATCATTTGAGTCATTCCTGGACTAGTTCATTAACAACATTAGTTGCAGGAAGTGGACAATCTGACGCTTCGAAGGTTCTTGCGGGCCCGTGATCTAGACACTGAGAAGGCCTCCGCCATGTTCTTAAAATATTTGAATTGGAGGAAGGGAGCTGTACCAAATGGTTTCATCTCCGAAGCGGAAGTGAAGAATGAGCTGGCCCAAGAGAAGTTATGCTCGCAGGGTTTCGACAAGATGGGCCGCCCCATTTTAGTTGCCTTTGGCGCAAGACACTACTACTCCAAACGAGAGATGGAAGAGTTTAAGCGTAAGCTCGTCATGACTTCTAAATGCCCTAAAAAGCATCAAAGTTTCGCACCTTCCTCAAAAGTTTAAAATATCACATATGGCACCTATAATAAAAGACAAAAAGTGTATTTTCAGAAGAACTTTTCGCATTTCTGAGGGCATTTTTGATAATTTTTTGCTTTATCTATCTAATATCTTCAATCTCTTTCTTTTTTTTTTTTCTTTTAGATTATGGAAAGAAGCATTAGAAAATAATAATCGATGACAAGCAGTTTTGTTCTAATCACAGGTTATGTGGTTTACTGTCTCGACAAAGTTTGTTCCAGGTACTTACTCATGCACCAAAATTGATATGAAGAAATCAAAGTTTTATTTTAATTCTATATACGAGTCAAACAAAAACATCTAAAGCATACGACTGGATCTGCAGAAGTGTAAGAATTCAATCTGAAAATTTAGATGTTCATGGCAGCATTATGGAAAAAATGAAAATAAGAAAAATATAAAACACTTGTTATAGGGTGAGTATCATGTATCTTTTATGTAAATTTTTATCTGACATCATAGAGCAAACTCTCAGAATGCCTAGAGGTCAGGAGAAGTTCATTTGCATTGGGGATCTTAAAGGATGGGGATATTCAAACTGCGACATTCGCGCTTACATCGCAGCTCTAGAAATCATGCAGGTGTGCTTCTGCTTTACAAACGTCTTTAATGCAAATGTTAGGAGTTAAATACAATTAGGACGTAAAATTATAGTTTCAATTTGTTCCTATGTGTGAACAGATAAGTGCTCTGCTACTTCATCTCATTCAAATCGTATTGTGAATTATTTTGTCACTAAGATCTTTGTTTAGGAATTTTTGCATGAGGGTATTTTCCTTGTATAATTCCCTGTTCATGTTAAGCACAGCCGAGCGAATGACAACAATTTTTCATCCTATTGTCGCAGAGCTACTACCCTGAGAGGCTCGGCAAAGTACTGCTAATCCATGTTCCTTATATCTTCATGAAGGCGTGGAAGATCATATACCCCTTCATCGATAAGAATACCAAGAAGAAGGTAATTATTTCAAACATAATTGGTATTTTTTGCTGTTTTTGAATGTAATTACTGCAAACAATATGTCATCTTCCTAAAAAAATTGGCCCTATGCAGTTTGTCTTTGTAGAAGATAAGCACCTCCAAGCCACACTTCTAGAGGACATTGACGAGAGCCAGCTCCCAGAGTTATTTGGTGGGAAGTTACCACTAATTCCCATTGAAAAATCTACAGAGTAGTTTTTGTTTTTTTGTTTTTTCACGTCTTTTACGCAGATTATTACTGCAAGTTAGTTTTAAAGTTACAGCTTCTCATATATATGTACACCAAGCTACAATGTTAGATTGTTGCAAAGCTTCATATCAAGCCATCAACTAAAGCAACATGTAATGAATTGCTTTATAGAATAAAAAGAGAACAGTCTCTTTTTCTTCCTGAAGGTTAAGTGTTTTTTTTTTTTTTTTTTTTTTTTTTTCCTTTGCTTGCCTTCCACATCCAACAGATCGGGATGGTTAATGGTTACTATATAAACCTTCTTTATTATATACTATGCGAGACAACACAAATTGTGTAGTCAGAACCTTTTTTTGAGGTTTCAAAAAGTTCCCTCCCTCTAGTTTATTGGAATGGCACTGATGCTTTGAAGTGTAGCAACCATTATTAAAGATACTTTTGACATAATTCTATGTTATTACTATCATTAGTATTATTATTACTGTCCCCAGTGCTTCCCATTCCAGCAAAATCCAGATCACTCACCATTATTTTATTTGGCAGTTCTCATCTACTCTCTCTCACTTTGAGAGCCCGAGCTTGACTTTCCACATTCTTATCCAAAACTTTTTTCTTTTGGAAACTAATAAAAGGGCTTTGATTTTTTGTTCCCACTCCCACTCCCACTCGGCCAAAATCTGTTGTTCAATTTTTGTGTAATTGTGAGTGAAATATCAGACGTTTTTGGCTCTGGGATCCAGAGCAAACAAATGAGCACTGCATGATCTCTTTCATAATGCCAAAAATCACTCGGACGCCCATGAGCTTGGTACGAAGATACTAGGCTTTTGAATCATGTAACGTAATAATCACTAATCAAGCATCTCTACGGGTCTACCGCGCACCGGGTCCACTCCGATAATATCTCCTCAAAAAGTCTGCTTTATCCTCTCAAACTCCGCATATCTCGTGTAACGCTTCTAACGCACCGTCATCACACTGACCGGTGGTCCCCACATTTCGTGTGGGCCCCACGTGCTCTGTCTCATTCACAAAACGTGGCATGCAACCGCTAAAACACGAGAGGAGCGTGTACATAAAATATATATATATATATATAAAATGCAGCAGTTTTATTATATATATATATATTTAAAATGCAGCAGTTTTATTGCGACTGATATGGTATATCTAAACAATCAAATAGTTTGTCTAAAATTCACACACTCTATGTAAATTTTTTAAAAAATATTTTTTATTATAATTTTTTAAAAGAAAAAAATTATGATTGATTAAATATATATAAATTATGTGGTGTAGTTACTGTACAGTATATTTCCTCGTGCACAGGATGATGACGTCACTCTGTCACCGTTTGACAAAGGAGGCCTGTGATGTGGCAACTAAACCAGTAGTAAGTAACAACAATAAGCTTAAAAACACCACCATCACACTCCAACACCAACGACTCTCTCTCTCTCTCTTCTCTCTCTCTCTCTCGAAGCTCACATCCATGGCGACGTCTCCTTCCCCCTCCCCCACTTCTCCTCCCTCCTCTCTCTTCTTCTTCTGCTGCTGCTTCTTCTTCTTCTTCGCCTCCTCCTTCGTCTCCGGGGCCTACGTGGCCTACAACACGTCGGCGTCGATCTCCGCCGCGAAGCTCAACGTCCACCTCGTCGCCCACACCCACGACGACGTGGGTTGGCTCAAAACCATCGACCAATACTTCGTCGGCTCCAACAACTCCATCCAAGTCCCCACCCCCGCCCCCGCCCTCCCTCTCTTTCTCCATCTCTTTCTCTATCCCGATCGATCATGTGATCTCACTTCGGGTTTTGCTCTTCATCAGGGGGCTTGCGTTCAGAACGTGTTGGACTCGGTGATCGAGGCGCTGGTAGCGGATAAGAATCGCAAGTTCATCTACGTGGAGCAGGTGATGCGGGGTTGCTCATCGCGGTGGCCCATTTTGTCGAACACGTTATGCGCTTGGGGCTTTGGGATTGGGGATTAGGGTTTATGGGGTTCTAATGGATTTGGGGATTGTGTGGGGTGGCTGCAGGCTTTCTTCCAGAGGTGGTGGAGGCAGCAGAGCGATGGGACGAAGGAGGTGGTCAGGGGATTGATCCACTCGGGGCAGCTAGAATTCATGTAATGCATAAAGTTACCATTTTGACGATAAATAGTTAGTTTACTGGGGCTTGAACTATATGTGCATTGTTTACTTTGTGCCTTTTTGATCATTAATTTCATCTCTAGTGCCCATATGGGCTAGTTTTTGGAACAGCTTGTTCGATCGGAAAATGAAAGGTAGGATTTTGACGAGTGAAAATTTTCGATCTTCTGATTGTGTCCAGACATTGAAAGCAGCATCTGGATTCCAAAAGTAGGAACTTTAGTTTGTAGCTTCTGCTTCTCTAACTGCAGTGCCAATGTGAAGCTATTAGAGAGTACGTCAAACACAACCAAATGGTATTGATTACTGTGCTATAAAATGTGATGAAATTGACAGTAGTTTCCCTTTAATATTGTGGGGAATAAATCTGACTGAGTTACTGCATATTCCATCTTTTCATTTAGAAGTAGCATATTTTGTGACCTCATGAACAATTCATTCGCTTCTTTTGCTGTGTATTTTCTATTCTAAGTGCTCTTCCTTGTGGATAATTTGGTGTGATCTTTTGTTTTGAAAGAAATGGTGGGATGTGCATGCATGATGAAGCAGCTGTTCACTACATCGACATGATCGACCAGACGACCCTCGGCCACCGATTCATCAAGCAGGAGTTTGATCAGACTCCACGAATTGGTTGGCAAATTGATCCTTTCGGGCATTCAGCAGCTCAAGCTTACTTGCTTAGTGCAGAGGTACTCAAGTTTAGTCGCACCACCTTGATCATACAAGGCTTTAATAACTGACTATGATCAATGTAGGCAGAGCCTTCAATCTGTTCCTTGCAAATATTTACATTTTCGTGCATCCTTTATTTCGTCACGTTTTTGTGTGGTCCAGTATCTAATCAAACCTTCTTTTGGTGAAAAGTTATGCTTTACAGTTATTCTGTTCTGAACAAAGCTAATCTTCTCCTAGTTTTACGTACTATATGGTTCGACTAGGTGCTTCAATCAATACTATAAAAATGAAAATCATCTATATCATTATGTTTGTATCTGAGTTATCTTGCTCTGTTTTAGGTTGGGTTTGACGCCCTTTACTTTTCACGGATTGATTACCAAGATCGTGCAAAACGAATTAACGAAAAGAGCCTTGAGGTTATATGGAGGGGTTCCAAGACTCTTGGCTCATCCGCGGATGTAAGTTTTTGTTTTCTGTTTTTTTTTGTTTTCTGTTTTTTACATCGTTTGCCCCTTTTCTGATTAGATTTGTGTTGTTCGTCATTTGTTTACTATTGCTTTAATTTTTGTTTAATTTGCTGTTTCCCTTTGATTGAGGAATTCACTCATATACTATCTCACTCCAACTCAGATATTTACCGGCATTTTCCCAAAGAACTATGAACCTCCTCCAGGTGGTTTTTATTTTGAGGTTAATGATAATTCACCTGTTATTCAGGTATGTTAATTAGCAAGAATTTTGCTATTAAAATTATTCACATGGAGATGGGCTATCATATTATTTTCATGATTGAAGGATGATGCACTTCTATTTGATTACAATGTTGAAGAACGTGTGAACGATTTTGTTGCTGCAGCTCTCTCCCAGGTAGGATTATTAGGATTCTTTTATTTTGTTTTGCAAGATATTTAGGCTTCAGGAGAATCTTTTTTTCTCCTTTTGTTTTTGGTGGTTCATAGCATCTTAAATGTATTTCTGCACCTTATTTTTCACTTCAATGTTTTCTTCTTAAATTAACCTAACCTTTTATATATATATATATATATATATATATATATATATATATATATATATATATATATATATATATATATATATATATATATATATATATATATATATATATATATATATATATATATTACCTTCCCTGCCAAAGCATATGTAGCAAACATTTGATAATAATGTTTTCAACTATTGGAATAATTGTTGTTTTCTATTCTTCCCTGTACTTAAAGCAATTTTAAGTTGAGTTCTATAGTGGCATCAGGTGTTGAGACTTGAGAGTCTCCTGGACAACCGGAATGTTCTTTAGTTGATTTTTTTATACATATATGGCATAATTCTCAAAACTTTGTTTATAGTACAAAATTTAGTTTATAAATATGTTAACACTGTGAACATGCTAACTGACTGGTTTTCCTTCCCAGGCCAACATCACCAGGACAAATCACATTATGTTTACCATGGGGACAGATTTTAAATATCAGTATGCAAACTCATGGTTTAGACAATTGGATAAGTTCATCCATTATGTTAACAAGGTAAGTGCTTTTCCGATAGCACATATTGACAGTTTTCTTGTAGTAACCCTTGCAGCATTGTTTATTGAACTTCATTAAGGTAGTCGAGTATAACGATCATGAAGATGAATCTCTTAACCAATTCATTAATCAAAACTTTTAGCCCTACAGGGACATTCTCAGAATATGAGTTTCATCAAGTTGCAGTTTGAAAGAGAGTTACTTATTGGGCCTTTTCTTCTATTGATACAAAAAGAGGTGTTGTGTGGCAATTCTTGACAATATATGCTTCTAAGATTTGTCTCCGGGAATTTATTTAAAGTTCATTGCGTGCTAACTCAAGATTGCATTGGAATGTCTAATTTTCAAAAGATTTGGATTGAAGGAACTGGGAATTGACCTAAAAATCTGTTCTTTAGTTTGATCTTGATTTTCAATATCTTATTATGAATTTAGTCATGACTGCTGGATTTTAAAAGATGATTGGCACACTTGTGCAATATTGCTTATGAAAGTTAATCTCTGCCTGATTCTACATGCTGTAATATTGGTAACTAGTTCAAGGCCTCTAAGATATGTTATAGTGCTTATTTTGCATACTTATTAGGATAATAAGGTTGAATTTGGTGTTTTTCTGATTTTGCTTTCTGACACTTTCTGTTTTTATGGTATTTGGAAAGTGATTCATTGGATAAAAATCTTATATCTACTTCAAGGCATTTAAATCATTTTAGTCCTCATTTTGCTTTCATAAATTAGGATAAGAAGGTTCATTTTTGTGCTTTATCGGATTTTGCTGTGTGACTCTTTCTGCATTTCTAATATTTTAAAATGAATTTGTTATTTTTCATTACATAGAATATTCAATACTGTTCAGGATGGACGAGTTAATGCCTTGTATTCAACCCCTTCCATTTACACTGATGCGAAGCATGCTGCAAATGAATCTTGGCCTCTCAAGACTGATGACTTCTTTCCGTAAGTTGAACTTCAAATGCATATTGCTAGTTACATCGCTCATTACTTCTGTTCCATTATTGTATGGCTGACAACTGTTTATAATTTCTAGTTATGCAGATCGTGCAAACGCATATTGGACTGGGTACTTCACAAGTCGACCTGCCGTGAAAGGCTATGTGAGAGTATTGAGTGGTTATTATCTTGTAAGCCTTCTGATCTCTCCAAATAGTTGTTGCTTATTTTGTGACTTTGATATGCCTTTCTTCTTTTGAAATATTACCGTATGTAGCCCTGCAAATCATGTATTTATATATGTTCCTGCAAAGCCTGACTTTCTGTATATGCCCTTCGAAACAGTTTCTTACATAGTCTTTTATGTATAAAATTTCCCTTTTGCATAAAATTGTTTCAGATAAAACCAAATTCTGCTATGAATTGGATGACTTCCCAAATTAAGAGAAGGGTACTTCTGTAAGAAACTGTAATTTCAAGTGCAATATATGTAATTCACATCATACAGGAGTATATTTGTAAAGATTTTTCACATGGATGTAGAATTTTATTGCAATCTTCTATTACGTAATCTCCATTTCATAAACAGGCGGCGCGGCAGTTGGAGTTTCTCACATCAAGGAATAATTCAGGGCCCACAACAGACAGTTTGGCTGATGCTCTAGCATTTGCTCAGCATCACGACGCGATTACCGGAACGGAAAAACAACATGTGGCAAATGATTATGCAAAGAGGCTCTCAATAGGTTACACGGAGGTGATAAGATAAGTTCAACTTGTAGATACCTAGTTCGACTTACATATGTCTAGTATTATTGTCTTCGTAATACTTGTTACATTTTATCAGGCTGAAAAGTTGGTTGGATCTTCACTTTCTTGCTTGACAGAGTCTGTTTCGAATTCACAGTGTTTAAACCCTGTAACAAAGTTTGAACAGGTAAATGTAGTGGGCATTTATTTATTTGAAAAAAAAAAAAAACAAATGACTGTTTGTGTGATTCCTCTTGATCTTTTGAGTTTTATATACATATTTACTCTTTTTTTTTTTCTAGACTAATTCTTACAATTAAACTGCTCTCTTATTATTTCTACATTTTTCCAGTGCCCTCTTCTTAATTTAAGTTATTGTCCTCCATCTGAGTCGAATATCTCTAATGGAAAAAGCCTGGTAAAAATCTTTGAACTTTCCATATGTTTCATGTTTGCTGAGAACTCTTCTGGAAATTCTGTTAAATTTGTGAAATCGACTATTGTAGGTTGTTCTTGTTTACAATTCTCTCGGGTGGAAAAGGGAGGATGTAATTCGAATACCAGTAAGAAATTATTTCTTCTGAGCATTAACTCTTGATTTTCTGGGTTGATTAGTGATTTACTTTAGGGTTACCATCAATTTAAATTCTTGAACTGGGACCCCGATTTTTATTTTACCCTAAGCATGGATTTGACAAATGAATCCGTGAAGTTTGTCCTTCATAACAGTGAAGCCCTTCCCTTAAGTGTGCCATTTAAGTAGACTTCAATGTTACCAATTTTTTTTTTTTTTTTTTTTTTTGAGATAAAGGTAGCACGCTACCTGCTTCATTCATTTGGAAAATGAATTCTGCTACAAATGTTGAGGCAGCAGGGCCTCGAATGGATCAAACAGTTACATGAAAGGAAAATAAATAAATAAATACATAAAAATAAAAAATAAAAGGTCACCTAGATCTGCAAAATTTAGCCCATTCCTTTATCATTTCACGAATTTGTCTGATAGCCACTAAGGCGTCGAAAGATTGATTTCTGAAAATCACATTATTACCATTACCATCGAAGTTTGCTGGCATGGCATTCTTTTAGGTTTCCATTTCAATGCTGATGTTGACGTTCCCTTTTTTTCCACAGTTAAATATCAAATGGACATCATTACACAGGACAAACTTTAGGGACTTGATTGTCAAAATTGAAAGTCTAATTGAACTGTGTTCAAACTTATAAGCATCAATTGAATTTAATAACTTGGTGCTCTTTGCTGCAGGTTGTTGACGAATTTCTAGTTGTTCATGATCATGAAGGAAATGAAATTGAATCGCAGACTTTAGTAATATCTAATGCTTCTTTGAAACTCAGGAATTCCTATGTGCAAGCATACTTGGGCAAATCACCTAATACTATGCCTAAGTTTTGGCTTGCATTTTCAGTATCTGTTCCTCCTTTTGGCTTCACCACGTATCTGGTTTCAACCAAAAAAGAAGCAGGTTTCTCTTTTAGTTGCTTCTTTACAGTGAACCATTGTATTATAGCTTTCCACTAAATATAAGAAATGCAATTCAATTGCGAGTACCTTAAATAACTGTTCTTTGACACTTGGCAGGCTCTGATGTTGCGAAGTCGACTGGATATTCATCTCAGGAAGATCAAGATAGTAGTGTTGTAGAGGTGGGAAAAGGAAATTTGAAGCTTCAGTTTGATACAGATGAAGGTTCCCAGTTTCATTATTTTAATAACAGAAAATTGGTACGTATTTAGGTTGAGAGTTCTTATTTACAAGACATAGAGAACTATTTTTTATTTATGGTGCTCTCTTCACCTCATTTTTTTCATTTGCAAATATAGAAGTTACCTTATGTGATTTTTTCCCTTTTGAAGGTAAAAACTTCTATAAAACAATCTTATATTTACTACTCTGGAAATGATGGGTCAGGTAGTGATCCTCAGGTAACCCCACTAACTTCCAATCTCTTTCTTGTGTTTTCTTAAATTTCTTGTTGTTAACTGATTGAATAAAACTAATTTTCTTCCTTGTTGCAGGCTTCTGGAGCATATATATTCCGTCCAGATGGTACATTACCAATAACTCCTCCGAGGGAGGTAGATGATTCTACGTACAATTTCACAAAAAGTTCACATTGTTTATTATCTAAATTTCTGATTTTATTTCTCATTACACTTCCCTATCATTTTTAGGTTCCTTTGACAGTTCTGCGAGGGCCCATACTAGATGAAGTACATCGACAGATAAATCCATGGATAAACCAGGTGATGTCCCACAGTTCAATAACATTGATGCTTTGAAGGAAACATGTGCTTTCTCATGCCATAAATGCACATTTAAATGCTTAAACAATTTTCAGATTATGCCATGTTTTGTATTTGCAGGTTACCAGAGTTTACAAGAAAAAGGAACATGTCGAAGTTGAATTCATAGTAAGCATGATTGTAGTCAAGTTTATAAGTAATTTGCCATAATTTCTGTTAATATGATTATTCATATATTACTCAGAATTCACTAGTATCAGTTTCATCCACTTTAATGCAGGTTGGCCCAGTACCAGTTGATGATGAAATTGGGAAAGAAGTTGCCGTCCAAATTACAACAACCATGATGACCAATAAAACATTCTATACTGATTCAAATGGGCGTGATTTTCTTAAAAGGGTATTTTAATACGGCTAAATGTTCTAGCAAAATAACTTGTCAATCTAAGAAGAAAGACACTGCATATATTGTCGTATCACTTTGTACATCAATAAGCACTCTCTGGAAAAGCCTTTGGTGATCATTGGACTATCACAAGTGTCCGATTTTGTAGAGGAACATAAATTTAACATCTTAATTATCAGCTATAAAGAGCCAGAGAAACAAAGCTACTATAAGAAAATAAGCTCTTGGTGTTTTCAAGTTTCGTCATAGTCAAACTATTATACTAGAGAATATGCTCTATTTTAAATTCAACCAAATTGTCCTGCATATTAAAGATAGTAAAGGTTAGTTCTTTTGCAGGTGCGGGACTACAGATCAGATTGGGAATTGCAAGTGAACCAACCTGTTGCTGGAAATTATTATCCTGTAGGCTTTAATATTCAGATATTGCACATGCTATTATATTAAACTTGATTGCTTACCTTAAACATGTTGGTCAACAAGAATCAAATATGCCACGTTTTCTTTTTTTCAGATTAATCTTGGAATTTACATTCAAGATAATAGTACAGAACTGTCGGTACTGGTTGACCGACCTGTAGGAGGATCCAGTGTATTGGACGGTCAAGTTGAGTTGATGCTCCATAGGTATGCCTAGGCAATACATGTATCAAGGATCGGTTTGCAGGTACAGAGGTGTGCTGCTCCTGTGCTAGCACATACATAGCACAACAAAATCCTGCCAACGCTTGGAACACTACTTCCATGCAGATTAGTTTGGCACAGATTTTTCTTAGTTTGCTTGAAAATCTATTTCAAATTTTCTCAAATGTGTTTTGATCTAGTTTTTTCTTCTAAATAGAGGGATTGCTTGCCTTAACGTCAACAAGTTTCTTGAATATAATACACTAAGTTTCATTAAATTATGGGTTGATTTGGGAGAAAACAAATTTCCAGAAATTAAACCTTATTACATTGAAAACTGTGATACAAATGAAAGGATGATGATTGCTATGGGTAAATACCTTGTTGGCACGAAAATCCATGATTTGTATTCTCTAAGCCCTTATCCTTGTTTGTATACTTAGTGGACTGAATGGTTGCAGGAATTCAGTGTAGAAGTAGAACTCACTTCATGTAGTTTCTACCCATGTTATAGGAGGTTGCTTCATGATGATGGTCGAGGTGTTGCAGAAAGCCTTGATGAAGAGGTCTGTGTCAATGACCAATGCGCCGGACTAGTGGTAAGCTTCCTGAATACACTTTTAATGATCTCATTATGAGGATGGATCTCAATTGCATTCTTAGCTGTAGCAAAACTTGCGTTAGCTATTTTTGAAGTACGTAGTGATAATCTTCCAAAGTGCAAACCTCAAGTATGAATTTTAAGCCAGATATAGAGATCCAGCTCTGGTTGTTTACTGTAACATTGAGATAGTTTGAGCCTAATCTCATGCCGAACCAAGAATCGAAACAAGAATGAGTAGCTTACAATTATAATTTGTAAAGTAATGAAGGAAATAAAAGTTGAGCTCCTACCTGAACTTGGATCAAGCTTATTAGAACAAACTTGCTTACCTTGAGTCCATGTGAAAAAATTCTGTTGTCTCAAGCTACCTTAGCTTGCATGCGAGTAAATGTTTTGCGTTCTTTCATTTCAGGAGCACAAAACGTTCACAGATGATCTTTTCCCCCCTTAATTTTGTCTTTTTCCTTATGACAGATTCAAGGTAAGTTTTATATTCGAATTGATCCATTGGGGGAGGGAGCTAAATGGCGTCGGTCCGCCGGACAGGAGATATATTCTCCTCTTCTTCTAGCATTTTCTGAAAAGGTATAAAACTCTTGCTTTTAATTATTATCTTATTTATTTATCCATATCCCAATGTTTGGTTTACATTCAGGATGCTGGAGTGAATTGGGCAAATTCCCATAGGCCAACATTCTCAATGGCAGATCCCTCCTATAGTTTGCCAGATAATGTGGCATTAATTACTCTTCAGGTAATGCTGCATTATTTTTAACTTTTGTTTTTTTCAATTTATTTCATTGTACCCTATAATTCCACTTTTGCACAATCATGTAATATGTTGCAATTTTTTTTAACCAGGCACTAGAAGACGGGAGTACTCTTCTTCGATTGGCACACCTTTATGAGGTCTTCTTTTCCCTGATGTTTTATCTCATCAGTTGGGCTCCACCATTTTTTTTATTGGAACGCCCACTTAGTTGCTAATGACTCAAAGATCATAATCAGTGTTGACTAAAAGTGGGTTATTAGTAGCATATTATCACTTTCTCTTTACGCTATCTTTATGGCACCTTCTGAAAATATCTCTTTCTGACATGAAAGGTTGGTGAGGACAAAGATCTCTCTGTAATGGCACGAGTGGACCTCGAGAAATTATTCAGTGGAAGAAAGGTAAAATAGAGGACCCAACTGAAAATTTCCAGTAGTTCTAATCTAACATCTAACAAGATGCTTTTGCCTTTGTTATATTCTTTCAGATCAGCAAAATCACGGAAACCAACTTAAGTGCAAATCAAGAGAGGGTTGAAATGGAGAAGAAGAGACTAAAATGGCAAGTTGAAGGCTCCACGAGGTCGGCAGGCCCAGTTAGGGGAGGGCCTGTTGATATTTCTGAGTTGGTGGTTGAGCTGGGTCCAATGGAAATTCGCACTTTTCTTATATATTTTGACTATATGTTCCTCGCATAATCATATATACTTTCTTTCTCTCTCTCTCTCTCTGAGATGACATATGTTTATTTCCCAGACTACAAATCTTAAAGATGTTTGTGTGTTTATATCTGTATAAAAGGTTTTTGTTTTTCGATTCCCCTTCGAACCATATGAAATGCTGTAAAGGTACTATTTTTCACCGCATAAGACTCCGGTTGGTTGGCTGGCTGGCTCGAGCTTTGTTGGCATGGCTCAAGCTTTTGCAAAATCTTGCTTGCCAAATTTTGTTTGAATAGAACTGTTCGGAAAAGTATTAACATCTTTATTATTAAAATCCTGCAACCAGCTTTCTGATTTGACTGGAACAGTACATCTAGATTGGAGTTTTTAAGCTCTTGCAGCATTTTTATTTTTGAGATTTAAGAACTCATTTTACTCTACCAGTGAGACCAGATTTTGTTTTTTTTTTCAAAAAAAATTTATTTACTAAATGCCTGAAGCTGTTTGAAAAAAGTTAGTCCATGAGAATGCAGGAGACAAACATGATGGGCTTAACCAAGTTTTAACTCCATTTACATCAGTAATTTCCATCCTTTACATGTATATTATATTACATCACTTCGACACAAGCATCATACTCTCTAAACTCTAGGTTCTTCCTTTTATTTTACATTTTCATATATGTGTGTGTGTGTGTGCGCGCGCGTGTTAGAGGGAAAGGGGAATTTGTATGACTAGAATAAGGTGAGTGAACTAATGGAGCATAATAGTGAACTAAAAAGCAGCGCAACACATGAATCTAAAGAAGCCTGTGTGCAGAGGAAATTTGTTCTCATCGATTTTGTGAGATCTCTTTGCTGTAACTCTCTTCTTCTTCTTCTTCTTTTTCATCATCATCTTCTTCTTCTTCTTCTTTCTGTCCACCACCACTGCCCCTCTCACTGTCACCTCTTTCTTGCCAAAGTCCACAATGTAATCCTGCAGTCCTGCTGCAGAAAAAGGAACAACCTAATTAGCTGTGTGGGATATTTCCCTCCGTCCGATCGATCGCGATAACTAACTAATTGCGGTGTTTGTTTGATACAAATGGTCCATCCAGGTGATGCAAAATTTCACACAAATACAGATTTGATCCTCACCGTTCATCCTGGAGACGACTTGCGTGACGCGCCCGCGGCAGTGGCTGCAGCCCATGTTGGCACTCATCACAACCACCTGCACCTGTTCACCATTTTACACCATCTTATAATTATTTGGTGTACAATTTAATTTAATTAGCAGCATAAAAGGAGTATTGCAACACATTAGAAGAGCCCACAATCAATAAACCAATTAAATCAATCAAATTAAACCGGTCTCTTTTTGCACGTCTTTAGGCTGACCAAATAGGGAAACTTCGATCTTCAGCTGATGATCAGGTTATTATTAATCGCGTAATTCGAATTTAATCTCCTGTCGCTTACAGATCAAAATCCAATCATCTGATACTACAAGTTTTTGGCAAACAACGGTATGAGATCGATCCAAACACAAACAATGTGGAAAATCAAACTCAGGACATCTTTTACCTGATGATCGAGTACGTCTTACGACTGGTTCTGATAATCATGCATCTAACACGAATTTAAGCTAGCTATTACAGAACACTGCATTTGACGAAACTATAATAAGCTAGAGATCACGTTGGCTCCGTTGTGTCCATCTCCAATGATTAATTTATAGATTAAAATTTCACGCATCTACTCATACTTCATGAGGTTGTAGTTATGAACATTTTCCTGTACCTAACCATTCCACCATCACCTACTACTAGGGATAACCTAGTTTAGTCCCACATCATATTCTTAACCTTATATTAAAATAGCTGCTTCTTTGCACCCCCACACTAATGACTTATTATATATATTAGAATGGTGAGGGTAAATACATGATCTAGTACACAAATGCACAACTCATGCGCGCGTTTGGGTCAAAATCAATAATTTTAGAGACAACTAGGGAGGAGTCATAAACTATATATTGAGACTAATAATGCATGGTTCATCCACATGCATAAATATGCACATGCATTGCATTCAACATTTGAATATGTGGGGTTATTATGAAATTAATTGAATGAGCATAAAACTAAAGATGGCAAAAACCAAGTGCTTATAAGTACAATATTAGTGGTTGACTAATAAATAAACGTTAATTAGCATTTTCACTTAAATATTCTTTGATAATATTATGGAAATATTCCCCTTTTTTTTGTCTTTTTAATTATATGAAAAATTGTATCATGTAGGTATATACCGAAACATACATGTGAATCTGAATGTATAAATATTGATTGATGGAATACTATTATTCAGTTGTGACTGCATATCTTTTTCCCACATAATTAAGTTAATAAAAATATCTGAGCAAATACTATTATTTTCTTTTTCTTTTTCCTTTTTCATGTATATATCTTACTTACATATTATGAAGCAACTATCTAAACCATCAGCTACTAGAATAGTTAATAAGTATTTGTTAGATCTTAGAATAATGGGTCTCTGGTGCGAATCTCGCTTATAGTAGAGAATTGTGGAAAAAGTCTAGAATTTACCAGTTATATTGCTGAAGTGGCGTTTCCAACCAATAAGATTGTTTCCCTTAGATTCATCCGTCCCATCATGATTAATAGAAAAGTATTTTTGCTATACTTTTCTTTCAAAAAGAGAGATATGATTGGCTTGATACTGATGACGTGGTGCAAGTGTGACACAGTAGACTTCCTCAAAATTGTGGGTATTTGATTTGCCTACGTGCATGTTTAATTACATAAAATAGAACCATTTGATATGAAATTATTGACAAGTACATAAAACCCACTAGAGTTACAGTTGAAATAGAGAGAGAGAGAGAGAGAGAGAGAGAGAGAGAGAGAGAGAGAGAGGGGTTAATGGAGTGGTTAAAAATTAGTTGTCATCTAATTAATAACACATGCTAGGCTGAAAATTTTACCATTGGCTACAATAACTACATACTACACTATTTTAGTGAAATTCTAGGCTTTTTGATTGTTTGATAATTTCCTATAAATTCATCATAGGCTTATTCTTTTTTAGCACAAAATGACCAATATTATATTTATATTTCGAGTACAACAAAAAGAGTAAGTAAAGAAGCAACTTAAGAAACAGGAAAAGTTGTAGCTCAATATTAACTGTCATAGTGACAAATAAGAGCACCAAAAACTAACTGATGAATAAACCAAAAATATATATATAAAAACTCTTCAAATTAAGAGAAGCACAAATAGCAAGAACTAGCTAGTAATAATATGCATGGTTAATTGTATATGACTACAAAGTTTTAGAGAGAGAGAGAGAGAGAGAGAGAGAGAGAGAGAGAGAGAGAGCATACCGAAGGGAGGGTCAAGTTCTCTGCGAACCTCAATGCTTGTTTAGTTGTACGTGACATTGGTGGGACTTAGATTTTTTCTTTTTTTCCTTCTTCTTCTTCTTCTTCTTCTTCTTCTTCTTTTTTCTCTTAATTTCTCTCTTATTACCTCTTCTCCATGGAGCTCATCGATCCCTCTTTTTTTCTTTTTTTCCCCTTCTTGCTTGTTAGTTATGATCTCCTTTATGGCTTTATATACATATACAAGTCCAAGTCCAAAGCTCTAATTAATTATTTTATTATATTGTATGATGAGAGAGACAATTGAGACAACGTGTGAGCCGCCCCTCAACTTTATCTTTTTTTCCAAAAAAAGTTATGATCGATATACTTTCTTCTTCCTTTTCTTTCTTTTTTTTCTTTTTTTTTTGTATTCGAGTCATTAATTTTAGTTAGTTGAATTGAAAAATAATTAAAATTTTAGTGATTGGTTTATATTACTTTTGGAAAATGATACTTGTACAATTTATTAACGGGCGATATAGCTAACTGAGACATTAAATTTTATGAAATTAATTTTTAACTTAAGTAACTGGAATAATATATTTGAATACAAAACATTAGAAGTTAGTGGTGTTGATAAAATAGAAAAAAAAACGAAAGAGTTGATGAGGGGCTTATATCTGAAGAGGGCCTATTATTAGAGGGGTTCTCATCTCATACATAATTTTCTCCATTGGCCAGTTAAGGAAACACTGTGTTAAAAATTCCAACAGCGTGGGTTCTTTGCTTCTATATACAATTGAGATCTAATATTATATAATATTGTAGCTAGGAGGGGGGGAGCTCATCCAAAAAAGCTTCAATTGGAGTGCCCCACATATTGTGAGATTCCTAGACATCACACTATGGCCATTCTACCAACAAAAAAAACAAAAACAAAAAAAGAAAAAAAAAGAAAAAAAAAAGTGTTGTAATATTGGTCTTGTTTTGTGGTGAACTCAATCATGGGTTGTGCATGTAGTGACCAAAAAAATCCTATACAATCTCTCTCTCTCTCTCTCTCTCTCTCTCTCTCTCTCTCTCTCTCTCTCTCTCTCTCTCTCTCTCTCTCTCTCTCTCTCTCTCTCTCTCTCTTTGAGTGTGAGAGTTGAGAGTGAGGAGTATGCAAAAGTACTCCATCCATGTGTTAGATCAAATGTTGTAGTCTACAACAATTGGAGTGTACTGAGGGATATGTTGCTCCAACCAACTTAAAAAAAGAAAAAAACACTATTATATGTACACTCCATAAAGAATGTGTATTTTACGTACCATTTGCATTCAAAGGTTTAAAAAAAATCTCTTTAATTTGGGGCTTTTAGTATTTTTTTAAAAAATTAATAAGATAAGAGATCGCGCTAGCGAATCCTAGCCTTTGAGAGGTTAGGGTGTATATATATCTTATTATACCTACAATTGCTATATAGCTATGTGTACAAGAAGCATTGCTCCACCCAAAAAAAAGAAAAAGAAAGAAAAAAAAAAAGCTAGTGATTTATATTCATTAATAATTATATATATCACTAATAGCAAAGAGTTGCAGTAAGGAATAGATGCCCATTTGGCAAGTGTTGCTGGGGACACACCATATATATATACATCCAAATTATTAGGATTATTTGTGAAAGCTGTTTTTGATGGAAAAGGCCATTCTAACTAATAAATGTAATCCTAATAATTAGGTCTAATGAGGGATATTATCAACAACTTGTTAATTTAGTTTGTAAGTCACCTCTTAAAATTGTGTATAATTAAGGTACAAAAAAGATATATAAAATGAGCCCAAGATATATATATGTATTGAGGAGTACTAGAATTGATAATGTGGTAGCTAGGCAACATAGAAGATATACACCTAGGGTTTTCTAGAAAATTAGTGTCATTCATTTTGCGACAAAATTAAGGTTATAATTACACCACAAAAGTTATTAATCCGTCCCCGATTAGGTAAATATCATGTTCACAAACAAGGGGGAGAAAGTGATTGATAACCTCCAAGTGATTTTTGCCTAACATTGTGTTAATCACTGTACTTTAATCTTATAGCTGTATTACTTTTTGACTTTATAGGACATATATATATGGTGACAATATTAACATAGACTAGTAGGTATATATGTGTTTTAATTGTCGGTCCAATGCACGGTAAAGTTCGATTTAAACCATAGAAAATAAATCCGTGCGGTAACTCGTCTTATGTAGGTTATCATTAAAAAAAAAAAAATGCTATTATTATTTTACTTAGGGATCTTTAAATTTCAATTACATCTAGATTCTCATTAAGCTTGTTCTCCTCATGACCACTCAATTCCCTCTCTAGAGCTCTCAAATTAAGCTGTTGATTAGGTGAAGCTTCCACAACCATAATTAGGAATCAATTAATGGCCCACTAATCACCATGACAATGATTGAATATGATAGGTTGTAAACTCAAGTTTAAGGGAATTAATTATACATGTTGTGGAGGTATCATGCATGTTGCATACCAAGAGGGTAAGAAGTAATTGATTGATTTATATATGTATGTATCTTATATTATTACGTCTAAACTATAAATTCTCAATCACAATATTCTTTACTTAATGTTTCAAGTATATTTGTATTAATCTTTATTCAAGTGGCTATTGAAAAATTGTTAATCAAAGAAGCACAAGCTTCATCTTTTTTTATTATTATTTGAATGTTTCTCCATCTTCTTCTTCTTCTTTTATTATTATTTAATTATATTTTATGGAATATCAAAGCTTAAACATGTGAGCAAAGAGGGAAATATTAAAATCATGAAATGCATTAGAATAGAACAACTTGGCCTTCTCTAGATGCAACTACATTAATGCTAGTAAAGTCTACGTTCAACAAGCAATTTGAGGCCTTTTTCTAGAGCTTCAATATTCTATTGAAGTGTTATTTTGGTAAAAATGATTGAATATAAACTAAGAAATTATCCTAGTAAAATCCTGCAATAGCTACTACTTCTTCGCGAAGTACCTAATTAGAGAAGCTCTTTTTGGTCTCAAACATGTTATAGATATTCTAATTTCAATCACAAAACCCGCTATTGATCCAAAAATATATATATTTTTTCAAATCTTATTTCTTGAATTAGATCAATCCCCTGGTCTTTTAGTAATTCTTCTCGAAGAATTCCTCGTAAACAACTAACTATAGGTTCTTCTTGCTAATTTATTTTTGAGTTCAACTAATTTTCATGATGTATATTTGAATATATATATATATATATATATATATATATATATATATATATATATAGAAGGAATTATCATTGATTAAGTCAAAGCATATGCTCTTAAACCCGAGTCTTCTACGCAAAAGATTTGAACATTCCACATTCTATTCAAGTTGCCAACTTAATTAAGTTTAATTAGCATGAGCACACCCACATATATAGTAATAACTAATAATTGATGTTATTGAGCACTACTATTAGCTAGATATGCAATATTTTGAAATTTGCACCACTATTCTTAAATAACCATATATAGTTAAGGTGAGCTTTGTATAATACACAATAACTTTCATTTTTTTTTAAAAAAAAACAACAAAGAAGAACATGGAAGAAGTTGTCTAAGCCATAGTGTGAGGTTAAATGCTTCCCTTTTGTTTCGTTGGAGGTTTCACGCGTGATGACTTTATCCTAATCATGCATCTTATTAATTGCTTTTATTCCATTATCACCCCTACAACTAACCGAATATTACGATTCAGTTAACTAAAGATTTTATATATTTAAAGTGAGATGCACAGTCTGGATGAAGTATTTACAGAATAAATTTGTTAGTATACCTTTCACTTGGGCGAAAATTAGGAGCTCCTCTCTAATACTATAAGAAGACGGTGGGAATTATTATTATTATTCTTTTTTTTTAGAGAGAAAAATAGCACGCTACCTGCTTCGTTTTATTTCGTTTAGAAATAAATTTAGCTGGAAATGTGAATCAACTAGGATTCGAACTCGGAATCTCGGATACAAACCATCAAGTCCTTTGCCACTTGCGCTAGGGACGGTCGGTGACGGTGGGAATTGTTACTGGAGGAACCGCTACTGGAGTTCTCCAGTAGGACTGCAGATCATTTTGTAGCATCGGAGGAGAAGAGTTTCAAAGCGCTTTCAGATTATTTATGACCGATCTCTAAAACATCAAAACACACGCGCTTCGCTACTTTTATTTCCAAACAAAACTAGGCCTAAACGGGCCCGAGCCCGGCCCGAATAGGCCCATTGGTACCCGTTTCTGGTGTCCCTTTCTGATTGTCATAAGTGTGAACTTCCTGAACCTTGAAGTTGAAAACAGCTCATTTCTGTTAAAGAGGATTTGAAAGGCAAGGATTGAATTGCATATGAAAGCTACTTTGCTTTAATGGAAAATAATAATAATAATAATAATAATATATATAACAAGGCAAATGTTTCACATATGAAAACACTTTTGATTGCGTGTACGAACTAATCATAAACTTGATAACATATGTGCTACGTCGTAAGAGGACTATAACGACAGAATTCTAGGAAAAACAATGACAGAAATAAAGGATACATCTCGACAGTATTCAGTTTTATTTTTATGCATACAAATTTAAGAATATAACTATTTACGACATCACTGCTCAAACTCGATTTGAGCCAAGCTCAGCTCACCAAGTTCCGAGCCCCTATTTGGGCTCAGCTTGCTTGTTTCGGACCCTCTAAAGTGTCAAAGTAGGTTTGTTCGGCCACTGCATTTTCAAACTAGACCTAAATCAAAACATTAATCAATTCCGGGCTTCTACGGGCTTGGCGCATAATTATTATCATGATGGGTAGTGAGTGATCTGGGCCCAGAAGAGTTCCAGGCCCAATAAGTGAAAGTTGGTTAGAGTTGGGCCTAGTACTGTTTTATAGACTCGCACTTCAATTAGTCATAGTTAATTCTCTTGTCTCATATATAAATTTAGCTACAAATCTTTATCCAATATATTTCACATTTAAATGCAAAAAAGAAGGGCTAAATAAATTTACCCACAAAATATTTCATAGTGGAGAAGAAGAAGAATAAGCACATATATTAATTAAATATGTATAAGAGATTAATCTAATCTCCTGGAATTTTATTACATATTAGGCACAAGTAATGGCATCTTATCTTTTGATATCTTGTGCTCCACTACACACTCATATATACCCTATTTTGGCCATTTATTCTCATTTCTCAAGAATAAAGCACATATTCCCCATCATTTTATTCCATCTCTCTCTCTCTCTATTATCTTCTTATTATTATCTCTTATATAAAATAGTGGGGGGAAACAAAAAAAAACATAATCTTTGGGTACCAAGCAGGTACACTAAAATAACTTAAAAAATGAGACATTTTTTATCCCTTAAGTCGAAATTTGAATTTGGTATCCATTTCAAGTAGTAGTGGTACTTTTTTGGGGAGATTTTTGGTGACCCAAAATATATAGCCTTTTATTTTTTTCTTTTTTTAATTATTAAGCTTTAGAGAGCACATCTTTGTATGCTCAAAAGAGAACTCCCCGCATGCGTAGCTTAATAAAGAAGAAGATGATAGGGAATTTGAATAATAAGTTAATAATTTTGTTTAAAAAGCAAGGAATATTCCAAACTAATTAAATGCAAAATTAAAGAGAAAATTACTAAAAAGTTATTCTCCCTCTTACACCAAGCAAATATTACAGAAGCTTTTGCTCATTTTTTTTTTTCATAAAATATGATTTTATTCATAAATGTATTGCATGGTGTTATTTTTTAATAATTTTTAATTGTTTCTTAATTATTTCTGTAAAATTAAAATGGATGGGGCCCAGCACACGGCCCAAAATTCGAAGAGGCGGGAAAGGGCGCAGAGTACGGGGGGTTGATAAAACCACTCCGAATTTCACAATTTGTACACCTTTCTCCTTTTTCTAATCTATAACGTAAAAATGTATAGAGACCCACCTCAACTTTTTTTTTCTTTATTGAGACACTCTCTCCTAACTTTTAATTTTTTAAAATTGAAGTAATTTTAGTCAAAAAAATTATAATATTTCATCAAATTTATTAGTGATTCTTCTCACATTTAATAAGTTTAATTACTTTTATTAGATAAAACTTGACTAATTAACTGATAATAACTATTTAATAAATCATTTTGAAAAAAAAAAGTCTTAATTATTTTTTGAGTATTTATATTTATTTAAGTTAAAAATTATATTAATTTAATAATTCTATTAGTTATTATGTCTTAATTAATTTTTTTGCTATTAATATATTCGAGAAAACGTATAAATTTTACAATCAGCCAATTAAATTAGCGTGATTTATAAGATAAATAAGATGTAAATTTTACGCTCCAAAATGAGAAACAATAGCAATGATGTTGTAACATAGAGACAACCACGCTGCCCCACAAGCTTCGCACGCAAATCAAAGCATTTGCCTTTTCTTCTTTTCGGATTTATAAATTCACACTTCATTTTTTTATTATTATTATTATTATTTTTTGCCCTTTCACACCCCAATCACCTCTCCCTCTCTTTTATATACACCAATCTCCGAACAGTAACAGTAACTTTTTCCAAACACTTTTTAAAGAAAAATATAACCATCTAAAGTTTAAAATATGTTCTGTTAAAAAAAGTTAATTTACAAATTAATTTATATCTTGTCATAACAATTTGATCTTAAGATTCATATTTATTTCCTTTTTTCTATATTTGAGTTACTGGATGTTCATGTAGAAAGTAAAAAAAGTAAAACCTAGTCATTCAAAAATTAATAGAAGGTGGGGTCCTCATATAATTTTGTTTAAAAATTTTAAAATTTTGCTTTATCTTCTTTTAAATTGAAGAGAATAAAAAAAATTGAGAGGAGAGAGAGAGAGAGAGAAAAGAATGTTGGTTAAAAAAGAGTGGGGTATTAAATACGTACATGTTTCATTGCTCTCTTTTGTGGGGGTTCAAAACTTAAAAACTCTCACCAATTGTTTCCTTTGAGGCCCACACTTATACAAGCAAGATATTTTACCCTTTTTTAACCCCTTTTTTTTGTGTTTTTAAACCCCTTTAATTTGAGTTTTAACTTTTTGAGCCAATGCTAGCCTTCTTTTTTAAAAAAATAAAAAATAAAAAAAATTGTTCTCTGAAACTTTCAGGGAAAGTTGCAGCCTTTTGCTTCAAATCACTACTTTGCAGTGAAAAGAAGATAAGGGAGGCAACTGGGGAGGGGAAGAGAATGAAATCATGAATGGGTGGTGTTCTTTTTCATTAGTTTGAGCCCCCCTCTACAGTACTGTGTAGATAAATACAGTCCCTTTTTCTATGTAGGGGTTGTTCTTGGTACAAGGTGAGATAAGTGTGTAGTATTTTTAGTTGGTTCCTGGGGCTCATTAAATCTCATACCAAAGGATCTTCTTTTGCAAGGTTGTTTCCATCCAACTCACACCTTTTGTGATCTCTTCTCTTTTTTTCTTTTTCTTTTTTTTTTGTTGATATTCTTTCTTAGGAATTATTGAAGTTTTTAAGCTCTTATTATTATTGTTATTGTTATTATTATTACCCATCTTGTTCTATTTCTGTGATCTTTCAATCAAGTGGAAGTGTCCTTTTTGAAGTTGGCTTAATCTTAAAAATTTTCTGGAAAAAAGGAGGGAAAGTAGAAGGAAGTTTTTCACTTCTGAAGCAGAGATTTTGATGGTGATTGAAATTTGCTGAAGTGTGTTTTCCATCCAGAATCTTCAGCTAAAACCCTCATCTTTTTTTAACAAAAAAAAAAAAAAAATCTGTTCTTCTTCTCTGTTTGTGCTCTACTTCCATGGAGTGGAGGAGGAGCAAAAACCCTAGAAAAACCCTAGCTTTCCAAACCCTCCTCATTCTCCTCTTCTCCATCTCTTGCTCCCTACAACCCACCTCCTCACAACCTCTCCATTCAGAGCCCCTCTTCTCCCAAACCTCAACCTCTCCTCCTCCTCCTCCTCCTCCTCCTCCTCCTCCTCCTCCTCCTCCTCCTCCATCCAATAACACTCCCCTAACCCCCACCACCAACACCAATGCCCTCCACATTCGCCGAATCCTACTCGGCGTCGTCTTCGGTTCGATCACCGGCTTCGTCTTCGCCCTCGTCGTCCTCTTCCTCATCCATCTCTTCGTCTTGTACGCAAACCGCACGCCGGTGCTCAAAGGCCCCGTCGTCTTCTCCCCGCAAATCTCCCCCAAGTCCCTCAGATTAGCCCTTTCCGGCGAAATCCCGTCGACCCAATTGCTCGGCTCGAGCTCAAATGGCAAGTACTATAAACTTGCCCTAGATAACGAGCTCACTGTCGCGGTAAAGTGGCTCGAGCCCAATTGCTTCCCGTTGCCGAATTCTAATTCTGAAAAGAGGAGAGTTCAGCAGAAGCTCGAATGGCTCGCGAGGGTGAAACACCGGAATGTGATGAGCATGCGAGCTTATTTTCGCGAGAAAGATCGGTTCTTGCTTGTTTATGATTATAATCCAGGCGGAAGTCTCGAGGATTTGATGAAGAAGGTGAGGTCTCAGCAAGTTAGTATCGGATGGGATGAAAGGAATCGAATTGCGGCGGGAATAGCAAAGGGATTGAGGTATCTGCACTTTGAATGCAATCCGAGGATACTGCACTGCAATCTGAAGCCGTCGAATGTCATGGTGGACGAAGGGTTCGAGCCGAGATTGGGGGATTGCGGATTGAAGAGGCTCGTGATGGCAGGTAATTTTGATGTCGCGGCCTCCGCCCATTATGTTGCTCCAGAGTGTTATCAGAGTACCAGGTGAATCTCTATTCTTGGTAAAGTAATTAGTTCTCTTCGATTGCCTAGTTTCAAACACTCTTATGTATGGACTACATCTTTGATTGCGGCTTTGATGGTAATTCGAGTGGATCCGTAGTAGAAGTTTGTGTAAACTTTATTGGATGCATATTTCGCAATGGATCCAATGATAGAACCCTCCGTTTTTCCTTGAATAATTATTTGAAAGTTGATGCTCATTGTAGATTTAGCTTAATCAATCTATTATGCTTGTGGTAGCTGACATCTGACAAACACTAATCTGTTCCATCTTGTGGTTTTGGTTCTGGTTTGTGAGAAGTCCTCAGCTTGCTCTTATTTCCACCTGAAAAATCTGTTCTGAAGCACTACTACTAATAGTTTCCACCTTGTTGGTTTACTTCTTGTTGACTGTGAATTATAATTTCTGATGTATTGTTTTACAGTACATATCGAAGTTTAGCTCTAGGTGTCTTAGAGAATAAATAAAATCCTTCATGCCAACGGTCATAAGTTTCTAACTACTAAAATTCTTGTACCGTTACCAACCGTCCCTAGCGCAAGTGGCAAAGGACCTGATGGTTGCTGCTCGAGGTTTCCAAGTTTGAAGCCTAGTTGCTTCTCATTTTCAGCTAAGTTTTTTTTTTTTAAGAAAAAATGAATTAAGCAGGTAGCATGCAACCTTTCTCTATCAAAAAATATATATATTTGTGTACTGTTTTCTATCTCTAGATTTTGTCCGAGAGAACTATTCATTTATTTCTGATCAAAAGATGCAATCTGTATAATTCAGGTACACAGATAAGAGTGATGTCTATAGTTTTGGAATGATCTTAGCCGTCCTCCTCACAGGAAGAGACCCATCTGATCCCTTCTTCGTGGGGGAATCCGGGAGGGGCGGCCTGGCGCGGTGGTTGCGGCACTTGCAACAAGCAGGAGAGGCGAGAGAAGCACTAGATAAGAGCATTTTAGTAAATGAGGGAGAAGAAGATGAAATGCTTATGGCTATTAGGATTGCTCTTGTTTGCCTTTCCGATTTGCCCGCTGATCGGCCGTCTAGCGATGAGCTCGTCGCAATGCTCGCCCAGCTACATAGCTTTTGACAAAATACATTTGAATCTCTAACTTTCGAAGATAGTAATTCTAGTCCCTATTTCCCTCAAAGCAGTTTTTTTGTTTCACATTGACTAGTAGTTGCTTTAGCACTATGCGTAAGTGCTTGTATCTAACCAATTCTGACATTTCTTTGTAACACACTGTAACCCTTTGTATTTAGATTGATGGCTTGAGTTTTGTGAGCTCTCTCTCTCTCTCTCTCTCTCTATGTGTGTGTGTGTGTTAAATGGAATGTGTGAAAACACTGCAACAGAGGAAAAGTTGTTTCCTAGGAGGAAATATGAATGTAATTGAATTATGAGGGTACTGTGTGTGGGGAAGGCATGCATTAATTGTTGTTGTTTTCTCTCTTGGACTAAACTTGCTTTTCAAAGGGGGACCATTTTCAGTAACACATGCTAGTTTTACTGAAGGTAGGAACAAAATTTGGCACATAACCTCCTTGTTTCTTACTGCTGCCATTTGTTTGTAGTCTACATAGTACCAATGATTATCCTGGCTCTCTCTCTCTCTCTCTCTCTCTCTCTCTCTCTCTCTCTCTGCTCTGAGGTAAGAAGAGATTTGATATATCACCTGCATAGTTTTACTTTTACCATTTGTAAATAGAACAAGTTATTGTTTTGGATCTCTCCCCCCCCCCCTCCTTTAAGGTAGGATGAAATTTGGTGTATCAGCTTCATGTTTCTTACTTCTACTCTTTGTAATCTTATTAATGGTTCTTCTCTATATTAAAAAAAGAAAAAGAGAGAAAGAGTGGAAACTCTCTCTCTCTCTCTCTCTCTCTCTCTCATGCAGGATGTGGGGTTGGATGTAAGGTGGGGGGCATGCATAACAGTGGGGACATGAAAAGGCAGAGAGGAGGGCATGGAGTGGTACAGGCATGCATGTGGGGGCTGAAAAGTCTTTTTTATTTTGTGCTTGGCTTTGCTAGGCATGGCCAAAACAGACTACAAAGAGAAATAAAGTGAGAGAAAAAAAAAAGAAAAAAAAAAGAAAAAGGGGAAGCAATTGTTACTGTGTTGCAAAGATGCTATGTCAAAAGAAAAAGTTTTTTTTTTTTTTTTTTTTTTTTTCTTTCAAACAATCTACTCTATTGTGCTACAAGCTTCATTCAATCTCTAATTGATTGGGCATCTTAGAAAGGGAAAGAAAAAAAAAAATGCCATACTCATCTCAATTCTAATGGAGCTACAAGCTTCATTTAGAAATAAAGTCTTTTTTAATGTTTGTTTATGTTGTTTTAAAACTTAATCTTCAGGTATGAGCACAAACTGAAGTTACACTAATAGTGAGTTTTAAAGTAGGAATTTCCCAAAATCATGAAAAGAAATGAAGCCTCTGATAAGTTTCGCAGCATATATCTGTGCTGCGAAAATCATGATAATGAGATTTGGTGTTCAGGTTGGATTTAGAAGATCAATTCAAAAAGAAGACAAGGATATGCTCTATCTGAATTCAAATGAATGTGACAGTAGGTTATGGCGCAATGTGGGTGAAAAATAATTATACAAGGTCATGTGGATACCAAATCAACAGACTCATTGTTCCAATCAAACACTTGTTACCGATACAGAAGTTTTTATAGAATGCAAGCTGAAGCATATTTTTATTCAAAAAATACTTAACACAAAGTTAAATAGGAAACTACCATGTATCCTAAGTAGTTTCTTATCTGATAAAAATAAGATATACAAGAACGAACCGATAAGCACTGTAGGGGTTTTACTATGCTTTATTATTTTTTCTCTCTATGTTGTCTTTCTGGCTCAATTCGCATCTATTTGTCCACTAACTTTGACAAATAAAAAAAATGGAACATGCAACAATAACATCTTTGTCACAAGTTCACAAAAAAAAACAAAATAAGAATGTCTCCTCGAGAAAAAAACAAAATAAGAATGGTACAGATCAACGTAATTTATCCTCAAAATCTCTTAAAAGAAAAAAAAAATGGCGGATGATTCCATCTTCATTAATTCTACTCCATCACAAGCGAGTCTTAGAGTTCACATGCAAAGAAGCAGAACAGGAATGACAACTCAAACTTCTCTCTCTTAGAATTCTTTTCCTTTTTTTCCATCGAAGAAGTTACGGCAGATCCATTTTATACATAAATTTACAGCACAATTTGCGACAAAGTATCAATACGAAGCATCAGAGTTAGGTAGGCACTCACTCTGATTGATATGAAAAGAGATCAGCAATGAAGCAAAAGAGTTGTTTGTCTCATTCTGTACATGTTATGAATTTTCAGAGCATAATTGTAATGTTTTTTGCATTCCAATCAAATGAACAAAGCAGCGAAAAAATGATCCCAAAGTGCTGTTCACTTATTATATAACTGACATGAAGTATGTACACAAATGTGATTTCCAGCATCTTTTCAGTAAAAAAAGGTGTTATTTCCAGCAATCAAGCCTATAGTAGTTTCAGTTATAACACACTTTTTACATGCCAATGAAGATAGGTAGAGAATGCAATCTGAACTGTGAACTTTAATAAGAAGCAATATAATACGAGTTAAGGCAATCCTGTAGAAAATAAAATAAAAATTCCGCATCCTTACAAATCGTATTTGACAAAGTTTTTCCTACTTATCATAATTTACATATATCCATTGGCGCGTGGTTGTTTAAAGGCGTGTGTATCATCTTTAATTAACGCTCATCATGGTGCTTACACATGGCTCCGAACATATATGAATGACAAATTTGAAGTGATTAGGCAAGCTTAACCATGGAGTGAGGTAAATATTTTGCTATTGTATTAACAAGCACACATATGCAAATCCAGTGTCACATGCGCAATATTTTGAGAAAAGACAAAACCATGCTTGAAATTTGCCCTTTTGATCAAGTAATTGTTGGAGAGTTGTCTTGACTCTTCGATGAACATGGTGATATATTTTTGTTAAGTCTATATCTTCATAAGAAACTTATAAGTGAGCTAGACTGAACAACTACAGAGTTTTGATTTCAATTCTGCTTGTGTTACATACATAATGTGTAAGAAACTGACAGAAAAGCATCTCTTTTGTGACCTTGAGAAGATCGCCGAAAACTTGAATAGACTCGCAATGGTTCTGAACGAATATCTTTAAGATTCAAGATCGTTAAAGAGAACTTTGGTTAGTAAACATACTAAAGAGGGACCAATTACTTGTATAAAGCTTTGATTTGAAGAATGTCAAAACAAGAAAGAGTATGATTGGACCTACGATTAGAATATCAGTGTTAAAGAAGAAAAATCAACTCCCTTGTTAGGAATTTAGGGTGCTAGAATTTAGATTACACTGGTATGTTCTAAGAGTCCATTCATACAAGGGTGTTTATTTTGTCAAAGAAAGTGCTTGGGTGAAAGAATGTGTTGTGTGACGAAAATGTCTGCTCTGATGGATACTGAAAGCATTCTTTATTGAAAATCTTTGACCGGATTTGTGTAGTAAATATATTGTATGAAGGAATACATCCAATAGTTGTTGTTTCACAAGACTATATGTCTCTTTGAAAATTTGATTAGAGATTCTCCACATGAGACACAAATTGGCCTAGAAATGTCCTGAGAGATCTGATTGGTCTGATATTATCTTAGCTATTGAATGTAACAAAATTGAAGTTTGGGAACAAAAGAAACTTTAATGTATACTGTAAGGCCATCCGATAATTTACCCCCATATTAGATTGGATAAGAACAAGTATGACTATGCTTCAAGCTAATTGCAGATACAGCTGAAAAGTCAGGTTATTAATCATGCTTTTACATTGCAGTTTTTTATGAACTTAATCACCAAAAAAAAAAAAAAAAAAACTCTTACCAATTCATTCCACTGTGGTGAAGCTACTGATGACATTGTATTGCATCCAAGCTCTGAAATACAGACTTCTTATTTGTCCAACCCGATTGGAGCTTTTGCAGAAATGCGGGTTGCAGCTGGATGATTTGAAAGAAACAGTAAGTGCTTTTGCGTTAAAATCTCGCAGACTACTTTCCATTGCAGCGAAAGCAGAAGCTCATTTTAGCTTCCCATCATAGCAGAAGATTGGCTTTTGGTTCTTAGAGTTGACAAGCAGTTCATGAGCCAATCACTGCATGCTTTTCGTTCTTTTAAAGGCATACTCTTATTAGTGGCTTATGCATCAAAGAACACCCGCAATTACTATACCATCGTACTCAGAATACACCAAGTTTAGCACCATCTGATGCCAAAATTCTAAGTTGCCACGGCCAACAAATTTATCACGCGTAATCCCTCTCCACGACATTTCACCGAATAGTTTCAGGGCATCTGATATAATCCCAGCTATGCATTTTCCATCAATTATATTAGGATGGTATAACTCACATTCCTTCAAAGGTACCTAACACACATTTGGTAGCATCAGAGGAGCAGAACTCCAAAGCGCAAACTCAGAATAACGTTAAAAAGTGGCAATAAGATGATGGGCCAGGTTAAATTGGTTTTCGAATTGACCGAGTTACCGTGGTCCTGTGATTGACCCGAATCATTGACGGGGCCAAGGTTGGCCAAATTATGCCCTAGTAGGTTGACCAAATAGTTGAAGCTGAACCAAACCCACTAAAATGGCTTAGGGATTTCAACGAGCAAGGCTAAGTAGCTAAACCCCAATTCGGGTCTAATAGCTTACCCAAATCGGGTCCAATTTCGGTCCCCAGATAGTAAGTTTCTGTCTGTTTGGTTTGGCTTCTAAAATAGTTTTTTATTTTTGTTGTTTTATCAGCCAAATAGAACATAAGTTCAGAGTGAGTATTCCGTATCTTACGAATGTGAATGTAGGTATGGATCCCGGTGGAATCCGACCCGTTTACGCGGTTGAAATGGTTTGACTGAGTCTAAGTCAATATGGGTCTTTGCCATGCTTGATTTTTTGAGACATGAACTTCATGTTGTAACGAGTTGATTAAGAACATTAATTGACACATAATAAATGTGTCTCACATTGGAGGAGCCACTACATTACCCGTTACAAATGCTTGGAAATGTTAATTGATGGGGAAAGTTCAAAAGAGACCCACTACTTTTGACTAATCATAGGTGGAAAAAAAAACAAAAAAAAAAAACCCTAAAGAAGCAATTTTGTTTTGAGAGAGAATATTTGTTCCCTTTGTCACCAAGATACAAAATATTCTATTGGAGTGAAAAGGTATGACTTTTTAAGAGAAAGAAACACGGAGAAATATCCAATACACAAATTTGGCTCGTACAAATTAAGGAGATACTTTATATATGTGCCTCAATTATTTGATATCCTAGGACTAGTGAGAGTAAAATCAATTTTGTTTCTGATTAAATTTGCCCGCACAACTCCAAAACTCTTTCAAAATAATATTACCGAAAAAGTTGTGTGTCGATTCAGAATCAAACCTGCTCTATACTCCACATCGAGTATATATCTTTATCATCTAAGATAAGATGGTGCAAAGTATTTAATATTAATTTCTTGCCCCTATCTAATTAAGATAATGATAAAAAATAATTTGGAAATATATTAAGGTGTAACTCGGCTGTATCTTTAGACTCATGACCACCCTATGAAAGATGCTTATGCTATAGCAATTAATGGCACCGAGTCGATGAATCCAATATATATTTGCATCTAATAGTGCATCCTAGTCAATAATATTGTTGTCTTTTTTAATAAAAATAATTAATCATCCTTAGTTTCTTTAGCATATGTTTATTTTTTGTTCATTTTAAATGTTTTTCTGTAATTTCTTTCCTTAGAGAAACCTACATAATACGGGGGCAAACACACACAAATTAAATAATATGATACTTAGTTGACCTAATAACCATCTACGCATAGCATATAATCTATTATATATCCCTTGTCCATTTTTTATTAATTATTAATTATCATGATTAGCCCAAAGCATCGATCCATGCATCATCATCTCCATTGTGAATTTCCCACATATATTAAATGCCACATTTTGCTTATTATTGGGGTTAAGCTCATTAATCAAAGCTTGTAGTTTTTAAACCTTTTGTTTAGATGCTTATGTACACGTGTAGTTTTTCCAACTCTAAAAAGTTTTAAAGGGTAAAGCCACTCAGCTCTGCCATGGAAAGTTCTCTAATTTTCTCCACTACTCTAGCTCCATGCAAATTTCCAAACATCCATTTTTTAAATATTGTGTATTTGTAATCTACTGTGTTGTAGCTTTATCTATTGTGCAAAACTTTTTCATGAGTATTGTTTAGTGATCGATGATGTTCTAAAGTTATTGCTATGCTTTGTGCTCATATGTATTTTAAGGGTGACAATCTTAACTCTGATATGTTTATTGCGTCGACTGAATCCAACTCAGTTTCGATATTTTTGGATCATCTATTGAAACGCATGTCGGTTTTGAGTCGAAAAATATTAATTCAAAAAAGTATCGGAAAGTTTCGAATTTGACCCTCAGCTTGCTGAGTTTTTATACAGCGACGAGATGGGTTGTGTTGGATTGGATTGTAGGATTGATAGATTGGCTAGATCTAATTTATAAATTCATTAATAAATCCAAAATTTCCATGCGACTTATCAATGGCATCTCGATCCATATATGGCCTTGTGTGTCATTTTTAACTTAATGTTAATAATAATATATATATACAGGTGTGAAAACACTATCTAGGAGATAATTAATTATTTTTTTTTGAGAGAAAGGTATACACGCTATCCGCTTCGTTTATTTCATTTTAGAAATAAACTTAGCTAGAAATGTAAATCAACTGGGATTCGAACTCGGGACCTCGGGTACCAACCATCAAAATATTTGCCATTTGCGTTAGGGACGGTCAGTGATAATTAGTTAATTATGAATAAACTACTTTCTAGAGTGATTGAGAGAGAGAGAGAGAGAGAGAGAATATGGGTGTGAATATGGGGCGTGAATAGTAGAGCCCAAATGTAGCAATTCCCAAAGTTACCAAATTTGTTGTTAAATGGGGATGGGGAGGGGGTGTCATTATCACGTTGGGGGGATTAAATAAATAATTGTTAGGATTTGGGGGGTGGTGATGCGATTATCAATTATCATTATCATTATCATTATCATTATATAACCTCCTGCCGTCCCATTCAACGACAGTCCGACGCTTGCCTCCCCTGCGGACACGCACACACCACCCCTCCTTATCCCCATCCCCCCTTGCTGTATATCATAGTTATCATTGTCATATAAATATTCATTCAATCTTTATTTTATGAACGAACGGTTTGACGAAACTGTTCCTAGCGTAAGCGACAAAAGACTTAATAATTGATATATAAGAAGCCAGATTCAAAGTCCGATTACTTTACATTTTTAGCTAAGTTCATCTTTTTATAAGCAGTGCTATTTATATACTCTACTTATAGGTGTACAATTTATACTCATAGATCTTTCGTGGTCCTTCGTAATCCACATGTCTCGTTAATTTTTTATTATATTACTAAAATTGAAATAAGTTTATTATTTTTTAGATTTTTAGCTGAAGGATGTACACTCCTGAAAAAAAAATTTCTAATTTTTACATGTAAATTTTTTTTTTTTTGAGAGAAAGGTAGCACGCTACCCGCTTCGTTTAATTATTTCTTTTAGAAATAAATTTAGCTGGAAATGTGAATCGAAATTTCGGATACCAACCATCAAACGTTTTGCTACTTGTGTTAGGGACGGTCGGTTTTACATGTAAAAGTTATAGGTTATACCCTCAGCTGTAATAGTTTTTGAATTTTTTAGGTGCATCACACTTTAGTTTCTTCTTGTGGTGGAAAGTATTTAATAATTTATCTAAAATGTGGAAGTAAAAAAAAAAAAGAAAAAAAAAAGAAAAAGAAGAAGGGGACCGGTTCGTTTCAGGGCCCAGAAAGAAAAAACGGACCGGTCCGGAACGGCCGAGTGTCAGGAAAAAAAAAAAAAAAAAAAAGGGAAGAAAAAGGCGACGCGGTCCGGACACCTTCCGGTGGAACGGTGTCCGGATCGGCTCCAACATTTGGGACTCGCCCCATCCCCCTTTCCTCGTCTCTTTTCCCTTTTTTACTCCCTTCAAAGAGACCAACCCCATCAGCAGCACCATCACACGCGCCTAACAAGTAACAACACAACCCCCTCAGAAGAGGAAAAGAGAGAGAGAGAGAAAGAGAGAGAGAGAAACAGAAGGGGCGAGGGTTTCCAAGCCATCCCGATCGGATCCATTTCTAGGGTTTTCGAGCTCCCGATTCCTCCCCCCCCCCCAACCCCACAACCCCTTCGCCCTTCATCGAATTTTGGTACCTTTCCTCCGCATCCGCTCGCGATTGCTCTACCTTTCCCCATCCTTTTTGTGTTCCGATTTTTGATGCGAGTGCTCCGCCGAGGATCGTAGGAATGGCGTCTCCCGACGTGGCTCCGAGCGGCGGCGGCGGCGGCGGAGGAGGTGGCGGCGCGGCCGCGAGAGGTAGATGTCTCTGTGGCTTCTTTTTTCTTGTAGGGTTTTGGCTCATCGGGGGGTTCGGCTTTGGTTTTCAGGGTCGGATGAAGCGCTCTACACGGAGCTGTGGCTAGCGTGCGCCGGGCCCCTGGTGACGGTTCCTCGCCAGGGGGAGCTGGTCTTCTACTTCCCCCAGGGTCATATCGAGCAGGTATGGATATATGCCCCTCCAATTCGAAGTTTTTTCTTCTTATTTTGGACCTTTTTTTTTCTTTGATTTTTTTTTTTTGTTTCTTTTTTTGACTTCATGCTGCTCAAATTCGAGTTTGTGTTGTTCTTTAGGTGGAGGCATCGACGAATCAGGTGGCAGATAAGAAGATTGCGATGTACGATCTTCCGCCAAAAATCCTTTGTCGGGTGCTCAACGTCCAGCTTAAGGTAATTTTACGAATTAATTCGTCAAAATTCTCTCCTTTTTATTTTGGTTTTTGAGAGAGAGAGAGAGAGAGGCAGTAGGGTTTATACATGCTGATCTTTGTTGGCTTTGTGTTGGATTTAGGCGGAAGCGGATACAGATGAAGTTTTTGCTCAGGTGATGCTGCTCCCGGAGGCAAATGTAAGGTCTTGATTTGGTTTCTGTTGGTTTTTGTGGGAATTGAAGTACAAAAGGTTAAATTTTGTGTATATTTGTTGGCGGCGTGGTTTTAAATTTCAGCAAGATGAGAGTACTGTGGAGAAGGTGAACCCCCCTCCACAACCGCCGAGGCCTCACGTCCACTCCTTCTGCAAAACCCTAACTGCTTCTGATACAAGCACTCATGGTGGGTTCTCAGTTCTAAGGCGGCATGCCGATGAGTGTCTTCCTCCGCTGGTTGGTGTTTGAATTAGTTACTATGTTAAATTCAGTTTTACATCCTAAAATGCTCATCAATTTTGTAAGTTTGTCATGTAAGGCCTAAAAAGGCCTACTTGGACCTTTTCCGTAATCATAACTGTTGTTTCAGTAGAGCTGTTCAAAGAAAGTACTGGCAGCTCTTTTTCATGAAAATCCCTTTAAACGCCTAACTAGTAGAAGCTCAATTTGGAGCTGCTTTTTTGGGGGCTGTCCAGATATTTCGTTTGTTAAAAGCCTGATTTGTGCTTCTCTAGTAGAGCGGCTGATCGGAAGCTAGCCCAAACAACCAATTATTGACTTTTTAAACTTTTCTAACTACTAAGTTTTTCTGTTAACCAGGATATGAGCCAGCAGCCTCCAACACAGGAGCTGGCGGCAAAGGATCTGCATGGGGTGGAGTGGCGATTCCGCCATATATTTCGTGGTAACAACTGATTGCTGATGCTAATTATTATGACTACCTTCATAATTCATCCTGATGAAATCTCGTAGATGGTAACATGGGGGGATGTATGGTGTCTTCGATTCATTGGATTCTAAATGCTTGATGATCTGTTGCAGTGATATTAGTGAAAGCGCTATCACCACATTGTTTTTTGCTTTTTTGGATTTTGATACTGGGTTCGGATAAACCTACTTTTCTTTCACACTTGAATCATGACCTTAGTAGTTGTTTCTAATCACAGGTCAGCCAAGGAGGCATCTGCTGCAAAGCGGCTGGAGTGTATTCGTTAGTTCCAAAAGGCTTGTGGCTGGGGATGCTTTTATCTTTTTAAGGTGGAGATAATTTTTTCTTTCTTTTTTCTTTTTATTCTTTGCCCCCGACACAATGTGTTTATCGTTCATCGGTACTGAAATCAATGCAGAGGAGAAAATGGTGAGCTTCGTGTTGGCGTGAGACGGGCTATGAGACAACTTACCAATGTCCCACCTTCAGTCATTTCTAGCCATAGTATGCACCTTGGTGTCCTTGCAACTGCATGGCATGCTGTAAGCACAAAAACCATGTTCACTGTCTACTACAAACCCAGGTGTGTTTTCATAATTCAGTGTCTTCAATTGAACAATAAATGAACTAATGGAAATTTTGATAGTATACGCTATTATCAAAATGAAGAAACTAACTTTTTTTTATTGATTTAATTTAGCCTTAGCTAATAATGAAAATTGTCTAACAGGACGAGCCCATCCGAGTTCATTATTCCATACGATCAATATATGGAATCTGTTAAAAACAACTATTCAGTAGGGATGAGATTTAAAATGAGGTTTGAAGGTGAAGAGGCTCCAGAACAGAGGTATTACCACTTGTTTTGTGACAGTTCTTTATGCAGATGATAATTTCTCATACAATTAATCTTTTGCTGGTTATGTCTGATAGGTTTACTGGTACTATTGTTGGTACCGGAGATGTCGACCCAGTTATGTGGTCTGGATCAAAATGGAGATGCCTGCAGGTAGTTAGCCTTTTTTATTCTTAATTGCTTACAAAACTCATGTTTTCGCTAATTGCTATCTTGTTTATTGATCGTTGAATTTGGAATTTAGGTTCGATGGGACGAGACATCGTCTATTCCCCGTCCAGATAGAGTTTCTCCTTGGAAGATAGAGCCAGCTTCAACTCCTCCTGTTTATCCCCTTCCAATTTCTAGGGTTAAAAGGTCTAGACCGAATGCTTTGCCCAACTCCCCTGATTCATCTGTTCTGACAAAAGAAGGTAAAAGACTATTACTCAATTTTAAAGTTTGAAATTTTGAATTGCTAAATTGGTGTGAGATTTACTCAAATTTCCTTTTCCTTATACTATGCTAACCTTTGTAGGTGCAATCAAAGCGAATGCAGACCCTTCCAAAACTCATGCAATTTCCAGGGTTCCAGAAGTGGTGGGTATAAGGAGCAACATAACTGATAGTAATGAGTCGGACACTGTTCAGAAACCTTTAATATGGCCACCACCTCTTGATGAAGACAAGAATGATGCAATTTCTTCTCAGAGAAGGTTATGTTCAGATAGTTGGATGCAGATGGGCATCAGGCACGAACCCAACTATAAGGATATAGTATCTGGGCATCAATCTTTTGGCAATAACCCACGTGGTTTTTGTTTGCAATTTTTTGAAGAGACTCCTTGTGGTCTCAATTATTCAAACAAGAACCATTGTCGAGATCATGGAGGTGGCGACCGTAACTTGCTTGCAAGCTCATACTCCCTAAGGCCTTCAGAATCTCCCTTGAATATGGAATCATCAAGGATGAAAGTGCCTACCCAAATCAGTGAGTTACCTTATTGGGACGCTCAAAATATTAGCTATAGTAATTCGGGAGAATTCTCTCAAGTGCAAAATCTTAGAACTGAAAACAGTTCACCCAAGTGGTTAACTCAACTGCTTCCAGCTCCTCAAAAGCAACATGTGCCGCAAACTGAGATGGTGAGAACAAAAGAAAGCGGCATTTGTAAGCTATTTGGGTTTCATCTGAATAGCATCCCTCCTGCATCTGATCAAATGAAGTCATTAAGAGACCCTAATGTCGACCCTATTTCAAGTGCTCCAACATCAGTACCGATAAAACAAGCACCAGCTGCTGAGGAAAATACAACATCAGTAAGTACTGCTGCAATGGGGAGTGAGAATGGCAAGTATATTCAACAATGCCCACAAAATGGTAATAAAGATGTTCAGAGCAAGCTTCAGGGTGGCTCAAGAAGCTGCACAAAGGTAATCTTTTTTTTTATTATATACTTAGTCTCTACTTGGTGGAGATTTTATGTAATGGTAAATATATATTAGGTGCTGCAAAATCTTATCAACTTTTTCCCCCTTGTGTTTTGCATAGACATCCAAAGGAAAAAAAAAAAAAAAAAAGAGCTTTTGCCTATATTGTCAGCTAAGGCAACACGGTGGAGATTTGAGCTCTTAATTCATTTCCAATAACAATAGTGATGCTTTTAATATTTCTTGCAGGTCCATAAGCAGGGAATAGCACTTGGTAGATCTGTTGACCTAACAAAGTTCAACGGCTATGATGAACTGATTGCCGAATTAGATCAAATGTTTGAATTTGAGGGTGAATTGATGTCTGCAAACAAGAAGTGGCTGATTGTGTATACCGATAACGAGGGTGATATGATGCTTGTTGGAGATGATCCTTGGGAGTAAGATCATCTCTTGGCATGCTTAATTTTATAGTCAAGTTATTCATTGCTTTTTCTCGTGCTCACTCTTGTTGTTCTTTTCTATCTACAGAGAATTTTGCAGGATGGTCCGCAAGATTTTTATATATACAAGAGAGGAGGTCCGGAATATGAATCGGAGGTCCTTGATCCCAAGAGCTGAGTCATCTCCAGCTGATGGTGAAGGAAATGCGGCCGCAAAAGAAACGAAGGTTCGCCCGCTTTCATCAACAACTAATTCGGAGAAGTGCTAGATCTACCTCCTAGAATAGGTACCTTTTTTTTGTCTCTTCATCTTTATTACAATTAGTTATAGTTGTAATCAGTTTTCTGAAGTATGAAGTAAACCGAAAGAAGCATTGTATTGATGTCTCAGAACTTGACGAGATTTTGTTGGCACCGTGAAGATTGTGACAGCTTCACATAATCCATGTCTTTACCATATCAATGATTAGTTGAAGGATGATCAGATTCTATTTACAGCAAAAACTTTATTCATAGAAGACTTCGTTATGCATCTTCTTCTTTTTTCCACCTTCCTTTGTTCTTAACATTTTCTGATAGTTTTTTCTAGTATCAATACATACCAGCGAAAAGGATAGGCACATGAATGTGGCGGGTCTATCTTTGAGCTTATCCTTCCATTTGGAGAACTTGAACAGAAAGGAACTCATCTTTTGTTCTGATTTTGGCTTTTTGTAGGTTTTTGAAGCAGAAATGATGTGGAAGTATCTCTTTCTTCCACTTGCAGTATTGATGTGGAAGTATCTCTTTCTTCCACTTGTCGGTGGGACCTAGCTGAGTTATTATTAGATGTCAGTTGGTAAGCCCCATCCCCTTCTTCAGCTAGGAGTCCTCGTCATCTAATGCACAATTGCTATTAGGTTTGTTGTCTATGTTTGTTCTCAAGCTATATAGGGCCAATCCTGTTTCCTTTTGTCATCCATTATGTATGTATATACAGATATATATCTCAATATTTAGTTGATATATAATGGTTGAGTTAACCCATCTCTTGAATGAGAGCTCTTCCTTATACTTAAAAACTGCAGAATCTTTGTTATAACCGCCGCCGTTTTCTATTAGAAAAGCATTGCATCATGAGATAAAATGATCAGTCGGTATATATACACATAACATAGATATAGTGGAATATATGCTATTTCTTTTTTTGGATAGTGCTTTCTCTTATTTCTGCATCCTTATCTTGGATTGCCTGTCCCTGGTTCACTTTCATAGGGTTTTGCCTTGACATTATAGGCAAAACACCATGTAGGGTCCATAGAGTGTGTGGATTAGGGCTGGCAAATGAGCGAGCCGGCTCGTGTTCGACTCGTGTTCGGCTCGATATTCGGCTCGCTCGAGCTCGGCTCGAATTAATTTTAAACAAGCTTGAGCCTAAATTTAGGCTCGAAATTAATTTCAAGCCAAGCTTGAGTATTACTGGGCTCGCTCGAATTAAGCTCGAAAAGCTCGAAATATATATATATATATATATATATATATATATATATATATATATATATATATATATATATATAATTATGCTACTATACTGTTAATAGTATCAACCACTTGCTATTAGGTTTTTGATTCTTGGATGAAGGGATGTGCGGTTAGAATGATAGTGATCTCTTAAGGTTGAGTGGATGGTTAGTTGAATAGTATGATCTAATAGGTAGAAATGGTTAACGGGGTAGATTTGACGACACAAATTTTGATAGCACCAAGCGTTTGGTGCTATCGATAGCATAGTAGCCGGACTATATATATATATATATATATAGTCCGGCTACTATACTATCTATACTATCGATAATACCAAGCGCTTTGTGCTATCGAGTTTTCTGTCATTAGATCTACCTATATATATAGAGTCCAACTATTATACTATCGATAGTACCAAGCGTTTGGTGCTATCGAGTTTTTTGCCGTTAGATCTACTCCTTTGGCCATTTCCATCCGTTAGATCATACTATTCAACTAGCCACCCACTCAACCCTAGGGGGCTACTATCATCCTGACCGCACATCCCTTCATCCAAGGGCCGAAAACTAATAGCAATCGGTTGGTACTATTAATAATATAGTAGCCTATATATATATATATATATATATATATACTAGGGCTATTATACTCTTACAAGTATAGACCCTTTTATACTTATAAATTTTCGGTCGTTGGATGAAAGGATGTGCGATTAGGATGATAACGGTCCCTTAGGATTGAGTGGGTGGTTGGTTGAATAGTGCATTATTTAACAGATAAAAATTGTCAAAAGGTAGATCTAACGATCAAAAACTTATGAATATAAAGGGGTCTATACTTATAAGAGTATAGTAGTCGAACTATATATATATAATTATATATAATATATATTTTGTATTTTAATCATATGTATATAGAGTTTGGATTATTGGGCCCACAAAATCAAACCAGCAAAATTTTACTCTAATTGCTCTCTCTCTCTTTTTCACTTGCTCGCATAATTACTTTTCCTAATTGTTTTTAATATTATAATATCGTATTTCATACATTTATTTTGTATGTTGAATTATTAGACATTTTTTACATCAAATTTTAGATAATATTTTATAAAAATTAAACTATAGATTGCACGATGTTAAGAATTTCAAGCGGCTCGTTTAGGGCTCGAGCTCGCTCAACTCGAAGTTAGGCTTGCTCGAGCTCGGCTCGAATTGATTTCAAGCCAAGCTTGAGCATAAATTTAGGCTCGAAATTAATTTCAAGTCAAGCTTGAGCTGAGGTAAGCTCGCTCGAGCTCGGCTCGTTTCCACCCCTAGTGTGGATTAGGGTTTTCTTTGTTGTGGATATGTTGGATATTGCTCCCCAGTTGCCTTAACTGTATGTGAAGGGAGGAGTGTTTTTGAGGAGAAAGGGGAGCAATGATATGGGCCACAAAGAGAGCTTTATACGTGAGAGATAAAAGAGATGGTCTACAAGATAAAGGCAACAGCTGTGGTCCTTTTCTTTTTCTTTGGGTTTTCTTAATCATTATTATTTTTCTTTTAATGGTGTTGGAATCTTCATTTCATTAGGGGGATGGTGGGGACCCTGTTGACAGGGCTGTTTTAAGGTAGTGAGTTGGTCCCACAATTTTGGTGGTATGATCAACTCCTTTTGGTGGGGATGTTGGTTGTTAAGGAAAGCTCTTCTCTTTTGTTTCTGCTGCAGCAGCAATAGTGAGGCAGTTCATTATCAGAGAACTTTTCTGGGCCTCCTTTTTGGCCTCTCATGGCTCACTACCAAATGTTTCCCACCGTGCTTTATGTAAAGTTAGAGAGAGAGAGAGAGAGAGAGAGAGAAAGATTGAGAGAGAGAGAGAGAGATGATTGTGGGTTCATGAACAACTAATGGATGATTGTGGTGCTGGGATATTTGTATGACTAATGGAGGAAGCAGTATCTAATATCTTTTTTGAGGAGTTTTTAAGGTTATAGTGGGTTCCTTTTTTTGGATGAAGATTTGGGAGATGTTCTTTACTTTCAAGAGCCAAATTTGAATCTCGAATACAAGTCAAAAAAGCCAGTTGAGTTTAGGAAAGTTTGCAGAAAAACTCTTGTTGGGGATGCTTTTTGTTTTCCTGTGTGACATGATAATCGCTAATCAAATATGTAAATACGATAGTCAAATTAAGCAGTTTTTTTCGTCATTTTTCTGAACTCCAGTTTTCTATTTTAAAGTTTTGTCGGCCATCTTTGATTGAAAACTAAGAACATATGATTATTGTGCTCCTGTTTCGGTTTTAGCCTGGTAGCTTTAGAATTTGCGAGGGCAAAACTACAAAGTATATTCTTAAATTTCGCGGAGAGATATTTGGTGGGTACTTTTAGAAAGTTAAAACCTGCAGTTTAGGAATTTATAATAATGAAGGATGAAATGTTGGAATTTATTTAGTATTAATCTGGAAGAGCTATGAACTTGTCTCTGCCGCTGCCTCGAAAAGAAAAATAATAAGATAAAGCTCAAAGAAAGAAGGAAAGAGAAAAAATAATAATAATGATCAGCTTATTAATCAGCTCAACAAAAATCTCTTCACTTTTTTTTCTGTTTCTTAATATGCCTAACTACAAAGAGAGGGTCGGCAAAGAAGTCTCTCGTGTGTCTTGCAGCATGTTATCTGAATCATAGTTAGTTAATTCGTGAATAATTCGCGAATTATTCGCGAATTATTGATTTGCCGAATTAAACAGCCCGTTTCCGAATGTTTGGGAAAAATTCGGTAAAAAATGCGTTTTTTTGGATTAATGCAATAATTCGCGAATAAAACGCGGTTCGCGTATTAATCGGCGAAAAAAACGGTCACCCCCCACGCTCGTGACCCCCACCGCCCCACGCTCGTGACCCCCACGTAACGCAAAGTCGCAAAAAGGGAAAAAAAAGAAAATTCCCCAGGGCTCGTGACCCCCACGCTCGCCCTAGCCCCCTGCCCCCCTCACCCAGTCACCCCCCACGCTCGCGGCTCGCCCTTTCTCTCGACTCTCGTCTCGCAGCCTCGCTCAAAGCCTCAAAGGCTCAAACAAAGGATGCCCTAGCATCCCTCACCCCCCACGCTCGCCCTTCCTCTGAAGTCTGAACCACGCGGCTCGCCCCACGCAGATCGCTCAAACAGCGATCGGAACTCGGAAGCCCTGTGGAGCGGAGCCACGCGCTCTCGCCTTCTGCACTTCGGATTCTTCATAAACGCCCCCGTGGTTCAGAGTCTTCAGACTTCAGATTTTGTGCGGTTTGATTCGCTCCTCACTTTTTTTTTCTCGATTTTGCAGTACTTTTGTAGATTTTTCTTGTGATTTATTTAGTTTCGGATGATGCGGTTGTGGTTTAGGGCTTAATTTTTCTTGTGATTTATTTAGTTTCGGATGATGCGGTTGTGGTTTAGGGCTTAATTTAGGGTTTGTTGAAGAGTTATATATTAATGGCTTGTATTTAGAAAATTTTGGATTTGCGATTCCTTGTGGGTTATATCCATCTAAATTACTTGTGTGAAGATGCTACTTATAACTTATGTATAAATGACGAACTTTGTGATCTTATGCTAGAAAAATTAAGACAAGTTCCCTACAGTGAAGCTTATCTCTCCTTTCACTCCCTTTTCTCATGTTTCCATCAGTGAAATTGTTCGATGGGTAATCCTAATGTTCTTAGAGTTATGTAATGTGGGTAATCCTAATGTTCTTAGAGTATTTATGCTAATAGCATAAATCTAGAGAAAAAAAAGTCTAATTTAATAGCCGAATTTTTGATTCCGAATTATTGATGGGTGAACGTATAATATCCGTATAAATCGCGTATCCGAATAATTGACGAATCCGTTTTTTAAACCGTATTTTTCAACGAATTTAAAAATTTAGATACGAATTTTATCCGTATTATATCCGTACCGAATTTTTGCCGAATCCGAATTAACTAACTATGATCTGAATCCCTAGTAATAATATGCAGTACGTAGAAGGCCTTATCACGTGAAGAGAAAGGGGGGGAAGTCGATGTTATTGTTCACACAAGAAGAGTCTTTTCTAGTCCGCGTGAATATTATTAGCTCAATGTGTGTATTGCATGGTTTCGCTCGTGAATTATGCAAAAGGACATTCTCGTACGTTTGCCCACTTCTTGTTGCCCGTTACAAGACCCTTCTTTCTTGTTCGTTTCGTTCGGCGCCACACGTAAAGCATGTGTGTTTAAAATAAAAAAAGAGGAAAAAGTTATCTAAGTAATGCCTGGGAGTTAAACCAGGATGGGAGTCGACCAGTGTTATAAAATATTTGATACTAGCTATGAGATTTAGGAAGAAGACTTAGTGATGTTGGTAATTCGTGTCTCTGGAAGCTCTCTATTTTGGAGACAACACGACGAAAAATTCCTCTAGCTTTAACCATCACAATGCATTTTCATTAATGAAGAAGAAAATCATCATAAAGATTAAACATACAATTAAAAGAATAACTATTACGAGAATATATGTATATATATATATATTCACGAGATCCTAAACGTTAAAATGTTTATCATAAAAGATTAGGTGCGGTGCATGAGGCATGCAAAGACTCCAAATTTAAAGACTAATCGAAAGAACCAATCAGATCCCCTCAGTATAACTGACGACGAGTGGGCCATAGGTGGGTCCATTTGGTTTGTGGGTCCGTGCTAGGGCCCATTTAATCGAACAATAGGGCCGGGCCGATGCATGATTCGGGCCGTAGGAGCCCAAGCTTAGATATTGTCCGACATCTCCATTTGTTTCGTTGGTCCGGGCTAGATTTAGATGGTTTTGGTCTCGGCCCGGCCTTTTATTCATAAGTCTATTTTTGAAATGTTTCATTTCCCGGCCTTTTATTCATAAGTCTATTTTTGGAATGTTTCATTTCTTAACCCAAAATGGAAAGTTTTCAGTTTCGCGATGCCGTGGGGTTAGTTTTGGTCCAAGTTTTAATCCAATGTTATTTAGTATGCGGTACTCGACTCACATGCATGGAATGGATAAATTGCACTTACTAGTTAATTCCTCGACACTTGTAATTAATTGAAACTGTACGAGTTCTCTAAGAAACAAAATATCAAAACAAACCGAACAAAACTTTTGATGTCTTATTCTGATTTTTCTTTTTTCCTTTTCTTTTTTCTTTTTTTTCTAGATAGCAAAATAGATTAATATCATTCGACAGAGAGAGTAACACTTATTTTTTCGCGCATCCAGAGCGGAGACAAGAGTAACTTAAAACCTGGTAAGTAACGGATCAGTGAAGGCCAAAATATGTCCATCATCTATGCATTAGTCGAATGGCAAATGTTATGATCAAAATCTTTGTAATAATAACACATTTCAGATAGCCTTCGAAACAGGCCTGACTAGCCTGACTCTTTGAAGAAGCACTCACAACATTTCTTTCCTGTGAAAATTCACAAAACAGCTTCCTGCTACAGCAGCCGCTTATAAGCTTCGAAGCATAAGCTACCCTTTATGTTGCCAATTCGAATGCTACAACATTAGAGACGCGTTTAGATATGTAAACATCTTATTCGGCACGCCTTTTTTGTTTGCTCAAGGAGCATGCAATGATTGATGAGCGTACAGCATGACCGTATGTTTACAACGACGTATTTCAGAAGCCTTAAATTCTCCTCTAGCATAAATTAGCAGCATGGACACTTGGTGAAAATGTGGAAAGAATGGTAGCACAATAACAGTTACATCCTCGGAAACAGAAAGATTGAGGTAAACAACATTACGAATAGTGCAGCTTCGGCGAATTCTCAGCATAAGGAGTGATCCGCGAGTATTGCGGAGCCATTCTGAAAAAGATCAGCTTCAACTTCCGAGTTGAAGCCATTCTCAAAGAATGCTGAATGGAGAGCTCTTACGCACTGCTTGGCCTCGCGATCGTGGACAACCAGCGAAATGTTCACCTATGCAACAATACACGTTATACGTAACCATAGATTGGCAAAGCTCTAATCAGATTGCTTTTGAGTTAAGCTGTTCGTAGAAAAGATCCAACAGCTTATTCACTTAAATCCTCCTGACAGTATTTTCATCAGAACTTCTGGTTCTGGGGCATGGAAGCTTAATTTATTTTGGGCCACAGCCAAAAGCTTCAAAATGTTTATTTGACAAAAACCTTACTTATGCTTCTCAAATAAAGAATCTATGTTATTGAAGCAGAAGCCAGAAAAAACAGCACTAATATACCGAAAGGGAAAAGAAAGAAAAGAAAAAGTACCTTCGATGCCCCTTGTGAGATCATCTGAACATTTACTCCATTTTTCCGTAGAACATTAAATGCCTAGCAAGCATAATGATAAACACAGCAGATGTGACAATTGAAAAAGAGCCAAAGGAAAATAAAAAAAGAAAAAAGATGACTTTTCCTTGTCATACCTTTTCAAGTACTAAAGAAGACCGCTGCACATTTCCGATAAGGGAGATTATCGATCTGTGCTGAAGTAGGTGAACTACTGCTATTTTCTCAAGCTCTTCAACCACATGATCAAGTTCCTGCCCCCCCATTAGAAATAAAAAACAAATTAACATTGCGAAAACAAAAGCAACTTAACAAAACAATGAAGAATAAAGGTTTTTTTTTTTTTTTTTTTTTTTTTTTTTTTTGTGACAGCCCTAGTAATTGGATTAGTTCTGAACCTGTTTGAGTCAAACACTTGCCTGCTGGATTAGTTCTCTACTCCACAGCTTTGACGGATCTAAGGTTAAGGAAATACTGACTTCGCTAGTTGCCACACTATCAACAGAAATGCCCAACTCTTCAAATATGGAAAAAACCTATATGCAAGCAAAAAAATTGAGAAGTGATAAAATATTAGAAAAAATTATAAAATGATCGAGTGAGTGATGGAATACTCTACCTTTGCTAGAAAGCCATACTGCCCAAGCATTCGGGTGCTGACGATATCCAACATGGTAACATTTGATTTCAAAACTATACTGGTCAGTATAGCCTGAGCAATTTTAAGACAAAGAGGTTGCTTAGTAGAGACTTTACCGCCAATGAATTGTCAGTGACACAATGAAATGCTGCTACTAACCTCACTCATATCTCTTGCTTTAGTGATCAGGGTACCCGGAGCTTGAGGGTTGTATGAATTCTTAACCCTAACTGGTATGTCCCCTTCCCTAGCAGGTCGCATTGATTGTGGGTGCAAAACCTGATAATTGCAGTTGTAATCTCTAACGAAGAATAATGATGAAAAATGAGGCTAATAGGTCAATAATATTGAAGAGAAATCTCCTGATAAAGATGAGGCATCAGTTCGCTAAGCATAGTGTTTAAAAAGTCAACAACACTGGAGGTACTAACACTCAATCTTAGTTACCTGCGCTAGTTATTAAACATTTTTACCTCTTTAAAGACACCACTTATCTTTGCCATTCTCGCTAATTTTATAATTTGTTGTATCTTATTGACCTACATGTGGGATCATAGAGCAATTTCAATGTTTAAAGCCATCCTACAAGATATTTCTCCATTTGAAGGTAACCGACTATTAGACAAGACACTAAAGCGCTGCTTCACTTCAACCATCCTGCTAATTGCCAACAATGAGAACCATAGGGCATTCATGTTCTTATGACCATCCTATCAAATTTTCCTTCATAATTCTAATGTATATGGAACAATATAAAAGAACATGAAAAGCAGGAACAATGAAAAAGAACATGAAAAGCACTTGTCCACCTTCCTTTGACTCTTTGGATCATATTCTATTTAATGTTTTCTGCTGTAAAGTAATCAATTGAAGGCAGTGGAATATAATAACTACTTGTTTTGCTGAATCTCCATGAGAAGGGGGAAAAATATTGCAACCAATTTAGAAAGTAAAATGAAGTAAAAGACAAACATACCTGTGCACCAAAATAGGCAAGTTCAGCCGCCTCTTCGAATGTCAGATACGGTACAGGCTTCGCATTTGTGTAGATGTTAGGATCACAAGTCAAAACACCATCAACATCCTTCCAAACCTGTCACAATTTACAAATTTGGCTATCCCATTCATAAATTTAGAATAAAGGAAGGCATAGCACAAGATCAAAGATTAAATGATAATCAAAAATCGGTTGGAACAATGAATAAATAGTTAAGTTACTTCAGTAAGTGTAGGAATAACAAACTGTCAAAAGAAAACAAGAATATCTTCTTCTTTTTTTAAGTGCTTAGCTTCTACCATCCACTGACCTGAATTTCCCGTAATCCCAAGGCTTTACCAATGGTAGTAGCTGTCAAATCACTACCACCCCGGCCGAGGGTAGTGACAGCACCAGATTTCCAACCCTGAAATTTCAAGAAATTACATAAAGAAATCAGATGAGACCCAAAAAAAGTCCTCAAAATGAAATATTTAGTTTGACATCGGAGACCTTTCCAAGGAAACCGGTAACAATAGGAATTGCGGGATCACTAATCCAGTCCCCATGTAACCGTTTTGCAACAGCAGGGTAAGTTGCTTCCAAGATATCCGCATTCGTGAAGTCGTCAGTTGTTATAAAACCAATATCAAATGCATCGTACTGCAAAAGAGTTTCAGCCATAAAGTTGTAAGTAATTACAACTAGTGCTAACAATGAACCAAAATGTAACAGCAATTGTAAAATAAGAGACACTCTTAGTATTAGTTACTAACAGATGGCATGACATCGAATTCTTAGATGGATAAAACAATAGTTATACAGCATCAAATGCTCTCCAATCCCTTGAACATTACAAAACTTATTCATAAATGACCAAATGGGCATCCTAGAGTGTTTTTTCTATAATAGCTGGAAAACTTAAGGCACACAAATGCAGCTGATATATGAACACAGCTTTTCTCTTTTTAAGATAAATGACATGATTCAAAGTACCTGCCGTGCTTTGCAGCCAACTTTGTTCAAATATGCCGCAAAAATTCTTGTAGACATACATTCTCCAAATGAAACTAGGTAGTCTCTCGTTCGAAGTGTCAGCTCTTTCATCATAGCAATACCTTTCAAAAGTTGCTCCAGCTCATCCAACAAAACTGCAAAGTTTCAGAGCAGAAAACCATGATAAAAAAGGATAAAAGTTTCTGTTCTGAAACAAGTATTGAGAAATCAATTAGAACCCCAATCTGTCAATAATTTTTTGTTCTGGCATCTCCAAGTCTCTCAAGCTTCATAAAATATCTTCTGATATTCATGAGTATTTCATACATGATCTTCTAGTCTTTAAAAGTTTGTGCATGAATACCTCCTGTTTGACCAACAGTTCGATTGAGAATTAAAGTTCACCCATTTAGTATCTAATAATCTAAACAACCATTTACCCTTAAGATCCCGAAAAAAATACACCACAACAACAATCATCTCTACGTACATGTTTTGCAAGCAAGAAAATGATTGGGCACTGCAGTACTCACCGATGCTCATGAACGAAACATTGCAGGTCAAACCGCTGCAATGTTTCTCGATAGGGAAACTAAGTAGCAGAACAAAATGAGACAAAATAAAAAAAATTAACCCACCAGATATAACAGATCTATCAACTCCAAGCTCGTCTACCGTCCTGAACAAGGTGAAACAACAAGTACATTACATAGAGAAAGATCACCTTTTTGGAACAATACATAACCAAAAAAGAAAAAGGAAAAGGAAAAAAAATGGCATACTTGAGGTGCAACTCTTTTACGAAGCTCAACTCATCGATTTCAGACACATTGGTCACACCACAACTGACCGCCTTCTCCCCAGCCTAAAATCAAACAGACAACTTAGTAATAACACTGTAAGAATTACTTCCCAACAAAAATTACTACTTAATCTGCAATGGAGAGCATCATAATTACTAGCAAAAGCTTATTCGTCGTCTTCCCCATCGCCGACAGAACGATCACCGGCCTTTCTTCAGGAAAGCTGAGTATGAGCTCGGCAACTTCCCGCATCCGCTCCGCCGATGCGACCGAGGACCCGCCGAACTTCATCACCGCGCTCAGCTGCTGCGAAGCACTTCCGTCGCTTTGAACAGACGGCTGGCTGAGCGCCACTACAGCCTTCTCTGCTACCGCCGATGCGGCAGCGTCTCTCTCGCCACATACCTTTAAGCCTCCTCTTCTCCTCCCATAAATCCCCTCTCTCCTCAAATAGATCAACCTCGAAGATGAACCCAATTTGAGCTTATGATGTGAAGTGCTCGAGATGAGAGAAAGAGAGCTTAATGAATCCGTAGTGGAACCAGCACTGTGAGATCTAAGCCCAATTTGGAAAGCTACCGCCATTTCCAACTCAAAAGGTGGTAAAAAAGACCACTTTTTTTTTCTCACTGATCCTGCACCAACATTTGCACAAAAGTTGTTGCCATTGGAATCAAAACCTTAAAAAAAAAAAATTTACATTTTGCAATAGCAGAGATTGAAGCATAGAAATGTGAATGAAAATGAAGGTTAAAAAAAAAAAAGGAAAAAACTAATCGTAACATCCCCAAAAAGATCGAAAATTTGGTATAATAATGCGAGCGGAGATCCAAAAAGCTTCGATTTTTTGCATCGAATCGTACCTGGAACTCAAATCGGGGGGAGAGAGAGATGAGATTGGGGGTTAGGGTTTGGATTCGCTCTCCCTCTCCTCTTTCTCTCGTTCCCGCGCGGTGTCGAGAGCGAGAGAGAGAGAGAGAGAGAGAGAGAGAGAGAGAGGCGGCGGCGCGGCGGGGGACGAGGGGATTAATAAATAAATAATAAATGAAAAATGGTTAGGGGGAGAAAAGAAGGGGGAAGTGAACGGAACACGGAAAGGAAAGGAACGGAACGGAACGGAACGGAAATAGACACGCCATCTCTCGGAATGGACGGTCGCGATTCGACGCTGACGTGGTCACCATTACGCGGCGTGCCGGGGGAGCCGACGTGGCGTTCTTTTGTCGTTTTCTCGCTTTGGTTATTACTTAAGTAATAATAAGGAGCATCTATAATGGAAAAAAAAAAAAAACTACTTACATAGATTCAAAAGAGAGTGTGTAATTTATATCTTTTAAAAGTTTATAAAATTTTTAAAATTATTAATATTTACAAAAAAGATTAACAAAATAAGAATTAACATTTGGCTCTTGAACGAAGGAGATACAAATTTGTAGTATTTTCGTTTTTTTGTAATTGAATTTGTAGCATTTCTCTTTTTTTTATTTCAACCAAGATATATACAATTAATGATTTGACTCATTTATTTTTAGTTTTCTAATGATAATTAATGCAATTAATTAGTGGGTGTTTATAGTGGGGTCGTCTATAAAGGTGGGAATCAGATGAATATTTTCTGATAGGATGATCTTACACGGCACCAATTGATTTATGTACCTAGAAATCGAGTCGTTGAGGGGTCCAAAAATCTAAGTCAAAAACCTGAGTCTCAATCCAACTGCTCAGATGCCGACATAATTTTTCCATTTCGCTATGGGAGTCGTTTGGTATTAAGACTCATTTACTGGGACTCAATTGGTTCACAATTTATAATATTCTGCGCATCACTACCGGAAAGCTGCGATCACCTATCTGTAATTGCGTCTTTACTCGATACTTACTCCTTTGTGCGGAGGGATTAGACGTTCCTGCTGACGCCCTTGGAGATCTCCGAGATTTTTGGCTGAATATTATCGACACCCTAAATACCACGACGCGAACAAAAAGCTTAACCCTTTTATTCGCAATCTGGTGGGTCGTCTGGACGAATCGAAATAATTCCATTTTCCGAGCAACCCCCCCCGACGCTACCCGATCACTAGTTAGAGTTAAACGGTTGACGACCGACCGAATTACTTTGAGCTGTTTTTAGCATCCTTCACCCCCCCATCTCCCTCTCCCTCTCCCTCTCCCTTCCCTCTCTAGCTTCTTTTTCTTTTTTTACTTGTCCTCGGAGACCTTAGCTGCTTTCACTTTTGTAAGCTTAATTTATTGTGCTTAATGAATGAAACAGGTAGCTCGTTATCTATTTCTCAAAAAAAAAAAAATTTAATAACTCTTCGTTCTTTTCATTAAAGATATTTAAATTATTATCATCCAACTTAAGTTGAATAATTATAAAAGATGTTAATAAAATAGTAAAATTATTATAAATTCTTCCAGTAAATAGGAACACTAAATTATTATGGATTACAAAATACTCTTATTTTTGTACTTTATGAAAATTATTAGTAGTTTATTAATAACAATATACAAGAACATACTAGTTTCTACCCTCCTAATCTAAGTAGTTTGATAAGTTAGCAATAAACTTATCATTTCAAATATAAATATAAAATATTTTCGAAATATTACAAAATTTGAACAAAATGACTCCTAAAAGAAAAAAAATGGAATTAGGTCGAAAACATATAAAAATATAATTTTGCATTTTCAGGTGGGACTGTAACCGACTCATTGCGATATACAAAACGTGATATTATATATAAAAACAAATAATTTATTTTCTTGTCGGACTTTTCCATCGTATGTAATAGAACCTTCCTGCAATCTCATACCAAGTCTTACAATATATCCAAAAATACTATTTGAATAGAACTATTCGTAAAGAATGTTATTAATTTGTTATACTAAAACAACATCAACATCTTCATAATCACGGAGAACCAATACCTTTATAACTAGAATTTGTACTCTTAGAATCCAAACACCCCATTTAACTTGCTACCATAACTTACTGTACCGCAGTTGGCTAAAGGCTTAATAATTGATACCGGAGGTCCCAAGTTCAAAGCCTGATTATTTAAGCACAAGATATTTTTGGTTCACCGTATTGCTGCTTCTTGAAGTAGAGTAGTTGTTTCATAAGCAAAGGAAATAAAACAAAAAAGCATTTAAAGATCCGTCCGACAGCCTTTTGCTGCAACTCTGGAGCTCATCTTAACTTTCTCTTAACAATTTGAACTGCCAACTCTTTGTTTGCTAAAAGAGACTGAACAAAACCACAGCATGTAAGTGACTTATGAGTTAACCGGAATCACCACTGTAGAATTGCAAACCAAACCATAATTTTTTTTGAGGATATAAGAAACAAAGACAAGGGCAATCACTTGCATGCCAAACAAAGAAATTTCAAGTTAAATTAGGTCTGTTAACTAAAAACTTGCTGAGGAAATTGATTACATGACAAGCTGCGACAATTTGTATCGACACCAACAGAGGACATGATTTAACAAAAAAGATCTATGCTAGCACTAGGAAGGAGAAATTTTCACTGTCACTGAGAAACCAATATGTGAGATTAGAGACCAATGGATAAACAAACTCCTCGGTAGATCATCACCGTCGATTCTTTCCAAATTCTTCCTCGACCAACCTCTACCTTACATTGCATCTTGAAAGCCAGCGGAGTGCATCAGTACTGCTTTGATTTCTTCAGGCAAAACCCCAGGCCCGTCTCTGCATTGCTGATTGAATAAAGGAAGAGAAGGATCAGAAAATAGCTCATAACACCGGAAAGGTGTGTTAGTTCTCCGCTATATCTGTACGGCTGTCCATGAAAAGCATTAACACCTTTCCCGTTGAGACCACAGCTTCCTGCCCTAGCGACTAGCTTAAGCAGAAACTTCAAATTTGAGTTTCTGCTTTGGGACCCAGAAGCTCATATTAGTTTTCCGCCACAGCGAAACTCTATACTTATGTTTGCAAGAAGCCTAGCTGCTGCTTCTCAGAGCAGAAAAGTTGGTCAAGAACCCCGACCATACAGGCACTATATAAGCTCATTCAGCTAATGCTATTCAAATGCTTTCATGCTTCTTTTCTGACTTAGAGAAGTTATAGAGAAGTTATTAGAAAAGTCAGGCCATAGAGGCATTTTATAAGTGGAGAGATATAACAAACCTCGGCACGGAAAACATCCATTGCGAACCCATTAAAGCAGCTGATGACGGCTTGTTGGATGTCAAGGCCAAGGTTGTCAAGGGCCCTCATCGTGGAGAGCAATAGGCCCGGTCGGCGAGAGCAGAACATGTGGATATTAACCGCTCGCCCTTCTCTTACCCTGACTTCAACCTGTGTCGCAAACAACATGATTAACAAAAGGAAATTATACATAACCAGAATTTAAATTGTACATTATGTCACTCAATGAGTTACGTTGTGTGGTTTAAGGAAGAAATTCCAGCAAGATTGAAGTCGGAACATTTTCAAATTGCAGCTTACGGAGATAGTATTTAAGCTTACCAAATATTATTCATTTCAGTACAAACTTTACCAAGAAAAGAAAAATTTAGGAATAGATTAGTGTGTACCACCTTGCGGTAGATATCAGGAAAAATACCTAAGTTAATGCTTTGTGGTAAGTAAGAGTACGAGCAGGCCATGCAAAACCAACTAACAAACTATATTGAACCAAAACACGCTCTAGACATCAGAAACCAATGGTTAATATTAAATATCCTGAAGTCTTTCTCATTATTAAATTTCAACAAGCACAAAAAATAGAAATGAAAAAATATGCACGATTAATAGTTTCTAAAGAAATTATTAGATTTGTAATAGTAAATTTTTACAATTAATACATCAATTAAAACTAACCCTGGCTGGTTGACTAGTAGTTGGGCTCGGTAATGAACTCGGGCATAGTTCCTCCTTGACACGACTTGGCAGAGTTTGTGGCGTCGGAGTCAAAGGGTGAAAGCTTGGGGTAGGTGTCGTAGTATTAGAACCAGGCACTGAAGAGCTTGAAGGCATCGACTCGAGCTCATTGTGAAGGTCATTGATCCTTTGTAACAGTTCCTTCAAGTAGTCGATCGCATCCCCTAGAATCGAAGCTCTATCCATCTGTCAAGAAAGAAGGATCTATCACATCTACATTATGATAAAATGTTTGTTTAAAAAAAAAAAAAAGCCAAAGGAATATGTCCACGTATTTTTCACCAACAGCTTACTCGTAACACCAACACGAAATTACAGTTTACCAGGTTAATAAGGCCATGCAACAGGAACTGACAGAGTTATAAATTCTTAAGCAAGTTGACAAGCGGGACCACACGCAAACCATAAAGTCTATAGATCTAAACTAATATTCTCCAAATCAAAAAGGCCAAAACCATTAGAAAATTCACTGCACTTCCAAAGTAAATTAGTAAAGCCTCGAACGCCACGGACCTTTATTTACTGAATCCTAGAACAATGTACCGGAAGGGGTCGGTACAAATTTAGCCCCTGAACCACTTCGATTTTAACTTCAACTGGAACAATTCACTCTGAAGATTGTTATATATAATAATATACTCCGAAGATTGTTCTATATAATAATTAAGTACTTGCAATAATCAACTATCTGAACAAGGCGCCACGTGTGTACCGTCATCAGGCTTTCCGTTGTTAACATCAAAACACCGAGGACGATACCAAAACAAAGATCAAACTTCAAGGACCAGATTAATAATACTCTTGAGTATAAAATTGAAATCGGCATTAGAACTTCTAGGACTAAAATATTACAACTGACAATCTGAGGACGGATTCCCGAAATTCGAACTATAAATTCGCAATCAACCCTATGAAGAATTATTGGGAAGTAACTAGTAAAATTCTCACCTTGCTTATCTTCGGAACAACCGATCTCAGCATGTAAAGCCGATCATTCAGCTTCTTCCTCCGCCTCCTCTCGGCCATCAGATTTTTCGCAGGAAGGCCCTTCTTGTTCTTCCCTTTCCCACTCCCACCCCCACCCCCAGCACCACTCCCACTCGCTACACTATTCAAATTCACCTCACTCCCAGCTCCACTATTCCCCACACCTCCCTCGTCCTCGTCCTCGTCGTCGTCGTCGTCCCCCTCCCCCTCCCCCTTCACATTCTCAACGTTAACGTCCTCGGAATCATAATTCAAACCCGACCCATCAAAACTCTGATCCCCGAATTCATCGTCCTCATCCCCATTCCCCCTCCGCCTCTTCTCGGGTCCCGGGCCGACGGGCAAATTGTGCTTCAGAGCGGCCGCGGCCCGTTTCTGGAACAAATTGGGGCGGGCCCCGACGGGGGGGACGATCTCGAGGGGCTTGAGCGCCTTGGGCCGGTTCGGGAACGGGGCGGCGGGGGGGTGGTCGAAGGGGGCGAAACCCGTTTGATGAAATGCCAGAGCGGGGTTCCCGAGTTGGGGGCTAGGGTTTGGGTCGGGGATGGGGAAGAGGGAGGCGGCGGAGGCGGGGTCGGGGAGGTCGAAGGGGGAGGCGAAGGGGTTGGGGGCGCCACACAGGGGCCACGCGTCGTGGTGGGAGGAGGGGAGGAGGGGGAGGGGGAAGGGGAGGGTGAGGAGGGGGTCGGTGTGGTGGTGGAGGTGGTGGTGGTGGTGGTGGGGGTGGTGGGGGTGGTGGGGGTGGGGGTGGGGGTGGGGGTGGAGGTGGAGGTCGAAGTCGGCGGAGGGGGCAGGGTCGGAGCCGAGGAGCCACGCGGCGGCGGCGGCGGCGGCGGCTTCGGCGTCGGCGTCGTCCTCGAGGAGGGACCTGAAGGTGGTGAGGCCGAGCTCCTCGTCGTCGACCCCGTCCTTGGCCGCGTCCGAGAACCCGAACGCCGCGGCGGCGGCGGAGGAGGCGGCGGCGGCGGCGGCGGAGGAGGAGGAGGGCGAGGGTTCGGGCCACGCGGCGGCGGAGCCGCCTAGGCGGGAGAGCATGGTCGAGGGGGCTCTCTTTCCTTCTTCTACCAACAACAAAAAAAAGAAAAAAAGAAAAAAAAAAAAGGTGGTATAAGAGAAGAGAAGGTACTAATTAAGGTATTTCTTACAAGTGTCTCTCGCTCTCTCTTTTCAACAGGGGTGGTGGAAGATGAGAAGGTGGTAGCAGAGAGAGAAAGAGAAAGTTAGAAACTACAGAGAAGAAGAAGAAGAAGAAGAAGAAGAAGAAGAAGAAGATGGAAGATGAATTTTGTTATAAAACACGCAGACGCTCGCATAAACACACACACACACACACTCTCTCTCTCTCTCTCTGCATATATATATATATATAGAATGAAGAGAGAGAGAGAGAGGAAGAACTGCTGAACTAGAAGAAGAGAGATGGGAGATGATGGGTTAGAACTTACAAGTCTCTCTCTCTCTCTCTCTCTTACTTGGCTCACTTTATGAGTGAGATGGTGAGGTGGGGTGATGGAGGGGTTTTGAAACGCCTTGTTATGTAAAGAGAGAGAGAGAGAGGGAGGGAGGGAGGTGTGTGGTTGTTGTCGTCTACTCTCTCTCTCTCTCTCTTCTGTCATTTGCTTGCTGGTAATTGCAGTACTTTGGAAATCCCAAGGCAAACCCCTGCGCGCCACCATTTTAATCCCAAACCAAGTCCTTTCTTTTATTTTACTTTCTTTCTTAAAATAAAAGATTTTTTTATTTTGTTAATTTTTTTAAGAAAATTTTTGTTTTTTATTTCTTATTATTCCAAATTTACTGTAACCAGTCTAATGCCGATAGTAGTTGTTATTCCAGGAACCTTGAATGTCTCAATTTATTCAAGCCAAGCATAAATTGTTTACGTGTAGTAAACATTTACTAATTTTTAAAACGGCACGTTAGTCGTTTCTTAATTTTCCCCCCTTTTTAAATTTTTAAAAAATTGTTAAATAAATTATTCTCCGAAGAAAAAGAGAGAGAGAATGAAACAGCAACTTTTTAACATGGAAATCACATTATCGCTCGATGAAGCTGCTTCTTCTTTTTTTTACAAAAAAAAAACATATGGTGATTAATCAGAATTCTACATCTCGGATGCCTTTTTCTTTCTTTTTTTTTCATCAAATACATTGATGGGCATTTCATCAATACATGTAATTTCTTGTGAAGCAAATCATTGATGGACATGATGGGGGACCACTGTGGTGAAATATGGCCAATTAAATTCCTCATCTTGCAGGGACCTATAAAAGATAAATATAGAAAATATTTTTTATTTTTCAGAATATCAAAACAGTTAAACTTAAGAAATCAGCATGAGATATTAAAGCTTTTAAGGATAATATTTAGTGGCCAAAATATTATTTTTATTATGAAACAAAGATAATATTTTGGAAGAGAATTTCTAGAGCTTTTTATTTTAGCCAGAAAATAAAGTTAGCTTTTCGTCGCAACGAAAAGAAGCTCCAGCTTAATATTTCTATTTATAGTCTTGCAAAAGATTTTTTAAAAATATTTTTATCGGAATATTTTTCTTCTAAATAGCTATTATCGAACAATATTTTTGCAATCAGCTATGACAGTACTAATTAAACGCGCCTTTAATTAATATTTGTTTATTTTATTAACGTAAAAGTAATGATTATTAGTGGTAAGTTTGTGATAGTAAAGCCTATGGATTTAACTTTGAGGTAACCAACAGAGAGCACCTATCCTGTGGTACATATTTTGCCATTTTTCAGATGGTAAAAAACATATATATATATATATATATATTGGCTCCTTGTGTAGAAATGTTGATTTTTAGTGCTGTAAAATGTGAAGGCCATGTGGCATGTTTTTACTTATACAAAGGTAGGTGTATGTATATTGCTCATTCTATTCACAGTTTTCATAAAGGAGAGAGAGAGAGAGAGAATTCCCCACTGGTTTATCTAACTAGTCTCATGTTTCTTGTGAGTTGTTGATGCCATGGGAATTCACAAAAAGTGTCCAAATTCCAATATAGCTGCCAAAAAGTTAAAAAGAATAATAACTCAAAATATTTGCAAAGTAAACAAAAAACAAAAAAATTCTTACTAATTACTACTATTATTTATTTATTTTTTCTAGACTAAAAACAAATTTCCAAATATCTTACTGTCAATGAAATAGCAGCATAAGAAACTATGGTACATGTGCATCAAATATTGATCAGTTACTAAAAAGGTAATATAATAATTATATGTCATCATTTAGTTTTCTAATTAAATGCAGTGGTGAAATCATGAGAGGATGTGGGTGCTGACTATGAAAAGAATATTACTGTGTTTCAACTGTTGAAGTTGTTTTTTTTAACTTACTAATATGGGAAAAAGTAAGAAAATCTAAGGCTCTCCTATAACTAGGATGAACATATATAGGAGCTAATGATGGATTAATTCTAAGTAATTAGGATGTGTATAGCTGTGAGTTTTACTACCTTTGTTGGTGCCCATCATTTGAATGCCTAGAGAAGTAAATTCAACTTAATTAACAAACTTTGGGTTAATATAATCGCCATTATTGTTTATGACTAGAGGAGAATTTTAACGCACATTAATTGATAAAAGAGTATGAACTAATCAATTATTAAACAATATTGAACCATGCATGCGTGCATGTTAACATAGTTTATATATACTAGAGTTCTTCAAGTATGAGTTCCAACCATGCTTAGTTACAAGTTAAACATTTTTATTTGATGTATACACAAAATATATCTATATATAGTTTTTGTATGAAGAAGTATATAACCATTCACTCCCCAGAAAAAGCCATGGAGACAAAAGATGTACTAAGCACTGTAGCTTTCCCTAGCCAAAGGGGCACAATGCTTAACTTAACTTGCTTACGTGTATTATAGAGAGAGAGAGAGAGAGAGAGAGAGAGAGAGAGAGAGAGAGAGAGAGAGAGAGAGAGAGGATGGATGGTGTGAGAGGTGGGTAGGTCTTATATAACGTCCGGATGAGGTCATGAGTAGGCGTTATGAATGCCAAAGGAGACAATTGTAGAGAGAGAAAGAGAGAGAGAGAAGGGGTGGGGAATAAATTGGAAGGATGGGAAACCCAAGTATCTCGTGAGAGCTCTAAACACCTCACCAAAAAGAAGATTCCACGTTAAGCCACGCATATTATACACCTCTCACCTCCACAGCTAGCAAAAAGATAGATAGAGATAGAGATAGAGAGGGAGAGGAGTTACAAAATTGAACTTACCATGCATGATGCCATGCAAATCATCAATTCCCTCCCCCATGTTTTTATCCTTTCTATATTGGAGAGAGCGTGCGTTCAAAGGTAAAGAACACGCGTAAATTGAACCTTCAGCCTACGTCATGATTTTCTGCGACTTGAATCGGTAAAAATTGAAGAAAATAGTAAAATTAAACTCGATCGTATCCTTTCAGGCTTCCTTCACGCATATGATTACGTAACCGGTAAAGCTGAAGCGAATTATTACGCATAATCGGTGATTTTTTTTTCTTCTATGGTGGCGCCCTCTCAATTGCGTAGAGAAGTATAAAACATATGATCACAAACCTTATATCCTTCAAAATTTTACCGTGTTTCTTGCATGGACTCCGTGTACATGGAGATGTCGAATTCTACATTAACCTCTTGTTGGAGATGAAGATGAGGAGATGATGAAGAGAACAAAATTAAACTAGCTAGTTAGAGATGAACAGGACAAGTGGATGGGCTGCATGCATGCAGGAGCAGTAGGCCAAGCTTGACCATTGACCATTGCATGTCTGTTGCGCGTCCATTTCAAAGTAGTTTGGCTGGAGAGGACACATACATTTCTTGCACCAAGAAGAGATCACTTGAGTTCTCTCTCTCTCTTTGCGTGCGTGTGCGCGCATGTGCATACGTGTGTGTGTCAAACACATGAACACCTGTACTCAGAGCTGATGTCTTAACTATCTAAGCTATGGTGGTTTGGCGAGATCAATTATTTGTACTAGATGCATGAATTTTTTCAGCTTATCCAATACACATATAGGTTATAACTAAACTAGAACTGCTTGTTTTCGCTTGATTAAGTTCGTCCTTCACACAATTAAAAAGAAAAAACACCAACATTTCTGATGTAATATTTATTCTGTCATGATCTTTTCCTTTTCATTCCTCGAGTATTGATTCTATTACCAGTGCCTGGTATTAAGATTTCTCACCAATTGTTCTAACCTAGCGGATCGAATTTAGTCGATTTTAGTTAAATACATCTCTCCTAGCTAGTAGGAGCAAGTTATTCTTCAATTTTTGGTTATTTTGGTCTTCTTGCCACTGACAATGGTTTTGCTCAGCGGCGATATTCGATGTTTCGGTAAAGATGCCCTTTGACGGATTCTTCGTCTACATTTTCATGATCTCAACTTTTTCGAGAATTTACCGACCGTCCCTAGCGCAAGCGGCAAAGGGCTTGATGGTTGGTATTCGAGGTCCCGAATTCGAATTCTAGTTGATTCACATTTTCAGCTAAAATTTATTTCTAAAAAAAAATAAACGAAGCGGGTAGCGTGTTACCTTTCTCTCTCAAAAAAAAAAAAATCGAGAATTTTACAGATTTTTGAGCTTCCGGTAACATATTATCTTGTAGCAACTTCTCCTTTAATTGTGATGTATTCTCTCACTCAATCTCGCGTTTTTTTCACATTATCTACTTAGACCTCTAAATTCACTAAAACACCAATTAATAAAAAAAAAAATAATGAAGCATGAAACTTTCACTTACTATAAAAGCAAACAAAAGAAATTTGATATTAGAAATGAAAACAAATTCAAATTTGAAAACAAAAATTTTATATGTAATTTCACTTTAATTAATTAATTTATTTTAATATAAACTCATTAAAAGATGATGTGTCTGCTGTACGGCCGGTAGTACAAAAAAAATATCGTTCGAGATGCCGTAAACGAAACAAAGAGAGGGGCGGCTCATCATCGGCCACGTCATCCTCTTTTGCTACTGTAAATACATAAATAAATATATAAATTATATTTAATTTTTTAAAGATATTTTATGCGCATATATTATCCCCTTCTCCTCCATACAATTAATCTTCGAAGCCTCCGCATTTCCCCTTAATCTCTCTCTCTCCTCCTTGACGAGGAGGGCGTAGAACTAGGTCTCCCCCGAAACCCTAGCTCCGATCCCTAGGTAATCTGAGGTATTGGATCTCAAATTTCTTCCATCTCTGTTAAATTCTAGGGTTTTGATTTGATTTGAGGTTGTTGATCGATCGGAGCTGGATATTGTAGAGATCGGTTATAGTTTTGCTCTATTTCTTTGATGCAACCTTGTTGGAAGCTTCGAAGCTTATAATCCGTAGGGATTGGTTGAATTTGTTGTTTGTGTTGTTTGGAAGTGTGATTATATAAGATTTCAGTTTGATTTGGGTGGATTGGATCGGATTTGTTGTAATGGGAAGAGATCTCTTGATATGAGGTCGATTTTGGTGAGAGTTTATTTGGTCTTACTGTTTAAGCAAGGATTTCATGGGAAACAAGGTAGAACTGGATTCAATTCGGCCCCAATTTATTCCTAGAAATGAACTGAGTGAAGTTAGCTGAATTCTTCAGATCGAAACGACTTAGAAACGACAAAATAGAATGAATTCAAATGAATCTGAATTTAACTGAATTCTCCTGAGATTCTGTCGGATTGTAGATTGTGTGGTTGCGTTGGGAGCTAGAATTGTGTTAGCTTACTGGCCATTTGATTAGCAAATTTAGTAACATGCTAGATAAACTTGTCTACTGTATATGTTGCTGGTGCTCTTGAATGTCAAGATAGGCCACTTATTACCAATAGGGGATTAAAATGGTTTGATAAGTAATTGTCTACATGAGACTTCTAGGGTATTAAAATGTAATAGATTTAGAAAGAATGAGTGTGCGAGAAAGTTATAAGTGTGATTAAGGATGGTCTGATGGAGCTTTGGCGTGTGAAAGCATGATCAGGCAGAAGCAATAGCACTTTCTAAGCAGGGATGAACAAAGATATGTTCTATGACCATTATATGCCTTTTTAAGTAACACAAGTAATATAGTGGGTGCATTGTAAGAATATCATTGTTTTATACTCTCTGGCTGTTTTTTTTAGGCAACTTCGAAATGTCTTACTTTATGTGCTATGATAAGACACGTGCTTAGTTAACTTATAGTTTTTGTTGGCTGTGTTGTGAAATTATAACTTACAGTTGTTGACAAATGGAGTTAAACATAGTGCTGAGGAAAATTAAACTATGCCTGTCAGTGTTATAGCTTTTCTCTGCGTGACTGCACTGTGGGGCCTTTTATACTAATGTTTGTTGTGATTCTTACCATTTTCTTCGATATAGTTGGCTGTTCTGTATCATATGCTATTTATTTTAGTAATCTTATATATTTTGTTACCTTTTTTTTTGCGTCTTTAATGTAAGTGAGTGATAGAGCAATTGGTCTTATTCTCTAACATACAAAACTATATATTTTTTTTCATAGCATTATTAGTAGGTTATATTTGCTGGAACCATCATCTCTGCAAGCTGTTGAATACATAAATAGCTTCTTTGGACGGTTTTTATAGATAATTAGCTTCAGTTCTGCACTTTCTGCAGGAATTGAACCCATAAAGGTCTATATAGCTGTTCTCAACTTCCAAGGATATGGCGGGGGCTTTAGTTCAGTTGGCTATCGTTCCTGCTGGTATTCGGAGTGGGACCAGCAAAGACCTAAAAGGCTCTCGAAAGTCTCGACGAACCCGAATGATGTGCAACGCACGGCCACAATCCATCAGATTGCAAGGGTTTGCAGGGTTAAGGGCATCTAGTCCTTTGGATTTCACATCTAAATCACAGCAAGATTTAAAGTCCGTTGTTGCAGCTTATGTATCTGCACCAAAAGGGAAAACGGTTACGCAAGGAGGAGCTGTAGCTATGTTTGAACGCTTTACTGAAAAAGCCATCAAGGTTATTATGCTTGCCCAAGAAGAAGCGAGACGGCTAGGGCACAATTTTGTGGGGACTGAGCAGATTTTACTGGGTCTTATTGGAGAAGGGACTGGCATTGCTGCAAAAGTGTTGAAATCCATGGGTATAAATCTTAAAGATGCTAGAGTGGAGGTAGAAAAGATTATTGGGAGGGGCAGTGGTTTTGTTGCTGTCGAGATACCATTCACACCGCGGGCAAAGCGTGTTTTGGAACTCTCGCTTGAGGAAGCTCGCCAATTAGGTATTCATTTCTGTCTATAATTTTACTATGACTACAATATGAGTTTATTTATTTGGAAGTTAACCTCATTTGGTTACACTTATATTCATTGTTTTTTTCTTAACTCAAATTCCATACTGTTGAATACACCAACAGATGGACCTCTCTATTCTTGCTATTGTTGATTAGCTGGCAAACTCTAAATTGAATACCAGAAAAAGTTACTATTGCTTTTGATTGCCATACAAATCCCATAATACGAACTTTACTCTGATCTGGTCGGTTTATGTGGTTTTATTCATTTAATGTCTCACTTCATGCCTAGGTCACAACTATATTGGATCTGAGCACTTGCTTCTTGGATTGCTTCGGGAGGGCGAAGGTGTGGCAGCTCGTGTACTTGAAAGCCTCGGAGCTGATCCTAGCAATATACGCACACAGGTGATTCTCTTTTTCCAATTGTTTTTTCTATAATAAATAATCGCTACTGTTGTAGTTTTTAAGCAGAAATTTCATTGCCCTACCAGGTTATTCGGATGGTTGGTGAAAGTACAGAAGCAGTTGGTGCTGGAGTTGGTGGGGGAAGCAGTGGCACTAAGATGCCTACACTGGAGGAGTATGGAACTAATCTCACAAAGTTGGCAGAAGAGGTATTCTTTTACAGTTTATACACTGGCTTTTATGTATATACTGATGCATTAATCTATTTATAGATACCCCTGTGAAATCTGATTTTCCTTATAAAAACCTGGAAATTGCAGCTGCATATGAAAATTTCCCTCAAGTTTGGGTCATCCAATTCATGAGAAATGTTTGTTTATGTCGGAAATGTTTTTTAACATGGGGCTTTTATAAAGTATAAGCTTATGAGTGCATATACTATATGTATTAGAAAAGGGAAATATAAAAATCCGTATTTTGCTTGGATATATTTGTATAATGGATAATTTTGCAGTGGCATTTATGTATTTATGTCAGTGTACGTTGATGTGTGGAATGTTATACAGGGAAAGCTAGATCCTGTTGTTGGAAGGCAGCAACAGATAGAGCGAGTGACACAAATTTTGGGCCGGCGTACGAAGAACAATCCCTGCCTAATTGGCGAGCCTGGTGTTGGGAAGACAGCCATCGCTGAAGGGCTCGCACAACGTATATCTAATGGAGATGTCCCAGAGACTATTGAAGGAAAGAAGGTCTGTAGTAATTTTTTAATTGTTGTCATTAATTTATTACTTTAGTTTCTTTGCTCGACATTGTTTTTGACAGTTTGTACTATTGCTACTTCTTTTCATTTTTATTTCTTGTTGGCTGCATATTTTTTTGGAGACTGTTAATCTCTGGGTTATAATCCCTCAAGTTTGATCTCAATTTAGAGTACGCCCTTAGAGATAAATTTTTTTTTTTTTTTTAAATAGTCATTGAAGTTTGTTCTGTGGATCAAGTCCTTGAACTGTAACTGAAGAAAGCACTACATCAGCATCATGTGATGCTAGAGCTAACCTCAAAAACTGCGATGTCAAAGAATTCTCTTGATGGTGCTGACATGTGGGGGTGCGTGTGGTTTTTTTTCAGACGGGTTAAGAGAGGATTTACTTGCTATCTGAGTCAAACTTTATAAACTAAATTAATAGATTTGGAACTGTGAGGATGTAATTTAAATAAGGTCAGACTTCATGGACTAAGCTTGTAATTAACCCGAAACTTTTTGTCTGGTGTACTCCGTTGAAGATTTACATTCCAGTTGACTCACGCTTGATCTTAAACTTTTTAGCTTTTTCTTGTTAAACTTGACTATATAATCTCTTATTACCATTTGACATGTGGTAGCAAACAACCAAAAGTCTAATATTCTTTTCGTTCACATAGGTGATTACCCTGGATATGGGACTTCTAGTTGCTGGAACAAAATATCGAGGAGAGTTTGAAGAAAGATTAAAGAAGCTGATGGAGGAAATTAAACAAAGTGAAGAGATTATACTCTTCATCGATGAAGTTCACACATTGATTGGAGCTGGAGCGGCGGAGGGTGCCATCGATGCGGCTAATATCTTAAAACCAGCTCTAGCCAGAGGCGAGCTACAGGTCTATAGATACTGTTAAATGATAAAATGTAGCATAGCCCCTGTTTTTTAGTGACATCGTGCAGTTATCCCTAAACTCTGCTTTCTTAGCCAAAGCAAAGCCAAGGGGTGGGGTGGCGTTGCTGAAACCATTATAGTCCCTGCACTTTTACATATATTTCAAGTACATCCCTTCTCCTGTGTGCCATCCAAAATCTCGGATGTCGTTCAGTCATATGGTCAATACATGACCCTTTTCTATACAATCATTTTACCCCTTATTAAAGTTTTTTTTTTGGGGCTTAGAAGCTTATTTCAGATTTTGACCACAACAAATGCTCCATTTTAGTATTCTGGTAGAGGTAACTGCAGCTTAAAGACGAAGCAAAAGCTAGGTCAAATGGATAATATGTTATTTGCTTTTCTACAAGGAGATGTGTCATTTTCATGACAATTTTCTGAAAACAAATATGCATTCTTTCTGGTTCAGTGTATTGGAGCTACAACGCTAGATGAGTACAGGAAGCACATTGAGAGGGACCCAGCACTGGAAAGACGGTTCCAGCCGGTAAGAGTGCCCGAGCCGACAGTTGATGAAACCATACAAATTCTCAAAGGGCTTCGTGAACGATATGAAATTCACCATAAACTCCGCTACACTGATGAAGCCTTAGTGGCTGCGGCACAATTATCGTACCAATACATAAGGTTAGTGAAGGATAAAGGAAAAAAAAAAAATACCATCCCACAATGTTAGTAGGACTGTTACTTTTGAAGTAATACTAAGGCCTATTTCCCATTACTGTTTATGTAAGCTAGTATTTGCTGCTTCAATATTATTCCAGATCTGTGACTTTCTTTACTGAGAGCACCTGTCTAGTTGAGAATTTTTCCAGTGGGTATCATCTGTATTATATTTTGTGCTTTGAAACCTTTCTTCTCATATTTCTTTTGTGCTTACAGCGATCGCTTCCTCCCTGATAAGGCAATTGACTTGGTTGACGAAGCTGGTTCTCGTGTCAGGCTTCGCCATGCACAGGTAAAGAAAACACTTTGGTTCACCTTACCAGCATTTTTTTTCTGCATCAGCTTCTGATTAAATCACAATAACATATTGTTTTGGCAGCTTCCTGAAGAAGCCAGAGAACTTGACAAAGAGCTCAGGCAGATTACCAAGGAGAAAAATGAAGCTGTTCGTAGCCAAGATTTTGAGAAGGTATGCATTTTTCCACAAAAAAGAAAAGGAAAAAGAAAACAAAGATCATTACTGCAAATCCTTGTCAGAAGTACATTAAGCAGTTTTTGGCTGTATCTAAATAATCCTACAAGATGAATTGCTGGATTATCTTGTACTATCTTCTTTTCTTAATAACAATTTCTGGTTATGATTCTTCTCTACAAACATTAATCTTATCTAGATCTTTTTTTTCTGTGCATAAACTAGCTTATATTCATAATCATTTCCAAATTCCAACACTGTATATAGGCTGGAGAGCTTCGAGACCGTGAAATGGAACTGAAGGCCCAGATCTCTGCTCTAATTGACAAGGGCAAAGAAAGAACTAAAGCTGAGACTGAAGCAGGAGACGTAGGCCCCATTGTCACCGAGGCGGACATCCAACACATTGTCTCTTCTTGGACCGGAATCCCCGTTGAGAAAGTCTCCAGCGACGAGTCCGACCGCCTCCTCAAAATGGAGGAAACCCTACACAAGCGTGTTGTTGGCCAGGACGAAGCTGTCAAGGCCATCAGCCGTGCCATCCGCAGGGCTCGTGTGGGCCTTAAGAACCCCAACCGCCCAATCGCCAGCTTCATCTTCTCCGGCCCAACTGGTGTTGGCAAGTCTGAGCTAGCGAAAGCCCTCGCAGCCTACTACTTTGGCTCTGAGGAAGCGATGATCCGCCTTGATATGAGTGAGTTCATGGAGCGACATACGGTATCCAAGTTGATTGGTTCGCCTCCTGGGTATGTTGGGTACACCGAAGGCGGACAGCTGACTGAGGCGGTCCGTCGCCGACCTTACACCGTCGTTCTTTTTGATGAGATCGAGAAGGCCCACCCCGATGTCTTCAATATGATGCTCCAAATTCTCGAAGATGGTAGGCTCACGGATAGTAAAGGGCGGACGGTCGATTTCAAAAACACGCTGCTCATTATGACGTCGAATGTTGGTAGTAGTGTGATCGAAAAGGGCGGGAGAAGAATCGGGTTCGATTTGGATTACGACGAGAAGGATAGTAGCTACAATAGGATCAAGAGCTTAGTCACCGAGGAGCTGAAACAGTATTTCCGTCCGGAGTTCTTGAACCGGCTCGACGAGATGATCGTGTTCAGGCAACTAACCAAGCTCGAAGTGAAGGAGATTGCGGACATAATGCTAAAGGAGGTGTTCGACAGGCTTAAGGCGAAGAACATAGAATTGCAGGTCACCGAGAGGTTTAGGGACCGGGTTGTGGACGAAGGGTATAGCCCGAGCTACGGGGCGCGGCCCCTTAGAAGGGCGATTATGAGATTGTTGGAGGACAGCCTGGCGGAGAAGATGCTCGCCGGGGAGATTAAAGAGGGCGACTCGGCTATTGTGGATGTGGATGCGGAAGGGCAGGTGGTGGTGCTGAATGGCGAGAGCGGTGTGCCAGAGGTGCCACCCCCGGCGGGCGTGCCAGAGGTGCCACCCCCGGCTGTTACTGTTTAAGGAAAACCGCTACGTAGTAGATATATGTACCATTTTAGACCGTAATCTAGTATTTGCGGTATTTCATATTTGGCAACTATGAATGTGAAGCTTAGTTGTATAAACTTTTAAAGTCCCATTGTAAATTTGATGTGGGCGAATTGAGATGCGCATGTGCGCGTTTGTTGACTTTCTATTTGAACTTCAAAGCGAAATTCTAAAAAAGTAAAAATAAAAAATTAATACCCATTGCTCGTGTGAGGGGATTGCAGTAGAATGTTTAGACGTGTTGCTCGTATGCTCGAATACGAGCCTATTATCTCTCATGGGTCTCGTACTCTCGTGGGTGGAAAATGTACGGGGACCCCTCAACAACAGAAATTTTGAGGTCGATCCTTGAAACATTGTTCTTATTTAAATTGCGTTCATCAAATATATTTTGATAAATAAAGGCCCCTTGTCCAAACCTTCGATCTAACATTATAAAAAATTATAGGGGTGTGTCATGAAAACAGTTAGCTTGGCCCTAAGTAAAGGAAAGAAAAAAGCAAGGAGACAAAAAAAGGGGGGAAAATTAGAGTACATAAACTTTCCTTCCTATGTGATGTAAAAACAAATGAAAGTTATTGGCATAGAGAGAGAGAAAAAAAAAAAAAAAAAAAAACCATGACAACAAACAACAAACACCCGTCCCTCTAAAAATCCATGAAGATAAATAATGAAGCGTCTGCAAGAACAAAAGGGAAAACATATGGGCTATCTACGAATAACTCGGATGACTCATGCTTTGAGATGAAGACGGTAAATTGTATTGCCGAGTGACCGCTAAGCATGGTGAGAATGAAGATGGTTCCAATATTTTGCGGAAGCTTTGAAGAACTTTGTCGGCAACTGGAGGTTTCAACCCCTTCCAAAATTTCTCGACTGCTCCGATGAATGAATTGCAAATGGAATGTGAAAAAAGAAGCCGCAAAATCAACGCTAAGACCGTTCCGTGCCGGAAGGAGCTTGATCTATTTCTCGACGAGAGGCTTCCCATAATTGTTGCTCGACACCCAGCTTCCGCAGCTCTGTTAAACCTCTCTCCACTGCAATATGACCAAATTAAACAAAGAAACTAAGTGGTACAAAACTGTATGTCCATAACAATGGGACTCGAGTGGGCATCATGATTCAGTAAAATCTTACATTAGTTTCTGATTATCAGATAGTTTTATGGTTAGAGAAGTTAAGACAAGAGAGGGTTTTGCAAAATCAATCCACTTATTTTCAGATTTTGAAGCTCTAATGCAAGTTTTTTGTCGACTGAAACGTTCCTCATCTAACGAATCCATGCGGCAGAGATTTGGATGAGAGGCATTTTGGCCCACATATATAAGATTAACGGGATTTAAGTTGTAAAGATGATAAAAATTGGACTAAAGATGCAAGAATACATAAGTCATAGTTTTTTTTTCTTTTTTTTTTTCCGGGTGCAAAATGGCCTTGAAAAAAATCTACTGAAACTTGCAGAGGGTTTATAGTGCATCAAGGAATCAATGGAATGATTTATGCAGTAATACCACACGGGACCATTCACTTCGGTACTCAGGTCGGACCATAACCCGATAATGGACTTCATCAAGTGTGAATTACGCAAATTTACCATCAATAGTATCATGAGAAGTTGGTGCTTGCCCATTGCGGCTGATCCAAAATTGGAGGCGCTCCTCAGCAATATCTTCTTCTACTCCATGGTTTTTGGCTCTTCTCCAAAAATATATAAGCCATGACTGCAGAAGACAAAAATCCACAGAATCAAAAATTGGTGAGAGATAAGCAAGTTAGGTATTTTGGGAAGTTCTTGGTGTATGTTAAAATTCTACTAAAGCATGATCCAATACAAAAATCAAGCCCAACGCTGAAGGGAGATCCAAAAACCATAATAAGTGCATTGACTGTTGAAGGTATTAATACAATTTAATTACTGTGGGCAATTTATAAAATCAGCTATTTAACTAAAGAAAAATGAATATGCAGCGGTTGCACAATTAAATAGACATGCGTTACGTGGTCAGCAGCCCAATAGCACAGGAATTTACTTCATTTAATTTTGTCCTTCTCTCTTTTTTTTTTTTTTTTTTTTTTTTGAGAAATACCATCCCTCTGGATGGGCATATCTACGTAGGTTTTTAACCATTTCAAGAAATTACCTGCTTGAAGCCAACATCTTCTGCTTCCGCTTGGCTTAGTTCTACAAGATTTAGCAATTTTAGTTACATAAGGTCTATCAACATGTAATAGCAAACAAATCAACCACGCAAATTTAATGCATAAGGTCTATCAACATGTAATAGCAAAAAAAATCAACGACGCAATTTAGTGAAAAATAAGTGAGATATTGTTTACACTAGGAACACGAGGTTGTGAAAGGTGATGTTTAAGGCAGACAGGAAGACGCCTTACCATATGTCTCGAAGAACTTAGGCTCACCAGGAGCTTTAAAATCTGTATAGACACAGGAGAAGAAAAGTTTAATATATTACCTGTGGTAACAGAAGACGACAGGACAGAAAAATTAACGAGGATTTAAAATGTTTTAAAGCTTATTAATGTATATAGTGGGTGCTGTTGATTATATCTCAGTACAATAGATAACTTGAACATGCTGTACTAGGAAACCAGAAAACACTAAGATTTTGAAGAGACTGAAATTAGTTCCTGGTACCTAAACAAATTCTTGGTTAAAAAAATTTGACATTCAAGAAGAAAGTAGATATACGCCATAGTCCATATTGTAATGCAAAACTACCTGAGTAGGAAGACCACTAAATATGTTGTGTGTGCGCGCGCGCGTTTGTGTAATTTATCTGAAGGACGAATACATTATATAATTCATTGAACAAACAAACCTGAAGTAAATTGTCGAACAAAGTTCGGCCTGTGATGTTGACCCAATGCAATCACAACAGCATCTTCCACCTTAAACAAAATAGTCACAAGGATATCAAAACACAAGTTGCCGTTACTGGCTTGTCGGTTGAATTATAACAAAGAGAAAAAAAAAATTAGAGAAAAGAAAAAAGCAAACTTTCAAAAATAACCCATTATCTTACAGAACATAGATGAAACTAACAGTAAAATAACCTAGGATAGCTAAGCATGATTAAAGAATGAAAATATTTGAGATGTTTTCACACATGCCCCTGCAAATATTGTCTACTTACATAACCGTGCAAAATAACAATTTTCATACACGCCCAGTGAAAATGCCAGTTAAGATGATGCATTTTCAAGGGGTATTAATAAAATTCAGACTTTTTACAGGAGCAAACATGTAAAAAGATAAATTTTTAGGGGTTTATATAAAAATGTCCCAAAAGATTTTGTAACTGGAAAATGGAGGGAGACCTTCAACGATGCAAGTTCTCTGAGGCCCATTTCAACTGAAAGCATGCTCTCTATATTGCCTTCTCCGGTTATATCACTTAGATCACGCACAAGGTTATTTCTTTCCCCAGAATTATCTTCACCTGTTTGCAGCCGAAACCAAAAGAACAAAACAATTATATTATACAAGTACAATATGTTAAAAAAAGGGGGGGAAAAAAAACATGTATAACATTAAGGTCCAGCACAAGAAAACTTGCCTCGGCTACGTGATTCTTCCTTGGCCTTGTGACCAGCAGATATGACAACCTCAAGAGGAAGAGGAGCCAACGATGACCAGTGTTCATGCTTTGACACAGCAATCTCTGGATATATGCCTACAAATATTTAATAAAATACGTCAATTAATCCATTAAATAGATAGCACTCTAGAAAGGTAGAGGCCAAATAAGTGAAAGTACTTAAATTAGTTGTTTCTAGCCATCCACATTAACATCCAAGGCTAGATTAACAATGATATATTAAGTATCAAAACCAAATTGACTGCATATTGAGATGTACATTTTCTTGTCAAGGGAAATGAATTACCGTACTGAACAGCTAAACCCCAATAGCGTGCTAGCCAACACCTTTTAAGCACAACTTCTTCCTGTAAATAGAACACACAGAAAGTTTTTTTTTTTTTTCTATGGAAAATAATAGAAAAAAATGTCTATAATCTACATGTTGTGCAGACCATCTCCTCCTGTGTTAGGATCATTCTTTGCGTCATTGATCGAAGAGCCTTTGCTTCTGATTCAGCTTCCCTTAACTGCCCGATGGCTGCTCCAACCTCCTCTTTCGCAGACTATTTCGGACAACCCCAAAAAAGAAAAGGAAGACTGTGATGCTACTGAGTCAATAGGTATGAATCAGCAAACTAATAGGTTGACAAAGACGTTAAATGTAGGAAGAAATGGCTACCACTGTTATCAAGGAGTACCTCTACTTCTTGCCTTAGTGCTGTTATTTCCTCATCCCTCCCATCCTTTGTTTCTTTGGCGGCCTTAAGTGCAGCCTACAGTCATAAATATGTCACCCTTTATTAGTCAAAGAAACAATCAGCAGAATGTTTGTTCACTGTAGTTTATGAGAACCAAAATATTTGGCTCAAGTCATCTAACAATGCGACACATGGTCATCCTTGCCGGAAAAATATCAAAAAACTAGTAAATCTGCAGCAGAAAATCAGGAACATCTTTTTCATGGTAAAATACAGTCGAGAAACAACGCCGGATTACAGATTTGAAAGAAGATAAAAGCTAAAAATATAGAAAAGCATCGACAACAAATTACCTCTCTTTGGCGGAGTGCTGCCTCCTTCCTGCAAATTAATTGCTTAAAATTTCAATGAGTTGAGCAGAGAAAAAATTGTGATTGAAATTTTCTTTTTTTAAAAAAAAAAATCCAGTTCCAACCTGCTTAATAACCGAGCTTCTAAAGATACTCCTTCTCCGAGAGCAGCGACCTGCATAACCAAATATTAACAATTGCAAGGATCAAATTTGTATAATAGAGTATCATATATAAACCGTAAAAGAGTAAAGATAAAGGACTATTCTTATTTCCATGAAAAATAAAAGCTAAGGCAATGAGTTCTTACTCAGAAAAAGAATTTTCTACCAGTACAGAGGAATGCTCAGGTGCTGACATAAAAAAATTTAATTACTTAGCAAAATAAACTGAGTTGCATTAGAAGCTAACCTGTTTCTCAAGCTCCTTGGCGCGTTCCTCTGCTTCCTCACGTCTTTCTTCAGCAAGTCGTAGCTGGATAACAAATTTCATCAAAGTAATTTACTGCAGTATGCAACTGGAGGAAACGAAAGATAAATCACTATGGTTTTGACAGTATCGTGTACCTTTTCGTGGATGCTCTCATTCTCTTCTTGTAGCATATCAAGCTGCACGATTAAAGAAAGTTAGCCTTTACAGGATTGCCAGACTTTGCTTGAAATTCAAATAAATATATGTGATTTCCATGTACGGAAAAACAACAAGAAGGGGAAAAAAAAACAAAAGGGGAAAAAAAAAAACTCTTAGACCAGAGTGAATACCTCATCTTGAAGGGCAGAAGCCTCACGCCGAATTCCTGTATCTCTCGAGTTCAAATGCCCTGCGTCTGCTGGAAACCTGAAGCACAATTAATCAGCTTTTATAAACAATTAAGTATGGTCATACTAATTTTATAAATAACTAATGGGAGATTGTCAAGTTGCCACAGAAAACGGGCAAAAAGATGAATGATGAAGCTAACACAAACAAACATGATAACATTATGCGTAATCTTTCCTACACATCAGCACCAGAGTTTAGAAGACTTTTACAGCTCTGAAATGGTAATGTCAGATGATGCAAAGGGTCGTGTTTGATGCAACTGGTTCTCTTCTCAACTTGAAGAGGCTTTAGATTACTCTAACATGAGAAGTGACATTTGGTTCCTTAGAAATTCTACCAACGTTTGCATAAGCTGATCCAACAGTTTTTCATACATCAGTTCCATCTAGGCACTTCTTATTGTGACTTGATCTTCGCATATTCTATATACTGGCTTCCAATAAAACACACAAGCAGATGTAGATTTAAAGCTTAAAAATACATATTTAATGTTTACATGGTCGACAAATGTTGCTGCTTTTGAAAAGTTACCAAACATCTACAGAATTTTTTTTAAAAAGTGACATATTGCCCAAACAACGCAAGTAAAGAGTCAAGCTACCTCTTATGCCTGTTCCTATCAGCTGGAGGTTCAATTGGTGGAATAGGAGTAGGTGTTCGGAGAGATGGTTTAATCGGCGGCACGATGGTTGACGCTGGACGAACAGAAACTGATGGCCTTCCCGCCGATGTGGATCGGATTGCCGGAGTATGCTCTACAAAGTTCCGACCTAACTAATCAAAACATGACCAGATGAAATCAGCAAGATATAATTTGCTCTCAAACATAAAATTCATAAGAGATCCGGATAACCTAAGCACCTCACAACTCATTTGCTTTCAAATATTCTGTACTGTGTGTAAACTGTCAAACGGATCGAGATATTACTTTTTATGCACTAATCAACCACACCAAATGTCAGATCATCTCAGATACCATAATCAAAAGATATCGCTATAATCAAAGGTAGTTTCTACTCGTTTTCCATACTTTCTAATCTGCAGGCAACGATACTTAGCGAGATGAAATAGAAGCAGCTGCTGCGAAGATTACCGCAGGCGAGGGAGATCGATTCGACCTCCCCAGCAAGGAAGCCCCGGTTCCAGCTCCGTTGCTGCTCGCCGCCGACGGGGACGGCCGCGGGGCGCCGAACCTCAGGGCTCCGGCGGCGACGGCGGCGCCACCGCCGGCTCCGGCGGCGGGGATATCGTCGTCGTAGTCGTCGTCGTCGTCGTCGGCCCCGGCGGCGCTCTGCGACGCCATCACCTGCGCGAGCCTGGCGGCGGCGGCCCGCGCCGCCACGTTCTGCGTCCGCTTCACACTGGAGATCCCCGCCGCCGCCGAGGATGACGCCGACGGCGAGCGGTGGTGCGCCGGCGAGAGCCCCCCCGGGGACGACGACCCCGTGCTGCTCGATCCGCCGCCGCTCCTCTGGCGCCCGTACACCGGGCTCCCCGCCCGAAGCCGATCCATCGCCGCCGAGGAGCTTCTAGAAGCTTCGATCGAAGGATCTAATCAGAGCCGATCGGACGGCGCAGATCTCGCGGGAGAGGAGGAGGAGGAGAGGGGTGAAATGGCGGAGACGAAGAAGTGGAGGAAGGAATCGAGCGGATCTTAACACTGAGCGATGTTCTCGGTTGGTGGCGATCCTGGGGATTTTCGTACAATGGTAGTTCGTTAGAAACAGTCCTTCTAGATCATCCGCCGTTGATACAGGAAGAGCGCGCTAAAAATCAACGGACGTGATTGAGTTGAATAGTGTGGTTGGATAAACGAAAATGCAATGGATCCCGGATGGTGCGTGGTGAGCAAGGGAGTGTTACGCAGGGGATATAGGAGGAGGGATAGATCTGAAACAACGCACTAGCGTATGTAATGTTCGTTAGTAGCTTTGTTTTAGGTGGGGCGGTGAAACCACATTGATTACTAAATTATAGCTCAAATTCGAAATTTGGCTTATGCATTAAGAGCATGTTTGAAGCTTTTGGTTCTATAAAGAAAAAAAAAAAATCAATATTCTGTTGGAAGAATATAATATAATGCTTCTCCTATTACCCCTTCTTAAATAGCATAATAACATCGAACAACTTCATACTCTACAATAAAAATGCTTACAGTTAGGATTCAAACTATAAAATACAAATAAGTAGAGTCAAATTAAACAAAATGATTAAATAGAATTTATTTTTAAAATTCTAAACCCTCAATGAAGAAATTCCGAGATAAAGTATTTAGAGGACAATAATACTCTCAATTCTTGAAAAAATGAAAAAGTAAAAAGAAACAAAAATCTACATAGGTAAGATTGGATAGTATTGGGAGCTCATGGTTAGCATGCACTAATGAACAGGTACATAGAATCATTAGCGAGCAATTTATTTTACCTATTTAGTTCTCTAGTAAAGTTGGCAACAGGAGCAATGAATGTATCTTAAGTTACAAATCAAGGGTGGTTACAACAGCAATAATACTCTAATTAAGGTTTGTTAGGCTCAACAAAAAGTTAATCAAAGTAAATAGGACATGACCATACAGGAGACATCATTGTTGGCACCCACATGATATGCCCAATTAGTTGATTAGTTGATGAGCTATTATTGTCCAAGTCCATTTCATTCCACTACCTGACAGAAAAAACTTGTAATGACCTTTATACCCACCGACCGTCCCTAGCGCAAGTGGCAAAGGGCTTGATGGTTGGTATCCGAGATTCCGAGTTCGAATCCTAGTTGATTCATATTTCCAGCTAAATTTATTTTTTTAAAAAATAAACGAAGCATCTATCTTTCTCTCAAAATAAAAATAAAAATGACCTTTATACCCTCTTGACGGGGCTCTCAATCATGTCATAGTTTGATCTAATAAGCAGATAATAACAATTCTTGTTCACACTTCACACATGTCAGTGTAAGGTTGTGTTTAAGAGCCTAATTTTACCCAACTTTTAGTATTGGTGATGATTGTTTCTAGCTATCATAGGCCACTCTTCTAGATGGTGCAGCATGGCTCTTGAGAGGGATTTGCAACTAGGATGTGGATTTGTTTATTTTGTTCTAACCGACACCCCCAAAACATTTGCGTGTTATACGGACTAGATGTTAATTGTTTTGCAACCTTAATGCGTAGTGAAACTTGGCTACTTATAAGTTATAACTATGCAAGTGAGAGAGAAGTGGAAAGTTAAATCCCCTACTTCGAAATGTTCCGCCACTTCGGCCTTCAAAGTTCAATCTCGTGGACAGTTTATGGTTACTCATAGAAACTCACTAGTTTCAATCTAATTCCTAGGTCAACTATGATTCATGATTAAGTTTGTAAGTATAGCAACTAAGATTTTTACTGTAAACCAAGTTTATTAAAATTAAAAATATTAATATTGCCATCTATCTCGAAGACACAAAGAAGATTCAATTGATAGATACAGGCTTAAAAATATTTGACCGTAATTATTTATTTTTTTCAAATATTCCAAAATCATCTTGTGTAAAAATATTTAAAATTTAGGGCCTACGAATATATGGTAATTTTTCATAGCATTATGCTAGTACCAATATTTTTGTTCTTAAATAATTTAATTTTCAACCAAAGTATGATTAGGCCAATCCAAAGGTATGTCACAACAGAAAATACATGTGCAATAGATCTCTTATCACTTACAGGAAAATGACCGACCATCTCTAGTGCAGTTGACTAAAGACTTGATGATTGATACTTGAGATTCCAAGTTCGAGGGCAGTGAAAACTTACAAACTAGATAGTCAACGTATTCAGGAACCAAAATCGAACCGTGTTGTTTGTTTTACTAGCCTTCTTAGATCGTTCTTGTCTCGATGCATTGCGGATGGTCCCAGGCGTCGGATGCGAATAGGACTATCAGAGCCCTTTTCTATGTCCACACTCCAAAACCCGGTGGAAATTTCAGAGAGAAAAAACGTATATTCTCGTAGATTCTTATGAATACAAGATGTGAAAGAAAATGATAGTATTTGTAGATTATCGAGACCACTTAAAATATTCTAATTCTTACATAGATATTAGGATTAGAATATCTGTTAGATATTCATTTCTTAACTAATAAAAAATATATAATTCATTTTTATTCTTAACTTATTAGGAAAAATTTAAATCCACATCTTATATGAATCGGGTTGAATTAGAATCGGCTAATGTGGACACACCACATGGCAACACTTCGTATTTCTAGTTGAGTTTATTTCTAAAAAAAAATATAAATAGTTTGCTATCTTCCTCTCTCTCTCTCTCTCTCTCTCAAAAAAAAAAAAGAAAAAAAAAAAAGATTACAGCTGACGGAAAAATGTTTGGTACTACCGGCACGCCTTTTCACTTTTTAGTCGTTTGGACTCGGCGGCGACACAGTCTAATCTGCCGAGTTTATTTTCAACGCGAAGGACGTCCATAATAAACCGCAGAGCTTCGATCCAAATTCGGTGACGACACAGGAATTCGCGCAGACTTCACCTAAAGCGCCGTAAACACCGTCGAAACCTTCATTAAAACGGGCGACGACGACCCCAGGGTTTACGCCCTCCCTCTCACTCTCCGGGCCCTCCCTCTCCCTCTCTCCCTCGCTCCCTCGCTCTTGCTCGCCAATGGGGGATGGAGCGAAGGGTACGGTCACCTCCCTCGACGCCCTCTTCCCCGCGGAGGAGGCGGCTAGGGCGGCGCGGCGGGTGGAGGAGGCGATCTCCGAGCGCCGCGGCGAGCTCCGCCGCCTCCGCGGCTTCGCCGCCGACAACGCCGCCCTCGTCTCCCTCGTCCAGAAGCTCCCCGACGAGCTCTCCCACGACATCATGGTGATTTACTCACTTACACCCATCGAAACCCCTCGTTTTACGCTTTAACCCATCGATCCCACACTCAAATTTGCGACCTTTTTGATATGTGTGTGTGTGTGTGTGTGTGTAGGTTCCGTTCGGTGGCGCCGCCTTCTTCCCCGGGCGCTTGATTCACACTAATGAGCTCATGGTACTTTTTTTTTCCATTCTCGAAATGGTCCAATTTCCCTTTTGTATTGTTCAATTTAGGGTTTTGTGGCAAATTTAGGGTTCTATGGATTTGGAAGTCCCACTTTGTTCTGCATTGACATGAACTGTGTGGGAGTTGGTTTACTGTATAGGTATTTTTTTTAATTCTTTTTATAGTATTACTATGGGCGGAGGTTATCGTAGGTGCTACTGGGGGAGGGGTATTACGCGGAGAGGACGGCGAAGCAAACGGTCGAGATTCTGCAGAGGAGGGGAAAGGATTTGGAAGCTCAAATAGAGTTGTTGAAGGCCACTATGCTGGATCTTGAGGCCGAGGCTAAGTTCTTCAATTCCACAGCTGCCGAAGCTGCTGTAAGTTTTCTTTTCTTTGGGATTGTTTGAACTTACATGCTATTACAGTGTGCATGCGTACGCGCATGCGCTAGGGCTAGAAGAAGATCAATTGATTCATTACTAGAAACAACCAATTTAGGCCCGTTTTGCTTGGTTGGAGCATCTACGGAAGTGTTTTGATTAGAGCTGCTTGAAAATGTCCATACTTTTTTTTCCCCCCTTAAAATATCTTTTGTTTTAAAGCTAAAAGTAAAATGTTCAAGTTAGAAGCATTGTCTAGATTCCTGGGTTTTGTACATCTTGTGATCCAATTCCATAAGTTTAAGAAAAGTAAACAAAAGGAGAGATATTGGCAGAAAACAAGGGGCTTCTAGCTTTATGGTAGTAAATTGTTGTGGTTGATCATATGTTAATTTTGTCTTATTCCTATTTCTTAACTCAATTACTGCTACCTAATTATTCTGTATCTAATTTTTCATGCCTAAAACTATTGTCTTTTTGTCTTGAACAGGAGGGTCTTGTAGAGATTAGGGAGGACTATGTTGAAGAAAATCAAGAAAAGGTGTCTGAACCAGGTCCTCTTTTTATCTTTGCTTCATTTGACTATGTGTGTGTGTGTTTTTTTTTTAACACAACTTTTTAGAAATCATCGCTGAATCTATACTTCACTTGCATCATCAGAGAAATAATCAAACATTATTTTCTAATGGTTCTTATTTTATATGCCTTTACATCTTATATCCTTTTATTTATGAAAATTCTTTCCAAGCATGTAATCAGTGTAAGTCATGCATGGAACTCCAAGAAACTATTATGCCTAAAATTTGTTAGTATATTTCTACCATATTCTGATTTATGTAACTTCACAATTTAAGTGAGAAAAATTAAGATATTTTTTGAAGACAAGGGGATATTCGACCATATAGTTGCTATACTATCTAGAGAGAAATTCTTTAGTTAATAACTTTCAGGAAAAAGATTCAAACAACTTATCTTCACGTAATTTCACATTTTCACCTGTCATCATCTCAACATGTAACTACATGTACGGTCAAAACCAGTTCACCAGCTCAATTTTGATATTTGTTTCTGCATATTATAATATCTGTAAAGTAAGTCTACCTTTACTGTGGCTTCAATCACTTGCCATAAGTCATTTACTAAAAGAGAATCTCAGTATGAACCCAAAATCAACTACTCTCTTCATGCATTATGCAGGATTACTTGTATGTTACTATTGTGAAGCCTTAATTTCTTCCTCTTTTATCTGTTTCAGGTTCTTCAAGTTCTAAGCATGAAGACAGTTCGGATAAACCCAATGATAAAGATGAGGAATATGCTCGAATTATGGCAAGACTAGATGAACTCGAAAAGGAAGAGAGCGAGGCTGAAAGTGATTCAAGGGATGATGAAGAAGAAGATGATGCTGGTGACGTTGATGCAGCACCAAGTGATGATGATGAGAAAGAGGATGAAAATGAGGATGAGGATGAAGTTGAGGATGCTGTGGGAAGTGATGAAGATGAGGATGTCAGTGATGACGATACATGGGGAAATAAAGAGGTATTGATTATTTGGTTAAAGCTATGATTACATGATAAATCTCTTAAGACTTCACTGCTATGTGATTAAGGGTCTCTTTGGCGCAGCTTGACTTTCTTAGAAGTGTTTTTTTATTAGAGCTTCTCTCAGAAACACTAATAACTTATTTGTGAAAGCTCCTCGAGCAGCTTCCCATCATTATAGAAGCAGAAGCTTCAAATTCAAGCTTCTATTTTTGGGGCTGATGAGCTCAGTTATGATTCCTGCCACTTCAGAAGCTTTAGATTTTGTTTTGTTTTGTTTTTTTTGCCAAAATGTGTTGTCGCTGCTTCCTAGGGTAGAGAAGCTATTACGGAAGAGAGGCCAAACAGATACTAACTAGATATCATATTTTGTGGTGACAGACAAAGGGCATGCTACCGAAGCCGAGTGTACAGGAGATGTTAGATTTAACTGCTGCAAAACCGCCTGCTGACTATAAACAAGTTCATGAAAAGGCCCCAGTAAGAATCTTTTTAGATTTTCTGGCCACTTTCCTTTCTCTCTTTCTTTCTCTCTCTCTCTCTCTCTAAATCAGTAAGTGTTATTAAATTTTGGTTCTCTTTGCACAATTTTTTATTTGCGACTCCTAAATGCAGATTGTGGAAATGAAAGTGCAGGCTCCTGCCAAAGGTTAGTATATATGGTTCAATTATGGGTCATGTTTCTCATCATTCTTGCTTCGAGTTTTTGCCTCGTGCTATGTTAAGATGATTTTGACAAATGTGCTTTATCATCTTCTCTATGAATAAGCAAGTATTATTATTATTCTTTTTGAAAAAAAAATCTTTTCCTGCTAACTCCTTTCATATTCTTCCACTAGCTGTTTCTTTTAACCTGGACAACGAGCAGTCACATGGTCAACAAAAGCCGCCTCCATTGCCACCAGATTCCAGATATTCTGCTAAAAGAACAAAGGTATGAGTTCATGGCTTCATGCCACCTTGGCAGTTATACTTGCTAGTATTATCTCTGAAACAAAGCTCAATATGTACATTTTACACTAATATGTGCATAATCATTGATATTGCATCTTGTTGTGTCTTCACCATGAACTCCATATTACTTTAGGGGCCATTTGGTTCTTCGGGGAATGCCGTATATTTTGTATTTGGAATGACAAATTTGTTACTAACTTATCAAACCACTTGGGTTGGGAGGTTGTTAAAACCTAGTATATTCTAATTAATAGACTACTAATAATTCCCTTCAAGCTTGGACATGAGAATACCTCCTAACCCATGATAATCTAGTTTGCCGGCTAGGAATCTATAATGATTCAACTATTACAATTACCCAACTTCAGTTGAATGATTTGGTTATTTAAGTAGAAAATATGGAAGATTACCGAAATATTGGAAACCGTGAACCAAGGGCCCTGAAGGTATATACCTCCCTAACTATTAATAAATTGGAGATTAATCCGTCAACTCAATTTTTTTGGTTTGACTCAGAAAACATGTTGGTTGTTTCCAAAGTTCAATCAGGTCCTGTCAGAATTCAATAGATTACTTTGAAACTTAGCAGGTGAGTAGTAAATGTGATGGTTGGGTGGGTTGGGGGGGTGTGGAGTGGGGGGGAGTGGGGGGGTTTGGGGGGTGCGTTGGGCTTATTTCCAATTAACTTATTTATCATGGATTTAATTTGATGTTTCCTACGTGCAATTATTATTCATAAATGTAGTTATACACTTGTATAACCATGTTGCAGGACTCTTTGGAAAGTACTTCAAGCCAAATTCAAAACATAAGCTCAACTGGCCGCAAGGTCTGATACTTGTCCCCATAGATAGGTACTTTATCAATGCTTTTGAACGGAGATCTGATCATGCTTTTGCTAATCACATGCAGGCCTTCACAGGCTCCGTAATTGAGCACGACCATTGTCTCCCGCCCATTCAGTCGCCCAATATTACATCCCTAGAGCAGGTATCTTTAAATGTTTTATTCCTCTGAAAAGGCATTCCTAATTCTTTACTCCTGAATATCTGAGGTTTCAGTAGTCAAATAGTTATTTTTATGAGGTTGTTTTAGCTCGGTTCTTTTTAGGCTTAATCGCCATCTAAGTGCCTTCAAAACAAATAGACAGTCAGAGGGGGGAAGAAAACACAAACAAATGATAGCAAGGACCTATAACAAGATCTATGTGAAATTACCTAGAAAGGGTGTTGTGATTTGTTAATTGCACTGATGCATTCTCTTTTTGTTTCTGTTTTTGTTTTTATTTTTTGCAGCCCTCGAGTTCAAATCCCTCGAAACCAGTGTCCAGATTCAAGATGCAGAAAGGAAACAGATGATGCCAAACTTACTATCACAGGTGATTGAGTTATATTGAGTGATTGATTAATGCCAAAACCCAAATACAAAAAAGCTACTATTTCATTGCTCTTATCTATCTTTCTTGTCCTCCCACCTCAGGATTGCAACTCTAGAAGACTGTATTTTCGGTTATGCTGAGCTCGGAGCTGCATAGAAACCAAGTCGAAAAGACCGATACAATCGTCTAACCACGAGAAGCTGAATTGTGCGTGAATCATGATAGAGGCATGATGGGTGATTAAGAAGCATTGCAAAACTACGAAATCACGGTTTTCTCGAAGTTCACCGCTAATTTTGCTACTTTGCATATGCTTGTTTAAATACCTTGAGAAAGTATAGAACTAATAAGCCGAGAAAATCTGTCCCAACTGTGTTGATAGTATTTTTGTAAATTTCATCTTCTCTAGCAGCCATCTTTGTCTGTCATAATCTGTTTATAATATGCGTCGATGCCCATCTCGTTCTAGATTCTTTGTTTGAGCCGTAGCCGTCTCTTATTTGACCTGCAGCCATGTGAAGTTTCTGCTGAACTTCATGATACGGCGAATGAGAGCTTGAAACGGCTCTTTACATGACTTTTCATACGTGCGCCACATTTATTGGTATTCAATACTTCTCCAAAATTCTTGATGCAACTTTATTATATATAATATATAATATATGTGCCTTTTCAAAGAGAACAATGTAAATTTTTTGACTCGATTCTCTTGTATAAGAGTAAAAGGATGGAATTTTATGTGCGAATTTGTTATCCATGGGCTTAACTAACGTACGACATGACGTCATCAGATATGTAAAATGCTATGTTGAATTTATTTATGAACAATGAAGTGTAATTAAAATAAGCATAATATTTATTTCTTATGGTCTTCTTTTATTTTTCCAGTAGAAGAAGATTTGGATTTGTGATTACATTTCAATTTTTGGTTAAACAAAATATACAATAAGTTTGAAAAGTAATTAAACCTTTTTTTTTCCCCTGGTCCAAGCCATGTCTTCGCTTGTCCGAGTAGCCCACGCAACTCGCTTGGCTTGCTCCTCAAGTCCAGGGGCTCGCACCAATCACATTCCGACACGTCATCATACGAAAATGTTAAAAAACGCACGTGACAGCCGCCGATTAGGCGCCCTATGCAAGGAGAATTTTGTCAACATGACTTGGTCCACCGAGTCGGTCAACGGTCTAACCACATTCGACATTATTTTTTAAAATAAGTTATATGTTATTAAGCAAACTTTTTTTCTTTTCTTTGGGTAACGAGAGTTTCGTTATGTACAAGTCCAGTATATTGAATCGAGTTAAATCTAATATGTAAATATTAAACGGATTTAATAATACATATATTTCTCTTAATAACCATCCTACTTAAGATAAATCATCACTTTATATTTACTTTTGTAATTTAACCCTTTTTTTTTGGAGTAATAATAATTATTATACTTGGAAATGTGAATGTAAGGCGGTCTAAGAATGACGTGGAAGTCCTGGTCCAGAAAACACTTTTCTAATTTGAAGACCCGTGGTGAGCAGTTGCAGCATATAAATACCTCCTCGGCCGCTCCCTCCTCTTCGCCCCATTTCCCCACCCCACTCCCTCTCCAAAATGGCTCCGCTCCTCCCCTCCTCTCTCTACTCCTCCTCCTCCTCCGCCAAAACCCTAGCTCCCGATCATCTCCTCCTCCCCCGAAACCCTACCTCTCCCTTCGTCTCCCCTAATTCCACGACCTCCTCCTCCTTCTTCGCCCAATCGCCTCTGGAGCCCGCGCGGAGGAGGATCGAGATGTTCTCGCCGGAGTTCTACGCCGCCTGCGCCGCCGGAGGCGCCCTCAGCTGCGGCCTCACACACACCGCCATCACCCCGCTCGACGTCATCAAGTGCAACATGCAGGTCAATGCTCAATTTGCTGATCCCTTTGTAGTTTTATCTATTTAATTGTTCTATCTATATACGCATTTGTTTGAATCTAGTGTTGATACTTGGATCTGATGTTCTCTACATTGGAGAGTGTTAGCTTGAATCTGCGATCGTGCTTATGAGGATTATGTGAATTTGGATCTTCTTGTGTTATTACGCAGGTTTTGTAGGTGAAATCGGGTGCTCGATCGGTTGTATTGTAGTGGTTTACGCGTGTTCTAGAAACACAATTCTTTGAGGTTAGCGTATTATTGGAGAATGTTAGATTGCTATTATCAATCGTGATTCTATTGGAGAATGTTTACTCAACATGTGACGAGTAATATATCTGTTGGACGAATTTCTTTGAGGTTGGTGTTGATCTGAGATTCTTTTGGAGAATGTTAGATCGGTTTTGCGATCGTACTGACGAGCGTGGTATTCTATGTATAGAAATTGGGTCTTGTAATGTTGTGCAGATTTTGTGTTTGAGGCATGGTTTTCGATCGGTTCTACCTTAGAAGTCATTATGAGAGCTTAATCTTTTAAATTTTCTCAATACATAACTGCACTTGTAATATATCATACCGATAAGGTTTGTTCATTCCCAAAAGTATCTTGGCAAACAGCTAGCTCTCTCTCCATTTCTCTCACTTCTATTTCCCCTTGCCCTGATTTTGCGTTGAAACAGGGCTTTTTCCCTCTCTGCAAAACTTGTGGGGAAGACTAATCGGAACAAAGCGATTTACTTGTTTTGTTGGAATCAAAATTAAGTCAGTAAGCCCTATAAATAGATGTATGGAGTAATTAAAAGAAGCAAGCTTTTGGACTAGTAGCTATACAAGAGCGAGGGCATGTGAGAATTAGAGTTTTGGGGTTAAGGGCTATTCGGGCCGATGTTGGGCCTAATGTTATTTGGTGAAGTGCTGTCTGAGTAGTACTATTAGGACAAGTACTATACTAGAACTTTGATACACATTTGCTTTTAGCTTTCAATTCATCTTCTTTATTAAGCATTGAGAATATCATTGTCCAATAACAAACATTTCCGTTTAGATCATAAGTCTCTACCTATTGGTTTGTCTATCAGTAAATTGGAATAACTGTGGTTCGCGCAAAGTTTTTTGTACTAAATTTCAATATTTTTGAGACTGTAATCATGCTAAATTTCTTTGCTCTATGTATCTTTCAGATTGATCCAGCAAAGTACAAAAATACAACTTCTGGCTTCAAGATTGTGCTAAAAGAGCAAGGACTCAGAGGCTTCTTCAGGGGCTGGGCTCCAACCCTGCTCGGTTACAGTGCACAAGGCACCTGCAAATACGGATTCTATGAGTTCTTCAAGAAGTACTATTCCGACATTGCCGGTCCAGAGTACGCATCCAAGTACAAGACACTGATCTACCTTGCAGGATCTGCTTCTGCTGAGGTGATCGCTGGTGTGGCGCTCTGCCCGATGGAGGCTGTGAAGGTGAGGGTCCAAACACAGCCGGGCTTTGCCAGAGGGTTGACCGATGGGCTCCCGAAGATCGTTCGATCTGAAGGGATCAAAGGGTATGAAGTTAATGATAGTATAAGAATATTGTTGCTGTATATTGTGTTTATTTATTGCTGGGTGTTCTGGTTTTAGCCAATTTACCTTGCTGCGTTTTGATGTTACAGGCTGTATAAAGGGCTTGTTCCTCTCTGGGGTCGTCAGATTCCGTGTAAGATCATGCATCCTTAACTTTTACTTTCTTATGGGTTCTAAATAGAATTTATGTCCTTGTGAAAGAAACGTAACAGCCAGCATTTGATTTTACAATATATCATACCCGAAGCAGAATCAAAAGTACAATGTAGTAAAATTGTAGTTGTTAAGATGAAAGTTCAGCTGCTGTTGTTGCATTTACTCACGTGCTTATTTTTTCTCAAACTTATTTATAACTTGATATAGTAAGTCCTTTTATCTTTTTCAGTTTGTAGCTTTCATTTCAAGTTAAGATGATCTTAAAAGCTAGTAGCCAGATAAGAAATTCATACTGTTACCTCAATTAGAGCATCTTTTTCTCTCTGATTTACTGATTGGGCCTGTGACCTTTCTTTATTTTTTTAGACATTTCGATCATCATATTTTGATGAGGGCAGGGTATTAAATACTGTATTTGTATCTCTTAACAAAGACTTGATATATCATTCCTTCATTTGAGTGATCCCTATTTGTTTGTCTGCATCTGTATATTGATGATCCATAAGAATTTCAATTTAGAGAAGGAATTGGTCCATTAGCTAGTGTTATCATGTGTGTTTCATCATCGCTCAATCTTACTCTTAGCGTAAATGAATCGATCAATGTTGCAGATACTATGATGAAATTCGCAACGTTCGAGAATATCGTGGAGCTGACGTACAAGGATATTATCCAAAAACCAAAAGACCAATGCAGCAAACCTTTCCAGCTTGCTGTGAGCTTTGGAGGTGGCTATATCGCTGGAGTCCTTTGCGCCATCATTTCTCACCCAGCCGACAACCTTGTCTCATTTCTCAACAATTCTAAGGGGGCCACCGTTGGAGATGTAAGCCGCATCATTCTCTCAGATATTGTTTCTATGTTTTAAGTTCATAAAGTTTGACCTGTTTAATAAGTAAGTACTGTTAGTCTACCATTAAAAAATTATTAAAAAAAAACGCCACATCAGGATCATCATTAGAATCTAATTTCAAAAAACTGATGCTATATTGCAAGGGAACTCTTATGATGGTGCTGAGGGGCTCTTTTTTTTTTATCCGATGACGGACTTACAGATGGATAAAGTTTAAGGATAAAATTTGATAAACTTGAAACTCCATGGATGTACTTGAACTCAAGCTTCATGGATGAATTTATAATAATGTTTTTCTAATATTTTTCCGATCTATAATACGATACGAGTTTGCTAGAAAATTTTAATTATTCCAACCTGCAATCTTTTTTATTTTTTTAACTTTTCAGGCCGTAAAGAAGCTTGGATTATGGGGTCTTCTTGCTCGCGGTCTACCTTTGAGGATTGTTATGGTTGGTACTTTGACCGGAGTACAATGGGTCACCTATGATTCCTTCAAAGTCTTCGTGGGCCTGTATGCTCCCTCAACTTACTCTTCCTCTATGCACTTGAATGCTATCCTGTAAAGTTTGTTGTAAAGGCATTGTTGTTTCTTTTATACGTTCTAACTTGCGATGACATGTTACTGTCTCAGACCAACAACTGGTGGAGTTGCACATGAAGCTGCTTCTGTCGACCCCGACCTTTTACTCCATTGATGAGCAACTCGGGTTTGATTACCAGGTGTCAATTTCCATCCTTATATTCACGACTAGTAATATATCTCTCTGATTGAATGTATGAAAATCTAATACTTTCACAGTATTTCCCACACTCCTTTTTCCAAGAGAAAAACATTTAGAACCGATCAGATTTGCAGATAGATATTGGAGCAGTTATTGGAAATCTTCTACTTTTTCCAACAACGTCAGATTGGAAATCTTTATTTTTATTTTTTTGGGTGTCTCCTGAAGCTTGAAATGCAAGTGTGTAATTCTCCCACACTCATTTGAATTTTAATAATAAAGTTGCTTAGCTTTCCGAAAGGTGGCTACTTTGATCCTCCTCTCTGTTTTCAGAAACACCATCGAGCTTTTTGCTGTAGAAAGTTTTGCTCCTACTGTGTTCTTGATTAAAAAAGGAACTCTTCGGCAAATTTTCTCTGAGATACCAATTTTTGTTGCCACCAAAGAAATATATGCTACATGGTAACTAATGTGGTCTATTGGGACAACTACTACTTCATCGGTACCCCGGGTCCGGGCAATAATTCCTGGCTCTTCACGCAGCTCAAATCCACCGCGCAGGAGAGAGCCGCTCCTTTGCTCCTTTGACTTCCGTGTGTTCACCCTTCACAGGTCTCAGTCAACAAAGTCAACTCGCTTTCCAGAAACATGTGGGCTCTTCGCTTTCCTTCCTCATTTCGAGCAATGCTAAATACCGAGCATATTACTGAACTCCCAGTTAATCTCTGCCGTCCACGACAGACGCGGCTCCAATCCACTCCGTTAAAACAAATGTATACTACGGTCTCATCCTATACGAAGTTGCGAGCCATCTCCCATCCACTCTCCGCTCACTCTCTCTCTCTCTCTCTCCGCTCACTCTCTCTCTCTCTCTCATGGCGGAGCTCCACCCACCCGACTCCGCCGCGAACGGCGGCGCCGCCGCGGAAACCCTAGCTCCGGCGACGACCTCGAAGCGGCAGCGCCGCCCCAGCGTCCGCCTCGGCGAGATCGGCGACCAGCCCGCCGCCATCACCTCCGAACCCTCCTTCCGCCGCCACCCCAAGCTGTGGAACCCCGACGAACCCCTCATCCCCCGCCCCAAACCCCCCCGCACCCACCACCCCTTCAAACCCTCCTCCCGAACCCGCGCCCTCACCACCCTCGCACCCCCGGGCGACGACGACGATCGCCTCGACCTCCCCCCACAACCGCCCCTTGATGACCACGACGAGAACCTCGACCCCGATGGCGAGATCCGCCACGGCGCTCGCGGCCCCAACCCCTGGAGAAGCGGCGGCGGCGGAGCCCGGCGCGCCAGATCGGGATGGACGGCTCCTCGTGCCGACGAAGCCGCCGCGACCGCCGAGGAGGACGCCGACGAGGAGCGCTATGGCGTGGAGGGGGACGATGACTCGCCAATCGATAGGAGGCTCTCGGCCGCTAGGGTTAGGGTTTTGGAGAGCAGGGACGCTGGCCCTGCTGAGGAAGGCGATTCCCCATACGACATGGACGGCAGGGATTGGATCGATCGGAATGGGTGGTGCCCATCAGTGGAGGACGGTAGCGTCAACTCTTGGCTTGACGGATTAGGGTTGGGGCGATATGCTCCGCTGTTTGAGATCCACGAAGTGGACGAGGAGGTGTTGCCCCTTCTAACCCTGGAGGATCTCAAGGATATGGGGATCAATGCAGTTGGGGCGAGGAGAAAGATGTACTCCGCCATCCAGAAGCTCAGGAAGAAGAAACCCTAACTGGGTTTTGGGTGAAGCGAACGGAGAGTTTTTGGGTGGAAGCAAAGTTTATATCTTGGATGATGTCAAATCGTTATGGTGGTGAGCTCTGCCACTGGCAATCCAATTTTCCTTTACAGTTTGATCATCATGCTTTGTTTTTTCTTTTCTTATATTATACTGCGTTTAATCCATGTATATTTGTTTAGATAATCTCTCCTCTCATAAAATGTTATGAGCTCTCCCTTAAGAGAAGCTGAATAAGGACTCAGCTTCTTGAAGCCTTTAATAGAAGTAATGCTGAAATGTTATGGTCATGTTGAATCCGAAAAGAAGGGGACAAAATGAATTAAAAGTATACGATTCTTAGTTTGAGAGGTGGTACGGTATATGTTGGATTTCATGTGGTTGCTTAGTATGATAATATCCTTGTTGATCAGGAGTAGTTCTGTGGCTAATTGGAACCAAACTCACTTTATGGTACCTTCGAAACCTAACTTGTGGAGTTCAATTTTGGCAAACCACCAATTTAAATATGGCTAAACAGAACTTTGGGAGTATCCCAAACCTTCTCTCTCTTAACATCTGCATACCTTTTCTCCTCTTGCCCCCTATCGGTATCCTACTCGTAGTCTATGCTTACTTGCCTCTACATCCGCCACTCCCTGTCAACTTCCATTACCGATTTCTTTTCTGCCTTACTCTTCTTCTTGTTTTCCTTGCCATTTCCTTGTCATTTCTTGCTGATCTTTACAGCCGCATCATATTTTCATCTTTGCCTTCGCTGCGATATTGAATGCTAGTTGACTGCTATGCAGGGCCAATGTTGCTTTGATCATGCCATCCTCTGCTCACTAAGCATTGTTATATGGTATAAATTTTCAAATTGACTTGCATGTGCTCTTATTAACTTCGACTCTTGCATTGCCTACAAAACCTTTGAAATGACTTTGAATTGTTTGGAATTTAAGTCATAATGTGGGCTACATTTTATGTCTTCCTCATAGTTAGTGCTATCATGGGTAAAGTAGCTTGCTGTTGTTGTCTTATTTGCTAGTTTATTTTGACATACATATAAAAGAAGACAACTTCTACATTAATGATATCGTACATAGAAGTTTGTCACGCGTTGTCTTTACATAAGGAGGAACTGCGAACTTCATGATTTCAAGGTGCTCTGAATTGCCTTTTCTTCTAGTTTTACCTGCTCAATTTCAAGAGATCTTTGTAATTCATGCCCAAAGCAGAAGTTGAAAACTATGAAAAGCCGGAAACCACTGAAATTCGGGACAAAAAACTCCAAGAGCCTGCTCATAGCTGAAACTGGGACAGTTGCTCTAAACCTTAGCTATTCTTTGGTTGGATGACTTTATGCTGAAACCAATTAGGCAATATATGCCACCATAATATCAAGCCTATTGTCTTGTTGGTTTTGGGAAGATCCTCTCTTTTCATCGTATTTTCTTTCTAAAGTTTTTGCACACAATATTTAAGATTGCGTGATGTTTCGCCAAGATAATGCTGAGACTTTTGGCTCATCTTATCCAGACATTTTCTATTTCATATAGTGTTCTATGACATATTCCATATTTGCAGGCAACCTTTGTATGATGCCCTGTGTATTTCAGATCCTTATTGCTGTTAGGAAATTGCACAAGCTGCTTCATGCATACCTGATCATTTTCAACAAAATCTAAAGAAAAGTATCTGATGATATCTAACCCAAGATAGTGGGTTCCCACTATATAGGTGATGTTTTAGTAACACCATAATTTCTATCTTCAAATTTAAGTAAAGATATAGTTGGACATCTGTCGAGTACTTGAAGATTTTGAGATGGTGAGTCGTCTAATAGAAAGGATGAATATGGTGCAACTATATTTATCCGATGTTGGTAGTCGCACCAATTAGTGTGGTTAGATATATCCAATGGAGACCATATTTATTGATGAAGGAAATTGTTTAATTATTTTAAGGCACCATTGGGAGGAAGGAAAAGAATTATTCATTATAGAGACTATCAGAAATGAACTAATACTGATGGATAGTTACAGTTGTTGCTGAATATAGAAAATGAAATTCATTTAATTGGTGCTATTAATTTTGAGAAAGTTTTGTTTGTAATATTTTTACTGCTGCTGTTGTTGTTGGAGTTGATTATATAGACATACTTGTCAAGAAAGTATCTTGAGGCAATTGGTTATGGTCTATCTGATTGATCTTGCTTGGTCATTGTTCTATTTTGGTATGTATTTATAATGTTCTTATATTATTGTTTTTGATGCTTTGTACTTCAGTTTTTCAAAAAAAAATTGGGGCAATTGTTTTTGAAGGATTTCCCTTTTAGCTTGTGAATAATAAATTTGGTTATTGGATGGATCCTATTTGGGAGTTCTATGGGAAACCACCCTTAGCTTTTAGAACTTCTGCCACATTGTAAAATTGTAAATTAATATATTCAGTCAACATTGCAATCTTGTGAATAAAAATAGTTCATATTCTGACTTTTGTATTCATTTTAGATGACTAGATATTTGAGCAATGGACTTCACTTCATTACAACAGGTCAGAACAATCTGGACTCAAGAGTCGATCAGGATTCCAAACACAGAATTTTGTGGTAGATTTATGTTTTCTCTGAATTCATGGAAAGTTTTGAGTACTATTGAAGAGAGAATAAAAAAATGTTGCAAGATGCAGTTGTAATGAAACATGTTAAGTAGTATGTGGATAGTGAGGTAAATATTTGGGGAGAACATTGATTTGGTAGCAAGAGGCTATGAACACATGATTTGTGAAAGGGGAATGAATCATGGGTTGGGCATGCCTTAGTCCACATGCTTAGATCTGAGTTCTAGGGCCCATTTGTAATATTACGAAATCCTTCATATTTTCTATTTAAGAATTTCAAATCGTTACCATGCAATCCAAGTTGGAAAGTTGTGAAAGTTGTTGGTAAAAGTAGCGGAATCATCATGAATTCCTAACTAATGGGAATATTACATTACTGTGGATTAGGAGGTACTGTCATTTGCAGAAATCATGAGTAGTTCATTAATAGGAGTTTCTAACAACCCTCTAAACCAGGTCACTAGGTGGATAGTAAATTGTCATGAGTAGTCCACTAATAAGAATACATATGTTTCTAACAACCCTCTACCCCAAGTGGATAGTAAATTGATAACTAGCTTAGCATTCCAATTATAAAATATACAACATTTCTGGAATATCACAGACTCCAAACCCAACGGCCCCCTAGTTAAATCCGAGTACCACAATAGTTAAATCTGAGTATCTCATATTGATTTTGTACATTGTTAGTTTTTCATCATTTTTGCATGTAATTGTGCCTATTCCTTCTATCTGGTAATATTTTTTATACAATAATTAGTTTATAATAGTATGACAATACTGCAAATTCTTTGTACTTGAAAAATATCAGGCTCAAATTCAGTAACATTGTTGCATATCAATCCATTTGAAGTTTGATTCTAGAGTCAATCTCAAACTTAGTAACTTAAAGCAGGTTGTGGACTACATTCTTTTGATATTGACATGTTGATACCCTCAGGCAATTAGTGAAGGAATTCTTAGGTGTAACTCGCCTTATTCGGCATGTAGTTTTAGAATTCCCCTTATTGGAATAATTAATGAGCAAGAATTTGCCAGAATAGCGACCTCTTTTTTCTTTTTTCTTTTTTCTTATACTTTTTCCTTTCTGATATGGAAACAGCCTAAGACTAGAAAAGAAACATGCTAGTCAAGTCCATTGGCACTACAAAGGTTAGGACAATATCAGGCTCAAAAGGTCGAGGGTGTTACACTGTACACCTTTGGAATCTAAAGCATTGACAGAAATTGGTGAGCGATCACTCTGTTTTTCGTCTTCGTTGTTTTCTTTCCCTAGAGTTAGATGATTATCAGATCAAGGAACAATACATTGTGTGTAGGAGGAGTTGATTGAAGAACAAACAAAGAATTTTCATTAGAGTGGAGTGACTAACAATAAATTAGAGAGAATTGAGTTTCTTTTCTTCTCTCTTTTTCTTTTTTTTTTCTTTTTTTTTGTACTGCATTTTATTTTCTGCTGTAGTGAAGGGTCATGAGATGATCTGTGGTTTGGGAGTTTGGGAGCAACTGAACCACCTCTGCTGAGCACCATATGTGGTCTCTAACATATTGAAGCATCAAGAAGGGGGGGAGTTGTTGGCCTCTGCATGTTATCTCCACCTGATTTAAATTGGACAACATAATTTAGAGTTATTAGACTAGAAGAAAGGATGAGTTAAAAGCTTAATAAGAGTCTTAGAATGCAGTAGTAACTAGCAAGCACTAATGAGTTGGGATTTTGGTGCATGAGTATAAATGGCTTTATTTGCAGTTTTGTTCTGCAGTCTATAGCAATGTTTGATGCAGTGCTTTAAGAAGAATCATTCAATTTCACAGAATTTGCTGCATATTTCTTTCTTCTTTCTGGTGCCACTTAATTGTTATTTCCTCCGTGTAGAGAATGATAGTGCTAACCCATATTTTCTTGTGATTATTTACCTGTAGTTTCAGATTTTTATACACTTTGCTAATCGAGCCTTTGAAATCTTTGACAGTGGAACTGTTCAGATCCAAATTTTCAGCTAACACAATTTGTGAGTTGTCTATGAAACCTTGAATCATAACAGCAGTATTATTATTTTCTTGTCTACATTACTTTCCAAAGTTTTGCGCCATAATTACTATGGTTAAGTTCCAAGATCATCATTTTATTGGGACCTTATGTAAATCTCTTGTCGCATTTATAGGTCGCTTTGTGTAATCATACTTCTGTCCTAGCTTTATAAGGAAAGAGGTGGAGGCCCATTTGTATTTCTCGAATTAATGATGTCATGGTGTGGTCATGAGATGGCGTCATGCTGGCGTCACAGAATAACACTAACTCTCTTTTTTTTTTCTTTTTCTTTTTTTTTGTTCTTCTTCCTTCACTACACGGCATCGTTGGGGGGGCACATCAACGTACAAGCCCAGGGCAGCGGGCAACATCGAGATAGCAACTAACGGAAGCTGCCCGATCTGCCCGGTTGGTCATTTTGTTATTTAAAACCACTGTTGTAGTCGGTACCATGTACATGCTAGATAGCTTTCACGAGGATTATTATTATTTTGTGCTCCCAAGCAACTAACACTACAAAACATATGTGAGGACAAGTACGGTCACAATATTAGAATAGTATACAAGGTATTCACACATTTTACCCAAAACAGGACAATTATTTGGTTTTTCGATCTTTTAAGTCAAATGAACACAAAAAACAAAATCAGGCCAATAGAGTTACATTAGAAAGCACTTTTAGTTATTTTAAGTGTATGGATGGATAAATATTAGCACCCTAAGAAACCTCGATCAACACCCCATCTCAAAATCTCAATGCTCCATAAATAATAGTGCTAAAGCAAAAAAAATTCAAGAGGAGAATTGTTGCTATTAATGATGAATAAAAACTTTTACTGGGGGGAGTTGTACTATATATGTTTAATGACATCTAACATTCTAAATGCACCGACCGTCCCTAACGTAAGTGGTAAAGGGCTTGGTGGTTGGTACCCGAGGTCCCGAGTTCGAATCCTAATTGATTCACATTTTCAGCTAAGTTTACTTCTAAACGAAATAAACGAAACGGGTAGCGTGCTACCTTTTTTTCAAAATAAAAATAAAAAAACATTCTAAATGCGATAAAAGGTCTTAAACTGTACTTTTTTATTAGGTACCAAATATAGCATCTTGCTATTTCATGACATGTTCGAAGGCGATAACCTAACTATCTTATGATTTTTTTGCTATTTTTATCTAAAAAATTTACTATAAAATAGAATGGCAAAACAAAATTATTTAATAACTAAAAGATAGTTTAGTGTTAATTTTTAAATCACTAAATGGTAAAGTAAAAAATGAGCTAATTTTTTTGGTTTTTGTACATATTTCTAATACGGGAGAGGTAGGTAGTGGTCCCTAAAGCTCATAATTTTCTTTTTTCCGTTTAAGCCCTCTAGTTTAATTTTATTTCCATTCACTTTACCTACTACAAACACGACACGTAGAAGCAGCTGATCTCATGCACGTCTCACTCACGTTCCTCTCAAAACCCACAACCCCAACCCTTATCTTAGAAGTCAATGTACCCTCCCGAACCCCCATTTTCTTTTCTTTTTCATTTTACCCCCCACAAATACTTAATATATAGTCGTCCAACAACAACAAGGACACTTGATAGGGATCATTTTGCTAATTAAGTGTTTTCTTTTATGTGTTCTGTAATTCTCCCATCCACATGCACCTTAACTATTCCTTGTACACGAGAAATTTCTCCCTTCATTTGTTTTTCTTATCACGCTTTGTTGCTTTTTCTCTTCACCTACCTTTGAATGATTCTACTGTTGATATTTATATAAAAAGAAATTATTAAAAAAAATCTTCCATGCATAACCTTTTTTTTTCCCCCCTCCGCGGCTTATGATTTGCCTTTAAGGATGGTATGATGGGGCCTTTTGATATTCCAAACAAAGTGCACCACTAAATGCCCTCGGTGGGCCCTCTAATGGCGACGCTAAGCACGTCGTAGGGGCCCATATTTGTACAAATTATTGCCTTCACCCCGCGCACCACATCGGTAATGCACCACCCAATGAGACGCCATGGAAATATTCAAATTATATGTATATATAAAGACCGTGACTAATTTGCCGGGTAACAATCAAGAGAAAATACTGAAGTATGAGATGAGACGAATAGTGATGTGGTGCACCAGGTGTAGGTGATAAGTTCTCCGGGCACGGCGATGACGTGAGCCGTTCGAGAGCATGACGAGTGAGGTGATTGATTGTAGTTGCAATCGCGCGGAGGCTCCACGTGTAGTGTAGTGTCCACGTTAAGGTAGAAATTTTGGGTCTTAAAATGGAGCTTTACGTTGTTCATTTGTGTTGGTAATCATGATGGGAAAGTATTGCTTGTGTTGAGGTCAATGCACGCACAGTGATGTAATTAACTAAGGAAATAATTGATACAGGGCCACATCCCTATCTCTGTATATATTAAACTCCTTTTTCTTATAATATTATATAATATACGGCCACATTCCTATATATATATATATGCCTTATTTCAACACAAAATAATAATAATAATAATATAATATATAATAATAACGAACTAAAAAGAAGATGATCCATCTATTTATCTATTGAAGAATTTGTTGTCATCTGAGATGTGCTAATAATTAATATATGAAAAGGGTTTCACATCAGAGAAAGTAAGAGCTAGCATGACTACCTACTGTATTAATTATGTATACCTCGATGAAACATTGAAGTATACGTAGCACAATTAATGGTGATAAACAAATGATTTACATGCTTGTAGTTGCATGATTGGGACATAAATCATTAATTGGAGATTTGTTACAAGCTTCATCAAATTAAATTACTCTCTAGCTACTAGCTAGTTTATTTTTTAATTACTAGCTGGTTCTTAATAATTAGTTTGCTTTCCCTTAATTTCAGCCCATTCAGATTCCTTTGGTGTTTAAGATTACGAATATAACCTAAAACAGAACTTTTTTTTTTTGAGAAAAAGGTAGCACGTTACCCGCTTCATTCATTGGAACGATAAACTAGACTATAAGAGTGAGGCAGCATGGCCTCATTGGAAAAAAAAAAAAATCTAGAAAAATCTAGTATGTGCTAGAGACTGCGCCGGCGAAAGACTGTTCCCACAGGTTTACCAGATGCTTGATCTTAAACACGACTAAGTTAGAGTTCGTCTGGACTTGATGGAAGATTACCCCGTTCCTGGTTTTCCCTGAATATAACCTAAAACCGAACTTTAAGATGAATATGTTGAGTCTATGTAATCAAGTTCACGACCTTAATGTGCTTGAAATGGATATATTTAGGTACCGTTTGTTTCGGTATATGCACAAACTAGACTAACTTTAATTGTATTTGGATGAGAATTTAGTTTTTCTCGAAAATAAGAAAATAAATGACTGGATGGTTAGGTTGGATTAGTGAGAATAAGTATTATTATAAGTCTAAAATAAAAATATTCTACCTAACTATTAACATCAAAATACTGATAAAATAATAATTTAATAAGTTAATTATGAATATGGTACAAGATAATGGAGGTATGCATTAATTATATAGTTAATCAATATGAATGTCTATTAATTGATAAGTTTAAAAATTAGTTAATTATTTAATAATTAGCCAGTTGATTATGAATAAAAAATAATTTATTAATTAGTTAGTTAAATATATGTTAGTTATTTAGTTAATTAATAAATAAATCATTATATGATATACCAATTAATCAATATTTTATAATTTTCTATAGCTTAATTAATAATTTTGGTTGGGGAATAATTAAGAGGGAAGGGAAGGGTGGAATTAACTACTATTCCACCCTCTTGACGGTTTATTAATTCTAGGATAACTCATTTAGGAGGGGGACAATAAATCCTAATATTGGTGTTTGGGTGAATAAAGAAATTAAACAAGGGCTCTTATTCGACCCTTATTTCTCAGCCACACACTGCCTTAAGGCAAAAAGATAAGAGACTAGCTAATTAACAGTCGATCATAATTAGAATTAATCATATAATTAATAAAATTACCTATTCATGAAGTACCTAATTTTATTATGTGGCACTCGTATCGAATCGATAATCGATAATCATATGTATTTGATGGAATGCGTAAAAGAAAAGTACAAGTGATTCGTAAAACAGAAGTACAAATTGCTAGCTCCCAGACTCGATCCTAATTACGTTTCACATGAATGAAAGCGAAGAATCTCGTCTCGTCAATTTCATGGTGCAGAAGATTTTAGGTACGTATTTTCCTTACATGTGTGTGACTTTGGCATTAATTTCAATGCTTACTTTCTCCTCAATAGTGCATATTTTGGAATTAATATACCTTGTCATATATACTTTTATAAATAATTCACTTAATTGGAGATGTTAAAAGTTATTTGTGTAATGTAATTGATAATATTAATTATACTTCTATGTCAGAACACAAAAAAAAAATCAAAAAAAAAGAAGAGAAAAAGGATGGATGCTTAGCACACGTGTGCCATTTTTTTCTTCTAGACAAAACTTGCACCAAGGAAATTCAAACATGAAAAAGGCAATTATGTTTTCCTATTAATAAGGCAAAGATGGTGGATGTAAATGTAATTATATTTGTTTGTAGAAACCTAGGCAAATACATGAACTAGGTCAGGTACGTAGCTGTTAGAAGCACATGCTAGCTCGAATTAGTTGGAAGGGGTGTATCTCTAACTTAACAGGAAACGAAGTATATATATAATTTCTCGAATCATTTTCAAATGCATCAAGTGGACTAGTGGATAAACGATGAACATTAAAGATTGGGGATAAAAGAAGTGGATAATAGTCTCCAATTTGAGATCACGATTGTATTGTTGATTATGATATGGGCAGTAAAAAGAATGTTTCAACAGTAATTAAGTTCACTTAATTATACGGATTGTTATGTACCATTGAACGAACAAAAGCTCTAATTTTTAGTCATTAGATTCATATTAATTTGTGACGGATATATATTTAGGTAGATGATTTTAAAAAATTATAACATTTGTTTGCCGGGACTTAATAGACCACAGGCCATGTTTAACGGTCTGGATCAACGTTTCAAATGTTCTAGCAATATTGAAAGTGAACTAAATGCATGCACAAAGGCTTTGATATTTCTGAAAGTACCGCAAGCTAGCTCCTAAAACAGTAGGACTTTGTAACTATATATTACTGTGAATTACTGTTGATAAGAAAAATGTATGCAGGTCAAACAAATTCTAAAGGAAATTCAACATGCATGGGTAAATCTTTTCATTTAGTTCTCTCAAATTAGTTACATTCCTTGTTCTACAATGTGTCGAATCACATACGTACGCCACTAGAATGCCTTATAATCTTCCTACACAATACTAATCAAATAATTTGATTGATATTGTCAAATTAGAAAGATGGTAGCTAGATAGGAGAGATCAGCAGAAGAAAACATAAACACGCAAGATTGGCAACACGCGCACGCACATACCCTCTTCCTGTTTCTAGCTGGATCGAGCGGAACCGGGGACACATTGACACGAATTAAAAGTATCCACTAACCGTTATGGCGGTAATTTTGGAACTTAAAAACGAGGTGATAATTTTTAAAGCAAGTATCTTAAAGGTTCATGTTCCTAACTTAGGACAGTCAACATCTGCAAGAAGTACTATTATTAGCTTTAGTTTTAGTTTATGTTCTTTTTTCGTAAATTGGCTACAAGTAGTTAAGCTATTAGAAAAATGTCTAAGTAAGTTTTTTCTTTTTTTTTCCGAAAAAAGTGCTTAGTTAATTTCAGCTAGCTTCTTAATGTAAGTTCTAATCATGTGGAGATTAACCCTTAAATTTTCATGCCAAATTTAGATATCTCCATATCTAAACACCCCAACTAATTAATAGACCAAATATATATATATATATATATATATATATATATATATATATATATATATATATATATAGTTCCTGACAAACTACAAACTATCCTTTCAATAAGTTATCAGGTCTAATTAAAGCTCAGACAACGTTAATCACAATAGCTAACGATGTGCCATTTTGATTTCTACATCCTACCAGTACGTACCACAGCATGCTAACTACAGTAAGTTAGGCCTCTTATCCCTTTTAGGTCTCATGTTTCTTTCATGGCTCAAGAACCAACTACGAAGGTTTACTACAACTCTTGCAGCTTAAAATATGTGATGGTGCTATTCTCGAGTTCTTAGTTTACTTCTTTTAATGGACAGGCACATATAGCCCATCTATGCTAAATTACTATAGGCATGTCACAGGACCCTAACAAGAGCTAGTCATGGAGTAATAGGAGCATGAGTAGTACTGTTTACCACACTGTCTTGTTGTTTACCTAATTAAACTAGAACAAATTAAATTTTTATGAATTGATCATGATTTTTTTTTTTTTTTAAAAGAAAAAACAGAAAAAGGAAGAGAGAAGCAGCTGCTTTAAGTGTGTGTACCTGTGATTCATCCCCCAGCCCAAGCTTGGTGGCCAAGTACCTCATCAACACGCTTATTGTCATATTACTATCCCTACAATACATATACGTATAATTTTGTTAATGTAAATTTATGAGCTCATATATAGCTTCACTTTCAATATTGAAAAAAAAATGGAAAAATAATAGAAGAAAAGAAACCCAAAAAAGGGTGGGCGTGCATGATTACTTGATTCTTAGGTAGCTCCTTTGTATCTGAGGCAAAAGAGGTTCCTTTTCTCTGCATACATATATATTACAAGACAAATCAAATTTCGACCTATATATCAACGATTCATCAAAATTAACACATATTTATATTATGAATAAGGTGAAGAAAAAGAAACAAGAGATTAGTACCTGCACAAATTGGCTATTTTATCTAAAGATATATATATTCCTCATTGCAACAAAGTGTAATCCAAGTATAAATACATATACAGATGGATCGAGGATATACCGATTAATTAACAAAAATTACACCTTTAAACTTACTGGTTTTGAGCTGCCTTAAGATCCAACCATACTCCGATCTCCGGCCTCGGTGTCGGACTAACCACCCGCATCTCGGTGCCGACCCGACCTACGCTCTCTGGCGGCTGTGGCGGCGGCGGCCTCGTACTCGAGCTTGTCCCGGCCATACACCGACCGTGAACTCCCCACGCCAGAAGGTTATTTCTCTGATAGCCTAGAGTAAAACCGCTCGCCGCCGCTGGCAGAAACGGCGGCGCGATCATCGACGACGGGCCGCCAGCTGCTGCCATACGAGGCCGCACAGCCGATGTCGACGGTCTGTCGGAGAACAAGTCGAGCTCCGTCAGGCTGCGGCGGGGCGCCGAACCACTCGTAGGGCCGACGGGATGAGTGCGATCAATATCGGTAGGGTTTCGATCAGCGGATGCGGAGGCGGCTGCGGCGGTGCCGATTCCTAATCGAAGCCACCCTTCATGATCATCTCCTCCTCCTCCTCTTTTAGAACTAGTACCATCTTCTTCTTCTTCTTCTTCTTCGTTTTTAGTGTCCTTGGTATCGTCGGCCATCAGGGGCGATACGGATGGGGGCTTCTCCTGCCGGAATTCGAACTGCGCGGCGTCGGAGAAGCTGGAATAGCTCGCATGGTGGCTCCGTATGAGGTTTCGCGTCGGGACCATCGCGTGATCATATCGATGCCGACGTAGACGATAACATGCACCACTCACAAAATCTTTGTTCCATCATGATACCGATCGATGCCACAAAGTAATTAATTAATTGAGCGGAGGAAGAACTTGAGGAAGAAGATCATGGTAATTAAAGGGTGGTGGTGGTGGTGGTGATGAAGAAGCTATTATATATATACGGCGGTTAAAGAGGGGTTCCTTGTGTGCACATAAAGGAGTGAGATAGAGAGAGAAAAAGGGAATCTTGTTGATTACTTGTATCAGATATAGGGGGGTGGAGTTTGAGATCAGGTAATTAGAGCTGAATCTTTTTGTCGAATTGGGGAGCATAGAGGAGAAGACAAGGAGAAGAGGAGGGATGTTGGGGGATCTGGCTTTCCATTATTTCAGGACTTTATTTGGAGGCTGCGTAGATGAAATAGTTTCAGAGAGAGAAAGAGAGAGAGAGATTCCCTGTTGTATGTATGATTTATTTTCTTTCTTTTCAGGAGAAATAAATATTTATTTGTGATTATTGGTTGCCTCTGTATGAAGTGGTCAGTAATTCATTTACATGCATGCTATGGCATAGTTATTAATTAATTCCCACACCAAGGTATATAATAATTAAGTAAAGAGAAATGCTCAAAAAGAATTGTAAGGATTAATTACAATATATTTCTCATCCAAAAATTGAGTTAAATTTTTTCACCACAGTTTAAAAGGTTCTTTTTAGATTTTATTATTAAAATAAAATAACAGAGGGTGAAAAGATTAATGTGAAAAGTCTTAGTCTTGAAATGAACATAAATATATATATATATATAAAAAACAAGATAAAACATTCGGTTATATATTATATTATTATATTTAATATTATATTAAATGTTTTTGTTACAGTGAGACTTGGACGGTAGGAAGAGGAGTATGTTCTACGTTGAGGTGACGGCTTGGATGCTTTTTTCTTCTTTTTTTTTTTTGGTCACATTGCCCCTCTCTCCCACTCACACAAACAAGTGTATAAATGGTATTTGCTTTTTTTTTTTTTTTTTTTTTTTTTTCTAAGTGAGGCAGTATGATACATGCTTCATTTTTTTTTTTTTTTAAGTTTAGCTGAATATATAACGCAACTAAGTTTTCAACGTCGGATCTCAGATACTAATCATCAAACCCTTTGCAAAATATTACTTTCACATGTTAATTAATATATGTATACAAAGACTATACATATTAAATTAGATCATACAAAGAGTCAGAGTTTAATAATATCACACGTATTTTGCCAACACATTAATAACTTATAAGATCAATATTATATTGGTGACCCAAGGCATTTTACTCGATTATGATAGGTAGTAATTAATTATCATGTAATTAATAATGGTCCAACATTCGCCAACAGAAAATAAAATAATCTAATTAGGAATTTGCATATATGACAACTCTAGACCATAGAATATGGCATTATTATTAAATATGAAACCTCTAGCGTAGTAGACAAAATTTTATTTTCATGAGCTAAAGCATGTCCTTTTAAGTACTCTCAAATTCTACTTACAATTAGGATTAGGCTTACTTTTATTCCCGTTTGTTCCAAATATATAGTTTCCTACGCACTCACACAAAGCCATATTATTAGGTCAACCATAACCATTATATTATATATAACATTAATTAGTAGCTTTATTTGGCGATTTAGCTATGGTAACAGGCCTTCACGTACTACAAGGAGGTGTAGGGATTATTCCATGAAGAGTCCCTTCGTGTAATTAATAGTCTCTATTTATTCTTAAAAGCTCAGGCTAATTCATATAGTTTTCTTTCAGATATAAAATATCATTAATAAAACTTCACTTGCATATGTGTAGTATATGTATTATATACAGTTGGCAAAAACAAAAAAATACATAAATTTTCATATCATTAATTTGCCTGTTTAAGTCAAATAATTAATTGTATTGGTTTCCCTCCAACCACTTGGACATGGAGACTACACAATTAATCTTGTTAGCTTAATTAGTATCTAATCCTCACACAAACCTTTTTTTTTTTTTTTTTTTTTTTTTTTTGCAATTGTCGTTGGCGGATATGTTTTCTCTCTGATCGATGTACATTATTATAATTCATGAAAAAGTTCCTATGTATTTTACTTCGGACACTAGTTGTTAGGATTAATACCAAGATAAAACCAATTAATTGCAATGTGGTTTACAATTGAGGTTGTGGTTTAACACGCGCACCTCATGTAATAAACCCACCAAGTATCACTGTAAAACTCCCGGGCAAAAGCAAAACTAGAAATAAATGATCAATTTGTTAGAAATTACCAATGATAAGGCACTGTGTGGTGATGAATAAAGCTGCATTTTCAAGTCCCAGTTGGATTAGAATCAGATTAAATATGTAGAGTCAAACTCCCAATATTTAATTAAGAAGAATATATCAGCTAGAGTTACTCAGAACGCCATTCTAATAAGCTGATGATGTGCTGACATGCTAATGTATCATACCCAAACTGGTTCATGCAGTAGAGCTAGCCAGAACATCATCCGACTAATTAATTAGCTAAAAAAATTTTAATCAATGTTATTGTATTAATTTTACATGAGTGGCATAAACTCAATTTGCAATTGAGCTGTTAACACAATTTAAAGCTACTTTAATTGGCTCCCAATTGGTTGATTAATTATGTACGTAATTAATTAGTCCAAATTGGCTTTCTCCCTACAACTCTACAACTTAAATGTCAACAAGATTGCGTCTGTATGTATACAGATCATCTACGTGCAGGTGACTAAGGGGAAAAAAAATACTGTATTACTTAATTCATACGTCGAAATAATTTAAATTCTTAATTATTTCCATGATATATATACATATCTATATAGGTACTCGTATACGTACACTTCACTAGCTGAACCTGCAGAATTTTTTTTTAAATTTCTTGAACTGCATGCCACTGTATTAATGAATTAATAGCCATTCTTTTTCAGTGGATTATTTTTTAAATTTAGAAACAAAAACTGAATCAAATGTATAAACTCAACTAGCTATTACAGCTGTATTTCTGGATATATATATATATATATATATATATATATATATATATATATATATATATATATATATATATATATATATATATATCTTCATGGTTTGTACATGGCCGTATTTGCTTGTTATATGCAATCGATCCATTTATGAAATAATTAATACATGTAAATATTTGCAAACCTAGGAATATCCCGTTCCAGCTATACCAAAGTCCAACAAGGAACCCTAGCTAATTAACACATAGAGGCTTGCATTAACTTCATGAGATTAATTGTTTTGTTTTAGTTAAAAATTTTTAAAAAAAGAAGAAGAAAAGGCACAAAAAAAGAAACAAAAAAAAAAAAAAAAACAACTACTACTAAATAGTTGCGAGAAACTATTTGATTCCTAGATTTAGTCCACCATGTCATCCATGGACCGCCTTATAATATATCTTTATTTATTTTACTTTTCCTAATTAAAACCATCATCTCGTGATTTGTAGCTTTTGCTTAATTGAAAAGGGGGGAAAAAAAAACATTCTTGAAGAAAAATTTGTTGGGTAAGTGGTTTAAATAGTCAATTAAGTTTATATGAGGCAAATTAATGGAGATAGACTTGGGCGGTCCACAGCTGACATGGTGGACCAGGTCCTGGGAATAATCTCTCTCATATTTAACTCCTTTTTCCCTAGGAAGTAGCAGTATCAATCAGTGGGACTGGGGGGAGGACTCTAAATTATCCTCAAGAGTTTATATTTTATTAAATTAATATTCGAAATGCTCAAATACAGCTTTATAGGACGTAGACATTTTGCATTTACTATGTACGCCCCCCATGAGGATTGAATACATATATTGGCATGCATGTCCTTGTATTTTAGATCAAAGTATATTCTAAACTTTAGCTTGTTTGAGAGTTATTAATTTATATATGTAGGAGAAATTATTATAAAATACTACTCAATTTGCTCGATTAACACTAAGAATAATCTTAGTTATGACCCAGCTAACATGCACGATTAGGAGAAGTCGAGCTGTAGACGTGGCGCTATAAGAAGAGATATATAATGGATGAGGACATATTAAACATATTAAGGATTTGCAGTGCAAACTAAATTGAGCTTATTGAATATAATTATTAGAAACTCGGCTCTCTCGAAACTTGAACTTTTGGAGATAATCCGTTATATATAGTTTCTAAAATAACGCTTATTTTGGCTTTTAAATGAGAAAATCAAACGAACTTTTAATTAATATCTCCTCACTGAAAAAGCATTTGTTGGAAAAAGCCCCGCAAAAAGAAAAGCTGGAGAGCATGCAGAGGTTACGGACGCCAATTTTAGAAGCATTATTGATGGGACACGACCTAAACTTATTTTGGTGTCATATGTGTTGATTATTCTCACGTGCACAGTCCTTCATACGTGCACTCACTCGGGTAGAGCCATGTTAACGGGTCTGATCCCATCCACTAATCAATACGAACACTTTTGGATCTAAGTTTATCTCGAATCTCCATTCGAAAATGAATATAATAACCTAAAAAAAAGTTTCATCTATGTGCCTGAAAAAGAGAATAGCTAGATATCTATTCAAATTAGTTTGGAAAATGTATATGTACTGAATCCTTCTGAGTTTAATTTAATTGATCCGATTAATTTTATATAAACGTTCAAAATATTGCTAGTCACTTGACAAATTTTACTAATATCTTTTCAATAATTGGTAATCATATAAAGATCAAATAAGTCATAAATTAATTGTCTTAACACTAGAATAAGGAAAAAATAAATATGAAATCTCCCAACGAATATAGAAGTGTGTGCGAGCATGAACCTATCAATATAAAGTATTAATTTTCCATCGGCTCACTAAATGTCTTTAATATTATTTTTTCATCGTACCACCTTAATTTATCATAATAATAGTAAGCATCCGATCTTATGCAGCTTTTAAAAATAATATTAATGAGTTGATAGTTTATTCAACGTGTGTCGTACTTAATTGTCAACACATCAGAGATCTATAAAAAAGTTTTTGAAGGTAACATAAAGACGTATTATTTCTAGAGATAAGCAATCATGATGGCGTGTTATTGTTCAAAGATACTTACCATATTTTTCAATTCTTAGGTCACGCATCTCATGAAAGCTAAACGAGTCTGAGCCTTTAAAAGACATAACACTGAGAGCTTGCCCAAAAGATAGGGCTCAGGTACCTGCGCCCGTACGAGCCTCTCTACTTTCATGCACGTGCATGGGTACTACAAGGCTCCAAGCTTTGCATAGCAATTGCAATAGTTGTGGTTCTATGCATTTGTGTCCACATGGGCATGTCCGTGCCATGTATATGTGTGACTTGTCATTAGGTGATTGTCCACTTAAGCCACTTCACATTTTTGCAACTTCCTCGATCTACACTTAAAATAAAAATAAAAATAAAAATAAAAATAAAAAAGCCAGGTAAAGAAATCACTAATTGCTAAAACAATCCACTGACACTCTTACTGAAAAAAATATGTAAGTTTTGGATTCAAGTCTTAAAAAAATCTATTGGAAAAATAAGACGTGTTGTTATATAAAGCTAGCTGCACAGAAAAGCATTGCGTACCAATGTATTTGATGTAGGTATTTTACGCACGCCTTTTTGCTAGGTTTGCGAGATTTTTCATTTCAGACTCTTGTCATAGTATAAGTTTACGTACCTAACAAATATAAGATATCTATTTGCATCTATGTGATCAATCCAATACCGTGATCCGAATCCGATATGTTATTGAATAATTATATATCGGGTTTTCCACAATCCATTGGGACACCTTATAACCTGCTGTAAATTACTATATACGTATCTTTTCATGGTTGTAGCTCATAGCACCAGCCTACATATGAGAGTGAATCCTTATAGATTGGCGCTTTGCATGCTATGCATATCTACTTTTTTCCCCTTCCTGGCTCCTGCTTTACTTGTCACAGGCCAAATTTGAATGCCTACAAAGTGCAAATAAGAAAAGCTTCACCACTTTCCTTTTTCCTTTTTTCTTTTTATCTCTCACCCCTCAATCTGTTTCTTTGTCACTATGTGTCCCACTACATGAACTATGATAGCTCACAAACACCAATATCTCTCTCTCCAACCAATAAAACAAGAAAAGAGAGGCGTGATAAGATGTTTGAGATCAGAGCAACTGATGATGTAAACTTTTCTCCAAGAATATGAGTTATCATGGAGAGACACCTATTATATAGGTGGGCCACATGCTTAGTACCCATACATGCATGTACTATTCCTTCATGTATGGATATGATTGACTTTTTCCATTTTTTGTTCATTTATTTATCATGTTAATTTAGAGAAATGCTACTTGTGTGCCAAAAATTTGGATGTAAATCTTACACCTAACACATCCAAGAGTCAACTCTTTCGAATTTTTAATATTAAAATATAGGAGTGTATGATAATTAAGACAAATGCGAAAAAAGGGCCAGTGCATAGAGAGATGTACTGTAAGATTAATACGCACTTTTGGACGTACAGATAACACTGCTCATTTGTTTATTATTGAGAAATTAAGCATGTAATTTTGATTGGGGTTCTAGCATGCATGAGGATTGTAAAATATAATGTCCTAACTTTTTGTTGCGAAAGTTTGTATTTTGATCCGAGCACTACGTTACTGATCAAGCTTCACGGACGTGGTAGTTGTATTTTTGTTACGTCGCCTTCTATTACGTTTGGCGATCATTAAATTAAAGTTGAGGTGTTTGGAATCTGGAGAAACCTACGACTATTTGAAGTGCATCACATGCTATGATCCTAAATTCAAGACCAGTAAACTATTGGAATCCGTACTTGATATTTTAATTAGGCCAAATTTGGATCAGTTTGGTGGGGTACGTATACATGTAGTTCATTAATGGTGCTTTGATGTGTTCTCATGTTCTTTTGTCTCAAGCTGTCGTTAAGGAACAATGACAAATTGGTGATAACTTTGAGACACACGAAGCAACAATTGCAATTGTTAAAGCCTTATATATTGTGAGCAGTGTCCTTTTTTTTGTCCTTTCTCTTGTGATTTTACTTATAAGTGGATTTAGCAGGTTAGACCCAGTACACCTGACTACGTTCACATGCTCTTCTTAGCCAGACAATAGGATCAATGATTTTCTAAACAAAAGAAAGAAAAAAAAAAAAAAAAAAAAAAGAGAGGGAAAAAAAAAACAAACAAAGGGAACAATGCTTGGAAAAAAAAAAATGAAACATCTCTCAATCCACTCCACCACATCATTCATGGGCCGCAGTTACTTTGTGTTCTTATATCTGTTTTTTTCTTAATTAACTACTAGATATATAACTTTTTCAACCACGAAAGATATATTTTGTTTGGTTTGATCTGTATAAATAGTAAGTTGTAAAAGTTTGATAATAGTTAATTAGAAACGATTTTGTTATTCCGTACAATTATATACATTATCATATGCAGAGAAATTATTATCATGATTCATACCTGTTATAATTAAGTCTCAACATACAGTGCCAAAATATTCATAGTAAAAGAGAAATAGAAGCTTTATTTATAATCTCACACAACCTTCTGATCGATTCTTTATGCTCTCTAATTTTCTGTAATTTCCATAAAACCTTCTCTAATATATATATATATATATATATAACACAATTGAAGTAAAGCATAGATGCATAATGTAGCAAAAGGGCTCAAGGGGTCTTTGGATTTTTATAATTATCCATTTTACTTGATTATCCACTGGATACTGTAATGTTACCTCATCAAACACTCATTTTGGTCCTTGCGTGCATGAGATTCCACTAAAAAGCTTTTTTGGTGAGAGACTAGAGAGAGAGAGAGAGAGAGAGAGATCTAGCCATATCAGGTGAGACCTGTCAAAGCCAATTAAAGTGGAATATGTACTGCAGCACATTGCTAGCTAGCTGAGATTGTTGTACTATATATATCACTAAGTACTTATTTTGACCAATTAATGACCACACATTTTTATGTAGATGCCTTTACGTACGCCATGCAAAAGCAACCCTGATCAGTACCCCCACATACAACAGTGATAACAATTCGTATATTTATGTATAATAATATAGACATGTAATTATGCATATATATTATGCTAGTTTTTACTTTTGTCTCCTCTCTCTCTCTCTCTCTCTCTCTCTCTCTCACACACACACACACTCACTCACACACACACATAAAATGATACTAAAACATCAATAATTCTCTTTCAACTTAAGTTTTTTTTAATGTAAATTGGGCTTGGTCTAATCATTTGTTTACTTATTGGGTTAAAACCGGCTCGATTCAAATGCACGATTAATTGGACCTGGTAAATACATTCGCGTGGTTCGATTCATTAGGTTCAGTTTTGAGTTGGATTAGGCTTCTGACAAGTGAAGAACAGTTTCACTCAAAGCAAAGCAAAATATCTTAAGGATAGATTTTGCGGGCTTTCTCGGCCCAATAAATAAAGCCCAACAAAGATCCACTTGACCTAAATGTGGGCCCATAATAAGGAACAAGGCTCAGCCCATTGGCATCTAATAATATGATTAATTTTTGGTGCTTCCTTTGTGCTTTGCAAAACATTTCTACGCAAGAAATGGATTTTGGAACCCTAAGAAAGTTAGGATTCGAAAACGAAAATAAGAGTTTTGAATAAATATGTACAATTGTTTCCTGTCAAATAGTGTTATTACGAGAACATCAGTTACTGGTGAAAAATATTTTATGTGGTCTTTTTTACTCGTAACCAAACACCGCCTAGCACTGAGGTGGTTATCTTAAATTTTGCCGGGTCCTAAAATTAACAAAATAATAATAGAAGTATGAAATAACAGAAAAAGAAAAGAAAGCAAAATGAAAACCATTAAGAAGGACTTCATTTATTAGAATCTCATACATGGCATTATCATCATTATCCTAATAAATATCATTGTGTATTAGTGACCAGAAACAGAGGAAAAGCAGAGCAAGAAATAAATAGCTCTATAACTGTGTGACTTCATCCCCATGACTAACCAAATATTTAAAGCACAAAAAGTTAGAAGGTATCAATGAGTAGATTAATAGAAAGACCATAAAGACCATTAAGAAAGAGTTCATTTATTATGAATCTCCCTCGTAACATTTTTTTCATCATCACTATCCTCTTTTAACATCATTGTGTGTAAGGGACTAAAAACAGAGGAAAACAGAGCACGAAATAAATAGCATTATAGCATTGCATCTCGATCCCTCTTGACTTAACCAAATATTTAAAGGAAAAAAGAAATGAAAAAAGAGCCATAAATAGCATAAGAGAAAGATCATAAAAAAACTTCATTTATTATGAACCTCCCCAGTAATATAATCATCATTATCCTCATTAACACCATTGTATACTGGGGACAAGAAACAGAGGAAAAGCAGAGCAAACAATGAAGAGTTCCCACACCCCCTCCCGTCGACTATTCACTGATCTCTCTCCTCCATTCAATCCACATTGTCAAAGAACATGAGCTCCCCACTGCACTTGGGGCATGCCGCGGTGGTTTTCGCGACCATCATGTACTTCATGCACTCGGTGCACCCGACCAGGATGAGGTACTCAGGTTGGGTATTCGGCTCCTCATTGTGGGAGATATTGGTGACGGTGGAAATTGGCGAGTGATCGGTACTGCCGCCATTGTTGTTGCTCTCATCGGAGTACTCCTCGAAGCTTGAGTTGGAGTAGTGGCTACTGCGGGGGCTCCAGGGTTCGCCGTTTGTCCTCTCACCGGTGATCTTGTTGATATAATAAAATTCTCCGGTCTAAAGTATAAGAGAGAAATGAATTGTAGATATTAGTCTTGTTACTATTGTTATCACAAGATGAGTGCTTATAGTTGATCATAACGTTGACTCTGTTTTCTATACCCATGCCATGACAATAACTTACAAGAAAGGATTTTAAAATAAGAAAAAGTATCGGAGATTACGGTTGGCAGGACCTGACTATTGAGACATTGCTCTGCGTCATCAGGCGAAGGAATCTCAGGGATTAGATTTATGGTCTTATTCAGAATCTCCTTCGGCAGCTTCGGGGGGAGATTCATTCCCTTAGTGAAAGTCTTCATCATCTCCGCAATGTCCTCGATGGTGGGAAGTGCCATGAACGAGGAAGACTAAAGCAGAGAATAGGAAAACCCTTGAACAGAGTGGTAGGAAAGGAGTTGTCGACGGTGGCGGTGCGACTGAGCGAGAGGCGTGGTTACGGGTTTATAAAGCGAAGAAAGGGTGAGAGGAGTTAATTCAGAGGGTGCACTTGAAGATTTTGGTGTTAATGCAGTGGGAGAAATCCACATCTCTTTGCGAATAGAGGTTTCCGAAAACGTTCCCTATTTTATCACCGAGCAATAAAAAGCAGAGGCTTCTTCTGAATAGAGAATTTGAATAAGGTTTTGGAGGGAGAAATGAGTTGTGACTCAGTGAGTTGGCTCACTAATGTGTCATCATCAAATGGGCTTTTGGGTGGTTGAATATCAGCATACCATTTATTTAGAGTAGACTTTGGATTAGCACACTTGAACTTTTTTATACAAAATAACTTAGAAAATGCAGAAATGCATGAGTTGTAAAGCGTTTTCTATAATTTCTCAATGGTCAAAAACAACAACTCTGAGATAATCTACTGAGGTGTGCCAGCGCATACTGATAATACGGGTAAGATACTCTACGAAGAATTCAAAAAGACCGGCGTTAATTTTCCTAGATACTTCCCGATATGACTAGAGCCACGCAACCAAATAGATGTTTTCTTGCTTTTATTGCGGTCTATCCCTACTTATTAATGAACTATTTCGCTAGTGGAATGCGACAAACCGATCCATATCTTTTTTGAAGAACTTGATTGATTTCGGAGATTATTTTTTCACTAGCAACTAGTCTTGTATTTCTTATTGAACCTTATATATAATTTGGTAACCTTTTGGTCCTCGTTGTGGCTTGGCGCTTACGCACAGAAGAGTCTTCATTGACTTCATGTAGTTTTGTTTTTGTTTAATCATAACCGTGATTTTGTTTTTGGTTAGCCGTAATCATATGTTGTTAGATAGGGTAGTGACATATATATTCTACAATCCACTTGCATGTGGATATTTCTAGCATGTCAAGTATGCATTAATTGACAAATTTATAAAGTTAAATCCTTGAAAGCGAGCAATTTCTAAGGCAACAAAGTAGAATAAGGTAACTCGCCCCAGTTCGCGCACAATTTACCAGATATATATTAATTAAGTGCATAAGCTAGCTATAAGATGTTATTTGTCATGGAAGATCCAAAAATAACAAATCTGTGATAATCTTATACGTACTGCATGAGGTGTGCCATAATGCGCAACGAAGATGTAGGTAAAAGCTCAACTTGACGCAGGGGAAGCTTCAAATAAATGCTCGACTCGATCGTAAGTGATATATTCCCCATTCATATCACTTAAGATCGATCATTTTGTATTGTTGTCAACTTTTACTACTGTTAATATATGTTTCCGGATTATTTCCTAATAAGTTGCTCTTTTGGGTAATATGATATCAGAGCTAATTCTAAATTCCTTTGATCTTTCATATTCATCGTGTATGTGAATGAATGTATTAATATAATATAAATTTCTAAGCTCTATTACTAACAGATCGATCTTTTGAGTAACAATTATAATTGTGTTACCACCGGTTCATCTCTGTGTGGTTATTTGCTCGTTTTCTAAAAGATTGATCTTTTGGGCTCGTTTCTTAATATATCGATCTTTTTTGTATCAACTGCAATTGTGTTACCACTGGTTCATCTCTGAAGGGCTATTTGCTCAGTGTGTGTGTTAGAGAGAGAGAGCGAGAGAGATGACATATGGATTTATACGGTTTGCTTGGAATTGCAATGAATACTCTAGTTGTTGGCTATTCACAAAAAAAAAAAAAAAAAAAAAAAACCTATTTAGTTGCTTCATTTGATCCACACATAGGGTTGGAATTATGAAATAAACAAGTTTTTTCAATGTGTTGAACACATTATTCGGGCCGACTCGGATGCAACCACAATCCAACATTGACCCGAAGTTCATGAAGATCAGGTCGAGATGGAGTCGGCCCGATCCAAAAAAACTGAGCCCAAATAATTTGGGCTCATGAGAGCCTGGACATCACGCATAAATAACGCATAACTATTAATCTCTTACCCCTTGGATCCATAAGGCTCTATTTCCATACATGAATATCTTATTTTAAATATATATTTAATTTACTTAAGAAGTTATAAACAGTACCATCATCAAATAGTAAATTTTAGACATTTAAGGATTAAAAAGTAAGTAACAACTAATTAAGTTAGACCACTACATATTTAACTAACTTTTGAAAATATAACTATCATGAGTGACAATCACTGAGGTGTTCTTATTATTATTATTATTATTATTATTATTTAATTAAGGAGAGGGATCACAATAATTAAATGCAAAAAGTGTGGCTTCTATTTTGGGGAACATGGAGACCAAGTTCATTCAAAATCCACAGAACAAATAAACTACTTTATTAGGTTTCTTTTCGCAGCATATCCGTCAAAGTGGAAATGTGGCCATCACTACAAACTTTTTTTAATAAAAATTAGCTTCTATTTTGGGGAAATGTTGGGACCAAATCTTAGAGATTTCCATTAATTAATGACCCACTAATCAACCCCGAATATCATATACCCAATACCTCATTATTCTAATTACATAGCATTGTACGGTACAATTAATAGTGACAGATCCCCATGATCCTATATAACATATTTAACAGTTCATATGTACATAATCGAGCACCACGATGCGCTTTTTTGTAATAGAATAAGTGTTTTCTCTTTTGGAATAGCGAGTATGAGAATAAGTTATTCGAGCTCGATCGCATATGCGTCACGCATGACGCCAATTAGGAACAAGCCAACACTAAAATGGGAATATTAAGTACAAGTTAGAGAGATTTTTGGTTTGCTCTGGAAAAAGTATTATTCATGAGAAAACAAACGCATGTGGTGATAGTGTTGCATTACTATAAGTAGAGTTTTATCATTTTTTTTGAATCAAGTAAAATATACAGTTAGTCCCTTTGTTGCGCAATATTGTGAGTTGGTACTTTTTAAAAAAAAAAATTTTGAATAGCTTTTTAGTCTCAAAATTTTACACATATACATCTTAAAATAAATTATAGCAAACAATACTACAAGAAATAATTTTATGTTAATAAGGTAGGAGTATGGAAAGCTTATGGACTATGGGTCTGTTTGGAATAGACCGTCCCGCTTTATTTTTTCTGATTTATAATTGTCAATAAAATTTGAAGTTTCATCAGTTACAAAGCACATGAAACCTTTGAATTTAGCTGGAAAAGTCAAGCAACTATATTTCGAATTTGAAATCTTAAATTAGCAATTATCAAATTTTTGACCATTTACGCTAGAATTGATTGGTGACACACATTTTTTCTATATTTTTTTTAGGTACAAAGGTAAGGGGTAATACTGTAATATTAGTGGGTTACCACCACCACACCTTTGAGGAGTGGGCGCCCACTGCTATTTTTGCAGTAAATAAATCGACCCAAAGTTGCACTTTTTGGTGTGGGTCCTACTCTTAACTCTAAATAGATGCTTTAAAATGAGTGCTGAATATAAAATTTTCAAATAAATTTGATTCGCTTATTTTCTCTGTTATTATATAATCTCTTATTTTTTTTCTTTCTGTTTTGCAAGGGTGGGAGTAGTACTCCAAATATTAGTATTATATATCACCACAGTTTGGCGCCGCGGAATAATATTTTTCTCCCCCGACAAATTTTCGATTTTCTGATTTATCCCTCTTAGAAGGCTAATATTGAAAATACATTTTTTACGTTCCAACCTATTTTAAATATATTCCTAGAGTTAAATTTTATTAATGAACAGTTAGCAATAACTGTTATCTCTATGAAATTACTATTTTGCTCTTTCAAATATACCCTTCTACCATCACCGACTTTTTTTTTATTTGACGTTAAGTTAGGGGCACAAGAAGTATTTTGATTTTTGGTCTTTTCAAATATACTCTTCTACCATCACCAATATTTCTTATTTGCCCTTAAGTTAAGGGCAAAAGAGGTATTTTAATTTTTTTAAACTCTGATAGATATTTAACTCACGTTTAATCTAAGTTAACTTAACGAGTGATAACTGTAGGGGTATTTTTGAATAACGGAGGAACATATAAGGGGTATACTGAAAAAGAGAAACAAAGTAGGGGTAAATGAGATAATTTCGAAGTTTTGAGGGGTATATAGATAATTATCCCAAAAAATAATATGTCATACTCATATTTATTGTCATAAATGGTTATTCGTTGACATTTACTGTAAAATCCTAGTTTATACTAATCAATCGTGCAAGGAGAAACTGTTAAGAGATGCATCAGCGTTACAACATTTAATGCTTCAAAAATTGGACCACCACTTTTGCTCAAAAGATAAGAACTGGGCTCCTACTTGCAACAAATATCTAGTAGAACTGTAGAATGGCAATGTTCAGCTTTGGCCCTCCGAAATTTGCAGTAGCAAATTTATCTCCACAATTTCTTATAAATATTAAACATTAACACATATTTAGTTTGTTCTTCTCTTTGCTTTTCTCGGTTTATTTAAAAATGATTATTCACTATCTATTGTGTACTTTATTTTTGAATTACAGCGATGATAATTTTTTTAGGAAAAACTTCAAATAAGCACTTTATCACTTTAGTGCCATGTAGTTTAAAGTGTATCACTTTAGTACCATGTGGTTTCGTTTTTCTCTTTTTCTTGTTCCTTTTATTAATTTTTTTGTTAAATCATATAGAAAAAATTTCAGATAACCCACATCTGGTTTATCGAATATTCATTTAGTACCTTGTGGTTTTAATTTTCTCACTGATTTAACGAAAAAAATTAACGAAAGGAATAAGAAAAAGAGAAAAAGAAAATCACATGGTACTAAAGTGATACACTTTAAATCACAGAGTACTAAAATGAGAAAGTACGAAACCACATGGGTGGTATTTGAAATTTTTTTTCCTTTTTTTTATCAGAATTCATGAATAACGATCCGTTTTTCCTATTTTGTACCCTTTGCACATCACTTAAACCTTAAATAAGGATACTGCTATTCATGTCACACGTTCATTCTCCCAGTTAGAAGGAAAAGGAAAAGATTATGATTTTTTTTTATTTTATAAATGTAGATATGTAGGTAAACACTGCAAACTATGGATGTGTGAAAAAAAATAATAATGCACTATTTTGTAGGGATGTATATGTAAATTTGCAAAAATAGTAAATTAGTTACCACTGCCCCTCCTGTGACACCCCAATAGTCCCACATCGGATGGGAATGTGATTGTTATTGGGTTTATAAGAGATTTGGGCCACTAGTAGCAATAACTGGGCTTAAGCATTTTGGGCTAGTGGTTTGGGCCCGACGAGTTATTGTTGCTAGTGGGTCGGATCGTTACATTCTGTTTGGTGATGGGTCATGAGATCTAACTATTGAATAGCTCACCTATCCTAAGCCATCACCATAGCATTTAATGCAAAAAGTTATTCTTGGTCCACCTTATTATATATCCCATGATCATGTGCTTCTGATCTCCTTTGCCATTTTATTAATCCCTTATATATATATATATAATAGTTAACAATTAACTAATTAACAATGTTGCTACTGTTACATGATTCCACTGTGAGTGTTAATGTGGGGTATCAAAATGGGAAGCTTAAAACCCACTTAGGGGGCGTTTGGATTGACGAATCTATAGATCCAACGTAACTCAAGTGCAGTAGTATTTAAGTTTTTCTAAAGTGTGATTATTTTTTTGTTGTTTGTTTTGACGTAACTCGTACAGTCTGAAAGTTGAATTTAATTACTTATTCTGTTTGTTTTGGTGTAACTTGGTGCTTGTGAAATTAGTTTTTTTAGTTCTATTATTTATTTTGATGTAAGTAAGTGGATCATGTTACCTCCTGAATATACTGGTAAACTTATCCCTATAAAATTCAACATATTAAATAATTAAAAAAATTTATTATTATTTAAAGATAATACTAATTTATTATAAATAAGGTAATTCTAACCCATTATAAAAGAAGTAGAGTTTAGATTTTACTATTTAATAAATTTTTTAGAGAATGTTGAGTGTGGCGGAAATCGAGTTCGGCACTCTAGAGTAGGAAGTCGAGAGTAGGTGAAGTGGAGGTCTAACGTAACTTGAGTTACAATATATTTTTGACTTCCACCAAAACAAATACCGGGAGTGATGGAACTTGAGTTCCACCCCTCCATTTACGCCAAAACAAACGACCCCTTAGCATCTCAGCTTTTAGGTTTGCAGTGTGATCTGTCACCGCAAAAAGTCAATTTGACTTGGTCCTCACTCGCACGTCGAAAACGAGTCGATTCAGCGAGTAGATCATCAATCAGTGGAACCAGTAAAACATTGAATCATGTTTAAACTGTTAAATGCATTTCTAAGACCAGCACATCGGTTTTAACTACGATTTGATATCTTGAAGTTAGGGCGGACGTGACAAATGCGGCATAACTCTAGTGTGAACCCAAACACTGGTGTGGATGGTGACGGAGTGCGACGCTCTCTCTCAATGAGGTGCGAAGAAGTCAGAGTTCGCTCCAGTAAAGAGCAAGAACTGATGCACTTCTTATTTATTAAATTTCAAAGCATTCAAATACTTCAGCCCCCAAATGAACAGAAATATAAATAATAATCTAAATTAAAAAAGTTCTTTTTTTTTGTTTGTTTGTAAAAAAGACAATGATTATCTCTGGAGTACTCGTGCCAGCTCAGCAAAAAGCGAAGAGATATTTACTCCTTTGGCCGTACCCTCCGCCTCCGGAGTCCGTGGGCAGCGGGCCCCACCGTAGGTTACTCTCCCTCCTACACGCTCCGTACGCTGTACGCTACGAGCTTTTGGCAATCAATTGGTCGATTCCCCGCCACGTCAGCAAAAAAACAGCGAATGGCGTTGTGACACGCGGGAAAATAACGGTGCTTGCTGTTTAGCAAGCAACAGTCACTTGCGACCCCTCCGTGCTTCGCATGTTGGCATGTGCCCTCTCCTCTCACTCTCACAGAGAGAGACACGCAGAGAGAGAGAGAGAGAGAGAAAGAGAGTGAGGCGAATTCGCCTCGTCTATAAGTCCTCGCCTTCGACCTCTTCGTTCGCTATAGGGTTAGGGTTAGGGTTAGGGTTTTTGGAGGGCCTTTGACTGCGATGGAGGAGGAGGGGAACTTCGGAGCTGCTGCTGCTGCGGCGGGGAGGCGGCCGCCGCAGCCGTGCGACTACTGCGGCGAGGCGGAGGCGGCGCTCCACTGCCGCGCCGACACCGCGCGGCTCTGCGTGGCGTGCGACCGTCACGTCCACGCCGCCAACGCCCTCTCTCGCAAGCACGTGCGCTCGCCGCTCTGCGGCGGCTGCCGCTGCCGCCCCGCCGCTGCCTTCTTCTTCGGCTCCGGCTCCGGTGCCGGTGCCGGTGCCGGCGACACCATCTCCCTCTGCTCCGACTGCGACTGGGCCTGCGGCGGCGGAGGGGGAGGCGGCACCGCGGCCACGAAGGTCCCCGTCGAGGGCTTCACCGGGTGCCCCTCCGCCCTCGAGATCGCGGCCGCTTGGGGGATCGATCTCGCCGCGAAGGAACCCGCCGCCGCGGACGACGACCACGACGACGACCACCTCATCTCGGTCTGGTACGGCCTCGATCAGCCGATCCTGGCCGTGGATCTGGCGTTCCGGGACCTCTACGTGCCGTGCGTGGCGCCCCCCGAGGTCGCGCCGAGGCGGCCGAGGGGGGGCGGCGGGGCGCGGCCGCCGCTCTTCGTGCAGCTGGCGGAGCTCGCGGAGAAGGAGGCCGCGGAGCCGCTGCGGCCCGATCTCAGCCCGAGGACGCCGCCGCCATGTCGGATCGGCGGAGGAGGAGGAGAAGGGCACGAAGAGGAGGATTGCGCGCCGGAGCCGCCATTGCCGTACACCTCCTTGCTCATGATGGCGTCGTCGGGTTGCGCGGGACTCCAGGGCGGGGATCCGCCCACAGCGGCGGAGGAGGACGACCTGATCTGGGGTTGCGGTGGCCCCGCCGACCACTCTGCGCAGGTTTTAGATCCATCGCCCTTCTCACATGTTCTCCTTTTATTTCAGAGTTTTTTGAATCCAAATGCATTAGAACTCACGTTTCTCATTCCTGAAGTGGGGCATGTTTCAAAATTTCAATTTTGAGACATACACACACTGACACACACACAAATGGGCAAGTTCTGAAAGGCTCTACATTGAGTCTAAGGATCCGAGAAACATATTACACGAAATTATAAGCCATATGAAGTAGGTTGCTTCCTCAGAATTAGTAGTTCAAAACTTGTATTTGTTGATGTCTCCTTGATTAGACGCAAAAAGGTATCATCTTTTTCCTCTTTTACGGTCTTGAATGTCTTCATGTGAGACTTATGAGAGAGTAAATCTCCATTATTCCCTAATTTATTCTCCTGGTAGATCAAGATTTCTCCTTAGTGAAGCATCACCAATCTAAAGCTTCTTAGTCAAAGCAAATCCTTGTGAATTATACTTCCTCCTTAAGTTAGCCTTTGCTCTTATTCAATTTGTCCTACATTTTGTGCCTTTTCTTTTATGTATTTTTATTCAGATATGCGCCTCTTTTTTCAAGAATAATGAGATGCTAAAGCAAGGTAAATAGTTGGTGATGGGAGCATAGAAATATTAATTTAACGAGTCTGTTGAGTAGATATTCTCACGTTTATGGATTCTTTGTTATATTAACCTCTGCTAACCTCAGAACATTATGCCAAAGCTTCTAAGGCTTTCTACCAACATCTTTTTCTTCTTTTTTATAGTTAGTTAGGAGCTAGCTACTTAAAGCGGCAATTAAAAGCTTGAGGTATTCCGTCTTACTTACAGATGGCACTACATATTTTATTTCCATTATCTTATGCACTTTTTTTGGTCTAGGTTGTCTGTGTAAAAGTTATTGTTTAGCTGTTGCACTTGAAACTCATAACCTCTTATTTATTCGCAGATATGGGATTTTAATTTAGGAAGATCGAGGGATCGCAATGAATCTTCTGCCCTTGAAATTGGACTTGGTACCAGTAGTGGAGGTTTTGCAATCAAAAGTTACAATGACCTTCTCAATGAAAATTCTTTTGCAATGACAAATGTCTTAGAAGACATTTACGACCCGAGCTGTCCTCCAGCAAATGAGGATCTCTTCTCATCCAACGTGCGACACATATCGTCTCAAAACGTAAGTGACTTTTCCATGCGTTTTAAGTACAAATTCACATCATAACATTATTTTCTAAGAAAATGCTAACTTCTAGTACTTAAATAGCAGAGCTTCTGAGTTGAGTTTGTATTTGGCATCTGCTATGTTTATTATGTGGGTCTCGCGAAAGCATTGGATTAATTTATATGTCTACCATTGGATTATTAGTGAGACATGTTATGTAGAGCTTAATTGAAGGCTCTTGAAAGTTGAAAGATCCATGGTATGATTTCTGCAATTTCCCTCATTTTTGGTATTAGCTGATATTTTGTTGCTTGTTTTTTATTGATTTTTGTTTTTTCCTCTCATAACAAACAAAACCCTGTCAATCTGAGTACATCTTGTATCTTATCAAAGCATATTTTATCCTCTGACCTGTTACTGAGGGTTGCGAAGAACAATCTTTGACCTCTTAATGTGCTTTCTATGACAATTTTGCCTTGTTCCTTAGATGCTATTCACTCAAATAATTCAGACGTAATTATAATATTTACATGTATTTGGTGAGGGAAACTCATGTTTATGCGCCTTCCCTTCTTCTTTACAGCTTAGAATGGCAACCCCAGCTAGCAAATGGAAGAGCAATTCAAGCAACTCAGAAAATGGACCAGTAACCTCTTCGGCTATACTTAGGCCCTTAGCTTCATCACATGACCTCGGTAGTGGTAGCAGCAAGCAAATTTGTTTTGGGGAACAGCCTCTCGTTGTGAGCGAAACATTAGTAAAACCTACAAAGAAAATCGACAGCGAGTTGCTGGCCCAGAATAGGGGCAACGCCATGCTACGCTACAAAGAGAAAAGGAAGACCCGCAGGTATGCAGTTACCGTCATCATTTTCTTGTATAACTTGGTGATTATTTGGTACGGCCTCCAGAACTTTTCTGAGAAGTTAGGAGTTTAGAAAACGAATATTCCCTGAGCATTTATCTACAAGGCAAGAGGCCTCTAGCCGCAGCAAGAAGTTGCTGTATATAGCTGGCCGTAGAACCAGTAATACCTTTCTGATTAAAATACCCATAGCAGTTTCTCACGCCGGGAGAAGTGGATGTTTCAGTTCTTTTTTGGCTATAAGAAGCTCATTTTAGGGCTACAGAAAAGTTGTAGACTTGTTGTTTAACAAACCTGGCTTCTGCTTCTTGTTGTATTAAGCTGTTCCAGAAGAAAGCGCATTTACAAGAGCTCTAGCCAAGCCGGGCAAGCCCTTGACGCTCCATAATTTAATCTTTTGTAAATGTGCATGTTTCTTAATTTAGTGCCATTTGAACATTATACAGGTATGATAAACAAATCCGATACGAGTCAAGGAAGGCGAGGGCTGACACGAGGAAGCGAGTGAAGGGTCGATTTGTGAAGTCTACTGAAGCTCTGGCTAATGAAAACGGCGGGTTAAGTTCTTGAAGAAAGCAACTATGGTTGTAAATATCTCTTGTTCTTTTGATCTCATCGACAAAGTTATGAGATGATATGCCCTTGTTTGCTGTATATGGTTTTACCTAGCCTTGGGAGAAAATTACTGGGTTTATTGAAAAGTAGGTCTAAAGAAGTGGTAAATTTCATATCTTTTTGTATTTTGGTGGCATTATTAGTGAGCCCAAAAAACATAGTCAGATGATCTAAATATCTTGTAATGCATCATGTTTTCTATTGGTTATATGCACGTTACAGCGGAAATATATCAGGGGTAGCATTATATTCTCATTGAGTGAAAATGTTGTTTATAGTTACAATAGTTGTATGAGAATCACGAAATTTCGGTTCATTGAATCAAGAGTTGCTCATTACAATTATAACATGAGGAACTAAAATTCCGGAGTTACATTAGAAATTCCATAAAATATGTTTGCTTGATTTGCAACCTTAAAAAAAGGAAAAAAAAAATCTGAAGTATATCCTGCATAAATTTGGTTCAATGTGGAGAAATTTCAAAAAGATTTTGACAATTGTTGTGCTGTGTTTGGGTGGAAACAGAGATCGAGTTGCAATCCTGGGTCCAAATGATATTTATTTGGTGCCCAACACCATTACTAACTGGATTTTAAGAAGATCTAAAATGTAGCTGCAATAAGAAGATTTTTCAAGCAGAATAGATTGCCGAAGAAATTTCTTTACACATGTATGGAGAATATATACAATGACAAAACTAGAGAGAGAGAGAAAAAAGATACATATTTGTGCGATTTGGTGACGCGGAGAATCAACGAAGCCACCGAGCAGCGGCGAAGAAATGCTATCAGTCGGCTATGTCGAAGTATTTCGGATCTGCGGGGTAATGGTGCTCGACACGTAACTGCCACAAATTAACCATAAATCAGGGCTTATTTCACTAATCTGAAAGGAACAATTCAAATGCAATATTATAAATTGCAACTAGATGAACCTCTCATGGATGCGAAAGGTTTAAAATTATCTTCCATAGACAATCCACTTAAGAAAATAGCTTAAGAGGAGGGAGATTCGACGAGTGACGGAGTAATTTGTCAGGTTTGCCTTAACCTCTCATGGAAAGCTATGAATTTGCAGAATGATCAAAACAAATCTAATACGAAATCAATGACACATTTAACCACAGTGAGGTACATAAGCATTATGAAAGTCTCCATACCTTGCCCTCATCCGCATCCGCATGTCGTTGAGGAAATACAACTCTCAGATCATTATAGAGATAGTATCGCCGCTCCCCCTCGGTCTCCGTATTCTCGCTATGCAGTACCGAAAAGGGATCAGATCGGCATCTTTGTATCGACTTCGATGTTTTCCTTGAAGAGGGGCTTAGAAACCGTAGATGTAGAGCGTACCGAAGAACACCGCTAGAAGATGAATCGCTACTGTCAACTTGTAAAAAGTTTTGTGTGGATCTACCAGAATCCATTTGACTAGATTGGCAAGTATCAATTTTTGAGGAACATGTCGAGTTTATTATGAGTCCACTGTGCGATTTATATCCTAGATCACTGTGAACACAACCTGCAAAGCCAGAGAATATATTTGAGAAACTATATGTTATTATATTGGAAAGCCAATATTTGGAAATTGTTAAATTTTTTTATTCAAATTTACGTTCGGCAGATTTGGTGTGACGATCTCCATGTACGCTTCCATTAGGCGAATTGCTCCTTACTCTCCCCTGGTTGGATATCGGCCCTGAAGATGATAGAGTGATCTTTTGCCGCATGAAGGTCTGCTTCGTTTGTAAACATGAAATATGATAAGTATGTAGATTTCAGAAAAACATTCTAAACACTGGCTAATACTATTGAAACCACCCAGATTCCCTACTCATTACAAAAACTGCTTCAGAAATAGTGCCCTAGTAAAGCTTGCATAAACATATGCAAGGGAACTTATCAAAGAAAGGTAATCTTTTTAAAATTTATCATCACAAGGTCCAAAATCTTCTCGAAAATTAGAGAAGATTCGGTGTTGGCATACCTTAGTTCCGACGGGCATATCACTCAAATCGTATCTGCAAAAGAATGTGTGCAAGGGAGTCATTTCTGGGTTGCTAAGAACCTGCGAAAAAAGCAGCGAGTCAGGAGATGAATATAAAAATACATCTACGATATTATGGTAGTACCATCTTCACACAAAAAAGCTGACATTTTTTGCAACTACATAATGATATTTGATTTAAGAACTGGTCGAAACTGCCCGTGTGATTTCCGGCCCCTAAAGAAGGAAAATTAAATAACACCATACCATGCTGTCGGTGTCTGACCGGCAATGTAGTAGACATAGCATGCTGCCGCTACTTACTGTTGTTGGGTGTATCCGTGGTACTATGCCGAGATTAGTAAGACGCGTTCTTCGTCCTTTAAAACTCGACTAAACTACATTCTTGGCTAAAATTAATGAAGTACATTTGGATGCTGGAACTGTCTAAATCTCGGCATTGCCCAAATGTCTCAATTTAGAAATTTTCTAACTATACTCTCAAACAAGGAATATAAACATGAGAGCCTTCTCAACTATTTCTATCTCAATAATCTGATTAATGCCAAAAGCTCTCGCGATTGTTGGCCGTAATGGTTGTATCACTTAGCAAATAGTGATAAAGGGGAGTTTTTCATAAAATCAGCAAAATGCAAAATTATTTGTGCAAAACAATCTAACTTGTTGCCATGTTTGTTTTCCTCTTTTTTTTTTTTTTCTTGATCAGCAAGCTCCACTAATTGCGCACTGAATCTAAAACAGCGTGTAACAAGGAAGTAACCAAAACAAAGTTTATGCCTAACTTATATGATCACCACCAATCAATTTTTGAAGGCTAAGAAAACTAGTACCAATTGTATGCGTCCTTTAACAGGAATTCGCAAGCGGCTTTTGGCTTCGTGAGAATCATTGCTACTTAGGCTTCTTCGCAGCTTCGGGCGTTTACTCTTATTCAGAGGCCAGCTTCTACCGAGATCAATTGACGCATAGTACAGCAAAGAGCTATCGCCATCAATACTAGCCACCGTAAAAGGGATTTTCTTCGATGGTGGTGAAAAGTCGCCGCCATTGACATTTAGCACAGCTAGAAAGCCATCAATCTTCTGCAATTATAATGAAGCGAAGCAAAATAAAAGGCTGCACATACGAAATTCGAATCTAATCTTAACAGAGTCTGCATTTAGCCTGGCTTCTGGAAGAACTCCACTTGAGAAAGCAGAAGCTTCCAAAAAACCAAATGCTTGGCTGACAACTATTCTGGAGCTTTCGCTGTTACGAAATGCAAAATGATCTTCCGGACCCCAAAAGCAGAATCTCCAATTTGAATCTTCTGCTTCTGATGTGGTGAAGCTTTTACTGCTTCTTCAAACAGCTCAACTCAAATAGCACTTCTACAGAAGCTAGAGCCAAGCCAAGCAAGACCTTGGACTAAGAACCAAGATAAAAGATCTAAGTAGCTTGGTTAAGACCTGATTGACTTTCCCACATGAAAACCGACCGGACAGGAGCGACTCCTCAAAGGAACCGACAAGTGACCTCCTGACATGAAGCAGCTTTGAACTCTTCGCATGCTTTATCCAATTCGAAGAACTTTGGGGTGTATATGGAAAGAGCCCATCATGTAACATACTATTCTCTTCCACCACATCGCTCGTCCTAAAGTCATCTTCTTGATCAAGAGGAAATATTATTTCATTTCGACTCCGAGCATTTGATCCTTTATCATCATTTAAAACTGAAAAATCACTTCTGATCCCTCTCGCAATGTCCCTACGAGTTCCTGTAATCTTCATTCTTCGAGCGCATTTAGGACCAAGGGGAGATAAGGAGAATGGTGAAGCCGACCGATAATTGTACAAAAATGGCTTCTTTTTCTCAAGCGAAGGATCATTGTTATCCACTCTATGATCAATCCAACTTGAACATGTAGAGAGAAACCGATCTCGAGAATCAAAAGAACCAATATTAGGTCTCTTGTAATCTGTTGATTCCAACATACTCTCTTTCAAATCGTACGAACCAATTTGTGCATCGCCAGAAGAGATGTCTAAGAAATCACCATGAAACTGCTTATTGACCAACCTACTCAAAGGAGACAATAACCGTTTCCTCGCTTGCGGCCTACTTGGATCAGACGATGTACGAGAAGTACTAATAACCGAACTTGGATTAGCTGATTCAGAATCCATAACCCGCAGTTGAGCACTCTCAGAATTCTTTCCAATTTTCGGAAAGAACCCAATACACCCGTTATCGTTAGAATCTATCTCGAGCTCTTGGAAACCTGTATCTCCACAACTAAAACCTCTATTGCGAAATGGCCCATCAGTGCCATTTGGTACTTGTATTAAAGCGCTTCTCTCGCAACCACTAATCGAAGAGATTTCGCCACGAAGCCGATCCGAATTACAGCTGCTAACATCACTAAATCGAGGAGTCGGCGAAAAATTGCCTATTGCTGTAGGCACTTCATCAACTATATTTGGCAACATTTGAGGCAAGCCCATTGAACTATTTTCAATAATATGGAAGTCTAAATCACCAAAATTACAGGAGAAGAGAGAAGAGCTCTCACACCACCAAAGCAATCAACGAAGAATCGCCAATTCATCATTTTTCCTCTGAGCAGTGCAAATCTGGAAGAACAAAGCAATGTAAAATCAGTGGAAGTATAACAAATGAAATCCAAAACATAAGAATTAGAATCTAAGGCTAATCATGTAGGAGTCATCGAGATTTCCGATTTCATCGCAGAATGATTCAATGTGGTATTCACAAAATAAAATGATAGAGAAAAGGATTCTCAACAGATATAAACTGCATAATACTAAAAGAAAATCAAAATAAAAATAAATGTCCTGTTATTAACAATGCATATTGATACATGCTTCTGAAGCTCAGTGAGGATTATTCTTACAATACTACAATGGATCAATTTAAGGAGATTAGGTATAATGGTAATCACATATTTGGACTAAAAAAGGGGGAAAAATAAAAATGAAATGGAGATGGTAATGAACCCAGCATATAATTCACCATCTCATGACTATGATCAACACCATTTTACCAAATTGGGTGCTCATAATTGGGATTAAAAACACATCAAATCTGAAGATCAAACCAATTTTTTTAAAAAAAAGCAAATCAAACTCTAGATTACCAATTTCGACCATAAATTTTAAGAAAAAAAACAGGAAGAATAAAAAACTAGCTCCATATAATCGATCAAAAAGCAAAAAATTCTACCGAAAGGAGGCTCCTTTAGTGTTCTAGAGGATCAAATAAAGTTTAAAAAAAATGAAAAAACACAAAAAAAACAATCAAATTTGATTGTTCGATCGGGATGGTGACTCGGCCCACCTAAGAAGGAGTCGATCGGACAATCCCAATTACTGCTATTTCCAAATTCCAATGGTTTTTTTAAATTACAATAAATATGAAAAAGAGAAAAAGATTCTATTTTTACTATCTCTCTCTCTCTCTCTCTAAATCTCCTTTTCCTCCTCTTTTCCCTTCACCAAATTGGGTTCTCCAAATCCAAGTATATATACATCTCTCTCTCTCTCTCTCACACAAATTTATTATTACATTAGATACATTTCTCCATCAACAGTTTTAGAAAAGGCATTTGTGGTTTTGTTTCACATTTTAATACATGGTAAAAAGGTTATAAAGAGCTCCCTCGACTATTGGAAATTTCGAAACAGGCCCCTAAATTTTTAAAATTATTTATTCTGATATTTTCTGCTATAATATTATGCTAAATAATTTTAAGTTTAATATATATTTGACATATACTGAAAATATCTATCAAGATAATTAAAATTTGAATTTAATTGTCACAAAGGAGAGATGAAAGATAAAACACATAAAAGTTAAGATTTGTCTATATTAACTAAAAAAGAAGCTTATGAACCTCTTTCAAAATAAAGTATGGGGAAAAAACAGTGGGTCGATTTGGTGGGTTCGTGGTTCAACCAGTCTAATTTAAACCGGTTATTATTATTATTATTATGTGTAGAGCTACTATACTTTCGAAAGTATAAGAGAGTTGGTGTTTCCGACTTTTGACCCATGGATTCAGGATTGTAGGGTCAGAATGATAGGGGTCCCCCTTAGGGTTGAGTGGTCTCCCTCGAGTAATAATATTAATCTAAAAGTCAGAAATGGTCAAAGGGATTGATCCAAGGGCTAAAAAATTGGAAGCATCAACTTTGTTATACTTCTGAAAGCATAGTTGCTCTACTATTAAGATGATGGTGATGATTATTATTATTATTATTATTATTATTATCATCGTCATCTTCTCTGTAGGTCTTTTAAATTGATTTTTTATAAGTATCAAAATATATACTGACCTGAAGTCGTAGACGTAAGTCCCAATTTAAGCTCATACAACCTTTCAAACCCCAAACCTCGTGGTCGGTAATTCAACACCTAACCACTGAACCACTAGTAGTTTGACGATCTAACAAAATATGTGAAATCAATAATTTGATGTTTATAAGTATAATTTACTTTTGTTTATCGTGGACCATTGAGTCTTCTTACAAACTATTAACAAATTTTAAAACATACTAATTGACATTTCTTTTAGAGAATATTGAGATACTGTTAGAAGAAGCACTATATCTATTTATCCTTAGTAACGTTTTATGAAAGTAGAAACAGAAATGGGTCCAAGCTATTTGGGCTTTTTGGTGGGCCCAAATAACTCTAACTGGGCCAACTATGTCGGCGATATAGAATACCTGTGTTGGGCTTGGGCCCCTATTAATGGGCATATTGGGCCTCTTCGGTTCATCTTAGAGCTTTTCATTGAAACAATATATATATATAGAGTGTCCTATTCAATATAAGTTCCTAAATTTTTTTTTGAAAAAAATAATATTAATAATAATAATATTATTATTAACAGGGCATATAGATTGCTTATATAATTAGATTTATACCTTTCACTATATATGGACATTGATGATGTATACATTGTGGAACAAAATCACAAGATTAAGAAAGAAATATTATTACTTTTGTAGAATATATAAACGCACACCATTTGTCCCTTTATTTAGTATGAACTTGTGATATTATTGTCTCAGCACGATGAATCATATGCTCAACCAATCTCCTAATAATTTTCACCATGCTTTTAAAAAATATTTGTAAAATAAGAAAAGTTTAAAGTTTATTGGACGATTTGGATTCAAAGGAAGCACTAATAACAGGTCGAGATCCAAATTTACAGTCTGCAAGTGACATGGTGGGCCAGGTCTACGCAATAACTTCCGTCATGAGTTCATGGCATATGCACTCCAAAGGAGACATATATGCATAATTCATCTCAAATACTTTTTGTGTGCCAACTCCTTTTAGCATTTAGTATCCAATGCCTACTATTTTTTGTATTAATTACTTCATTCTCTCTGTAATAGTACATGATCACTTTATATATATGGGAAACAAATTTTCATGCATGTAGAACTCCTTTTTATATGATGTCACAAAAAGAGCAGTGGGATATCTCTAGTTCTTATTAATATTTTCGATCCAAACATTATTTATTTTTCAGAAAGATACAATTTTTAAGCAAGAAAAAGATTAAAAAGAGTTCCTCATAAATAAATAAAATTCTTTGCTTTGTGGAGATAACATCTCCATGTTTATATAGATAGATTAATAGAGAAGAAATGTAATTAAGCCTTTAAAAATTGTTGGAGTAGGAGATCAAATAGAAAGTGTAAACATCTTTTGTTTTGTTTGAAAATGAGCTGTTTTTGTAAGATTTTAACAAAATATGTGTAAAAAAGTGGTCACAATCTATGTTTGATTTCTAATTTGGAGAAATTCAGAGAGAGAGAGAGAGAGAGAGAGAGAGAGAGAGAGAGAGAGAGAGAGAGAGAGAGAGAGAGAGAGAGGTTCAAAAGCTCAAAGAAAATAGCACCCAATGGGACTAGATGTCTAAATAGGAACCCTCAATCACAATAAGTGTGAAGAGCCCCACTTATTCCTCTCTCTCTCTCTCTCTCTCTCTCTCTCTCTCTCTCTCTCTTTTTCTTTCCAAGGATCTCTCTCTTTCAAAATCACTCTCAAACCTGGTTCCACCGCATCATCTACGGACCACCAAAGATGTTTGCTATTCAATCCATCATTTATCGTCATCGTCCACTAAATTGCAGTCTTTTTTATATTCAAACATTCTTTCTTCAATAAATAGAAAAGTCAAGTAAGTAAAGATAGATGCCAGATCATTTGATGATCAGTAACCACTATGGTACACATAATCGACGTGATATTTTTTTGTTTTTTTTTTCCCATATTTAGATCGTCAAAGGGTTCAAGACAATAAAAAACATCAAGAAATTAATTAAATCTAACAACGTAAAAGACCCTCCACCTTGTTCCACATGGAAACGAATGTTTTTACTCTTGTGACCATTAAAGAGCCAATCAAGTCAATAGAGTTGAAAAAAACCCTAACCCCATGTGGAGAACACAGCAAACATCGTTTTCACACGTATGTTTTGGTGAGTTTTGAACATATGACGCCACTTTAGTCCCATATAAGGTTCCACATCCTAGTGCCCTAATTTCAACAAAGAGTTGTTGGGAGCAATAAATTGGTTTTGAATGTGGTGTACAATTGAGGAGGCTTGGGGATGTTGCACTCCTTGGAATGAAGTGGAATTGTGCCTAACTAATCATCTCATTAATTTATCCTATTCATATTTAGGAATTAAGTATCGAGTACGCGCTGATGTGGTAATATTTGACTGATCTATTCATATTTAGGATTAAGTGTCGAGTACACGTTGATGTAGCAATATTTGACTGATAGAATTTATGTGATTCTCTCTCTAAGTGCCACGATTCTGCTGATCGGCCTCTAAGATTCGGCTACAAATGTATTCTGTAGAATATTTTGTAAGCTCGCATATTCTTAATTTGATTTGATTGAAGATTTTGAATAAGTGATACTTAATAAGAACTGTTTGAAAAAGTATTAATATCTTTTTTATGCTTGCTAATCTCTCTTGTTGTCTTTTGTTGTAATAGAATTAAAAACTTTAAATCAGAAATTTTAGTTTAGAGACTTGAAATTTAGTTTCAACTTTCATTTGCACCAAAAGCCTACCAAGCTCTAGGCTTTTGATGTGTCAAATGGCTTCATATATATTGCCTTTCTTTTCCCTTGGAGTCTAAAAAGCTATTTTAAAAATAAATAAGTTAGAGATGCACCTACTATATATACAGTAAACATATTGGGAAAAGCAAGCTTTATAAATCATAAGAGGATAAAATATAATATATTTATCATTTTATTAGTTGTATTTTATTATTTCGTAATTTTAGGGTTCATACTCTCAAACAGAATAAAATGACATGCAAATATGAAATCCCCGGATATAATTTTTCAAAATATAGACGGCAAGATAAAAATATACTAAATTACAAAAATACAAATTATTATTATTATTATCATTTTTTACCGATCGTACATGATGTATTTGAATTATTATTATTTTTTACCGATCATACCTGATTTAGTTGGCTAATTAGAATTTAATGGTTGATATCTGAAAATTTTGATCCGCGTTTATTTCTAACAAATTAAACAAAACAAATAGTCTATCTTTCTCTTAAAAAAATATTTTTTTATTTTTTTATTATTTAAATAAGAGTTGGTTGAATCTAATTGACCAAACCAAGATAGATTCTCTAGCAATAAAATCAATCATCCAAGGTGTATAAAAGTCATCCCACTCCTCCTACCCAAATAGCATCATGTAAATGGTACCAATTACACAAACATATAATATAATTAATATAATATCAAACGTTAAACTCATCATTTTAAGTTATTTATTTATTATTACATTTACAACCTCTCATGATCATCATCTATCTTACTACTATTAATTATTCCTTTCCCTCCCCCTTCCCCCTTCCCGCTTCCTTTCTTCTTCGTCTTCCTCTTCCTCTTCCTCTTCCTCTTCTTCCTTAACTAACTAAACCCCCCCTCTCACCGGCGGTGGCCGCGCCGCCGCCGGAAACCCTTCCGCCGCCGAGGTGCGCTCGCCGCCGGCCCATGAGGAATGGGATGCATCCTCGGTAAGCTCGCCGCCCCCGACGACGATTGCCCCTTCTCCCTCTCCGCCATCCTCTTCCCCCCCACCGCCACCGCCGGAGACCCCCTCCGCGCCCCTCTCCCGCCCCCCTCCGCCGCAGAGCTCCGCCGCAACCCCTCCGCCGCCGCCGCCGCCGCCGCCGCGAGGGACTCCGCCGGGTGGCCGCTCTGGCTCTCCGCCGCCGCCGGGGACGCCCTCACCGGGTGGGCCCCCCGCCGCGCCGACTCCTTCCAGAAGCTCGAAAAGGTGCGACCTTTCCCCCCATATTTTTCCCAGCTCTCCCCTGGTCCGAATTTAAGCAAGATCCCACCTTTGTCGCAAAATCCCACCTTTGTGTGATCCGTGTGTGTGTCTCGCATGCAGATTGGGTCGGGGACGTATAGCAACGTGTACAAGGCGGTGGACACGGCGACGGGGCGCGTGGTGGCGCTGAAGAAGGTGAGGGTGGAGCCCGGGGCTGCGGCGGCGGCGAGGTTCATGGCGAGGGAGATCGCCCTGCTCCGGCGCCTCGACGGCCACCCCAACGTCGTCCGCCTCCACGGCCTCGTCACCTCCCGCGTCGCCGCCTCCCCCTCCCTCTACCTCGTCCTCGAGTACTTGGACCACGACCTCGCCGGAATCTCCTCCGCCGCCGCCGCCTCCTCCTCCTCCTCCGGCTCCGGCGCCGGCGCCCGCTTCTCCCTTCCCCAGGTCGGCGTCTTCTTTTTGACTCTCTCTCTCTCTCTCTCTGTGACTCTGAGATGTTGCTCCGTGAACGTGGTCCACCACGTAATTCTTAGACCACACCATTGTTTGAACATTTCCCTGATTCATTTATGTCTTTTTAATTTTTATATATATATATATATATAACTAGGCTGGAATACTATTAATAACACTAAGTTATTGGTGTTATTGGTGCTATTAGTTTTTTAGCCATTGGATTAAAAAATGTGCGGTTAGAATGATGTGGGACCCTAGGGTTGAGTGAGTGGTTGGTTGAATAGTATAATCTAACGGGTAAAAATAATTAAATGGTTAAATCTAACGGTGGAAAATTCGATAGCACCAAGCCCTTGGTGCTATCGATAGTATATATATATATATATATATATATGTATAAAACACTTGGTGGAAATGTATGGAGAACCTGAATTTTAAACACTTCAATATAGGAGCCTGATTTATTTATTTACTTTTTTTTTCACTCTGCAGCTTTAATTTGGTTCAACTTGAATTATTTTAATGAGTTGAACTGGAAATTTTGATTAAAATTAACAGCTCAGTTAACTAGTAACCAAATTTATCCTTTTCCTCACTCTTTGCTCTCTTTAGTTCTCGGTGGCTCTGGCTGCTTTTATTTTGTATGCTAAATTCATTTTTCTTAATAAATGAAGAGGGTAGTTTGCTATTTTTCCTCAAAAAAAAAAAAAATTCTTTTTTTAACCAGAAAAGTAGTTAAAGTCGTGAAATTTGATGGACCCAAAATACGACAAACAGCTGCAATTCTTTCGTCATAAATATATATTATTCTCGCATAGAAGAATGACTAAATAAATAAGCATTTGCTTGTATTTGGAGAGCATAATAATCAGATAGTTTTTCGACGCATAATAATTAATAACTCTTACATAATTTTAGTTTTATTGCTAGCTAGATATTAGTTGCACCCTACATGGAAAAGTCATCAATATTGGATTATTACTGTAGATGGTGATGTGATGTGTGTTTCCTTTGAATGTTGACTATTAGAGGTTCAATTAGAAATAGTTTTCAATATTGTTTCACAATGATGTGAACTTGGTTTTGTTATTTTCTTTGATGGAAAAAGTTAAGTCCATGAAAACTGCTTTTGAAGAAAATCAGTGATCTATTACAAGTCTAATGAAATGCTGTTTCCTTTTCAGTCAACTATTTTAGACCGTTGATTACAATTCTAGCCGCGTACTATATTTTTTTGGACATTATTATAGAATAGATAGGAAAAGATTTTTTTTTTTTTAAGGGTGTAGATGTAGATCACTTTTAATTTATTTTATCGGCTAAAATTACAACATTTGTGGAAGAGAAATTGTGAACAGTACCATCTATCCAACTGTTAGTCGGTTACGCTTGAAATTTTTACGCAAACAATTATCAAATCATAAGTTGGTCTTATTTGCTAAGGACGAAGTCGAAATATCGACATAATACACGGAGGATATTCAAAAACGGAATCATAAATTCGTAGTGTAAATGACTTTATTGCTTATATTTTCTCTTCATTGAACATGTCGTCGTTCATTGTTATCCTCTCGTTAATATCGCAGGTGAAGTGCTACATGAAACAGTTACTATCCGGGCTCGAGCATTGCCACAATCGAGGCGTCCTCCACCGTGATATAAAGAGCTCGAATTTGCTCCTTAGCAAGGAAGGGATACTCAAGTTAGCGGATTTCGGGCTTGCGACGTCTTACGATCCTGAAAACATGCAGCCCATGACTAGTCAAGTTGTCACTCTCTGGTATCGCCCGCCCGAGCTCCTCTTAGGTGCTACTAACTATGGCGTCGGTGTCGACTTATGGAGTGTGGGTTGTATTTTGGCTGAGCTTCTTAGTGGGGATCCAATCTTTCCGGGGAGAACGGAGGTACTTTATTCTATGATTCATATATACCGTAAAGGAGCATTTGCAGTGTCCTTCCGAAAGTCAGAAATTACGATTTGCAAGTTGGGCATTGGAAGCCGATCTCATCTATCTAAATGATGTTATATATATATATATATATATATATATATATATATATATATATATATATATATATATATATATATATATATATATAGTTTTGTTAAAGCACACGCCGACAAAAATTTCGAGGTGAAAATTTGGGAACAAGGGTTACTAAATTTTCTCCTATGGTCATATGATTTAGGTGGAGCAGTTGCACAAGATCTTCAAGCTATGTGGGACGCCGTCAGAGGATTATTGGACGAAATTGAAGTTGCCGCACGCTACTTTTAAGCCGTACGAACGCTGTATATCGGAAACACTTAAGGATCTGCCTCCATCTGCTCTTGCTCTCATTGACACGCTTCTGTCGATCGACCCAGACGGACGAGGCACGGCTACTGCTGCTCTGAACAGTGAAGTGAGTACCTTTATTCATTTACATGGATTTTGTATGGCAATGTCAAAAATTACAAAACAAAAGTTTAAAATTATTCTGAAAATTTTCTTCAGAAGTAATGAAATATCGAAACCTCCACACACTGTGTAATGATTTCTAATTTTACGGGGTGACGGTGGCAGATATTGGCATTGTTTAATTTGGAAGCAATACATTAAGAACTTGGTATTTGTATGTAATAATTGCTATTATTGGTTTCAGTTCTTCAAGACAGAGCCTTATGCGTGTGAACCGTCAAGCCTACCGCAGTATCCACCGAGCAAAGAAATGGATATTAAATTGCGCCACGACAAACCTCGAAGGTGATTCTTTTTGCTGCCCCTTCTCTTATACGCATTAAATTTTGTTTGTTCAGATGTTTTTAATCTGAAAATGAAACTTTGCGCGTATGGTCTATTGGTGCAGAAAAGGAAGGGCTAATGCCTCAGTAGAATGCGGGAAAACAATGAAAGCTCGACCGCGCAATGCAGGCTATAGAGGCGCGGTAACTCCAGAAGTGGATGGAAGTGCAAAAGCAATTAAGGAGGTATGTGTGAAATAACTCTTTTTGTAGGATTATCAGATCATTATCATCTGTGATCTCTTTCTTTGTTCCCGAATTATTCATTTGGTGGTTCTCCATCTGCTGCAGATTCCCAGATTGATAACGAGTTCAAGCGTCACGAAAATGGAGAGGTTTCCGCCGCCTCATCTCGACGCTGCGATCGGCTATAACTTGGACACCTCCCTCGATAGCACAGAGGACATCTTCACGTCATCGATAATCGAAGCAACGAAAGTGAAGAACCGCGCAGTGTTCGGTTCCGTAGATCATCCTGCAGGGATGACTTTGAAAGCAAAGACTCGGGCTCTAGCTCGAGCTCGAGCTCGCCCCGGGCTCAAAATTTCTCCTTCCTCTGTTCTAATCGGCGCATTCCGACCCTACTCGATTGGGCAAGCAATGGAGGTAAGAAGGAAAACAAAGGTCCACAACCGACCCAAAGTATAGTTGGTTCAGTCAATGTAATAGGTTACTCTTTTTTTCTTTTTCTTTTTCTGTAAAAGCTTGAGCTTAAGCTTTTCACCAGTAGCTTATCATTATAGCAATATAGTTTCATAGATGTCTCACAATGTATAGCTGTTGAAATTTTTATCAAGGAATATAGCAGTAGAATAAAACAAGGCATGTGAATACACATGAAATACTCGAGTTCCTCGGAAATTTGTATTCATGTAAATGCTATATTGCTTGTTTAAACTGTGTATTCATAATTTATAATGAAATAATTCTCTCTTGTAGATGCTTCAGCTTGTTGGGTGACAAAATTTTCTTTTGTTTTCCTTTATATGCTGGCCCTTTTTAATGACATGTAGAACTTCATAGCTAATACATCTCCCATTTGAAAGATTCACCCCTATTTTTTTTTCAACTGTATAATAATCATAAATCAACAAGGGAAACATAACCTCCATGAACTACATATGAAAACAAAAATATATGAAAATGAAACACCAATATCGCACAATAGAAGTCCCAATCAACCAACTGATGTAAAAAGAACCGGTTACAATCCTTTATCATAGATTGCTATGATTGCGCAAAATTAGCTCACTTGTGGCAAAGATCACATCAAACAATTTGTTATTTATCTCTTCTAAACTATATAAAGAAAACAAAACAAGCCATTCGTGGAGAAGTGCTTCTTCATCTACGCAGTTGCTGCCATGGGGACCGACCTGTAGCACGCCCTCTTTGCCGCGCGAACTATATCCTCGACCTGTAGAAAATAAAGTTAAATAGGACTTATGTCATTTCAACAACACATAGGGCATGTATGGCCCGTATGGATCTTCCGTAGAACTGTTGTTTGAGTGGCGTTGTTTGAAACAGAATTTTAAAGAAGCTCTAACAGTGTTTCCGTTATATAACTTTATATGCAAAAGAAAGCCAAGAAGACAACCTGTGGAACAGCCAGCCTCTCAAGGTTAGCAGCATAAGGCATGGGAACATCAGCTCCTGTAATCCTCTCCACCGGCGCATCGAGATACTCAAAGCTTTCCTCAACTACAGACATGCTGAAAAAAGAGAAGAGAATCGTCTTAGAAGTTTTTTTTTTTGTAGGTTACTATGTAATATACGGAGAATATTTTGAGAGAGAGAGAGAGAGAGAGAGAGTCGACCATATTTCGGCCCCAACGCCATGCTGAGGAAAAGCTTCTTCAACAGTCACCAGTCTGTTGGTTTTCCTAACAGAAGCATTGATGGTAGCTCTGTCCAGTGGCCTAATCGAGCGGAGATTTATGACCTATTTCCCGATTATTTTTCAGGTAATTAGAGAAACACAAGTTGAGTTGATGGAATAATTTCCACTTTCTATTACAATAAAGCAAGTCTCAAGATGTTTTCGCCAGAATCTGTTACCTCAGCGCTGATGCCCTCCTTCGATAATATCTCAGCAGCCTGAACATTATTTACTAGCAATTAGATAAAGAAACTGAAGCACTTCCGGAAATCGTTGCAACAGGATAGAAGCTTTTAAATAAAATAATATAAAAAACAAAATATTGTTAATAACAGTTACACACCTTAAGTGCATACCCAACCATCTTCGAGAATGCCGTAATTGTGACATGTTTTCCTTCGCGCTCTATCTATTAAAGGAGGGGAAAAGAATGCAGCGACTTATTCAAAAATTAATTGCATACTCCAAATCCTGTTAAGAAAATTAACAAAATGATACCTTGGCTTTCCCGATTGGAAGACAGAAACTGGAATCGAGAACTTCAGCTGAAACAGGAAACGACTCCCCATAGCTGAAAAATTAGAAATATCCATAATACATTACATTAATATTGGTTCATATCTCTTATAGAATAAATGACAAAAGACTAAGCTCATACAGAAGCTCATTTTCAAGGAAAACAACAGGATCCGGATCCCTAATAGCTGCTTTAAGCAAGCCTCGAGCATCTTCAGCTGAATAGGGGCTTAGCACCTTCAATCCGGGAACATGTGCATACCAAGCTGCGTAACACTGCAAAAAATGAACTCAGAATGAGCAACATCTCCAACGTATTACTTGTATCCTTTTTCACAGAGGGAAATGATAGAACTGATAAACAGGCACTTGACACAAACTACACCTGAGAATGTTGGGCACCAACACCAGCAGCAGCACCATTTGGTCCTCTGAAAACAATAGGAACAGATATTTGACCAGCCGACATGTAGTTTGACTTTGCAGCAGAATTGATGATGTGGTCAATGGCCTGCAAAAGAACAAATTAATTACACACAGATTGTACGGGATGTATGTTCCACAAGCAAAATCACAAATCTTCGTCCATCAGAATCATAATTCACATTCTACCAGAGTTTGTATTAAAAGATAGAAGGGGAAATGTTGAAATAAAATGATGTGAGAGGGTGAAGACTCCACAGAAAAGAAATGACCATGCCTGTTTGAACTGGCTTCTAGAACAGTTCATACACTATGATAAGCAGCAGATATGCATCAGAAGTAAAAGGTGTAGGGCGTTTGCCATGGCGGGAAGCTTAAACGAGTTTCTGAGTCCAAAAGTAGAAGCTCCAATTTGGAGGTTCTGCTTTTGCTCCAGCAGGAAGCTGTTGGTAGAAGATATTTCCTATAAGGCTGATAGTTTTCTCCGATATGCTTTTAATAGTATTTTTGCATAAGCTCCTTCCTGCATATATTATAACATATACATTTTTCAAAGAGGGACTCCGAGCCGATTTGAAAATAAACCGGTCAACAACCAATCAAATACATGGCTTTGTCCCACGTATAATGACCTCTTGAGTTTAATAAGTTGAATAAATTAGTGCTAAATATTTTGAACTACATAAACATAACAAAGCCAAGTACCTGCATGGAGAAGTTGAATGTCATGAATTCCACCACAGGTCGAAGGCCATGATATGCTGCGCCAACACCAATTCCAGTAAAACCAGCCTGCAAGCGCAAAGTTAAAATAGAATAGTTATGAGAAATTAGGCTTAGTGAGCGACTCCTATAGAGAGAGAGAGTAATTGGCTAGAACTGTTTGCAAATAGAGCTTAGAAGGAGAACCAAAATAAAACAAATATGAGGAGCAATTGTTCGTGAGATAGAGAGTCGCTAGCTAGAATTGTTCAGAAACAACAGAGCTTAGAGACAGAAGAAAAATGCAGATGATTCGGTGAATAGAGCACAAGAATACAACCTCTGTGATGGGAGTATCGAGCACTCTATCAGGGCCATACTTCTCAAGCAAACCCTTGGTGATCTGCAGTAAGAAGCAACACGATTTACCAAATACAATCAAATCAATAGAAGGTCAATCAAGCTCGCTTTCTATTTGGTTTCTAACCTTATAGGCGCCTTGATACTCCCCGACCTACAATACAATAGCAAGCGATCCATTAGGGTAAAAAGGACATATGCCAACCCAAATCAAACAAGCTCGCGTTAAGTAACAATAATACCTCTTCCCCCATCAGGAAAACTTTGGGGTCCGCGGACATTTCCTCATCGAGCGCCGAGTTTAAAGCTTCACGCACCATCATCTATAACACAAATTTAATCAAAAATTAATATCTGTGCTCGAAGACGAATCAAGTTCGTACCAAAAGATGCAAAACGACACAAGGATTAAGCAAACCAATATTTTCTAATCAAATTCAATGGATTAATTAACTTTCGCATATCAATTCCCACAATTAAAAGGTAGCCAATTCATCAATTAATCAAGAAAAGACCTAATTTACTCGATACATCAAAATTTATGAACAAATCATCATAAAAATTTCTAAAAAAAATTCTACAGCAGGTTGACATATCACCAAGTATCAATATAACATCATTATATCCATTTTTTACATTTTTTACACATCTGAAGAAGCACAAAAAAAAAAGGGTACCTCTTTAGCTCCACCCGAGTAATTCCTCGGCAAAATGGATCCGAGAGGCCGAATCCTTTGCAAGGCCTGCCCTAAAATCTATATATATACACAAATAGCACCACACATAAATGATTTAATCTCAAAACATATATCAAAAATTTCAAAACAAATAAATAATTCTACAGTAATTAATTACCGCAGCAGGGATGCTTTCACATGCGATCTTTCGCCTCGCAACCCCCAACATCGTCCTGTCGATTTTTTTTCAAAAAAAATAGAAATAAAATGACGGATCAGTATAAATTGGGGTTTCTAGAACAATCCAGGCTCAAAATTGTACACAAAAAATCCCACAAAAAAAACACAAATCCATGAGCGAAAAACTAAACTGGAATTAGATCTCTATACCTCCAATTCAGATTAGAAAAATAAACTAGAATAAAATTAAAAAATTGGGGAAATTACGCTGCAGTGAGATGGGAAAGCGCGAGAAAAATCGCGAGAGATAGAGAGAGAGAGAGAGAGAGAGGGGAGGTAGCTGTAGTGATATGTTTTGGTTTGGGGAGCGTTTTTGCATCAAACCCCTTGTCTCAAAATTCAGTTTTGGTATTAGGACAAGAGAAAATTGCAGGAAAGGGCCTGTTAGGACGTAATTTTACCTTTTCAGGACAGAAAAGGTGGAATTGGATTCTTCTTCTTTATCCAACGGCCGAGATTGCTCCCTTTTCCGCATTATATTTTTTTGGGTACAAATATATGCAGAACCCCTCAGCTGTAGAATATTTGGAAATGGCCCTCGAATTTTGAAATGGTAACTTTTGATTTTCATTTGAGTTATTTAGCTAATTATCAACTACAAAAAATTGCTTTTGCAAATTTAATAACTTCAATGTTTTAATAAATTAAACTGTAATAAATAATAGCTACCAGAGTTATTAAATTTAATAAAAAATTTATTCTACTAACTAGAATAAGCCAAATAAAAATGCAATGTGATCAGGATCTATGTTGGTTTCTGTGTTCTAATTATGCTATAGTTAATGCTCTTCAAAGCTATTTTTATATCGAATCCAAAGTACACCCGTAATTTTATTTTATTTTAATCTTTTTTTTGCAACAGCCATCTCTATGATGAGATGAATATTTTATTTTTTATTTTAAATACCAAATCTTAACTAAGATACGTTTTTGGTGTTGTTAATTTGATGTTTTCTTCGTATAATTTCATTTTTATTTCATTTTGCCTACTTTATTTTTTTTAAAAATAAAATATTAGTTTTAAAACTATGTGACTGTCACACGCTAACGAAATAAAATTAACACAGTGCTCAATCTTTAAGTTGTGCAATTGATCCTCAGCATTTTAATTAGCAAAGTTTCGATATATTTTTGAACCTTAAGAATACTACAAATAAATTTTTATTTTTGCATTTTATTGTTATCTTTCATATTAAAGTGGAAGTGTCCACAAAGGATTGTGAAAATTTAAAAGAGCACCAACCTGTTATTATATTAAAGCATAAGGTATCCTAGTGCAATTTGTTAAACTATTTGAATGGAAAAAGATTCAAAGGGTTGAAATTAGATAAGGAAAGGTCACAAGAAGAATAAGAATCAACTTGTCATAATTTAAATTGTTTGGTTTGGAGTGGCTTGAGATTGAGCCAAAATAATATATTATATCATGTTGCTTAAAACAAATAGATTCTTATTATTTAGTATAAGCACATTTTTGATTTGGACCACTAATTTTGGAATTACCACCACATTGTTTTATTGACACCTATCATTTGTTCTTTTATTTTATTTTTCTTTTTAGTTATGCCATCATTAGTTTAATAAATAGTAAAATAAATAATGGTTTGAAATGAACAAGAAACATTTTTTTTTCCTCCTATTTTTCTATGCCATGATTAGTTCAATATAATGAAGTAAAGAATAGTTTACAATGGAGAAACACTCTCTTGTCGCAACAATTGGGATATTAGGTTTTAAATTATCTTGTATTATTTTTCTTTTGTTTTTTTTTTAGGGGTTTGTTGAAGATGATCGTAGGCATGCATACTTTCTTTCTTGAAACAAGATTTGATTTCAGATCATTTAACCCGGAGAAAAGAATATCTTAAAGTTTTTACTATAATAAAAAGCTAAATTCGATTGCTTTTATCTTAAAAAATATAAGCATTCGAGTTTCCAAACTAAAATCTCTAAATTAAAGTTTCTTCTCATGCCACAGCAACAAATTGTAAAAAAAGATTATAATAAAATAAATTAATAGTGTTATTTTGAATTAATAGTGTTATTTTGAATAACTCTATTCAAACAACACTTTTTGTAAAAAAATTATCCAGGCCAAAAAGATCCTTAAAAACCTTTAAAATAAAATTGGAGTACAGTTAAGGAACTAGTAGTGCAATTTTACCCTTGTCCTACAGTAACCCAGCAAAAGAAAGGGCTAAAAAAATAAAATAAAAAAAAAAAAAAAAAAAAAAAAAAAAAAAAAAAAAAAAAAAAACTGAGGAAATGGGCAAGAGGTTATGAGAAGTACAGGTGAAATGAAGAAAAAGAGGTAAAGTGTGCAAAAGAACACTTTTGCATGTGACAAGGATGGTTTATTTATTATAATTCAAAAGATAAAATAAATAAATAAGCAAATAAATAAATCAAAAGTATAGATAGATAAGTTAGAGGTTGATGAATAAGCGGCTACTCATAGCACCAAGAGTTGTATATATAAACATATGATATGATATTGTAGGAGAGCTTGTGCACAACCACCACCCTTGTTAATCTTAAAAAACTCTTATCACATGTAAACAAGAACAACTTCAGCTTTAAAGCCCAAAAATGAAACAAATTTCAATCAAATTATTGAACTTCAGCTTGCTTGCATTTGGATCACTGAACTAGTTCAATTTATTGAGCTGCGTATAATAGTTTTCGTGAACGAATGATTTGAAAGTTAATTCAGTTGTCACATTATCAATAATCGGTTGCCGCGTCACCTCTTAGAGATGGCATTTCTAATTCAATTGTTATGTCATTTCATACAAATGATCACATCACCAATCTTTATATTCTTAAGATGGGATAGGAGTTGATTTAAATATATATCACGTCATCTCCAAATAAAGCAATCCAATTTGGAAAAAAATTTGAAGCTTAATGACTCAACTACCGCAGATTAAAGTTTGGGAACCTAAAGTTTTGAAATAATTTGGCAAAAATAAATGTTGTATAAGATCATTTTTATGCATAATTTGAAGACAAGATAGAGATGAATTTTCTCACATTTACTGGGGGAAAAAAATATCCATGAATAGTTTCATCACATCAAGTAAAACTAAAATTCAATGCAATTTTGGACAAAACAATCTGTAAAACAAAGAATATGGTATAAAATGTGGATTTCAATTACAAGAGTTCTTAAAAGAGAGGAACCCTAATAAACCATGGTCCTGCTCTCACAACATTCGCAACTTACGCGAATTTAAATTAGTTTAACAACATAAGACAACAAATACAAACAGGATATAAAGCATATATATAACAAGAAATCAATCTTTCAGTCACATTTTGGAAACTAAAGAAGCCGCCTTAGCTTCCCTACGCCGAAGTCCCGGTTAAGAGGCGAGGGTGGTTTTCATGGTTCGTGTCAGAAGATGGGTTGCTATAGCAGTTACGGACGTTAAACAAGTTACGAACCGCGCTTGGTGCCTTCGTCAGGGCACGAAGTTTCTTCGGCTTCTCCTTCTTCAGTTGTTTGGATTCTGAATCCTGCTGTTAAGTAGAGAAAATTTTATAGTTGATGTCTCATTAATACATTCTATTCTTTTGTCTTACCAGTATGAGATCAGCCAGAGCACAAATCATCAATGAAGGGGTTTGAAAGTAACTTTTTATTTAGAACAATGATTCATGACGAACACTTAACTTAACCATTTGAATTTTCAAACTGTGACGCCGAATGAAGTTATATGTTTTTGTCGCCACGAATGAATCATATAAGATAACCAAATGAAGTTAAATTCGAAAAGCAAACATATGGATTGTAAAATTTATTATGATATTGAGTGAATGAAGTACATAACTTGGAAGAGTTGCATTCAAAAAGTAGTTTTGAAGCATCCTGTTATGTAGAAAGTTCATTGTGATGTACCTCATTCGAGTTAACCGACTCGGCGGCTTCCTCCCTCTCATGCTCCTTCTCCTTGATTTCTTCGAGTTTCTCTGCTTCGCGATTAAGCTACTTGGTTAGAAACTACTAATGCAAGGAGAAATCGGCGAAGTAACATAAGATAAGCTATGGCTGTTGCACAGTAACAAAAGGCCCGACGGCGAGAAGCTAAATGAGCTTCTCAGCAGCTTCTCGCTGCATCAGAAGCAAAAGTTTCAAATTCTAGCTTCTTCCTTCGGAGCCCAACATCGTATTCTAAGATTTGATTATACCTTTCTTCTGGAAACCGGCCAACTTCACTGAGTCGTCGTCGGAGTCGCGAACCGCGTCGACGAAGTAGAACCTAAAACTCGGCGACCCCGGCATCTCCTCCCCCTCCTCCTCCTCCGCCCCCTCAACCCTCCTCCCCTTCCCCACCTTCCTCGCCTCCTCTTCCTTCTCCTCCACAGCTGTTGCCGCCACCGCCGCCGCCTCAAACTTCGCCTTCTCCTCCACCACCACCTCCTCCTCCTCCTCCTCCTCTTCCTCCTCCGGGATCTCCGGCTCCGGCGCCACCGCCGACGCCTTCACCTTCCGCGACGAACCCTCGGGATCAGCAGCGGCGCCGTCGCGGTCGTCCTCGGGGCGGAGGAGCTCGGTGGTGGAGACGATGCTGTACCTCCTCGACCGCCGGCGCCGCCGCTTCACCTCCTCGATCTTGCGCCGGATCGGCCGCAGCCCCGGCGGGAGCTCATCCTGCGCCTCCAGCTTCGACGCCCCGCACCCCATCCCCCCGATCTTACGGGGAAGGAGGTAAGCAACTACCGCTTCTACCGCAACTACGCTCGCGATCGAGATCGGGGACGGGGAGGGCGATTGGGTGTAGGAGGGGGACGGGATTTTGAAGGGATTAGGGTTAGGGTTTTGGAGGGGTGGGAGGGGACGGGTCGAGGGGACGAGAGGGTTTCGCGGTCGCACCTCTACCATTTTCGGAAGGGGAAGGCAGAAGGAGGTTGGGGACACGTGGCGTCTCGTCGCGGGAGGGATGAGCTGGGCTTCGTGGAATCTTGACCGCCCGTTAGGCCAACATATTTTTCCGAACGTGGTTCACCACGTCATCTGTAAGCCGCACGGTATAGACTTTCACTGGGCGAGAAGAGGACTGTTCGGTTTACGGGCAACGTGGTGAACATGGTCCTTCGAAAACAGTGCAGCGACCGTTGGTGGAATGGGGGAATAAGGGAGCAAGAATGGCGGGGGAATGAGTCTCACGAGAATAGCTTGCTAGCTTGGAATTAGTTGTTCGACATTATCCCGTAGTTGACCTACTGTTGACCGTTGGGGTTTATTATAATTTATTAGGTCAAGCCTGACAGGTGGGGCCCACGCTGGGACCAGGCTGTTTTCTCCAACATTTTTGGATTTTCGCATACTCTGGTTTGAACTTTTCATTTTTTTTTGGACCTATTAAAGCCACTTTACGGCCCATTTATCGCACAAGCAAAGTGGGCTGGGCAGACCTACTGGGCCTTCCACTATTCCGGATCCATTTTTACCCTTTCGAAGCAATACAAACGATGGATCTAATGATCTCACTTTTTGAACGGTCCCTACTAAATGTTTGTTATATCGTGATTGGAGCAGATCATGATATTGGCAGTGCTGCTGGCATTTCTCTATTCTGATTTCCTAACAGAAAGAGAAACGCTTGCTAAATTTCAGTATGAAATTACCATTACCCTCTTCCTACTTAGGAATATAATAATAGTGAGTGAAGAAAATACTGCAACTCAGTGTTCGGTGTGGCTCGAAATACGAAATAGAACTCATGAATGATAAGTTCGTGCTATAGATTCTCCCGTCTACCCCCTTACTGGTAAATGAAGAAAGTGACTGAAATGAAAAACGCTTTCAAAAATTCAGAATGTCGAATATCCAAGTTAGTCGTCCGTAAGTGAAAGTGAAACTTGCCGAAAGTCGGATGACCAATGTTGCAATTTATGTGAGAATTTATGGAAACACTTTGGATGGCATCATGGTAAGATTAGCTACTAATCAAGTCCCTGCAATGCTTTTGAAGATCCTGACCATTTCCAAGCTTGAAGACACTGCAAATGGCCCAAAAAGCTTTTTCAATCAAAGCAAATTGCTTTTGTTTGCAATCCATGTTTCTCTTTGCTGGCTCAAAGCTATTCAAAAGAACAGCCTCCAATAGTGCAACAGTAGTGTTATTGGATTCTTTCACAAGGACACCATCTAGCACTGGCACCAATCAACAAGAGCTTTTGGCTTGTGGGTTAGTACAAGGGGAAATCTCTTCTTCTACTCAACCTAGCTATTCCTTTTTATGTTGGATTTAATTGTGCATGCAAAAGGACTCCCCCTAGTTATGAACCTGCATGTGGTGATCACATGAAGTGTTCCCAACATTACTTGAACATTCAAATCCCCATGGTACCCCACCCACCTTCATGATCAAAACCAACTCCTACAAATATTTTTCAAACAATATTTTAATTTATAGGATGTTAATGGACTCGACAATTAAGGCATATCTCTACAGGTGACGATGGGCGAGAATTTCACTGTACGTTATCAAAAATGAAATATGAGATAAGATTGCAACTGAAGAGAAAACTGTCGACCACTTATTCACGCAATGCATTTTTTCTAAATTCCTAATAGTGATGACCTTGGAGAGTGCACAGTCTAGAGATTTGGGAGACGACGTTAATTTGGCCTGGGATAGAGGAATGATTAGGTATGGAGCGTTGTCAACGAGTACTTGGCTTACCGGAATAGTAGCCTGCTGGTGGGTCACTTGGAACTCTCCTTCGTCCTCTTTACAGGTCAGGAACGGTGTGATCTTTCGGAAGGCCCTGTTGGACCCTCTTCTAGCAGTCTACAAGATCAAACAGTTGACGAACCTTTGGGAGCAATCTCTCATAGCTAATAGGCTCTTCTGTAATTGATAGCGTATCTTTCTTTTTTTTCGACCGCCATCACCGAGGCCTCTGTTGCCTCACCCATGTCTTAGTTCATTTCTCCAATGAATGAAGCGGGTAGCATGCTACATTTTTCTCAAAAGAAAAGAAATATGAGATAAGATTTGATCTAGAAATTTGAAACACGTACATCCGATGTACCGAATAGCTTACTGATGTCTATACAGAGATCCTACGCGGATCTGACCCATTAACACCCTACATGTTTCCTTCCGTAGATTCGCGAATTACTGTGTTATAATGATTTCTTGCTTCTTTGATTTGCTCAAGTTCCTCAATCACGTGGTAGTTGGGAGTAAGTGTCTCCAAACCCTGAGAAAGGAAACTTGAAAAGTTTTCACTAGAGGGTGGGATTACATTAATTCCATGAAATTGGCTTCAATGGAAACCAAGTCACAAATCCAATAATGCATGGACTTTTGAAGGTGAGGCAGAGAAAAAGGGGTGCAAAGTGGGCCTTCTTTTAACTGATCATGGAAAAGGAAGTAGAGATTGCGCCCTAAATGAAACTCTCTCATCTTTAGTTGATTAGTTAAATCCACACATTTGACCACCACTAGAGTTAATATTTCGAATTCATATACACTATCATATATTCCCTTTGAAATATGTTAAATTTCCCGAGGTTTCCTACGAAAGTTAATATTGAAAAACCATACTAAGTGTCTGTGTTTTCAACGAAAAAGACGCGGATAATAAGATGGAAATGTAACTTGAACGCTAAACATCTCGATCAGAATTCAAAATCTTCAGCTGTATTACTATTACCAGTACTCACAGCAACGCGTCTCTTTCCGTTTCATTCATTGCGGTGTCACATTAACAACTTAGTCAATGAACACACCAAGGAAAACCGATGACTCGGCACGAAAAGTGTACCTGGCATAGGAATTTGCTATAGTTGTGAATCTTGGAAGATACATATGACCCTAAAATTAGGAACTAATAATTGACAGAAGATGATTTTCATTGGTGGTAGCTATCGTTACGCTAACTCTTACATCGACTTCATTGAATTCGCGAATTCTATGCTCCCTTCAATAATTGCCCCTGGTCCCTTATTTTTTTAGATCTTGATACAGTAGTGCCTCTATCATGCTTTCTTAATCAAACCAACTACAATAATTGATTCTTTTTTCTTTTCTTTTTTTCTCTTCTTTGATGCGCCGTACTTTTATCGCTGTACTTAGTACGCAATTTTATTCTTTTGGCATAAAAAAACTTTGGTCTTACAGGTTTCTATAGTAAATTACTAATTAGAGACACAACTATAGTTGTTGTTGCTAAGTCACTACAACAACATCATTGCCTAACATGGTGGTCCAAAAAAGGACTTTGTCAATAACTTCAAACTCAAAGACTAAGGAACAATGCAGTGTACAACAAAACAAGTCATTTTTTTTCTGATGTGATCCTCACACCTTCAAATTCAAAGCAAAATCTGGGGATAGATTCTCTTGTCTGGGATAAGTATTTTTCAGGGGCCCCATAAAAGCCCCTAATCAAACTTTCTCAGCCAAAGCTCTTATTCTTTTTGATGGATTCCTCTCTCTCTCTCTCTCTCTCTCTCTCTCTGTAAATGGCATCTCTTTCTCACACCACATGGATATATGCCTTATCTTTTTCTCTTTCTTAGTGCATTGGATTCTAAAAGGTAAATAAAAACCATTTAACTTTAGCCCTTCACTTTCCATTCTCTCCTCTTTTATGCTTTGTGTACAATTGCAAGTTAATTTGGAACTTTTGAGTGAGTAGTTACAGCCACTTAATTTGTAACTCATCTTTCTCTAAATTTGAAACATTTTGAGTAAAAATTTAGATTGTTGAGACCATAGTGGTTGGAATTAACAACTCGAAAGGTTTGCTCGAGCCGAACTTTACTAGATTGAAACTTTTGGTACACAAGGGAGGGGGAGGAAGAAGCAAAAGGAAAAAAAGAAAGAAAGAAAGAAAAAGGAGTACAAGTTTAATCCTCTCTAAAGTCTAAAGAGAGGAAGCTATATTGTAGCTGCTATTTTCCTCTCCATCATCCGAAAGATCCGTGACGCAGCTCGACGATGGCGATAACGGCGAAGACGACCGTTGATTATTGCTTCGCCGCGTAACAAAACCGGCTAATTCGGTGCTCCGATGCTTGATCTCCGCGTCGAACTTCGTCGCTCGGTTCTTCTTAAAAATGCGGCAAACCACCCAATCTTTGACCTCAAACACAGAACTCTACACAACCAAAAGTAGTTTCTGTAAGCAATCTATAGACATTTTGTTTAAACCTACACTACATCAACAAATTGAAGGTCACTCAACATAGTCACATCAAGCAAGTTTTATCATATGTGCCAATATTGTTTTCCTTTCCTTTGTAATCTTAGAACAATAATAAGGAGACTAAGATTGGAAATCTCACAATATGGGGGGTTGCATTCTTTGCATGGAACATGCTAAAGGCGCGAATTTCGTCGGCGGAGAGGCTGTACTCGTGCATGAACCAGTCAGTCCCGGACCCGCGGCGGGGCTTCCCGACGTAGAAATTGAAAGCTCGCTTCGTCCCCACCGTCCGCTCGGGCCGGGAGGCGACGACCGGTCGGTCCTTCCCCGTGGCCTTCCAGTATCCGGACCTCGTCGGTCGGGCCGACCGGTTGCCCTTTTTCGCGTGCTTCGATTCTCTCAGGTTGAAAAAGTACCTCTCCTCCTCGTCTCCGCCGCCTAAGTAGACACGTACGTAAACATTTATTTAGAGTGATACTTCACGTCAATATGCATGAAATAAAAATTAATAATAATAATACCGACCGGGCAGATCCCAAGGGTCGTGTTTTTCGAGATCGATCTCGGGAATGACGGCGGCGGGGAGAGAGAATGAAAAGACCTTCCTTTTGAGGTATTGGACAAGAAGCTCCTCGTCAGTAGGGTGGAACCTGAACCCAGGGGGTAGCCTCAGCACTCCATGATGCCGCACAATTTGTGGCCTCTCCATTCCCAGAGTTGATAAAGCTTTCAAAATATAAACAAATTAATCCACCTCAAAGAACACAACTAGATAAGCAAAACCCAACTCCCATTTTGCTTATATATGTGTATATATATATATATATATATATATATATATATATATATATATATATATATATATATATATGAAGTTATGTATAAAGAGTATAAGAGTAAGAGAGAGAGAGAGAGAGAGAGAGAGAGAGAGGGGGAGTGGTGGGTTTCATGAGAGGGGGAAATAAAGGGGAGGGTTTCTTTATAGGAAAGAGGGGGGGAACAGAGGAGACTTGCTCTGTTGCGTGAAGGAGACTCCAACTGGAGGGGGGGGAGAGAGGCCCACTTCTTTTTTTCTTTTTTATAGCTTTTTGTGAAAATTTTGGTGGCCTTTTTTGCCCATTTCCTTAGCATCTTTTCCTCTCTCTCTCTCTCTCTCTCTCTCTCTCTCTCTCTCTCTCTATATATATATATATATATATAATAAGAAGAATAAGGAAAATTGGGTAAAAAGGGTGTTGTTCCCATTTCCTTAGCATCTTATCTCTAATGTCAAAACATATTTTATAGAGAAATATTAAGTCCACAATCCAAAGAGGTAACTCATCATATAAGAAATTATAGGATTTAATAATCCCTTTTTGGGTTTTAGTTCTAAAATTGATATGACAATTGACAAGTAGGAAAAAAAAAAGAGTTTCTGGATGAGTAAGATTGTAAGATTACAACCAAGTATGAATTGTAGGCCCAACATTACCATATATTATAATTGGCATATATCAATCATTCTGAATAAAATCAGGTTTGATCAATTTAGTTTGCTGATAATCAAAATTTGGCTGTAATTATCATTTTCTGTCTTTCAAAGTTTCTCTTACCTTGAATTAGTTTTTTTTTAAAAACATGGTTGAGATATTTGGGGTTTAAATGTTATCGTGATAACATTTCTCCATTATCTAACAATGTTACTTACTGTCTCTGGTATAAATAGTAAAAGGGTTGATGATTGGACCTAAGGTCCTAAGTTCGAAACCTAATTATTTCATACTTTTACCTATATTCGTTCTCTCAAAAAATAAAAAAAATGTCCCATATAAGAGAAGTGGATTAACCTCTCAATGGTTTATTGTCATGTAATAGGTCATGTAAGCACAATTCAACTAATTAAGCTTGGGGAGAAAACTTTGATGTCTTATTGAAATTATAGATTAAACTTTATGAACTAAATTATCATTTAAATTTAAGGATGAAACTGAAATTCAGATCACTTCATGATAATTTATAACTAAATCTATTTGAAATTAGCGGTGGTGGTGTTAGCAAGGATGGAGAGAATGTGTTTGCTAACCTCTCTTAAGGATATACCCTTCATGTATAGTTTTGATATCATTATCAATTAAGCCAAAATAACCGAGACAACTGCCAATAGGAAATAACAATTAAGATTGTCATCTTTGCACGCGGAGATATAAAAAATTCTTAATAGCTTGAAGCACGACAAAAGTGAATTGTGTGTTTTTTTTTTGAGAAAAATATAGCAAGCTACCTGCTTCATTCATTAAGTAAAATGAACTAAGCGTACAGAATAGAAGCAGCCAGGGCCTCCGGATAAAGAAGGAAAACAGAGGGAGAGAAAGGGTGGAGGAGAAAGAGGGGAAGGAAGAAGACGCTCAAACTAGCTCGTTCCAAGCGGTCGCTAGAAGTTTAGTTCTACCCAATGCCCTGGTAGCGTCAGGCGGATTTTTCTGAAAAATAGAGTTGTTTAGATCAGTCCAGACAACCCACCAGATTGCGGACAAAGTGGTTAAGCATTTTGTCCGCGTCGCATAGTTTGGGATGTGTGTTATTCACATTACCACACTTTAGGACTGAAAAAATTGACAACTATGACTTTACAACATTGTGCAAAAAATTTCTATATATTTTAGGTTCTACAATCTCTGATACCTCATTCTTAGACTTTTTATAAAATTCTTAAAAAGTATTTATTTAATAAAATTATATAAAATAATGGCATTTTAGTCATTTGAGAGGAATAATAAAATGCCCTAGAAGCACAATGGCATCATGCTGACTACATAACAGCATCAACACCAGTGAAATGACATAAATAGCCCTCTGACCCAGGTATTATTGCAGGAGCCACTCACCATAATGTGTTCACTCTATATTTGGGCCCCAGCTTTTTGGATGCATAGATTCCATAGAAAGAGGACCATAATTACAAGCTTTTCCTTTTTTTTTTTCTTTTTTTTAAAAATGATTATTAGGAATTATTGCATTTGGGAGTATCATGAGGGTATTATGGTAATTGGGTCTGCATGTTTCCAATATGGTAGGCAGGGAAAGGAAAATGTGAAATGATTTTAACTGTTTTAGGTACAGGTGCCTCATATCACAATTTGTTTCACAAAATATATTACATATAATTAAAAAATATAATAAAAAATAGTCCATTTATTTTCGTAAATAATAACATAGTAAGCACATTGTGTTCATCGATTGAGATTTGACTATTTACTATCTTATTAAAAAATAAAAAAATAAATCTTTATATGCTTTGATCCAAATTTTTTTTGGTCCAATAACATGATTTCCCCTCCCCCCCTTATAGAACGTAAACTGTAGTTTTTAGCCCGAGCCTAACTGAAGACAGAAAAATTGTATAAATTATCTTCGACCTATATAGTTTAGATCAAATACCAAATTAGTCCTTAAATTTTTATATTTTATTTGGCTGAATTGCAAAGAATCCTGAATAGCCTTTTGCAATTATTACTTTATTTTTTGTGATCCAAAAATCCAAAACATTAGATTGATGACTTTTGAATACGGGACCATCCAACAGCACCAGTATGAAAGAAGCTAAAATCGAATTTTCGAATTTACAAGTATGACCTCTCCTACTCCGTCCTCAAATACCTGAAGAATAAATATTTTTACCATCTGTGCTTGCAATGAGAATAAATTCGAGATGCTTTTAGTTTTTTTTTTTTTTTTTAATTTCATAAGCATTAGTCAATGCCTTTGGAGTGAGGATGTGGGATGACCCCAATGGTCTCCTTGCCCATGAAGCAACTCCATAACACCACATGCTAAATAATCTACTCAAAAAGTAACAAAAAAATATAAAAAAATAGAAAACTAATTAATAAACTATGGAGAGGAGATGTAACCATCAAAAGAAGACTTCTATTAGAACAAATGGTGCCTTTGTCTGAAGGGAACCAACCTTAAACACACCAAAATTTTAATTGGTCAAAAAATCCGATCCGTTCGGCCTATCGAATGCCGACATGTGACACATCGTTAGGTCGTCGACGAATCGCGATGCGTGATTATTTTAGTATTAGTCCTTGCGAAGAGGGGATCATTATAGAGTTGTGTGCTTGCTCAAGTTCACACATGATAATTTATCACAAACACATGTAATGACTTTGGATCTAAGACAAAGCGTTGTCTAATAAACTTTCATTTGAATAATAATATAATATTATATGGATTCTTTCAAGCATAATTTTAAATTTTTCGTAATTGCAGTAGTAGCAATAGTTTGGAGCTTTTATTTTGGGCCTATTTGGCCCTGCTTCTGCCTCGGTTCTCAGCAACAGAAGCCTCTAGTAGTAGTATAGCATTTGGCTTCTTTTGAAGCGAGAAGTGGAAGTGAGATTTAGACCCTCAAAAGCAGAAATTTTATAATTTGGTGCTCGTACTAATAGGATGAGCGTCCTACGAGCATTAATTAGATTGTTCTGCATCTAAGTCGGAACAAATAAGACATTCGAGGCTCTGAATCTCATTTCAGGTTTCCACCGCAAATGAAATCTTTTAGACTATTTTATTTACCAAACAAACAATGAAAGATATCGAAAGCCGAAACAGGTAGGGAAGTAAATGGGTCGGATTCGAATTGGGCCGGTCTAAGCCCGAGCCCTGGCCCAAATCAATTTAACAGGCTTCGGGCGTATCTGTGGCCCGAAATTATCGACGGAAATAAAGCCCGTACTAAGGTCTAAAGTCCAAAGCCCAATAATGCCTTGTTTGAGCCCATTTTAACTTTTTAAGTAGGAAATATTAAATAAGTGTAGAAATACATATATACTATAATAAATAACTTTTTAAGTAGCAAATATTAAATAAGTGTAGAAATACATAATACAGTAGTATATAGAACACAAAAAAAAAGGAAAAACCATTTTTATCTTTCAAACTCATGAGTTCTTGAGATATATGTGCACACCTAATATACAGTATCTAATTTTTAATAATTATTATTTTAAAAGTAAATTTTGCAGATGATTTATATTATTTGAAGTACCCGTTTGTAAAAAATTGAGAAAGGACTCTTATTCGATTTGCAAGAAATAAATATTTAATTTTTTTTTTTTTTTTATAGTAAGCTTTTTGATGTTATATAATATATGGTGTATGAGTACTTTAAATAGTGATAACCTTTAATTTTAAAAAGTATGGTGTATGAGATGTACTTATACACCCGGTGCAGGGAATAGTTCTCTTCTCTCTCTCTCTAGCGTACGAAGATAATCCAAAAAACCAAAAACCCTCTCCGTCCCCTCTCGCGACGCACGAAGCCTCCCGAGCCCAATCCCCCAAAATCCGCTCTCCCAAACCCTAATCGTCAATAAAAGGAACGAAGAAGACGAATAAATCCCAATAAAACCCTAATTCTCCCTCCCCGGGAGGTCCGTCGGAGCAGTAATTGTGTAAACATGTGCCAGTCGAATCGGGGTTCATCGAACTCGCACCACAACTTGGATTAGCAGGTGAGATCCTCGCAGATTCATAAATTTTCCTCTTTTTTTTCTGGATTTTGCTGGTTTTCGCCGTGCTTGTTCTAATTGGTAGGGGATTTGGTGTAATCGAGATCGTGGGGTCGTTCAGTCTCGGATTCTTGAAGGGGGGTTGGGTTTTTAAGGGTTTTGGGTGAGCGATTTGGTGGTAAGAAGATGAAAGATCATATTTTTGTGCTCTTCTTGTTGGGTTGAGTTGTTTTCTCTTGTGAAAATTGAGGATTTCCTCTAATTTTCACTATCTAGGTGGTGAAATTTGTGCTCCTGAAACATAAAAATTATACCTTTTTGCTGATTCACCAGTACAGATATAATTGTTGACCGTAGTTTCGTCATGCATTTGTCTTTGGGTGGCTTGTTTCTACCTTTTTGTAACTCTATATTACTTGGGATTATTATTGTACTGTTATTTCTTATCACGCTAATGCTATCCTATATGAGCCATGTTCATTAAATAATCCACTAATTAGTTATAAAAATAGTGAAGGGTGGTAGGGGTATTATGCAGATGATTAATAGTTCATTTGAGTGAGAGATAGTTGAGTAGTGTTTTATACTTCGCAGTCCCTTTTGTGATAAGTTTGAACTGTGATATCGAAAGGTTTATGTAGGCTTTATTCCCCGCATTGTATTATTTCACGTTCAAAAAGTAACACGAGGCTCTTGAGTTAAACTCAATATGTCATGTGCGATGGACGCTCACTTCCTCTTGCCTACTTCTTAAGCGAAGTGTGGCCAAAGTTTATATTTTTTAATTATTCTGCAGCTGTGTATGTTTACTTTTCACTCAACTTTTTATTTTTTGCCTAGCAGATCTCTTCAATGCAAGTAAATAGTTATTTTGATGCTTCATGTTGCCTCTTCAAAGTTTAAACACCATGTCGTTTATTTTGTTGTTTTTTACCTACTATAGGTTTTGGCTCTTTTTAACTTTTGTCGCTTGCAATGTTTCTACCACTGATTTGAACAGTATTCAACTTACAATTCTTTTATATATCCTTCCATGGTAGGTTTACTTCCAACTGGCTTCTGGTTATTTAGACCAAGAGAAATGAACGGGTCATTTAACGGGCAGATCTTGGTGGATAAGCTTGCTAAGCTCAATAATTCACAGCAGAGTATAGAGAGTATCCTTTTACGGAAGCATGATCTGTACTCAAATTCTTAGTAGTTATCAATTAATTATCACACTTTTCCAATGCAATGGTTCTGATTTTCTAAATAAATTTATCCTTAGAAGCTACCCTGATTTGTCGGCATTTTATCTTATTATTCTGTCTAAGTTCACCTCCAAATACTTGACATATCTACTATGCTTATGATTTACCATTAGTTTTTCTGATGACGTCTTGGAAGATGCTTGTGATGAACTTGTATCACCATAGTTAATTATGGTAGTCAGTTCTGTGGGCCTTCATCTATTTCCTTGATGAGAAATACATTCTGGAAGGAAGCAACGCTGACCTTCCTAGCTTAACCCTCAATATTAAACATGATGTCAAGAACTTTTTTCCTATTTAACCCCGTTAAAGCTAGTGAAAGTCGACATAACTGTATTTGTGGAAATAACCTGTCACTCGCTGCGTTGGCGACATGTAGGTGTGCTGTTGCTGTGTATGTTGAACTCTACGAATCATTTACAATGTTCTTGACGCTGCAAATGGTGCACCTGTGTTCAAGTCTCTTTCTGTATAATCTATTTATCGTTATAGAGGCGATTATGAGAATACTGCAAAGCATTCACGGCGTTCACAAGCACACCTTGAACAGTTTCCAATGTTCACCTAGATGGTGCAGCATCTATGCATCACTGACCTAGTCGGAGGTAGGGTCATTTAGACATAAAATTTTGCCAATGTTATTTTGACAATTACATTTTTTACATGGGTTATCTTGGAAATAAACTGATTCCATTGTTTATGATTTACCATTTTCTCTAGCACACAAAATTACTCATACTATGTTTGGCATTCCAGGAATTATGTAATATTGAAGTTATGTACTTAACAAATATAAGCTTTGTCGCATTGGTGTATCTTCCATAGGAATAAAGCTAAGCAAGTTGTGGAAACATGGGAGCGACAATTCCATTGTGCTCCCCGGGATAGGCGAGTATCATTTCTATATTTGGCAAATGATATCTTGCAGAACAGCAGGCGAAAGGGAATGGAGTTTATCAGTGAATTTTGGAGAGTCCTTCCGGGTGCACTTAACGATGTGCTCAATAATGGGGGCGAGTTTGGAAGGAATACTGTAAAGAGACTGGTATGTTAAGCCTAGCAGTTGTATACTTCGTTCACCTAATTTTGACGTTGTATTGTAGTAAGGCTAAATTGCAAAGTACCCCCTTGGAAATAGCTTTATTTCTACTTTTCTTCCTCGGATATTGAAACCTATATACTGCTTTTTTAGACTGTTAGAAGTTACTCGTTTTATGGTGGGAATCATTGTAGCTTAAGACTTACTAACAATTCTTGGATGGAAAATGTGACGAGAAGGGGGTTAAGCGTTCTTAGTAGCCTAAACATTGAAGTGTCAGTAGCAGCCTAATTATGTGGATGAAGTCCAACTGACCCTACTGCATTTCAATATCCTGTCCTTCTAATAAGCAAGACATGTTTGCTTCCTTTAGTGACTTCCGGCAATTGATTGTCTGGCTTAAAAATTATGATTTTGGAGATTCCTGGTTCTTTAAACAATCCGATTCTGAAAGTTTTGCCTATGCATGCATTATCATCGACTTCCCCCCGCTATCTCCTTTTCCCACTTTTTCCTTGATTTTTAATCTTGGACCTTGAAGATTGATGGTAGCATGATTAGAAGTATACAGAATAAGGATGTGTTACTTATATTCTCCAGGTTGCTATATGGGAAGAGCGTAAAGTATTTGGATCTCGTGGGCAAATTCTCAAGGAAGAGCTATTAGGGAGGAATCTGGAGAACAGAAATAGAGATGGAAAGGGCATTAGCTACAAATTGGTAAGAACATTATTTATATGGTGCACCGCAATCTATGTTTTGAAACATCTAGGCATGTCCACCTCCCATATTTATATGAATTTGATACTGTTGCCTTTTCTGGCATAAACAGAAACAACCTGGTGGAGAACTGCTGGAGAATCTTATTTCGAGTTATGAGCATATCAATAGTGTTCCTGTAGATGAAGAAACCTTATTTGGAAAGTGTCAAGTTGCTATTAGTTTCATTGACAAGGTGGACAAGGATTACGGGAATAACTTAACTCCAGGTAAATGCTACACGCATCATTCGTGCCAATTTGGATTCTTTTGTTTGAATGTACTAATTACTTTACTTTCCCATTAATTAGTTTCTTTATTTAAACATTTTTTTAGTCAGCTCACTATGTTTTTCTTCTAAGTAGTCTCCCATATTATCCTGAAATCGTTCAGGATATGTGATAATGGGAGTTGGAGTGCTACATTAGTTTGGGACTGGCATCATGTATGCAATTATTAAATACCAGTAAGTCTTAAGTGTACAAAGTTGATTGAGCAGTTTGTTTTTGTTTGATGAGGAACATGGATATCTTTTGGCTTGCTTTCTTGTCTTCTTCTACACCAAACTGGGCCTCTTTGATACAGCTGTATAGCTAGACCAAGTCACGAGCTCACTCAACTATTTGAGTCATCATCAAGGTTGACAAGTTGAAATTTTGTGAGATACAACTTTTGGAAGCAAAATAGGAGAAAGAAAAACTGAGAAACTAAGTTTGATCGAGTCTCTCAAAATTCTGACTCAGCAAGTCACTCATGACTTTGTGGCCTTCTGTTTCCTTCTTACTCAATTGTTCTCTTGCAAATCATGTTAAACAAGTTTCCATAACCTGGATGACTGAAAACGAGCTTCAGAAATTACCAAATTTGAGCGGTGCCTTCACTTGTCACTCGTTAATGACTTAAATATTTGATCTGCTATTATTACCACCAACAAGCTAAAATCTATGCATGTACGCATGATCCAAATAATAACTGGGAACCTTATCTTTGTACAAAAATCTATTTTCTTCACATTCAAAGGCTAAATACATCATTACTATATTACGCCGCTCATGTTTTTTTTTTTTTTTTGGGGGGGGGTAAAGAAGTTAAAGTTTTGCTGAGTCACCAGGTTTAGTCATTCGAAGCAAATGTTCAAAGTTAATGAACTCAGATTTGACTCACGAGTTCTCCCCCGTTTCTATTTTTACTGTGTTTCCACGTATTTTTTTTTCTATTTTTTGCTCAAACTTTTCTTTCAACATTTCAATCGTCTCGGATACCTGAAATGATTAGGGTTTCTCCGTGAATTGGAGTTGAAAGATGCAAATGGAGTTGATCCATCTTCATTGTTTTCTTTCTTTTTGGTGTTTGAATGGTATGTTACCACATTGAATTTTGGTGCACTTTATAAAAGACATTTTGTTACATTGACGATCCAGACCAGTTATATTAAGTTATTTCGTAATTTAATCAGTTTATTCTTATTTTAGACCTTAAAAACCAGTCAGAGTTATGCAATTTGAAATATGGATCGCATCCGCTAGCTGCTGTTTCCAACTTTCTGAATATTCATCATAGCAGTTTCTACATTACTTTTTTACTGCTTGTTAAAATACAGAGCGTCCGAACAGATCATTATTTCCGTCTGTTGTATATTCATAGGGAATGGCGATGGATCTGTAGTTGGGGAGTTACAGATGCACCATGGCATACTAAGAGAATGTATAGAACAACTAAAAGCAGCTGAATCATCTCGGACAACTCTCATTTCCCTTTTAAGAGAGGCGCTTCATGAGCAAGTGAGTAATTATTTTGAACTAGTTGAAAAGAGATTACAGTTGCATTTAGTTAAATTAAGTGTCTTCCTCTCATATGCTCACAAACCTTGTGTGGTTAATACGCAGGAACTGAAGATTGAACAAGTTCGTAATCAACTTCAGGTAATTTTCACACTTTTGAGCATTTTTAGGTCTGCTATGGTTTCTTTTTCCAACAGAGTTTAATAACTTCCTAATCATAGTACAGTGAGTAGTATGTCCATTGATGCTGGTGTGTACTGTGGTTTCAAGCAAATGCATCCAGTACTCATTACTCAATACTAAATATATACGATGTATGTGGGCTTAGAGACTTGGTAGTGTCTTCTTATTAATGAGCTTTGCTCTTGGAACTTACTGGGTAATGGGCAGATTTGGATGTAGTGGATGGATGACATTCATAATCACGAAGTCTATTTTTTGACCACATCAAATACCACCGATCGAAATTTTGCTAATCAAATATCATCTGCTGGAGGGTAGTGCTTTGTTAATCCATCCGAATCCCTAAGCGCTTAAAAAATTTCCATACCTTAATCTTTCGTAACACCAATTGTGGACATATGAGTTTATTGTTGTAAGATTGATGATTTCCAAATGTATCACCATGATGTCTCAACAACATTTGGATCTCAAATTAAGGGGGAAAAACACAAATTTGTGAAATCAGCCCCATGTAATAACTCTTAAGATCGACAAAGCTTTATCGAGTTTTCTTTTTTAACTACTTTTAAGTTGCTCTTGCTTTTGAAAGTTGGAGAGAACCCTCGCACCGCTTGTTCTGATATTTATATTTTTTTTTTATTATTGTTCACTGTTTCAAACTATTTCCAGGTGGCTCAGTCGCGGTACGAACAAGCTGACATTATATGCCAAAAGCTACCGGCCTACAACATCGGGCTGCCGCCAACCGATCACCAGAATTTCCAAGAGTCATCCTCGGTCCTCCAAGAATCTGCTGCTCTTACCGGCGAAAAACCCCAAACCACTACCGCAACGTACACACCAGAGGCACCTCTCATCAACCCCAGCAACCTGTCCCACCACCCTGAGGCCGCAGAGGACCGGAAGACTGCCGCTGCTGCAGTGGTGGCAAAGCTGGCAGCTTCAACCTCCTCTGCCCAGATGCTCAGCTACGTCCTCTCCTCCCTGGCTTCTGAGGGTGTCATCACCCAGCAGCCGAAAGAAGAGCATCCTCCCGATAATAAGCGCCCGAAACTCGAGAATACTGTTCCTTCCTATGTCCCTTCCCACCCTCAGCCACCGCTGCCCCTACCTCCCTTCCAGCATCCTGATGCACTGCAACCGCCGCCGCAGCCGTCACAGTCATCGCCGCCACCCGTGGGCCGCTCGAGTCCTATTGTTCAGCAGCAAGCACCACCACCGCCCGCCTCTTTGCCGCCGCTGCAGCCGCCGCCGCCGCCGCTGCTGCCAGCCACCACCACTCAGTTCATGCAGAATGCCGCAGGTTCCATGACGGGTGTACCATACGGCTACGGTTCGTCTCCTCCGTTTCCTCTGCCGGGCTATCCTATGGTCGGCGGCATGCCCTCATTCCCCATTCCGCCAAACATGTTCCCTAACTTCCCTGTATCGGACAGTGGTGGCGGTCTCTTTGGCCAGCCCCCGCCCTTGCCGCCGGCTCCGCCTCCCATGACCAAGCAATAGAAAACCAAAGCATTTGCCAGGGAAAAAAGCTTTTAAGATTATGCAGGACTTCCAACTTCCTTGAGGGATGACCCTAGTCATATAGATACTTGTTGTGGTTTTATCATCATCATCAATACCATTCTGTGTTGTATATTTGGCGAGTCTTAACAAACATTTCATGTGTTGAAGAGTAATCTACTGAATAGATCGGATGTGCCTGATACCTGATATGGATTGAATTGCTAACATTTTATGTTGCTAGGACTTTTTTTTTCTGAATTCCAAACAAAAAGAACAAGGAGAGATTATTTTCCTTATAATTAATGCATGCGAGCAGGATACAATCTAGCAACAGCTATTTCCATGTTTACTTGTTTATTTTCTATTCGTTTTTTAATTTTTGGCTTCAAAGAGTGATGCTACTACGTTCTTGTTTCGTGAATGGATTTGCTCGTCGCATATTTGCATTTATGATGTTTTACTCAAAAGTCTTCTGGAGCCTAATTAATGCTTTTATGATATGATATGGCGTAAATTTGGGGTTTTGCTGTGGCGAGAAGCAAAAAAATGTATAAGTAGAAGTTCTAACATGAAGCTTTTACTACTGTGGCAGCAGGGACGCGTGTCTTTAGGAGGCGAGTATGATGCAAAATTTGCTCAGAAGCTGCTGACATCTCCTCTGCATAACCAAAACAAAAATTCATGTGCATTGACCACCGTCGAATTTAAAGATGTGCAGCATTGTCATTAACTACGCTGAGAGGAAGGACCTCATCCAGTTCAGGCCCAAAATCCAATGGCTGGGTGGGGCCCATAAGTCCTACTAACATTTTTTATTTGTCTTTGTTCTTTTATTGCTGAAAGAATCTTGCAGATACATATATAGATTGTGACAATGTTCGTCTATTGATACAATATACGAATCTACGTCCAAAAAATTAAAAAAAAGGAAATGCAACAGTACCAAAAGAGACATTTCATTTTGTAATAAGATCCATATACATATTGCACTGCACACAAACATGCACAGTGTGTGGTGGTTCTGTTGAGAGAGAGAGAGGAAGAGAGAGATTGCAACAGAACCGTGACTTAATTAAGAGGGTACTACTGCATTTGGTGACGGTTTTATTGTAGTTGGTTCAGTTTCCATCAATGTGGTTGTCAACTTTCACAGCAAGTGTAATGTGATGTCTCTATCTCAATCCTAAACCATGTGGGCCCAGAGTTTCTCCCTGATTCATTAGAATCTGTTCATACTTCCGGCCGCTGTTTTATGTGAAATAATCAATATTCTTTAAAAGTTTAAATTATCAGATAACAGTATTTTTCTAGGAGTCTAACGAAACTCCTGATATCATGTAATGCTGTGTGAAATAATCATTCTTTTCTAAAAACTTAAGCTATCAGAATACAATATTTCTAATATTTATATTCAACACCTATCACGCTTGCAATGTGATGGTTCTCCGAATGTTTTTCATAGGCTAAACATGACTTATATGGTCAAAATTGTAAATACCAAAATTGAAAGTTTCTGAAGAGAGAGCAGGACGAAATTTCTTTTAGCTCCTGAAACAAAATTAAACCAATCTTAGTTTGCAATTTGAAAAGAATGCAGAGACAATAAGCATGAATGTGTTAATCAGGTTGGACATTTGCTACATATATAGATTCACTGAGGAATACTTAGATATCAAATACAGTAGCTTTAAGTGATCTGGTCATGCTCAGACCTTGATGAATAACATGATTCCTCCTCCATACACAGTGTAAGCTTCACAAATCACAACAAATGAAGATAAAGATGCCACCTATTGAACTTTTCTTTAAACACTCTGCAACACATATACTTCCACATACATATAAAAGAAGCAACATTATAGGCCCAAACTAAAACCATATTCAAACAACAAAGCCACTCTTGAGAGATCCTGAAAAGATTTTTGGGTTCAACACAGTAGGAGACCACTTCATTGTGTTCATATATATATATATATATATAAAGAGCAACACCATCACCATCATAAACATTAATATATAGCCAACTCACTCTTTTCCTACATTCCCCAGCAACTCTTCAAACTTACTCATTGCTGAGAAGGGCAACCCAAGAAGCACATTAATGCTCTTCCTTTCCTTCCCATGAGACAAGAAGAGTATCACCTCCTTCTCAGGCAAAGCCACTGGCCCAGATTGCATTGGCTCCCCCCACCCGAAATCAGTTGTGTGGAAAGAAAGCCTAGACCAAGTGGTTATCAGCAACGTCGCGGCAAGCGAAGGCCTAGTCCTCGTCGCTTCGAAGTAGTCCATCGCCGATCTCATGTAGCGGTCGTCGACCATCTTTATAGCTTCTTGAACTAGACCGACCGCGAAAGAAGGCGGCTTCTCTAGAAGCTCCCCTACATTGCACAGACAGTTGGTTAGCACAATTCCATTGCCAAAGTAGCCCTTTGGCAACGGCGGGTCGAGTCTAGGCCGACCGTCGACCGCAAACAAAAGCTTGGTCTTTTGATCGGGCTCGAGATTGAGTGCCCTGGAACGCGCTCGCCACACGAATGCAGAGAGAGATTCAAAGGTGGTGCATTTTTTGAGAGCACGATCTTGCATGGCTAGCATTTTTAAATGTTCAAGTTTGTTAGGATTGAAGGAGAAGGATTTGTAGACCATCTCCTCTTCATAGTGATCATTAGTGGTGTTTGATGAGTGCAGTTTTATTTCGGTGAACTCGTGGTGGGGGAATTCGATCATCGGAGGGTTGCGAGATTTGAGTATGGAGCGGTCTAAGAACGGCGGTGTCGACAGCGGTAGGCCGCGCGCCGTCTCACCCCATGAATTGACAAACTCCATGGCTCCGATGCCGTCGAACATGCAGTGGTTCATGGCTAGTCCAAGTATGAAACCCCCACATTTAAATTTTGTAACCTGGAATTAATGCAAGAAAATGGAGATCTTTATTGTAGTATAACCAAAAGAGAAACTTATTGCCACTTCTAACAATTCCTAGTAACATCTAGAGGTTTCAGAAGGAAAATAAGAATAAATAAATAAAAATGAAGGGTTAATTGCAGAACAGAACTATACTGACAAGAAAATTAATTATAGGAGTTAAATGCTGTATGAGATATATCAATGTAGGAGTACTAGATTTTCCAAATAAGTAAAACTTCAAATGTTGTCCCACCCTTCCTTAGATGGCATTTAAGAACCATAGATAAGGTTGACTTTGGGATCAGTGTTGTTGGATGGATGGTCCAAGATTTGGGTAAAAAAGGTTTTGCTATTGTTGGCTAGAACCCTACTTTGTGGAGATTGTTGAGGACACTAATACTTAGTTCTACTACATTTGACCTAAACATAGCTAAAAAATCTACATTAATCATAGAAAAACTCAAAAAGTATTCTTCTTCCATATTCATGAATCATAGGAGCTAAAGATTATAAAAGCTATTTTTAGGCCGTTTGTTGATAGAACGATTTTTGGTCGGTATCAAAGCCAGTCTTAAGCTCTCCACCTACCGTTGGTTCAATTTCGCTCATTCGATGTTTATGTATTAAGCCCTTGTCCGCCGCCTCTTTCGTTATCTGTTCTATTAGCGTACATGATATGATTCATTTAATCTCCCCATACACTTAGAATAACAAGCATTAAAACTATTTCTGAGTTATTTTCTATTAAATCAATACGATGGATAACAAAGACCATACCTGAACTACGAGAGGAGGAATCTCTAGAATATTCTTCGCCCCCGGAAAGCTATAAACAAGCTTGCCAAGCATCGAAGGGTCGGGCTTCGCGATGTCTCCGATCTCTTCCATCTCGCACTCCGCCTCCGCCTTGACGAAAACCGCCCCTTCGCCCGTGCAGTTGACGATGAGCTTCCCCTCGGGGCTTATCGTGAGCCGCCCTGCCAAAGGGTAGTAGTAGACAAGCACTTTTGATAAGGCTTCTCTTATGGTATCAAAGGCAGCTTCATTCCCTTTAATCTCATCTTTGAAGCAGTATATAGTTTGGACTGTCACTGCAATGTTTTGATCGAGGTTGGAGAGGAAGTAGAGTCCTTTTTGGGTCTCTTCTATAGGGGGGACAAGTGATGGGTCTCCTTGTTTTACTCTTAGACCAAATGTACTTCCATTGGAGATGTTCTTGGAGATGGTTTTTGCATCCTCATAGACCTGCAATGCAATGACTTAGAGAGAAAAAAAAAAAACAGTAGAGAGATAAGTGTTACGAGTGAGGAGTAATGAGATTACCATTGTTGGATGTTGAAGGGTGATATGGGGATTGTGAGAGTGTTGCAGGTGAGTAAAAAGGGATGTGAAGGTGAAGAGAGTTATATAGTGGTGGTTGTGGTGCTGGTGCAGTGTGAGAGATGCTGATTGGATTATATGAACTAAGGTGGTCTAGAATAAAGGGAGGAGTGTAGTGTTAAGTTTAAGAGAGAATAGATAGGAAAAAAAGAGCAGTAAAGTAAGACTCTCTCTATCTCTCTTTTTCTCTCTTTCTCTTTAGTTAGGAGTTGCTTTGTTTTATTTAGTATATATATATATGTGGGTTGTCCACTGGTTCTGGAACAAAATATCACCAGCAACATTTTCCTGGGTTGTAGGTGAAAGTTAGTTGGTCTCCAACACAGTAAAATACAAATAAGATATTTTTTTTTTTTCTTTTTTGAATAAGTATGACCACTATAGGATACATGATGTACATTTTTAAGAAAGTAAAGGAAGAGAAAAAGAAAGAAAAACTATGAATGGCTCCCTGAGTAATATAAATCACAACCTCACAACTATCTACCAAAACATGTGCCACTTCCATATAGCCAGATGTTCGGCAAATAAAAAGTCTGGAGGTTTTGCAGCAGTTAGAAAGCCAAAATGAGTTTTTAAAATTCAAATATATAAATTCGATTTGAAACTTCTATTTCTGCTGCTGCTAAAAACTGTTAGCTAGATTCTAGCAAAATTGTACATGTGTATATGATAAAGGATTATATCTGCGCAAAGACATTTACACCTCATTGACAAGTAACAACACTGTTGGGTTAATCAATCAGCTTTTCCCTAGTAGGCTCTCTCTCTCTCTCTTTTTTTTTTTTTCTTTTTCTTTTTTAAGGCTTATTGAGAAGTAAAAATAGCACTCTCTTGAATGAAAGAAAACAGAAAAGGTGTAAATGTCTGGTTGGTCTCTGTACAATTTTGATATTATGGCTGGTCCCTTTTCCATCTTTATTTGAAAGTATCCCTTTTCCTCAAGAAAGACCCATTTCCCACCAGCAAAGACACCTCAAGCAAAGACTTCGCCAGAAACTTCCATGTGACAACTAGAAGTTTCCCCAAGATTCTCCTGAAGCAAAAACTTTATACAAATTTCCAATCTATCTGAAAAGCTAAAGACCTAAAAAATCATACTTCTGAGGGTTAACTGTACTGTAGACTTCGACTTCTGACAAATTACAGTTTATCAGAAAACCAAATTATAGACAACCAACTCCTACAATGATCAAGATAACAACACCCGGAAAAAAAATGCAAACAAGTCATCTCTTTTCTTTCTTAAAGGCAATTCATAAGGCAGGGAATAGAAAAGACGAGCACTTTCGCAACCAGTTTTCTCACAAAAATTAGAGCAACAGCTTTCCTCACAGAGTGATTGATGCAAGGTACAAACTCAAAATTTGAAATTTGTTTCCTTTTGGTAATTGAAGGATTATTTAATTTCTCATCGAAGGACAAATTCACCATGAAAGGCATTTGAATCACAGGATCAAGAGGTTTTCTGAAACTACATTCAATGATCAGACCAACAAGCCAATAATTATTTAACATTACATTCGAGACTAACTTGCCTACAGGAAAGATTAAAAAGAAAAATCTAATGAGGAGACTATTGTACAAGGAGCCACTAGACTAACTTAAATACGGATATCTGGTACATCAAAGAGTTTACTCAAACCATCCCAGAAAAGAAAAAGTAAGCCCAAGACAGAATGGCTGACTCCATATACATGCCAGAAAAGGGCGAGAAAAAATTGGTTAAGTTACTTATCATCATCTGCATCCGAATCTTCCTTTTGATCTTCTTCCCCCCCATCATCATCATTTGCTTCACCACCAGCGTCATTACCACCATCATTGTCGTCATCCTCGCTTTCTTCCTCATCATCCGTCATGCTATTTATTACATCTTCTATTATTCGCTTCACCTCTGCCTTCCTATCCATCATGTCCACATTAAAATGAATCCCTGGATATAAAACCAAAGCAACTGTTTCAAACATGCTCAAATACTTCAAGTCTCCTCTTGACCTAGCAGTAATACAGCTATCATTCTAGTATAGAACTTCTGGATAAAGATAAAACTGAAAGACCACCCCCCCCCCCCCCCCCCCCCCCTAATCATTGGTCCGTTAAGTTTAATTTGGTGAAGGAAGCATTGATCTTTCATCTGCAATTTGACCCTATTGAGTTTGATTCAGTAACCAAAAAGGGAAAAAAAAGGAAAAAAAACCATGTTATCAAGTAGATATTTCCCCATTATGTTCCATTTGGGGAAAAACGGAAAAAAAAAATACCGGTTCTCTTTCCAATTAAAAGTATCAGCATGGAAACAGCAAGAAAACTGCCAAAAAAGTAAATAATTGATATGCTCCTTGGGCCCATTGCAGTTGTAAAAATATATTGGCTAGTTGCTTTGCATCGAATTAAACTTAGGGGACCGCCTTGCAAATAGGAAAAAGCATAGTAGGTTTTGCCAGAAATATTTAGTAAACCTCCCATATGAATGATCAACAGCTAAAATTTCACCGACACAGAATACACTGAACAGTTGGTATAAAACAAGAACAGAATTAAGTACCTAATTGACGGAGAATGTCAGCCAAAGTTGCCTGCGAATCAGCCAATTTGTGGTTAGTACTGGGGCAAGAAAAAAAAGGAAAAAAGAGAAACATCAATCAATAAGTCGGCAAGTATTCACCGTATTGAAGTCCACTTGTTTCAAAATTTTGCTGATCACAGCATGCAATTCTTCTGTGCTAGGTCCACTGTCGGCATCTCGACTTGCCTTGCCTTTTCCTAGTATCATGAGGGTGGGAAAAAACTTAATAACAAAAGTAGGATATTATGGCCTTGTAGGTTGTAGCATATAGCTGGTTATATATGCAGCCAAAAGCACAAACAATGATCTATTATTCAGATATTCAAGTACTATACATGAAAAAGGGCTATGATGGAAAGGTGTGAAAGGTGAGTGGCACGTTATTAGAGGTATTAATCTGGCTTTTGTCACTTTATATCTCGATCTGACTGATAAGATAAATTCAAGAAAATCTGATGCCTGAAAAATGTTTCGCGATATATTCAGTTGAAAACTTGAGATGAAATGATGCACAAGGTTCATCATTCAGCCTAACATGAAAAAGTGCTTGCATCTTCTATTTAAACATTAGCAACAAACTAAAAGAATTAAACAAAATCAGATCTACTTAGCTACATCAGATCGACCAGGACTTCACAAATTAAAATATACAGTCAAGCACACATGAACAACTTTTAGCAAACATCAAATGGAGGAACACAAAAGAAAGAGTCCAAATGTTCATACCTTGTTTTTTGGTGGAAACCTTTGAATCCACCTTAGCAACCTGCTTCTTGGTAGGCTTACTGCTCTCATTAGCAGTATTATTACTTTGACCCTTCCTCTGATCCTCCTTTCTCGATTTGGAGGCTGTAGATTGACTGGATTTACGGTCATCCAAAACAACTTCTTTCCCTGAAGAAGAATCTGCAACCCCTTTATTTGTCCGGTCTAAACCCTTCTTGACCGCATTTCTCCGCTTTGTTGAGGCTTTTGAGGTTTTTTTCCTTTCTACTTGTGCATCCGGTTCATCTTCTACTTCCACCTTCTTTGGAATAACTTTAGGGCTTCTACTTGAATTTGCAGAAGCGGCTTTTTTACCAGTAGAGATCTTCTCCTTCTTACTAGCTCTTTTATTGCTTGCTGTGGGCTCTTCAGGTTCACTTTCCTCATTCTCTTGCTCACTCTTAGCATGCTCAGTCTCTTCATCTGAATCTTCATTAGCTTCTGCTTCAAAAGATGCATCCTTTGCTGAGTCAGCAGAACCACCTTCATCTTCGTTTTCATTCTCAGCTTCAACTGATCTTTTATGACCCTTTCTCTGTTGCAGAAAAAGTGCTTCAAATATCAATACGTGAAGAAGAAAAAGAACTACCATATTATCAAGGATGGTAATTTGGTAACATAGCTCATCATTACAAGCAAGGATTAAAGTATCGACCGTGCCGACCCGTGCCGTACCGTGCCCCCAAGAAGGGGGCACGGTACAGGGGGGGTCTCGGGCCCCCCCTGTCTCACGGCACGCCGAGGCATGCCGCGCGAGACAACTCGGCACGCGCAGCTTGCCGCGCGTGCTGTGCCGTGCGTGCCGGCAATTTTTTTTTTTGCTTTTTTTTTTTTGCTTTTTCTCTTTAAACTTTATTTTTTTTGCTTTTTTTGTTTTTTTTTTTTGCTTTTTGCTTTTTTTTTGCTTTTTGTTTTGTTCTTAGGGAAACCAAGAAACATCCGAGTACCTCACATCCCTCAAAGACATTACAAATCGAAAATCTACTTGCTAGGCAGTGATTTAAAAAGCGCGCCTGAGGTGCGCGCCTAGGCGCCTAGGCGAGGTCGCTCGCGCATAGGTAGCACCTACGAGGGCGACCTCGCCAAGGCGCGCGCCTTGTGCGCCCAGGCGCACGCCTACCCTGAGGCGCAAGGCGCGCCCGAATTAAAACATTGCTTGATGGGTTTGGATGGGTTTGGACTTTGGATCCAACTCATCCAACTAACCCGTTAAGTGTTTTTTTTATAAAAAAAAACATGAGAAGCCCTAAAAAAAATTGATCGGGCCATCATCTCTCTTTCTCCTTCTCGCTGGCCGGTCGAGCAAAGCATCCATCATCTCTCTCCTTCTCGATCTCAGCTTCTCGCTAGCTCTCCACAGCTCCGTAGCCTCCGCTCGAGCAAGAATCTCTCTTTTTCTCGCTGGCTCTCCACGGGGGTGCTCCGCTTGACTGCCGGCTTGAGCAAGCATCACCTCTCTCTCTCTCTCTCTCATTCACTCTCTGAGGTTTCCCCATCGCGCTGCAGATGCGATTCTCTCCCCCTCTCACACTGTTTTTTAATTTCTCTTCCTCTCTCACGCTGCCTCTCACGCTTTTTTTTTCCTTATAAACAGAGAGCTTTCTCTGTTTTCTCCTCTCTTTTTTCTTTTTTTAAACAGTAAATGCACTCACTGTTTTCTCTTTTTTTTTCCTTTTTTTAAACAGTAAACACTCTTTATTTTTTCTATTTTTGTAAACAGTAAACACTCTTGCTTGTAAATAGAGAGCTGTTTTTTTCTTTTTTTTGTAAACAGTAAACAGAGAGCGCTTGGTTTTTTTTAAACAACATTTTTGTCTGATAAGTGAATAAGTGATTAAAAATTTTAAGTAATTAGGACCATATGTTACTGTTCCAACTTGGAAAAAAACTAGTAAAAATTGCATTTTTGCTGAATTAGAAATTTTGCTGAAACATTGCTTATGTTGTTCTCTACTTTAGTACTTTTTGAATGTGTTATTTTATTTTTAGCATTATTATAATCATGTATCTGTTGTTTAGTTTCTTTTTTTTTCATCTTTTTCTTCCGACGATGTGATTATTTGGTTATTCATAAAATATCTATTGTGTAATATGATTTTTAAAGAGTATTTATTATCCTTTAATGATTGTTAAAAAGTTTATTTGTTTATTTCATTTTTGCGCCTCACCTCTCTCAGGCGCGCGCCTGCGCCTTGCGCCTAGGCTCTAACAGCCTTTTGCGCCTTGGTGCGCCTTGGGCTTTTTAAAACACTGTTGCTAGGTAAGTCAAAAAAGTATAATTTAATTTGTTTGTTTACCAATATACGGGCAAATTTTTACTTCACAGACATCCATTTTTTCTTCACAAATTATTTTATCAAAATTTGTCGCACCGCGAAAATTTTTGCGAATTAGGGGAACAAAATCGAACTCAATTAAACAAATTTTGAGGCACATCAAGCATAAAAATTTTATTTTTACGTTAGAAGATTAAAAATACTGATAAATTAAAAACTAAATTAAATCAATTGATATTTAAATTTTTTCATTTATTTGTCATATAATTTATTGCTTAAGTTTTTTGATAGATCTAATATTTTTTGAAAAAAAGAATTAAAAAATAATTTTTTCAATTAATTTTTAAAATAATTTAATTTTTTTTTTGTATTTTATAAAAGAAAGACTGTAATATGGTCAAAAGAAAGAAAGAAAAAAAGATATCTTTGCATTTTAAAAATTCTAACATGTAAAAATTTCTATTCTGCATCAGATATAGTTGTACTTTACATACAAAAAAGCTTAGAAGTATGTTAATTGCTGAGTATAGTAAGCTATACATAGCAAATATTCATAATTATTTGATTAAATCTTTCTAAATAACATTATAAGAGCTTATTGGAATCAAAAAAACTGAAATAAGTCCGTGCCAAAGCGTGCCAGTAGGAGGTCATGCATATCCATCGGCGCGCAAACGTACCACGTGTCGGCACGAAAGCGTGCCCGTGCCGTACCGTGCCAGGGACGGAGCGGCACGCCCCCGTGCCACGGCACTTTAAACCTTGATAACAAGACAATCGAAGTCCTAGAATTTCTTCATAGGTCATTTTCTGTAAAGCCTTCTTCCTTGTTTAAAAAAGGCTTGGATTCATGCTTAGGTGTTTGTCATTCTCAGTGTGCTTGATCAGGCGAAGGCGAAGCAAAAGTTGTAAGATGCTTTCGTCACCTTGTCCTAACAGTATGATCTTATGTTGAACTAAAATTTAGTATTTTTCTTTAATCTAGTCAAGGTGGTAAACTAGGTATACAAAGTGTCAACATAAGTAAAAATAAAAAATAAGCGAAATAGTGGCTGATTAGAAAGAAACCTTTGATTCTTTATCTGGAGATGCTTCTCCTATTGTTGCCTGCGTGATTCCTTTTGCCCTCCTGCGTTTCTTACCTTTCTGCGAGAAAATGGTAAACACATGAAATATTCCAAAAATCAAACCGGGAATACTAAGAGGCATTTTGATATTGGCAAAGCATAACACCTCCATTGTTTCAGAAAGTATAACATCTCGAGTAACATGAGGGGATTCAAAGAATTCCACCAATTTTGCAGAGATTTCCTCCTGAAAGGGCAATGTAACATGAGCACAAAGTCTTTGGCATGTACAAAGAGAGGATCACTTTGTTAAACTGGTCAAACCTTCTTCGTAGTGGCTTTGTTAACATGTATATCAAGTAGCTCACAGAAATCAAGTAACCTCTCTTTGTTGCATTTATCAAGCTTTTCTTTGAGTCTAGCCTTCTGCTTTTCCTGAATATATGAAATTTTTCTTAAGGATATATGCATGATCAATACAAGATAAGAAGCTAAAATAAGCAGCTTAAAGACAAGTTGCCAAGTAATTCAACAGTCTTCATAGTTAACAGAGTTCAATCGAACAAATTTCAATACCAATTATTCTACGGCACGCATCTTTTTTATGTGAAAAGAAATGCTAGTACAGAGTCACATTACCTCATTCTCAGCCCACACAAAACCAGAGAACTGGGAAATGTTTCTTTTCAAATAATGGGCCTGCAAACAAAACCTTGACCATGAATTTAGAATGTTTTAGCACGAGAACAGTAGCTGACAGAAAAGCTTAAAGGACGCCTTACATTTGACTTCCTTCCGAAAAGGATTGTATGAAGAACTTGGAGATTCTCGTCTATCTTTCTTTTTGACAACTTGAAGGAAACTGATAGAGTTAGCAACATTAGTAACCCAAACACAAATAGGTAATTGTTAAGGAAGTGCACGGCTTTAAAAAAAAAATTCACTCCAAAATCCTCTCAGCATTATCAAAAGACAAGCAGACCCTAAAACTCGACAAAGTGGTTCCACATAAATAGGAATCATTCACATCCTATCCAGCTATCCAGATAAAACTTGCACTAATATTAGTACTTCAATTAAAAGTAACAACAGCTAACTATATCCACAAAAATAGAGAAGAACATACTATTATATGAGACTAACTGCATATTTGGCCTGGTTTTAGAACAGCTTCAGTATCAACGATTTTAGCAGAGGCAAAGAAAAAGGCTAAATCTATTGATGCAGTAAGAAGCTAAATGAGCATTGGCTATCACAAGAAGCTGAAATGAGCTTCAAAGCCCTGTCAGATGCTTCCAATTATGCCAATTTTCAATATTGGACCTCTTAACAATAAGACAACGCAAAAGGGAAACTTAAACTTGTAAGGAAATGTAAAGACCAAATGGATCAAGAGCAATTCGTAGTACCATTTGGGATGTCCTTCAACTTGGTTCCAGAACCCTGAAAAGCCCATCATATTAAAAATTAAGCCAAAAGCAAACAGCTTTAGTTAAAGCACAAGCTCTTTAGTCTTTAGAAAACCCTAATTATCACCTGCAAGATCGAAGGGACCTTCTTCGAGGAAGCACTCCGAGAAGCCGATGCCGTGTACCTCTCCACGGCCTTCCTCTCCCTCGACGGCCTCTCCACGGCCGGCGTCGCCCTCTCCCTCACCACCGAACCCCTCCTCCTCTTCTTCTCCTTCTTCTCCTCCTCCACATCCCCAAACCCCCCATTCTTCTTCTCCCCCACGCCCCTCTTCCTCCCCCTCTTCCCCTTCTCCCCCTCAACCTTCTCCTCCTTCTCCTTCACCTCTCCTCCCTCCTCCTCCTCCTCCTCCTCCGCTTCCTCTTCTCCGTCCTCTCCGCTTTCCTCCTCCGCCGGCGCCGGCGCCGGCGCCGGAGTCGCCGGTTCCTCCTCATCCTCCTCCATGAGCTCCTTCTCGTCATCTCCAGGGGCCGATCCATCGTCCTGGCTCTTCTTATCGTCGAGGGTTTCGGAGGCCATGGAGATCGGGCTGATACGAATCAGGTAAAACCCTAGGGTTTTCGAAGAGAGAGAGAGAGCGAGCCAACGAGAGCGAGAGAGAGAGAGAGAGGGTTTTGCGATAGACGACACGATTGCGAAGGGCTTAATTGTAAATTTGGAAAAGTAATAAGTGCGGCGCGTGCAATTGCTTCGCGTACCCGAAAGCATCCCCCCACAATGAGACGCCCTCTGTTTTTAGGTTTCATGGGACGCTTTCGTGTGCCCGTATCATCAACTATACTTGGAATCAGAGAAAACATATACAATGAACCTACTACACCAAATCATCCGTGGACCGCAGAATGTCGTCTCCCTCTATCCATCTCTAGTTCACGGATGACGAGGTGAACCAGGTTCACGCAATAACTTACTGTAACTTGGAACTATACGTACGAGGGAATTAGTTTTTATTTTTTTTTGTAACTGGTGAACCAAGTTCACCGAATAATTTCTCCCGAACCCGGTCGGGTTCGTCCTATATATACTACAGAAGCTCGGTTCAATACCGAGCCCTACTCCCAACGTCGCCGCCCCTTCGCTGCGCAAAACCCCTCTCTCCCCCCTCCGCCGCGTCTCCGATCACCTCATCTCCAAAGTCTCTCTCTCTCTCTCAGTTGGTTTGAATAGGAATCAGTGTTTTTTTTTTTTTTGATCTGTTTTTTTGGAGGATTTGATGAGTTTATGGGCTTTTTATCGTGCCCTGGGGTTCGAAATATGATGGGCTTTTGTCAAAATCGAAACTTGTTAGGGTATCTGATTCTGTAAGCTGGTGGTTTGAATGTGGTAATCATGTATAATGTTATGTTGCTGTATCAATTTTTATGTTTTTCGCTAAGAACACTACGCCTGCACTTTAATTTTGTCTTTGGGTTTAGAATTTTGAAGATATATTTGCAAATTTTGAATCATATTAATATAATACTCCCATGTTGACAGTCCATCTCTTTCGATCAAGACAATCACTATCGTCTTCGACATTTCGAGCGCCATAAGCACCACCATTGCGACCATAAATGCGAAATCCTGCGCTTTGCTTCTACTAGAACCAACTGTATTGATTCTGATTCTAGTTGCAAATTAGATGTGCTCAAACATTTGACTTTTCTGCTTCTGATTTTGTATTCCAGCTGCAAACTGAACAGATCCTATTCTCATTTCCCTGTTCGGCTTGACGAGGTTGTGGAAGTTTGGCCTAAATTGGCACTTATTTTTTTAGCTTATAGTAGCGAGTTTTAACTTAGGATAAAAGAAAATTGAGGGGAAATATTTATTCTCTCTTTTGATGATCTGTTAATCAAAATGTAATCATCTTGTTCAACTTTTGCTAATCTGCTAGTTGGTGAGAATTGTTTGTTTATGAAATTTGAATTGACCATGCTTTATTGTATATCTATCTCTTATTTGGGGATTAAAGACCATTTTGGTGTCAAAGATATATAAACTGGGAAATCGAAAGGCTTTATTAGCAGTTCTTTTCCATACAGGATCTTTTTGTATAAAAATATTGTTTTTTCTGACGTTTTTATTCTCCTTCCTTTTGTTTTCGTGACGAAGATGATTTCCGCCATATCGTGGATCCCCAAGGGCGCTTCAAAGATTGTCCCACTTGTTGCAGAGCAACCCTCTAAAGAGGAAATAGAAGAAGTTTTGAAGAGTGGAGTTTTAGAAAGAAGGTGTTGTCACAGGGCCTTCCTGTTATAACTCATTCATAGAAGCGATCCTTTCCCTCGCTTAAGAAACAGCTGTTACTGACGATTGTGTCCTCTTTGGAATGAAATTTGCAGTGGCGAAAGCGAGGAAGATGAAGAGATGGATGTAGATAATCCCAAAGAAGTGGATGAGGTTGCCCATGCTTTAGCCGCAGCAAAGGCTCTTGGCAAGGACCAAGTTACTAAGAGCTCTGCTGATCTTCAAGATATCTCAGATATCCTTCGGGAACTTAACATGGATCGTTATGATGATGAGGATGAAGGTGCCTTTCCTCACCAACATTCTTGTTTAAACAAAATATAGAAAAACCCCTGTATGTACTAGAAAATCCTATAGATAATTCCTTGATTTCTTAGAAAATCCTACCCCCTTATGGAATAGGGCAAGGTGCTAACCTTTTGCAATCTAGGGTTATCTGCAGGCTTTGATAATCTATGGGGATGGGTTATCGGCATTTTTGGTCTTTTGTTTTAGTTAACAAGAAAAATTGAGCTGTTGGTTTTTCTGAAGTATTCTTTTTTCCTTAGGCATCGAGCTTTTTAGTACTGGACTTGGAGATCTTTATTATCCAAGTAATGATATGGATCCTTATCTGCAAAATAAGGATGTGAGTTTTTTCTTCTTTTTTCCTCTAAAAAGAGATTTTATTTATTTTTTTGTTTGTAAATTGTTGAAAGTAAACTGTTCAGATTGTTTCAAGCAGGATGATGAGGATGAAGAAGAGATCGAAGACAAGACCATAAAGCCTACTGATGCAGTTATAGTTTGTGCACGTAATGAGGATGAAGTCAACCATCTCGAGGCATGTATCTGTGACCTTGTTAGCACTTCATTTGCTGTCCTTTATATGTTTATGACTTGTCGACTGTCATTAGTCACTTTGAATAAAGTTTTATATTTTCTCTGCCATGCGCTATCAATTAGGAATAGGGGCATAGTGACAAACAGACTAACTATATTTTGCCAATGTTTGGTACTCTATTTTAGGCTGAATACATTTTCGCTAGTGTCTGCACCTATGTAATTGATATGCAGGCTTAGCACTTTGAAGCATGAAACCTTTCTATTCTCAAGTTATAGTGATGAAATTCATTTGAGTGATCTGTACTCGTTTGTGTTTTTCCAATATAAAGCTACCTTTTTTTATATTTACTGTTGATAATTCATAGACGTTCAATACATTCCCCTCAAACTTTGATGGAATTCTGTGAAATTGGATTTTGCTGGTCCAATAATTCTAATTTGGGTTTTTGATCTAAACAATGTTGCTGCAATTTCAATCTTTGTATTTTTTACGGATAATATTTGGTGTACATATGTTGAGTAGGCTTGCATGCAGAAACATACATGGCCTGATTTTGATTCAACTTTGAGTGTGAACACCTGCTTCGGACAAACCTTATCAAAACATAGTCGAAGTATTCATGTAGCTCAACTGCCATTAAAAGTTGAGTGGAGTTTTTAAGTTGATGGATATGCATTGAATTAAGATCTTGAATCGAGCCTCATGGGTTGAGGAATTTGGTATATTTTCATATCCAATGACAAATCCTTCAAATCCTGGAATGATTGCTTATTGCTTTAACCACTGTTATTTGGACTCTAGGTAAAGACGTGTTCAGTGTTGAACTGTGTTGTATATGTCTATGTGACAGGTTTGGATCTATGAGGAAACAGAGGATGGGGATTCAAACATGTATGTTCATCATGATGTCATCCTTTCAGCTTTTCCCCTCTGCACAGCTTGGCTGGACTGTAACCTTAAAGGTGGTGATAAAGGTAGACCATTTGTCCATTTCTTTCTCCTATAGTTGGATATTAATAAGGTAAAATGTACGGAGACTCCCTTAACTGTGGGGATTTTAAAATAGACTGTTATACTTTATTATTATTATTATTTTTGACACCCTATCAACTTTTGTCTCTTTCTGTTGAGTGTACCATAAAAGTGGTTGTTCTGTTAGTTACCAGCAATTAATTGTTAATAAAACTATTTAGTAAAAACATGTAACTTTGTTAGTTAAGAAGTGGGCGGAGCCCTTAAATTTAATAAAATTACAATAATGAATCCACAGTTGACCTGATGGAAATAATTAAAATCAGAACTAAGGAAATTTGAGTGCCTACCTATGTTGCTGTTTAATCAATATGCCTGTGCATGATTCTTTGACAGGGAACTTTATAGCTGTGGGCTCCATGGAACCTGCTATTGAAATATGGGACCTAGATATGGTATGCAATTCACAATATGAATTTATTTGCTTCATGATATGTTGTTTTCCTGTATCTTTCTGCTCCATGCTATCATCATATATCATGTGGTTATAACCTTCTCTAATGTTCTTCTTTGCCATTGTCAGACTGAGGAGGTCCTGCCGTTCATGGTTTTAGGGGGTGTTTCAAAGAAAAAGAAGGAAAACGGGAAGAAGGTATACATTTCTTGCCATAAATTTGCTGATGCAAGTCGTATGAACGAAGTGCTTTTGTTGCCAATGCTGAATAAAATGTTCTCTGATTCAGTCTATGTGCCCTAGTATACAGCCAACAAAAGATCCCATGATCCTGAACCGATCTTACCTTGGATCGCAAATCCCAAGTCGCACAGGACCATCTACATTTTAGTCTCTGCTGTACTATTCTTCGTATTTAACATCCTTAATTAAATATTCTAAGTTAAATATTCTGAATATGTTTTCAAATCCTTTTTGCAGTATCTATAATTTTTTTAGTTATATATATATATTTGTTGAGTTGAGCTGAAATACTATTAATAGTATTTGGGCACTTTTGCTATTGATTTTTTAGCCGTTAGATCTACACTTTAATCAATTCCATCCTTTAGATTATACTATTCAACCAACCACCCACTCAACCCTAGGGGGATCACCACTAAACCCTAGGGGACCACTATCATCCTAACCCTACAATTTTTCATCCAAGAGTTAAAAACTCGGTAACAAAAGAGCTCAAATACTATTAATAGTATTCCAGGCCAATTCTATATTTGTTATATTTTTCTAAGTTAACATTCTTAATATTCTTACCTTCTTGGCCACTTATCATTTGACTGCTTGTAATGTGCTAGTGCCCTATGATTATCTCTTTTTTTTTCTTAACAAAAGTTGTAAAGTACTTGTGTCATGCTGATTATTTTAATTGTATTTGCTGACCGTACAGAAATACAAGAAAGATAGTCATAGAAACTCTGTACTTGGCCTTGCATGGAATAAGGAGGTTCGGTGAGTATGTAGTTGGTTTATTGTGATTCAACTTTTATTTTTTTAATCCGAGTCAACCGAATTTTTCTTTTCTTATCTTGATTCTCATGTTCTGAAATTCAGGAATGTTCTAGCTAGTGCGAGTGCTGACAAATCTGTCAAGATTTGGGACCTAGTTACTAAGAAATGCGTCGTTACCCTAAAGCATCATAAGGACAAGGCAATTGCTCTCTCTCTCTCTCTCTCTCTCTCTCTCTCTCTCTCTCTCGTGCGCGCGCGCGCGCTCACTGCTCGCTCGTGTAGTGCAATTCTGAAATTGTTTTACTTCTATCTCAATCTATTTCCTTGTAAATGGATTAATTCTACATAATGTTTATATCTCTCTGAGAGTTATAAACAATGTGACTGTTTTATTTTTTGTTGATCATCACTATTTTGTTCAAGATGCTTCCGGCAGTATTTTGTTTTTCTCGTAATAACTTTTTCAGTACTATTTTGGATGATTGTGAAGTTTGACATTCTTTTTATTCTCCGAATAAGGACATTATTTATATACTTCATTCTTTTTCTAAAACATAGTCAATATGAACCATATGAGATGTATACCATCATCATTTGCATGATTTCTGATTATATATATTGTTTTCAGAATCTTCGATTTTACATGATTGGTTGTTATTTACTAATCTTTGTTCAGTAGGTTGGACAAGAGCATCACCTTGTTTAGGGACTATGAGGTTATGTTTCTCCTAGATATTTTTTTTCTCTCTCGTTTGATGTGACAAATACCATCTTGTTTAGGCTAAATTTGAGTTTGATTTACTAGTGAATCAACTATCTTGCTTGGCATATTATTTTTAAATGATTTAATGATTTGCCATTAAATTCTCTTTCTCTGAAAATACTAATAAATGTTTTGATCAATAAAGAAGCATAACTCTTCGTCTTTCTTGATGCTTGCAACAGGTTCAGGCAGTGGCATGGAACCGGCATTCCCCTGAAATACTACTAAGTGGATCTTTTGATCAATCAGTTGCCACGGTAAGGAATTTTAATTATGATATTTGTGAAGTTCTTAAAGTTTTCATTTTATAATAATTTTGTAGATTCCAATCACTTTCAAAAGTTTCTTTACTTTAGGAGTATAAATATAAAAGAGAATTGTATAGAATAATAAATAAAAAAAAAGCTTTTCGCCAGATGTGGTGATATATATAAATGAGCTAAAGCATCAATTTCTGTTTGTACTTAATGTTTTGCATGTATTGCACACCATGCAGATGGATATGAGAGCTGGTGAACGTGCCCATGATAAATGGTCTGTCATGGCTGATGTTGAGAGCTTGGCATGGGACCCACGTAATGAACATTCGTTTGTGGTGAGTCTAATGTAACCATGCCACATTTATTGAGGTTGCAAAGATCTTTTTCTCCCCCTTCGTCCCTGGCCAAGGGAATGTGAGGTCCTAAGTAGTCCACTTTATATAACGAGGTTGAAATTTTGTGTAACTACAGGACTTGGGTTCTGTTTGGTAGAGGGCTTGAGCAAATTAAGCTTGCCCCGCCCGACCCAGTAAGCCCAGTTGAGTCAGACTTGGCTCAGTTCATTGGCTCGGCCAGGCCTCAAATTTTGACACATGAGATAATCCGTGCTGGGTCCGGTTTTTCATTTCTTTGAGTGGCCAGTCCGCAGTATTCTTATTATTATTATTGTCATACTCTGGTTTTAAGTTACTTTAATATTCTTGTGTCCTCCTCCCTCTCCTCTCGTAATTTATATTTTTCAATATCTTCCAGGTCAGTCTTGAAAATGGTATTGTTCAAGGCTTCGATAGCCGAGTAGCATCATCAAATTCAAGCTCTGGTGTTAAACCAACTTTCACTCTTCATGCACATGAAAAAGCTGTTTCTTCTGTCTCCTTCAGCCCATCTGCCCCTAATGTACGTTCTTATGTTTAATTTTCTCTTTTATTTGGGAATCATAGTCTCTTGTGGTGTTTTTGAGCTTTTTCATTTTCATTTTATGTGCTTGTATCTTTTGACCCGTGCAGCTTCTTGCAACCGGTTCAATGGACAAAATGGTAATACATGCACTGTTATTTATATTTATGTTCAATACGTGTGTATTTAACACTCAACTACTTACTAATCTACTTGTGACAACATAGGTAAAAATTTGGGACTTATCAAACAACCAACCATCGTGTGTTGCATCTCGGAATCCAAAAGCTGTAAGTCTAGAAGGAAAAAAAAAACTTTGACTTTATTGCCTTTATAACAATTCATTGGTATCGTCTAATGTCTTTTTCAGCCACTTGATTTTATTTTAGTAGCGTTACCCTAACTAAGAAAAAGTACTTGGATCTTGTTTAGTGTTTCAAGCTTTATTTTAAGGTCACCCGTTCTGTGTTGACGTCCACTAAATCTGAGTTTTTTCTCGTATAATTGCTGCAATTTGTGGACAAGATCACGATGCGTCCTTATTCTAATTTCCCGTGCTCCTTGTCGATATTCTTATCCACTTGTGCTCATTGAAATCAGCAGAGCATGTGATGCTTAGTGAACTCTCTGTGGTGTGATATTAGGGCCGACTGAGGTGCTAGAATAACTTTTCCAGGATATCTCCTCTTGCTTACTCAAGTATTGTTTTTAGATAGTTGTTGAGAGGCGTGAAAAAAATGCTGAAAAGTTATTGAGGAGAAGTAATTACTCTCAATTTCCGAGAATATCATAAATCACCTGACAAGTGGAATGCAACTGTCTTTAAATGTCGACATTTCAATAGGCTAAAGCAATACTCCTATACGAAACTAACAACTTGAATCAGCAATTTTCGTTTTAATCTAAAAAAAGCTCCTCATTATAATGCTTTCTTCTATATGCCTGTTGTTATCAGGGAGCTATTTTCTCTGTATCCTTCTCAGAGGACAGTCCTTTCTTATTAGCCATCGGAGGATCCAAGGGCCGATTGCAGGTAAGCGTAAAATTCCATCTTTATCCTGTTTTACCTTATGGCTCTGCTCTTCATATTCATTCATATCGTGCGCTTTCTTTTTCTAGGTTTGGGATACCTTATCCGAACCAGGGGTAGCGCGAAGCTTTAGCAAGTTTAGCGCCCAAAGAACTGATCCAAGTACTTCGGCTTGATCTGTCAGAGTCATATATTTCAGCATTGTATTTATTACTAAGAAAATGTCAAATAGGGTGCAGGGTCGTGCTCCATAGGATTAATCCGAATCTTTTCGTAGGTTCGGTCGTCTGGGATTTATTTTGAGTTCTTTACATTTCGAGTTCCGTATGCACCGCGGAGTCATCAAATTTTGACTGACACTGTTGAGTTACGATCTGTAGTGACCTTGAATTTTGTTTTCTAAGTAGGATGGTTAATCGCAAATTTTTTTCATGACTTTTTTTTTTTGGTGCTCTTTTTGTCTGATTCTGAGTGAATTATTCTGATGCTGTGCAAAAGCGTTTTTTCTTATTTTGGTGCTGATTCTGAGTGAATTATGGCCTGCTCCAAAGGGGCCTACTACCATGGGATTTAAGGGGAGCACCATTTCTCGACTGAGCATTTTGGAAACCAAAGCTAAATGTGCCCTAAGTTTTACAACTTACAAAGAAGGTTATACCTGTGACTAATACAATAAACCAGTTAGAAATTAGTCAAAGCTACCAAGTACTTTTCTTAGATGTGTTCTTGCATCCATCTTAGTAATGCAGATATATAAAAACATATGTACTATTTTAATATTCCCACCCAATTATGGCATTTAGAAACCGTATACATCAAAGCAAAATTGCTACAATCAAGATAAAAAAAAAAAAAAAAAAAAGCATTTCCCACAACAATTTCATAGCCCTCCACTCAAACAAAGGAATAAAATCAAGCTGTGAAGCTAAGTAAAGCAACCCATTATCCTCCAAATTTGCAAAGATTATGAATTAAACAAAGGCAAATTTATAAGTTCCTCACGAAGTCTTTGAATTGCAATACGAGACGCAGCACATAGCGAGTATTAGGAAAAGATCTGATTAGCACAAGATGAACCATCAAATAAACTTTTCCACCAGAGTTACAGTGCATTTATTCCGGGGTTTATCTCGGAATAAGTGGGCTTAATCTAATCCATGCCAAGAATCCACAACACTAAATGATTAGCTAAAATAACAGTGCTTGTTCTACTTAATGCCTCAATGGATCTCGATGGGCAATTGATATGAAAGAACAAAATTATACATATATAGAGACACTCACATCATAAAACCTAAATCAGTCCTTCATTGTAGAAGGGAATTCCAAGCTTTATTTTCACGCTATTTCATTCATCTAATCTAATTCATTTACTACGCAAATATCACTCTGCTAAAGGGGGGAAAAAGAAGAGAAAAAACATGAGATCTATAAATCAAGCCTTGTAGGGCTCGGAGCTAAGATCGCCCCATCGAACATTGTACTTCGCTGCGAGGTAGTGGGCCCCGACCGGTCCGCGGCTCCCGTAAGGATACAATTCTGGAACGATCTTCTTCTCCTCTAGCTCTTCGAGGAGAGGAGTGAACAGCGCCCAAGCAGCATCCAACTCATCAGATCGAATGAAGAGCCTTCTTTCCCCTTCGATTGCATCGAGCAAGAGCCTCTCATATGCATCAGGAATCTCTTTCGAGTATCTAAATATAAAAAAGAAATAATAAACCCGTAAGATAAGATTTAAGTTGGTTCGTCATGCCTTAAGAACAATGGTAATTATGAATAGCACACTAATAAATGCTAAAACAGCTAAAAGTTATGCGTTATCAGTTTTGTCAGATAAACCAATGTTAGTTTTGCTAAAAAAGTTGGCAAATTATGCAGATGTGTCACTTTGATGCCGCGAAAGATATAAAGTTAAAACGTAGACAGACTGCAAATTGAGTTGAAAATTGTTCAGTTTTTCACAGATAAATGAATTTGAACATCATATTTGATAAATTAAAGCTGAATCATCATGTCTTATAATCGCCTACTTAACAAATTTTTATAGCTAAAGCAAAGATGATATTTTCAACAGAATTTGCAAGTGCGCAAATTATTCAATACAAAAGTTCTCCAGTTTTTCAAAGATAGACAAATATACTATCTTATTTCTTCTGTTGCTCAATGCGATTTATGATTGTTCTGAAGAGGACTTTTAAACAAGCTACTGGAAATAACAGTTAGGTTTGAAGAATTTTCATTTTACAAAAGGTTACATGTAAAAAGTGAGTATTCATACCTTGCAGCATAGTGAAGGTTCAGGTTGCTTCTATCCAATCTCATCCCCAGACCAGGGATCTTGTTGTTGATCTTCAAATAAATAGCCTCATCAGGTTGGACCCGAATGACGAGCTCATTTGTGGCTCGATCGAGATCGGTCCCGAAACTCCTTTTGTACAAATTACCAGGAACATGCCTGAACTGCACTCTGATCTCTGCCCTGAATTCACACAAAGTTTTGTAGTCAATCAAACCACTAACAGAAAAAACCGCTTAAAATCTGATTTTGGGTACATTTTAACATGCATTATAGTTCGGGTAGGATCTGTATTTTTTTCACTTTTCACGCAAAAATTTCATGGATATTTCTGCCCCATTTGATGAGAGAACTCAACCAAGAGAGTAAGACCACAACAACGTGAAAAGATTAGGGACGCAGTAGTGACAATTGAAAAGTTGAGGACCAAATTGCAACAATTTAAGAAACAACAGACAATTGAGAAACTGTACCGTTTTGTATGCAACGCTTTTCCGGCCTTCATAAGAAAAGGCACTCCGTCCCATCGAGCATTATCAATAAAAAGCGCAGCGGCCGCAAATGTTGGAGTCAAGCTATCTTTTGGTACGGTCTTGTCGTCTGTATATCCAGGATACGTAATCCCACCCTTTGTGTGGCTTTTGTACTGCCCAACCACCACATTTTCCAGTTGCAAGGGCTTCATCGAGCGCAAGACTTTCACCTAAATGACATGGAAATTAATCAAATGATTCATCTATAATGTGTCACAGGATGTTTAACTGTGTATTCAACCTAATTTTTACAGTGAGTAACCTCCCTAAAGAAAGATAATCGGGAAAATATATAGGGAGAACTCCAACTACAGGTTTTTCATATATAGGTTCCTTAACTACACATTACTTTTCTTATTTGAGAATTTCCTTAGAGTAAACATTAATCTTCATAAGCAAAAAATAGTCACGTGATCACATGTGTTGACATTGGGGTTGGTTCCTCACTGCAAATCCACTTGGATCGATGAAAGTGCTCGAATAATAAAAAAATAAAAAATAAAAAAAGGTTGAAGAGTGTTGAACTAGATGCATAAAATTAATGAGACTAAGTCAAAATGATCTATAATTGGGAGAATCTTCATATGTTTCTACTTTCTACCAGTAGCAATTGGCAAAGAATAGATCAGTTTAATATAAATGCATTCAAAGTTCAAACAACCTTCTCATTCCTGATGTCCTCTGCATTCAAGCTAACAGGAGTTTCCATGGCAAATAATGCTAATATTTGAAGCAGATGATTTTGCATAATGTCTCTGATAATGCCATAATTATCAAAGTACCTAAAGAAAGAAACAAGAACCAAACAAGTCTTTAAAATGGCATCATTGTAAGCCCGAAAGAAAGAAGCTAAGATTAAATAAACTCTTACCCTCCTCTTCCTTCAGTACCAAAATCTTCAGAGAATATCAATTGTACATTCCTTATATATTGCCTTGACCAAAGAGGCTCAAAAACAAGATTGGAGAAGCGAAGAACCGATAAATTCTCGACCAATTCTTTCCCCAAATAGTGGTCAATTCTACAATTAAAAGAAAAACACCGTTCAAAGTATGAAATATTAGTCCTCGCTAGAGTAAAGATTAAGTGTCTATTCTCACTTGGCTTCTGAAATAGCTTCTCAACTTTCGAAAGTGAAAGCTTTTGGAAACTAACGTTTGGCTAATAAATAATCGGGAGCTTCTGCTGCTTTTGGTCCCAAAAATAGAAGCTCCATTCATGGCTGCAGCTTCTGCTAAATCAAGAAGCTGCAGAGGAGACTTTTAGTGAAAAAGCTATTTATACTTCTTCAAACTGCTCTCCTCAAACAGTACTTCACCAGAAGCTCAGCCATGGCCAAACAGGCCATAATTAATCTCAGAGTATGAGCAGAATTACCTGAAGATTTGGTCCTCCTCTAAATACTGTTTCAGGCTCCTCGTTAATGCAGCAGAAGATTCAGAGTCACGGCCAAAAGGTTTTTCCACTATAACCCTAGTCCAGCCATTTGTAGACGAAGCTGACTTGCTTGCACATTTTACCACATCTATGAATATATTTGGAGGGATTGACAAATAGTAAAGGCGGTTTGAAAGCCTTGAGCCCTGCATAGTTTAGATTTTTCACATTTTTTGCACTCTGAGAGGAGAAAAGTTGGAAGCAACAGGAAAATTAAAAGCATAAAATATTATGAGGTCCGACGAACAACCTATGTTCATGGGCCACAAATATTTATCAATAACAGCATTAAAAAAAGTGGCAAACATAAGATGGCAGTAGACAACCTTTTTCTAAGTATAAAAGCCAACAACACATGAGACCGAAACCGACAATCATTAAAACTAGAAAAATGAACAATAAGCACCATTTAACAGAAAAATGTTATCTAACCAAACAGTGGTGTCTGATTAAGCTCTTTCAGCATTATGTTATGATCAGGGATAAGTTCATTTACCTCATGTTCTTTTAGCTTCTTGTCTAGCTCTGCGAAGCATTCCTCTGAATCATATTGACCTGAATGATAGAAGCACCTTTTAAGGAACTGCTCCATTTTCTCGCTGCAGTTCTCCCTGTAAGTCAAAAATCCTTTAGTACTAATAGCAAATTTGCAACAAAAAGTCAACAAACACTTCGCCAATTATCAAACTATTCTAAACTGATTAGAAATGTCTCTTGCTGCAGCCACCTTTTATCTATTCTGCAAGTTAATGTTTTGCTGACCATGGTTCTCAATTCAGCATCTGTCATCTTACTCCGAGCATAGCCAAAAATAGTGAAATGCTGAAAAAATAAAAGCAAAACCCAATATAATCAAACTGAAGCCCATTCAGGTCAATGATTAACATCGAAAAGAAAATAAAACAGGCATAAAATTGAATGAGAAAAACCTCTGGCAGGCAATCTTCATAGTAAAGAGCGAACAATGCGGGAAATATCTTCTTCTTTGCAAGGTCACCGGATGCGCCAACTACGGTGATACTAACTGTTGAATCCTTCTCATGATTGCGTAGACCAGCTAACTCTTGATATTCCTTCGAAGATACATTTTCTATTGAACCATTTTCCACCTCCTTCGAAGGGGTTTCTTTCTTAGGTTCCATAGGCGCCGTTGCCACTTCGGTACCAAGATCAATTTGATATTTTAGATAGATAATACTCTAAAAAAATCTTGCATTTTAATAGAATAGAAACATGCCAAACAAAAGATATACAGCATAAGTGAATCTCCGGGACGGCGTTGGAAAGTTCTTCAAACTAGAGTTCAAACAAAATATAATCTTTAACAAACATTTCTCGTCGCATTGGGCATCAGTGATCTTTTAGACAAAAACCAAATTTCGACTTAGCCGAGTGTTCGACGACCTATGCGAGTCATCATTGACGTTTCAAGCAATTCCTTCTCTCTTAACTCCTCGAACTTTACGGATATATCTAGGAGTTCTAATTACACTTTCTTTTTTTTTTGGCATGAGCTTCTAAATAAGCAACAATGGCGAACACATCACAAATCAGTTGTAGGAAACTAAAACAACGCGCTTCACCTGATTAATTCACTACAATAAAAAACATATTAAATCATAGTTAAAGTAATTAGCCCCTAATCCATTCTAATCTTATAACTACAATTAGAACCCCTTACATCATCATCAAAATATCAACTTTATTACCATCAAACACATCAAATAACACAAATCCAACTCAAAATCTATATATTAAAAAAAGTGCTACAAAAGGGCCCAAAATTACCATCTCGCATGGAAACAACATTCCAATGGCGGATTTTGGGGGAATTGGAGGAGACCCACTTCGAAAAATAGCGTTTTGGGAGGGACCGAAGCGATAGATACGCAGGAGAAGGCGCAAATCGACGGTTCCCGGGGAAGGAGGTGGGTGCAGGGGCATAGTGGGAAGAGGAGGGGCATTTCGGGGAGGAGAGCGAAGCCATACTGATACTCTTCTCTCTCTTCCTCAGGCGGAGTCGATGGAGTCACTCACGCGGAGAGAGAGAGAGAGAGAGAGAGAGAGAGAGAGAGATGGGAGGAGGAGAGAGAAGTGTTTTTGAAGGGTGGAGGAGGAGACCATTGGAGGTATCGAAGAGCTCTTGAGATCGTCGAGGGGCTATTTTGGGAAGAAGGAACAAATGCATGTTTGTCCCTACAAAATAACGAAATAACTAATCCGTCCCTACCAATTTTAAATTTTTAAATTTATTTTTCTAAAACTTTAACTTTATAATTTTGTCCTCACTGATTGCCTAACTTTAATCGCCTGCTATATTTCATATTTGATTTTTTCTTATTGATTAGATTAATTTATATTAACCGCTGAACTTTGAATAGTGATTGTATAAAAATACAAATTCATACTATATATTTTTTTAATACAAAATGATTTGACTCGAGCCAAGAAAATAAGACACTAGCGACGAAAAAACAACAATCTCAAAATAATTACTTTGATAATAAAAATCATATTTCAATATTTGAACATATTCTATTAGTTAAAATATTTGACGAATAATTTATAATTTGACATTAATTTTAGCAGGAGCTCAGAGCTCTTGAGAGGGGCCAAGGGCTATTTTGGAAATAAATAAAAAACAAAGCGTAGGAGAATAAAAATTCTTTGGAGGAGAGAAGGGGCGGCGTTTGAATTAAGTTGCCCTCTTCAAATTAGACTTTTTTTTTAATTTGAATTTAAATTTAAACAAATTATGTCAGGATTGTTCTCACGTTCTTTTATTCTATTGGTTGAGCATCACATTCGTTTATTGATTAATAACTTAGTTAAGCGAAGGTGTTAAGATAGGCTTGAGATGTAGTGGAGTTGTCACATTATTATTTGTTGTGTTTAATTAATGGGGGGTTTATGAGCTAATTAAGCTGTTCTCTTTTTTTTGTTTGGATTTGGTTAGGGTTGAGTAATCAAAGTAATTGGCACGTGCGGTGCACGTCATTGGCTTTTGGAGGTCCTCTTGATCGACGGTTGAGATCGACCGTGATTTTGTTAAGGAGCTCCTAAACGAAATCTCGCTGAGACAGATGAGCAGTGTGATTCACCTAGCGTCCAAATTTTAATATATACTCTAATAATTCACGTACGAGAAAAGACTCTGTTTTTTTTTAATAAAAAATCTAAAATTTTTATTATAGTTCATATTAGAGCTTTTGGTTTTACAGTCTTAAATCTTACTTTCTGCTATGTCAAAGACTCTACTAGAGAAAATAGCTGCAGCGAAAAGCAGATACAGAAGTAGGGGCAAACAGATGTAGCATTGAGTGAGATTCTAGTGTGGTTAATTAGCATTGACTAATATAGCTTATTTGATTCGGATTCAAATCCTAGATGTAAAAGGATCATATATTATTCCTACATGAACATATATGTACTTCTTATTAGTGGTTATATATTAGGATACCACCATACCAACACCTGCAGTTAATGGATATCAAATAAGACTTTTACCTAAATTTAACTTTCCACAGCTTAAAGAGCTCCAATTGCTGTTAAATATATATATACATATATATAATCTTTTCATTGTGAGCATGCTTTTCCTTTATACTTTTCCTTTTTGACCCCACTAAGTTTTTGGAATCATGGTTATTTAGCATCTTTCTACATTAAATTTTGATTCTACATTAATTTTGATTAAGTGAAAGGTAAGCATAATAACAGTAAGTTATATTTCCTAGCCACAGGTCTGATAAAAATTTAAAATCAGATTAAATACTATACCATCAACTTTGTTCTATAAATTGATAGTAAAATCAGATTGTGTTGCCCAAAGAAAAAGGACTTTAGAGCAGAAGGGTCAAGCCAAATATTCTATAGCATTTTAATGTTGTTTTTTATTATGATATCTATTATTCATCGACTCAATCTCATAGAAAATAGTCCAGTAGTAGTCTTAGCACCTTTGCTAACTAGGGAATTGAATCTAATCAGAATCTCTTAAAACGGAGGGGACTTAGGACTGACTCTGATACCATGTTATCTACTAAAATGGTTTAATAATAAAATATTTCAGAAATAATCTTAAGGACACATAAGATAAACTATCTGAAAGTCCGACCGAGTATGAACGTCTTAGATATATGATAATGCTTGTTATAATGAAAACAACAGCATGATCACCACCTGATTTCTAATTTTCTATTAAATATAAGTAGGAAATACTTTTTCTCCTCCTCTTAATTTTTTTAATTTTTTTAAAAAAGGCTTAAAAAAGATCTACAAGTTGTTGAGAAGTAGTTCTAGCTATTTTTTTTTTTGCCTTGTTTTTTCCTTTTCTAGTTACACACTAGTTAAGATAGCCATAGAGTAATCTTAATTTGCTCTTACTGAAGTTGATATGTATATATCATGCATTGCCTTACTCACCCATAACAATAACAAAGTGGCATTTTTTTAGCTTCAAGCCTCCTTTGCTTCCTAACTCTTGCAATGAAGTCCTCAAATCTCCTATTCCACTCATGAACCAAGTCCTCATCATCCTCTTCCTCCATTTCCCAACAACACCCTCCCTCCACCCCTTCAACTTCTCCACCACCTTTCCCTTCTCCCTCCTCCACTCCTCCAACCAAACCAATTTGCATGAAAGCACTCCCCCTCTTGCCCGCGACCGTCGAATTCGAAGAAGTACTCCTCGATCCAACCGCGGTCCGCCTCACGAACTCTTCGTACATGTCGGGCATCGAATAAGTCCCCGAGAGCCTCGACTCGCTCACGAGGAACACGACGATGATGTTGCACACGACGAACAAGCACTTCGGCCCGAAGAGACTTGCGATTACGTTCGGGAGGACGAGGGCGAAGAAGAGGTTAAGAGATGAGCACAACTTAGGGAGCCAGAGGGGGCTAGAGAGGAACAAACCAAGAAGTAAGATCCCCACCAAGTACTTGAAGAGAGTTGGAATAATGAATTGTTTCCTCCTCTTGTACCTCTTCATGGCTTGGAACTTCTCCATCCTTATTGGATCCATATATAATTGGTACTAGCTCAAGTACTAAAGAGCAAAATTTTTGATATATATACTTGGTGGGTGTAGGGAGAGGTGAGACATTATATTTATATAGCTTGATCATGCATGTACAGGAAAAAGAATTGGGTCCTTCTCACAAAGACACAACATAGAGCAATGCAGTAGGAGGGTTTTATAGGGGTGGAGGGAAAGGAGATCTCTTTAATATTTGGTGGGTGCATCACATGCTCTACTTCTTTTTTTCTTTCTCTTTATTTTGCATGGGATGTGTTTTTTTAATAGGGGTTGTGGGTAGTTCTTTTAATAAAAAGATGTGGTGAGAGATGATTGGTGGAGCTTCTTTAATTTGCTTTATTTTGTCCAAAGCCCTGCTTTGTTTGATTGGTTTTGAATGGGTCTAAGTGTGCATATGTAGGTGTTACACCAAAGTTTGTTTCTGAATGGGTCCTTGTGTCAGGGAGGATGAAGTAGCTTAAATGGGTGGATTTGATGGGTCACCTGGATCATAGAACACAGTAGAGAACAAATCTGATACTTGAGAATTTGTGAAATAATTTTGAAATGAGTACTGCTTACAGGTCCTGTTAGATTTATTGGCACCCATGATGTGGAGAGTTTTTATCGGTTAATATACCGATCGATGTACCCAGGCGATTCAAGAGCACGCGTCATATAGATTTACTAGCATATCAACAATATTGCAGGGACGAAAAATATGTTTCTTTCGACTTATCGCACCTCCTTATTAGCTTTTGAAGAAGGAAACTAAAACACAAATATAATCTGGATTAAAGAAATGTATTTACTTGGGACAAATGGGAATTTCTAAGCCTGTAATAAATTACTAAACTACTGAAATATATTAAAGTCATTTCATACAATTCATATAACCAAAATATTAAAAATGTTATAAGGATTTATTCCCCACACCTAATTATAGACATAAGGCATGTGACCAAAAATTCCAATTTTTTATCTTATAAACTAACTAATTAATTACAAATATTTGATCTCGATTTGGTTCTTGTCTCAGTCAAAAGTATGTAAAATTGATTCGTTCCAAAAGGCCATGCATCTTGCATAGAACAATTTTAAACTTTGAGAATATGCCTTCTCCTTAACACCTTTAATTGTTGTAAAAAACAAAAAAAAAAGGGTTTAATTTTGACAGGGACTGGAATTTCATGCTTTTGGTATGATTTTGCGCGTAGATGTCAAAATAATATTCTTGCAGTAGGTGGGGCATGTGATGGAGAATAAATCTATGATCAAAATAAGAAGAATTAAACTAAAACAAAAAAATTTCTTTAATTACCACTGTTTTTAATGGTATAAAGGTGATTGGATAGCATCCTTCATTTTCTACTAGATTTTTTTGTTTTTTAATATATAGTGCTATATTAGCATCTAGAAGGAATTTTTATGGATCATCACACACATAGATATTAGAAGAGACAAGTGTTTTTTTTTTTGTGAGAAAAAGGTAGCAGGCTACGTACCCGCTTTATTCATTAGAAGGATGAACTAGACTGCAAGGATGAGGTAATAGACCTCGATCGGGAAAAAAAAAACAAACACCGTTTTTGAATTTACAATTTACGAATGAGCGACTTTGCCGAGAGGAATTCCTCCCACAGGGTCGTCAAGTGCCTGATCTTATTGACAGGTAACAGAGGGTTCGCATTAAGAGACAAGTGCCTCTTAATTTCTAATTATTGTATAAATAAAATTAAGATCATATTATTAGGGAAATATGTGAGATAGTGGTGGTCTATCTACAATAACATATAAATGTGCTAGTACAAAAATGGTTTATTCTTGCATCTAGACCCAATTATCACTTTTAGTTGCAACATCAAGTTTTCCTCTATTTTTTTTAATAAAAAGTGCAAGCATATTCTTGGGTTGGTGACATGCATATATCCTTGTTTCTTATTCATGGAACATATTTGGGATTCAGGTTTGAGACCAAAGTTATGGTATAAATAAGAGAGAATCTATTATTTGGAATTAGTGCCACTCAAAGGAGAAAATTTCAATTTAATTTCCAAGCTCCAAGAATCTTTGAATTTTCAAGTGCAGCCTTCAAATATTATATATTATCTTTTTTAGGGGGAAAAAAAGATATCAGAGTATTCAAAACATTCGCTCTAGCGCAGACCGCCACCTGAACATAAAAGTAAAAATAAATTACGTAAACTTTGTAACTATTTAAATAACCGATACATGTTGCCCTAAATCCGCTGGTTTTACTTAACAATCTTCAATATCGGAAAGTAAAGTAACTCTAATGCTCTTCTTCTTTTGAACGTTTGGAGAATTCTGAAGAACGAATAAAAACCAAGGACTAGGTAATTGACTAAAATTATACTTACAAAGTGTTTTTAGTACTAACTTTTTAACTATTGAATTTCAAATCATGACATTCTATATTTGTGGTAATATTGTGACATATATATATTTCATTTTTATATTTTGATATTAAGGGCAAATCCAGAAACTCAAAACTTAAGGACTAAGAAAAGCTAAGGTAAAAAATTGAATGGGTCCAACCCAACACCCTCTAGTGCCCATATCTCATCTAGGTTCAAACACAATGGGTCCCTAGTGACCTCTTAGAACTTGAAGAGACAAATGAAAGGAGACCTTAAAGGTGGTGCCCAACACCATCTAGCCATTCAATTTAGCTTCAATGGTTGTGATTGGGACTAGACATTCTAGTTACCTTTCCCACATGGTGCATAATTGGTGCAATAATTGAGGCTTGATTCAACCAAAGTAAAGGGAGAGGATGGTTCTTCTAGGTTTGAGTGGAGGGGGATCAACTTTATTATTATAGTGGTGAAAGTGTTTAATCTCTTTTAGATGTGTCATGTTTATGTGGTTTTGTGTGGTTAGGTATATGTATATAGGAGTTGTAAAGGAGAGAGAGAGAGAGAGTTTTAATGATGTGTTGTGAGCCCTCAATCTCTCAAGTCCCCTCTAGGTTACACACTCATACCCCATTTTTCTCACCACTTATTGTGAGCTTTGTAATTAAGTGCCTTTGTCCAAGTTGGATGAAGCTTTTAGGGGTAAAGATCCTCCCATGATTATCACCATAGAAGATACTAGAGATCTATAAATTATTCTCACTCATGATATAAAAGTTAACTTCTTTTTTAATTTGCACATTTCTTTGCTTTGTACTTGAAGTTTAGTTGTATATACATACATATATATATATAATATAATTAGGTTACTACATTATAATAGTACCAAGCGATTGGGGCTATTAGGTTTTTCGGCTCTTGGATTAAGAAATGTGTGGTTAGAATGATAGTCCCTAGGGTTGAGTGGGAGGGTTGAATGGATGGTTGGTTGAATAGTATGATCTAACCAGGGACGAAGCCATGAATTAAGGTTCGGGGGGGCCAAAATTTAGATTTGAAAGGAAAAAAATTCGACCTCGGATAGTAAAAAAAAAAATTGTCAGATTCACCGATCACCTATTGCTAGCAATAGTAACAACAATATGCTCAAGGAGGAGCAAGACTGTAAGAGCTGAAGGAAAAGGGCCGAGGGGTTCGAAAAAAAATGGGACACAAGTTTTATAAAAAAAAGTAACTTGGCCCCCTAAAATTAAAATTTATAATATTTTAATTTTTAATATAAATGATTTTTATGTAACTTTTTAAAGGTGAAAATAAAACTCACTTTAGAACCAAATTGGACTAATTGATCCATAGGATTCATATATTTGTTTCTTTTTGGCAACTTGGACTCTACTTGATTCCAAAAATATTACTTAAACTATTTTACTAGTTTCTCAAATCACATGGCCTTACAAAACCATAGAATTAATTGATTCTTAATATTAGCAATTGAGTGGGTTGTTTCCCTTTAGCTAGAAAATTTGATTAACAAAGGTTAATAAGGTTTAATTAGACCAAATTAAGATTGGCTTAAGCCCGAGCAAATCCGGGCGAAAAAGTGATTAAAAAGATATCTTAATCATGTTCTCTATTTATATAAGAGAAAGTATGTGAAAAGGAGCACATAGTTTTTAGGAGGCCATATCCACTTGATAAATAATGTATAAGCACTTTTCTAATCTTAGTTGTTTATAATTATTATCACGAAGTTAAGAGTTAAACCTATGCAAATTAAACACCGGGTCGGGCTAGGTTCGAGTGGGACCTGATTTTGAAACTGATTAGATTTGCCCAACCTAGGATTGCAATGCTCATGAAATGATCGGAGCAGGTTGGATTGAATCACGTTGACTCAGCTCACTAGAAAGAGGTTAAACAAGATCACCCACGATTCAGTCGAGAGATTTGTTGGGTTTCTCATTTTTCAAATCTGCTCTGCCCTAGTAAAGCAGGCCCGGCATGGCCAAACCCGCTAAAATCAGACCTAGATAAATACCGGATCGTTAGCGCTAATCATTAATCGAAAAAAATTCGAGCTATTAGAAAAATACAACTAATTCACTTAAAGCGTACAGACACAGTGCGTGACTCGGCCCAAACTAACCTCCTGCTAGAATCGGACCTGCATGATCGAACTCTCTCTGGCTCTGATACCATTTGTCGGATTGTTAGCGCCAACTATTAATCCCAAAGACTCGACCTGTTAGAAAGACGCAATCAGTTCACTTAAAGCGTACAGACACAACGTTTACATATCTCAATTGTGAGTCGACCCAACCAGCCTCACGCCACTTCGAACATGACTTGGCCAAACTCAGCCTCACGTCATTCGAACGTGACTCGGCCTAAACTAGCCTCCCGTCACAAGACAAAATGCTAATCTATTTAAACCAACAACTAAGATAAATTGATCAGACCGAATTTGCTCATATATATATTGTTTTTTTCTTTTTATAATTTTATTCCCTTTTTCAACTACTTGTCATAATTACATCTTTATACAAATTGGATGAGGCCACTCTCATCTTTATCTAAAATGACACATTTATTGAAATATAAAGACATGACTCAAACCCCCCCAGAATTTATTACAAAATAAACACTTACTAGTCCTGCAAATGTGGCCCTGCTTTGCGCTGGACTAAGACTCTCGAACCTCATTACCGACCGTCCCTAGCGTAAGTGGCAAAAAATTTGGTGGTTGGTACCCGAGGTCCCGAGTTCGAATCCTAGTTGATTCACATTCCTAGCTAAGTTTATTTCTATAAAAAAATAAACGAAACGGATAGCGTGCTACCTTTCTCTTTCTTATTATTCTCGTGCGCGGACGGCGGACGGCTTCAATCTTAGTGAAAGATTCAGCTTCGGCTCATTTGGTGAAAGATTTTAACAATTATAATTAGCAACCGAAAAAAAAGAAAACAGAAAAATAATCACGTCACAGGATCAATAGGTAGTGTACCCACATCCACAACATAGATTTTCTTAATTTCCCTTTTTTACTGGATGGGTTATTTTTTCTTCTTATTCGTGTTGCATCAGAAGATAAAATCCTAAACAGAGAACAAAGAAGAACACAACAACATTATACATTCGTATGTTTTTTCACAAGACAAGAAAAAGACTCCAGAAAAAAAGAAAAAAGAAAAAAGAAAAAAGAACAAGATAAAGTTAGATCGACAACGCAGCTTCATTTCACTTTTGACCCTCAATTACCCTTTCTCTCTCATTTCACCGCCTCCTCTCCCTGCAATTTTTCAAAAAAAATAGTAATTAATTCATACGCTGCACAAAATATTTTAATTTTTTTAAAATTAATAAATATTAATTTTACAAAAACTTTTTTTTTTTTTGAGAGAGAATGGTAGCTTAATTAGCTACCACTTGGATCATTTTTTTTTATAAAAAAATAAACTTCAACTAAAAATATAAAATAACTAGGCAAATTGAGACCGTGAGTTTCAATCATTAAACTTTTTGCTACTTGCACTAGAAACGGTGGATAATTTGGAACCTATTTATTTGCACAAATAATTTACTTACAAAAAAAAAGATAAAATTATATATCATATATGGCGATATGTAGATGTGCTGATTACATATCAAGTCTCTCTCTTTTTTTAATCTCCAAATAATAATTTATTATTATAATTATCTTTTTTTTTAAAATAAAATTATCATGCGTCAATAATTCGGCTTCTACTTTCATATATTAATATATAGACATATATAATATTGCTTTATTTTTTATTCAAAGCCAACATTTTAACATTTTCATTAATCATATTCTTATTATTCCCACCACTTTGTAATTTGCACCTACCTACGTGTCAGAGATCAGATAAATTATCCTACGTATACCGCCAAGACAGACGCGCACCGCTAAAATAACAAATACAAAAATAAAACATACAATTGGCTCGAATACCATGTTTACCTAAATTGATAGCTTGGTTTCTGATGATGATAATGATGATAATAATAATGATAATGAGAAATTAGTAATAAATAAATAGGGTACGAATTAATTTACCTTGGGATGGGGGGTGTGGGTCCCACGACCATGATCTATGCCCAATTTTGGTCCATGTTTTTTGAGTTGCTCCCTAACAAACTTCTCGTAGATGAAGGATGCGCCCCTGAACTGTGGGAGCACCAACCACGCCACAAACGCCACCTTTATATGATACCATATTGGCACCCTAAAAATATTCACAATATTAATAATAATTTTGTTTTTTTTTTAAAAAAAAGGAACTCTTTAAAAAAATGAAATAATTAAATTAAGTTGACAAAAATAAACACACACACAAAAAACAATGTTACCAATATAACATGGGCTCAGCAACCATCTCAAAGAGAGTGAGGAGGGAGTACAAGATCCAGTAGGCCAGCCACTGATCGTCGTCGACCTTCGACGGGCTCTCAATCGCCACCACCGACGCATACCTTTCGCATTTACGAACTTAAAACTCAATCAAAACACATTCAAAACCATGCATGCATGAATTTTTGCTCTCTTTTTTTTTTTTCTTTTCCTTTCTAAGGAACATATATAATAACAAGCTATAATATACCTATATAACAATACAAATATTTTTAAAAAAAATAAAGAAAATTGAGGAGGCACTTACAAGGGGTATATGAGCGTAATGGATGGGCTGCAAATTAATCAAGAAAAACACACACAAAAAAAAAAAAAAAAAATTAGAGCATATAAAATGATATATGAAGTTGTGGTACGTGTTAACATGCGTGTATAAATAATTAATTAATGAGCTGGTAACAAAATGATGAGAACAAAACAAAACAAAATTCATATATATACATATTTAAGAGGAAATTAAACATACCCTACGATGGAATTGAGGTAGGTGAAGAAGGTCCATAATTTACCCATATCTTTCATTTTTCCTATTTTATTTTCCCTTCTTTTTTTCTTTTTTTTTTTGTGGGTGCAAAAATGAGAAAAAAAGAGAGGGGTAGAAAGGGAGAGCTTACAAGAAGAGTCTGGATGTGGGCAACTATTATGAGATTGAGAGGGTGTATATAGTGAAGGTAAAATTTTACGGAGACCCCTCACCTATAGGCTAATTTTAGACGGCCCCCCCTCAGCTTGGCGTTCTCTCAATTTCTATGATTTTTGCCAAATTTATTGTGCGTTTCAATCAAGTTTTAATAAATTTAATCCTATTAAACAAACAAATATTAAAACAAAAAAAATCAACAGTTCAAAATATCAATAGATAACTGTAAAAGGTAAAGTTGAGGGGTCTTCTTGCATTTTTAATATCTATAATAATAATAATGTATTATATAGGGATTTATTTATTTATTTATTGAAAGAGGTGTAAAGGAGGGGAGGGGGCACGTGGCACGAGTCTAGAGAGAATCGGATCCTTCCCTTGTACGTGGCGCCCGAAGTTTAGTACCAAAACAGCAGCTCATCAAACGCCGCGCCCAAAAAAGTAACCTCACCCTCTCCCACCACCGCCTACAGTACATGTATGATGTATGATGTATGATGTCTCTCCCCAACAAATCCCCTTGTGAATTTGGAAATTTAAAAACTTAAATTTTCTCAAATTTTATTTTTTAAATTTTAAATTTCTCAAAAACAGTTTCTTCGTAGTAACGTTTCACATTACAAATAATATAATATATATTATTATTATTAGCATTAAGAAACAGTACTTTTGCCCAGCACAAATTCCCAATGCAGTACAGCGAAGCAAAGCACAAAAAATGGGTTTTAATGAGAGATTCTTCTGCTCAAAGTACCAGTCCCAGCTACAGTTTACAACCTGCCCAGCTACAGTTTACAACCTGCCATTATTTATGGTTATGGGGGTGAGCAAGTACAAACAAACACCCCATCTCCTCTAGTATTAAAATCATTTTTAAGTGTTAAGTAGTATTATATTTATGGGTTAATTGCATACAGCTCTACGTAAACATAGCGAATTACAAATATATCTCTACAAAATTCAATTTTCTGATATTATCTCTGCAAAAGTTCAATGATATTTATATTTGTCCCTCTAGTTTGTTACCGTCAGAAAACTGTTTAAGTGAAATGTCAATTTTGTCATCACATATATGTCCTTCCAAAAACCCCAATTGTTATAATCGTGCAGAAATGTTCCCCCAAAAAATATTCAATGGTCATCTTCTTTCTCATCTTCTTCCTCTTTAAAATCCAATTCAATCCACCATTATTGCAACTTTTTCTCTTACTCTTTTTCTCGTAAACTATTTTTTTGAGTAAAATAAGAAAAAATCATAGAAAAAATTGAATGGGAAAACAACACGAGTTCGACATGAGCGAAGCAACACGCATCGTGGATAAATGGGGACGGAGAAATTCTAATTACGAATTCGAAACTAGCATGAAGGAGAGAGAGGAAGACGAAGAGGAAGATAACTATGTTTATCAATCTCTACTTTGAATCATTAGCACCAATATGAATTGTATTTACTAAATAAGAAGCTAGATTTGAGGAGACAAAAACTCTATTTGGCACATGAATCTCATGTCCCATAGTGAATTAGAATAACAAGTTAGATTTCTCAGTTTCCACACATTAAAACCATGACCAAGGCTCTCACATACCTGTCCCACCTACTGTAACTTCAACACAATCTTACCAAAACTCATTAATAATCCCACCACCAAATCCTACATTCAAAGCATTCAACATCCCTCCTCTTCCTGCACCCCATCTATATTTAATACACATACATACATACATACATTCCAAATCACATCCTTTCCATTTTCATACACCACCAATATCCTACATTCAGAACAAGATGATACATTTGTCTATGAAGCTAAAAGCCATGTGGGGTCTCCTCCTCATGTTGTGTTTACTAAGGGTGGCCTTGTGTGATGAGACATCCATTGAAAATAGATGCGGAAATGAGATCACAAAGTTGACCAATTGCTTAGACTTCGCGACTGGGAAGACCAGCGAGCCAGCAGGATCGTGCTGCGGTTCGGTGTCGGACATCCGACAGCGAGACGCAGTCTGCCTCTGCTTCATCGTCCAGCAGACGCACGACGGATCGCCGGGATTTAAGAGCCTTGGATTGCAGTTCCCGCGGATGCTTGCGCTCCCGGGGGATTGCAAGATTGCTAACTCCAGCATCACCGAATGCCCGAGTAAGAATTCCACAACTAATAGCCCCAGAAGCAGAAGCTTCAATTTGAAGCTTTTGCTTCTGCTGCCGCAAACAACACTTCATAATATGTCGTTGTTAACGCGGCAGTTGTGCAATGATCTAGAATGAAATTTTTGTGCTATAATCATAGATTTAGCAAGTCAATTATTGATAATTAATGTTTCTGGAAACTGGTTCAAAAGGATATTTTCTTTTTTCTTTTATCTTACATCTTTTCTGTTGCTTTCCCTCTCTAACAGAGCTTCTAAACATATCTCCGAGCTCACCGGACTACTATATCTTCACTAACACCACCCAAGGTTTCATCTTCTAAAACTTACTCTATTCATCTTACTACTTACAAGGATTTTTCAACAGAAATTTATGATATTAAGTATCTTTTTCAACATGTTGTACACAGGTGCTTCCACAACCAGTGGATCAACTACTACCACCACTACTACAAGTTCTTCTCCAATGTCCAACGGAGCATTACACCGCATTTGTGTTCACGCTACTGTTTCCATTTCCTTGATTTCTTCTATGTTTTTCTCAATTTTCTAAGCAGGAGCATGAAATGTAATCACGAGAACTTAGTTCATCATTATTGATCTCATTGTAGCGAACTATTATTGTCTTTGTGCAATAAGAAGGTTATTTTCCAGTTTTTGTTTACCCCTGCTACCTATGTAAACTGATTAACACAATCTGTTTTGAGTATCTTACTTTGAGACTTTACAAGAAGCAAATACTGAGTTTGAAGTGAACACCTCACTCTGAATATATTATTCTTACCCAGGAGGGGCTAAGAAGGCACCAGGATACATTAGAAAAGAATATATGAAATAAAGCTTTTTAGTCATTTGTGAAATTGATGATTTACACATGAAAGATCAGAAAAAGAAGTCAGAGTATTCCCAACAAAGACATAGACAGGAAATTGAAATTAAAATTATCAGCAAGAAGGATTGACCTCAGAAGCTTCTTCAGCTGAAGCCAATACTAATTGAGGCGGAACTACACCTTCCATTCTGGCCTTCCTTTTTTCACGTTGGAGGCGGAAATACTCCCTTTTCCTTGCTTTGTAACTATTAGGGTTCTCGGGCTGCTCAATTCGCGGGTAAACACTTATCTGTTTTCAGATTCAACAAACACAATGATTATGAGAGCTCGGATCAAGAAGAGCATAGAGATATTTATGTTTATATACCCTCGCAAACACGTCTATTTTTGTCTGTAATATTTTATAACCTTGCAAAACCAACGTTTCAGCTTATACCTTTTTCTTGTCTGGACCAAATTTCTCGAATTTGACCAGGCCATCTATCAAAGAAAAGATGGTGTGGTCCTTCCCAAGTCCAACATTTTTCCCAGGATGAAACTGCAATTGCAAAGCAATATAAAGCGAAAATGTTAAAGTAAAATACACATTGATGTGGTGTTTCCTAATAATGCATATCTACCAACAATGATCACGACATTATTCAAAAGTCAAAACAATACTAGTCCAGCTAAGCACGAGTATCAAACAAATAGACATCAAATGACTGAAGCGCATGTACATAGGCATGACTGAAGCAGATGTATCAATAAGCGCATACATCGCATTCCGCTCTCAGTCCCAACATTTCTCTCCAAAAAACAGTTTGGATATTCATAGAAGTCGTTTTGCAGTTCCATAGAGGATTTATATATTCTACTAAGCATAAAAAGTTTATATTTTTACTACAAAGGCGTACTCGAACAAATACAAGTAAGCATGAGAATTCAAAGATTACTGAAGATTTTCCAGATGACTATATTGCTTAAGTTCTCAACTGGCATTTAACTATCTGGTTTAGTTCCATGGCACTACATTGAATCCAACACGTAAATCTCCCTTGCTACATATTACCAACTAAAACTAATCAACTCAAAATGATCATAACAGGACCAAGAGCTGATATGTAATCACCTACATTCACATCCAAAGACAACAAAAGTATCTGAGAATCCAATAACCATTAATTCAGAAACAACTCATCCCCCTCAAAAGCTTCTCAACTAATTGCTTCAGCCACTCCTTGTCGAGTACAACTTCAAAGAGTGGATACTTACTACTTGTTTAAAAAATGATACAAGGAAACGCCATGCTATGCAAACTATTATACCAATGTTTAAACTACAAATACCAAAACAAACTATATAAAGCTCTTACCATCGTTCCCTTTCTACACGCCAAAAATTTGTAACAAGTACAAGAGAACAGCATCAAAATCCGAACTTGAAACAACCCTAAGATCCCAAAATCCCAAATTTACGAAAACCCTAGTCCCGAATCGCAGCGAAAGAGGGTTGGTTGTACCTTGGTGCCCCTCTGGCGCACGATGATGGCGCCGGGCTGGGCGAGCTGGTCGCCGTAGATCTTGACGCCGAGGCGCTTCCCGCACGAATCCCGGCCGTTCTTCGTGCTCCCCGCGCCCTTCTTGTGCGCCGACTCGATCGTCAACGGCGGGAACCGAACCGGGAAGGAGACGGCGCCGGCGCCGGCGACGCTGCGGCCGTAGAGGGGGAGCGCCCCGAGGTCGCCTCGGAGGTAGGAGGAGGAGGAGGAGAGGGAGAGGCCCTTGAAGGCTCCGACGAGGGGGGCGAAGGCTACCGTCGCCATTAATGGAGGCTTTTGAGGTCCACAGCACTCGAGAAGAGAGAGAGAGAGAGAGAGGAGTGGAGGGGACGGATAGAGGGGTGAAGATAAGAGGGGTAAAAATGTATGGTTAGTCCCTATACTATCCCACTATTGTCTCCATGTCTAATTTTCCACATATATTACATTTTATAAAGTAATTATTTCACTCTTTCTTGCTGGAAAAAGGAAAAAGATAACAAGAGTTGAAAATTTTATAAGCATAATAATAATAATAATAATAATATTGCAATATTTCGGAAATAAAGTGTGCAGGTGTGAAAGATGTAGGTAGGGATGAGAATGAAGCGGTTGAATAGTAGAGGGATTGTGAGTGTATTTTACCCAAAGATAAGGTGCTTAGGGACTGAGAATGAAGAGAATGGGCCTCCAAAAGTGGCTTAAAAGGCCAACCTTGGGCTAAGGTTTTCCCCTGCATTTTCTCATGGCCCAAGTGTTGTCTCATAAATTCTTAAACTTTGACTCCTCCTTAGAGTATGTATATATATATTGAGATAAAGGTCGCACGTTACCCACTTTATTCATTCGGTAAAAAAATTCAGCTATAAAGGTTGAAGCAACGAGGTCTCGGATGAGTCAAAAAGTTGCAGGAACAAGGAACGAGAAAAAAGACAGTTTCTAGTCCTCATTCAAAAATATTTCATCTAGTGCTGTAAAACTCAGTCCATTCATTTCCAAATCACGAATTTGTCTAATACACACTTAGGTTTCGAAAGATCCTATAAATATTATAAATTTAATATCATACGTAAATCTTTAGATTATATGAATACACTCTTTGGAGTATATATTAGTCTGTTTGAATGTATGAATGTCTTATAAATTTTTAGATCATATGTGAATCGTGTCGAAAAGCGATGTGTGTGTGTGTGAGAGAGAGAAAAGATACGTGTCAAGCCATTGTAATCAAAATCTCAGGCTATGCACTGTTCCAATAGAGTATATGGAAGTAGAATTGATTTGTTTCAATTAAAAAGCAAAATAAAGTTGGGGACCTTATTCCGAGTGGCCCATTGCTGAGACTTATCTTATAATTATTATTACGTTATAAAATAAATTGAGTAATGCAAAGTACCTAAAATAAGATTGGGTCACCATCTCAATCATGGAAGAAGATAGAATTTCATTGCGAAAGGGAGGGGGAACTACTCATTACATCCACCTCCTAATTTCTCCCCCTCTTTTCAACCCACATAGTTATGACCCATGATTACATTTGGCCAAAACACTTCTTGGTTTTTCCTCCAATCTAATCATTAATCTTTCCCTACTTTTTCTCTCCCTGAACAGTTAGTTGTTCACCCCCTCCCCCCCCCCCCACACAAAATTACCACCAACCCCACCATCTATTCATTCATAATACTTATCCTAACCACTGGCCGTTCCTAGCGTAAGTGGCAAAGGGCTTGGTGGTTGGTACCTGAGGTTCCGAGTTCGAATCCTAGTTGATTCACATTTCTTGCTAAATTTATTTCTAAAATAAACGAAGCGAGTAGCGTGCTATCTTTCTCTCAAAAAAAAAAAATCATTATAACGATCCGACCTATTAACAATAATATCTCATCGGATCCAAAATAGTTAAGTCCAATTTTTATTACTAGGATGCGTAGCCTTTTATATTCATAATCCGCTTAGACCCTGACGTAAATTCGATCACAGATATAGACCAGAATACCAGACGATATGAGATTCTAGAAATGTCTCCCACCAAATTTGTGGTATAGCACTTATGCGGGCTCACACTTCAAACTGGTATCCAGTCTTGATACCAATTATAACGATACGACCCGCTAGCAATAATTACCAATTGTAACGATCTGACCAACCCACTAGCAATAATAACTCGTTGGGCCCAAACCGCCAGCCCAAAATATTTAAACCCGATTATTATTACTAGATCCATAGTCCCTTATATTTTTAATCAAAATTACTTTTTTCTTCGATGTAGTACTATTAAGGTGTTACAATGCTAACGTAATTGAAACTCCTTTTTTCATACTCTATAATAATCATATCAGATTCTTTGCACTATCCCTTCATTAATACGCGGCTAACGTTGTTTTCCTTGGTCTAGTACTCTTAATAGAATGTTTGGTAAATAGAAAAGTTAGAATTTTTGCTATTAAACCATACCAGCTAAAAATCAAATCAATGTCTAGTGCCATAAAAAACAAATTGAGAGAAAAAACCTATCACAATTCACAACTCAAACAAACTTTATGTAAAAAAAAGAAAAAAAAAGAAGGTAATTATAACCCTTAATAATTATGGGATGGACTCAAAGAGTGTGATGATTAATTGCACCCGAAAAGAATAATTGGAGATGAGGAAAGAAAACTTTGAAGCCAAAGCATCTGGAAATCAAATCCCAGCCGTTGGCTGGTAAGATCTCCAGCTGACAAAGAAAACGTGCCGTCGAAAATTCGATTGCATCCGTTCACACCTGACTTTTGCCTTCTTCCTGTCGCAATTATGTATAGACATCAACCATTCAACAAACATTCTTTAAAATTGTTAAGTTGTTATCTCTAATAAGAGTTATTCACGAGATCTTTTTTTTATTTTTTTCCCTAAAAAAAGAAGGTTTTACAGACAGATGTGTTATTCGAGTAAAGCTTTGAAGAAAATTGATAACTTTTCGACTGAAGCCTATCGTGTAGTTTTTGAGATAATAATTTAACTTTTCATTGCAGCAGAAGTTTATTTGAAATAGTTTTTTTTTTTAAAGGTTAAGATATTTCTCTTTTTATCGTTAGTCTTTTTATTGGGAATTTTTATGCCAATTCAAGCATTGCATGTCTAAAAAAATATAAAATATTAAAAAGTTTTAATTTAACTATATAATTTATTTTACTTATTTAATTTGACAGACTTAATTAAAATACCTTAGAAATGATTCCAATTAAATCAAACGAACTAATATTAACATTATATTAGATCATAATTCGAATAATAGTGCTGCTACAAGTATCTTAAAGGATATCCTATAATGTTGTTGACGAATTGACAACATCATTAAACAAAGAAAGAAAAAATCTGAAACAATAAATTATAAAGACTATTATTAAATCCTAAATTATATAACTAAATCCTAAATTTTAGGTTTTAAATTTTTTATATATTGGCGTCAACAGATTAATAATATTATATATATATATATATATATATATATATATATATATATATATATATATATATATATATATATATATATATATATATATATATATATATATATATACCGTTTTCGAGCACGGCTCCGTGCTCCTGAGCCGTTTTCGATGATGAAACTTCCGAATCGACGATCGGCTCCGTTAAACTTGATCTAGCATATTGGAAGTATCTAGAAAATAATATTGACGATTTTTCGATATCGTTTACTTAGTGATCAAAAAGGTTCAACCAACGGCTGAAAATAAAAATCTCATAAAAATTAGTGATATAATACTAAAATTTTCGATCAGAGATATTGAACTTACTGTAGATAGTATAAAAAATTTTCTATCAAAATTTCATATGATTTGGATACTTCTACACCGTTAAACTTGAAACGGCAGATATCAACCATTAAAAGTTATTGGTTTTGAACCCTTTAGATTGCTATGTAAATGATATCGAAAAATCGTAAAATTTATTTTCTACATATTTCAAATATGCTAGATCAAGTCTAACAGAGCCGATCGTCGATTTGGGAGTCCCACCATCGAAAACGGCTCCGAGCTCCTGAGAGCACACAAGACCTACTATATATATATATATATATATATATATATAGGGTAGAGCTACTATGCTATCGGAAGCACGGAGCCCTGAGCCCTCCGTGCTTCCAACTCGTTTTCGATGTTGGGACTTTCGAATCGACGATCGGCTCCGTTAGACTTGATCTAGAGTATTTGAAAGTCTAACAGAGCCGATCGTCGATTTGGGAGTCCCACCATCGAAAACGGCTCCAAGCTCCTGAGAGCACACAAGACCTACTATATATATATATATATATATATATATATATATATATATATATATGGTAGAGTTACTATGCTATCGGAAGCACGGAGCCCTGAGCCCTCCGTGCTTCCAACTCGTTTTCGATGTTGGGACTTTCGAATCGACGATCGGCTCCGTTAGACTTGATCTAGAGTATTTGAAGTACCTAGAAAATAAATTTCGTGGTTTTTCGATATCATTTGCCTACCGATCAAAGGAGCTCAAAAATCAATAATTTTAGTGGTCATGGCGAGCCGTTTGTAAGTTTAACGGTGTAGAAATATCCAAATCACGTGAAAGTTTGATAGAAAATTTTTTATACTATATAAAATAAGATCAATATCTTTAATCTAAAATTTTAGTGTCATGTCATCACATTTTTTAAGATTTTTATTTTCAGCCATTGATTTTGAGCCGATCACTAGGCAAATGATATCGAAAAATCATAAAATTTATTTCTAGATACTTCAAATACTCTAAATCAAGTCTAACGGAGTCGATCGTCGATTCGAAAGTCCCAACATCGAAAACGAGTTGGAAGCACGGAGGGCTCCGTACTTCCGATAGCATTGTAGCTCTACTATATATATATATATATATATATATATATATATATATAAGAATTGTATAAAGCGGGGTAAAAAGATAATTTCATGGAATAACCCGTCCATTTGCAGGACCCTATGTCAGACACGCAATCCGATCCCCATCCAGAAAAGCAGAGGAGAGGTTGAATAATAATAAAAAACAAAGTAACCTGCTACAGGTACCCAAAATGTCCCATAAAATATTATTAATGACGCGACAATACTAAATATTAATAATTAAATCTCAAATATTATTATTAAATTCTAAATATTATTTTTATATTCAAATAAATATTAAATTCTAATCTATTTATATGTATGTGCCAACATATCAATAATATATTGGGTACTCAAAAATGGCGAGCCCAAGCATTACTCATAAAGAAAAAGGCCACCCCTGTTCGACACATCTCCTCTCCAACTCGCCGCATAAAGCTTCCTATGCGTAGAACACCATCCACCGCTAGATTATATCAACACCCGCTACGGACCGTCCATCACCTTACCCCGCATACGGCCTCATGCGGACACTTTTACCGAGGGCGGTGAATCTCGGTGGCATGAGGGGTAAATAAAGGCCACTTTGGGGTCGATTTGGTGGGGATGCTGACGTGGGCAAAAGGTCGGGGCTGTAGAGAGAGAGAGAGAGAGAGAGAGAGAGAGAGCTCTTACCATTTTGAGCGCTCTCGCTCTCTCTCTCGCCTCCTCTCTCTCTCTCTCTCTCTCTCTCTCTCTAAAGAGAGCGAAGGGGGCGAAGGAGAGGAAGAAGACGAAGAAGAGGGGCGAGGAGAGAGAAAGAGAGCGGCGGCGGAGGTGGCGGCGGCGGCGGCGGAGGCGGAGGGGGGATGGAAGGGGCGGCGGTGCTGAGCCAGCTCGTGGGGCGGATCCAGGAGCTGTGGGAGATGTATGGATCCTACTACGCGCTCGATCACCTCGATCCGAGGTAACCTCTCTCTCCCTCTCGATCGATTAGCGTCGAGTTTTGTGATGGATTTGGGCGATCGGAGGGTGATTTGTGTGGTTCGTAGTGGAAAAAATTGGTTTTTTGGGGTTGTGGGTCGAGGAGAAGTTAATTAGGGTTTCGGAATTGGCGATGGATTGGGGATTGAGTAGAGCATTTGGTGCGTGTGCTTTGTTTTGGGGTCAGGGTTTCGAAATTTGGGGGTGTTTGGGCCGGTCTAATTAGCCTTATTTTAGAGTTTACTTTTGTAAATATGTTTTAATTATTAAATTTAGTTTTTGGATAAGATTAAATTGTTTATGGCTTTCTTTTTGCTAGTTATATTCTCAACAACTATAACAAAAAAGAAAAATGTTCTCTGTAAGTAATGATAAACGGTAGGTAAGCTTATAAATTTTTTTTTTGATTTTTTTTCATTTACTTTTGAATTAGGCTTTTTTGCTTGAGTGAAACTTGGAGCCATTACTGTTTTGTTGTGTGGTTTATATTTTTAATTTGTATATTCGTCTATTTGATCATGAGCAAATATGTTCTTTTTTTTTCCAATTGTTTGGCTTTGTCAGTATAATTCATATTGAATGCAGTAAAGTCTCATTTGACTTTAACAGGACATTACTCTCAAATATCTCTCTCTAAATTCTCTACATGGAGTCAAAAATGGGACTTTTCTTTTGTCGAAATCATGATCATCATTGAGCTCAAGCAGGTGCTTGCATTTCATACTATGACAACTAACATGGTTACCATTGTATTCGAGAATAATTTGGAAAAGAAATGTGATTAAAGGTGTGATGTTTCATGCACTAACTTGTGGACAATTAGGTGTCGAGTTTTGGGCACGGCGACCATAATAAGGAAGGGAAGGAACTAGGATGATGCTCATGGGATGCTATTATTATTGCTATTCGCAATTATGAAACCAAAGATGGGATCTTGCCCTTGCTATCTTTCTCTTAAAGAAATTTGTGGCATTAAAAGATCTTGGCTTGTATCTTTGTTCCATCCTGATCATAACTTTGTGTGCTCTTAGTTCCTTGGATCCTCTGTGTGGTTCATGTGATTATATTCAGTGAGGAGGAGCTTTAAGGGTGTGATGTTTCATGCACTAACTCCTCATTATTGCTACACGCAATTGTGAAACCGAAGATGGAACCTGCCCTTGCTATCTTTCTCTTTAAGAAATTTGTGGCAATGAAAGAGCTGGCTTGTATCTTTGTTCCAACCTGATCATAACTCTGTGTGCATTTAGTTCCTTCGATCCTCTGTGCAGTTCATACTTGATAACTGTGCTATATTGTTTATTCATTTCATGTCATTTATTCATAGCACTAGTAATGATAAATAACTGTGCTGTTAGGCTGTTAGCGGACTGATTGATGAAAGCTTTTGTTCATTTCTGGTTTCTCACAGATGCTATAGACTTGATTTTGAGAAAGGCTTAATCGAGGACGATTATTGTGGGGTGCTATTGGGAGGAAAATCTCAGCTGTTAAAGACTGCGGAAACTGATGAATCCGCGCCGTGCAAGAGACATCGTATAGAAAAGGGTGGTGAGAAAGCGCTTATTTCAGCTTCACCTGAAACAATGGAACAGAAGATCTGGAAAGAGCTTCCCGAAGAGCTTCTCGAAGCGGTTATCGCAAGACTTCCCATAGCTACATTCTTCCGTTTTCGTTCTGTCTGCAAGAAGTGGAATTCCCTGTTGACCTCAACCAGCTTCGCCAAAAGCTATTCAGAAGTCCCACGCTCCTATCCTTGGTTGATCACGGTAACCTACAATATGGAATCTAGAGGAGCCATGTATGACCCTTCGCTAAGAAAATGGCACTATCCTTCCATCCCTTTCTTGCCTATTAGCTATGTGATTTGCCCCGTGGCCTCAGCCGGCGGTCTAATCTGCTTTGCGGACATGCGCCAGAAGTGCTTCTACATTTGTAACCCTCTGACTGGTTCTTTCCGGAAGCTTCCGCCTGGACCCGTCCCCGTCCAACCACAATTGGCGGTGGGGATGACGCTAAATGGGACTACTTCGGCCGGCGGCTACAAAGTACTTTGTGTAGCATACAATAGGGATTACGGAGTCTTCGACTCCTTAAATAATAGTTGGACATGGCCCGGTGCGGTTCCTCCGAGCATCAAACTCCCAATTGCTGTGAGTTTTATGTCCCAAGCTATCTCTATCGGCAGTGCAATTTACTTTATGCGAGCGGAAGCTGATGGCATATTGTCGTACGACGTGAAGAACGGCTCGTGGAAGCAGTTCATCATCCCATTGCCGCAAAATCTCAAGGACCATGCGCTTGCGGAGTTTGAGGGGCGGCTTATGCTCGTGGGGCTGCTCTCCAAGAAAGCCGCCACGTGCGTGTGCATATGGGAGTTGCAGAAGATGACACTCCTGTGGAAGGAGGTGGACAGAATGCCAAATGTGTGGTGCCTACAGCTTTTCGGAAAGCACGTGCGTATGACTTGCCTCGGCAATCGGGGCATCCTCTTTCTCTCTCTGAAGCTGTGGTGGACGGACCGTCTCGGTACGTTTAACATTTCGAGTCTAGTTACGTATGACATGTCGAGTAAGGAGTGGCAGAAGGTTCCCGATTGCTCTCAGTGGGTTGCGTGTGGCGCCGCATTCTACCCGTGCCCAACTGCTTTGGTTTGACGGCTTTCTCGCGAAGCTGAAATGCTGCACTTTGTGCGCCGCATCAGCGGTCTGCTCACCCATCTCGTAGCCGTCCATTCCATGCTGTGCTTTCGACCCAACCGTCCAACCGCTGTTAGGTACATGAGGCGGGATGAACAGCTATGAGATGGAGGGGCAGTGCGCGCTTCATGTGGCGCATCTGGTGCAGGGGATGATTTCTCCGGTTTCTCTCTGCAAAGAAGGTCCGAGCACGAGATTTCTCTGCAGCTTTTATCGCACAAACTGTTCTCGGCGAATTTGATGGCTTAGAACTGTTGTTTAGATCTTGATGTCGCGGTATCGACGCCGCCACGAATGATTTTAATAACCCTTTCTGTTGGTGTACAAACCATAAATGTGAAGCACATTATTGGTCGCCTCTTATGGCTCTTTTGTGATGGTTTAGTTTCTTGGTCTCTTTTCATAGTGTTGCGTACAACGCTGAATTGGTCTTTTTATAGATCAGGAAATAGTTGTGTTGCTTTAGTTTTACCACAAACTCCTCTTTTTTCCTTCTTCGCCCAATTGAATTTCTAGCTATCGAATTTTATTTTGGGAGCTTACTGATATTTTGTTACGATTGTTCAAATCTGACAAAAATCAAAACTTATGTTACTTAAGAACCCGTTTGGTTGGGAAACAAGGGTGGGGATAAGGGGTTATCCCTCCTTTGTTCCCCACCCTTGGTGGGAATAGCCCCTATTTTTATTTTTAAAATTTAAAATTTAAAATTTAAAATTTAAAAACTAAATTTTATTTATAATTAAAAAAATAAATTTTAATTTTAAAACTTAAAAATTTATAATTTGTAATCTGAAAACTATACTTTGTAATTTTAAATTCTAAATTTAAATTTTAAATTTGATATTTTAAATTTTTTAAGTTTAAAATTTGATATTTTATATTTTTCAAATTTAAATTTGATCTTAAATTTAAAATTTAAAATTTTAAATTTTGAAGTTTAATTTTAAATTTTAATTTTGGATTTTGAAATTTAAAAGTTAAAATTTAAAATTTAAAATTTTAAATTCAAATATAATGAGAGAGTAATATCATTATTTTCTATTTATAACGACCCACTATTCTTATTTTTTCATCTTATATATCCAAAAGCTATTTTTCTTATTCTAGGAAACAATCCAATTTTCATCCAAACGCAAAATTGATCTAGTTCTTGTTTATATCTGAACTTATATCTATCTCTATAATAAGCAGCTCTTACTTGTATCCGAACCCAACGAAGCCTTAATAAGGGTTTAAATCCAACTTTATTTCTATTTGAAATGGACTAAAGTGCAGGAAAAAAAAAAATTGTAATTTGATTCTGCGACAACAATATATGACGAGAATTGTACATTATCCAACTGTGTAAAATTGTTGTTGCTTACTTTTTTCATAGCCCACCGGTTGAATCTGTAGACTTAATCAAACAGATCCTTCAACGCTTCTAGCTTAGATGTCGAAGCTCGGGAAAGCAAGAACAAAAAAAAAACAACAACAAAAGTTCAAGGAGAAGCTGCATCTTACTCAAATGCATTCCTAATTACCCTTATTACAAGTCATTTAGGCACAACCTAAAAACCGTATCAGTGACAACCACTGGTGATGAAAGCATGCGTCTGAGTGTGACGCATCTGATAGAATTTTTAGTAAATTAGTCAAAATTTCGACAAATGTGTGGTCAAGCTCTTCTGAGCTAAGCCCGAAAGAAGGGCTCACACAACCAGGCCCAAGTGAACTACAAATTTGGAGGCCTGGAGCTTCTGCAAAAGTTTTGTTTGAGTAAAGCTCCTAGTTAGAAAACCAACTTGATTTTTCACTACCTCTTTCTAGCTTCTTCCCTTAGCAGCTAGAACCATGAAGCCCCCTAAGTTCACTTCTATTTCCCACCATGTCAGAAGATACAAATTTTTCCTGTTTGTTAAACGTCCGACTTTTGTTTCTCGAGGAGAGAAACTATTCTCAGAAGTCGGGCCAAACAGACACTAAGCTATGAAACTGACAGAAATACCAAATTAAGACGCACTGCAATCAGAAATCACTAGTTGACAAAAGTAAAGCAAATTTCGACACAATAATAGGCGATTGCCCGTGACACACAATTATTGAGTCTTTTAGTCTTTACTCACAAATTGATCATTAAGCAATTACCTAATTATCTCAGGTATGCTTTAAAATCCTAATTTCTGAATCATTCTATAATGAAGATTAATTAATGGTCCCATTAAAAAGATGTATAGTTTCCAAGTAAAACCAACTGTACTACAAAATATTAAACCAAAATGACAACAAAGTTTTCTATATTTCCTACTTGCTATAACAAAAAGTTCTCTGAATCAGAAAGATAGAAAATTGTAAATTTTATACTTTGTTGGGTACAGAATTTACGAGATTTTACTCTCCAAAAGCAGATCATATCAAACACCGCATGGTTGAAGCTCTTGCTTCCCACTTCAATTTCCGCAGCTCCAGCTGTTCTAGATCAACCAAGAAGAAGTCATAAGATCAGTGTCAGAAATTACCAAATAAAAATCATATCAAATTTCTGAAAAATATGAAAGTTAGGTCGTGCTGATTTGGTCTAGCTTTTCTTTTCATTTGTAGCAATAGCACTCAAATTAAGTAGACAAGTACATCCAAAAATGAACATGAGAATAGCGAAGGCTTTCATATAGTGAAAAGAATATCAGAATCCAGCTATTATTTAATAGACCTCAGAAAATTCAGATTAGAACAAATACCCATTGATAGACCAACGAGCAATTTACGCAAATATCAGACCAACGTTATTTGACATTCTTAAATGAGTTTGAAGTTGAAAATTGTACAACCTTACAGAACTATATTACCTGGCTTAAACAAACATTCTCGACTGACGTAACATAATATCCACCTAAAGGTTCAACAGATTCCAATTGCAAGAAAGACGATATACAGAACAATAAATAAAAACAGGCAACTTAACTTTACAACGAGATGTCAAATCTAAACCACCTTTTGGTAGGAACAAAAGAGGAAAAAAAAGAAGAAGCATATGTTGGACCATTTAATACCATCAAATATTAGAGCTCATTTACTATCTTAATGTTTATATATATAAATATAATGTACATGCATACTAATCACCATATATTGCAACTCCAAGTTGAATAACTTGTATGCAGACTAAAACAAATCCTGGCAGTTTTGTCTAATCACCTCACTGAAAAGGTACATATGTACTTTGCCAAGGTACTCCAAAAAAGAACTTGGCTGAATATGAGAATGGGCGAAATGCATTTGCTTACGAGAAGCATGTGGGCGGTAGGTGTGCATATGGTCAACTATGCATCACGCAGATCGCCTAGATACTAGTAATGCATATGTCATAGGGCAAGTTTGTAATCTAGGGACGAGGGGTCGATATACAAGTATTATAAGAATATGTAATAAAAAGAAAGTTCACAAAGAAACTGAATCATTATTCGAGGAACTATTGAGGCCAATAGACATTGTAACATGACAAACAAGAACAAAATATGACCGACTATAAATGACAAGTAATCGATATTCATCTTAAAAGATGTGATTAAGATGCAATTAATGATTAAAAAAAATTAGTGCGAGATGATCTTTGTTAGTATGCTATCAATACAAGATCTACGAACACTGTTGCATCAAACAAACCCTATCAGACTGAATATCGAATTTGAACCAATATAGACTGAAATAAAATTCCACAGCTCAATAGCTCGATTTTCAGAATATTTTTGGTTACTCCCTCCTATCGGTGTTGTGCCACTAGCATGGGACGTCCATATATGCATCATGCAAATAATCTGTGAATATCATGATCTCTGTCAATATCTATTGTTTGAATGTGCGCGAATATATATATATATATAGAGTTTTGCTAGAATACTATCGGTAGTAAACCGAGCGGTTTACTACCGATTTGTTTTTGATGCTGGAGCTTCCAAATCGACGATCGGCACCGTTGAACATGATCTAGACCATTCAAACTATCTGGAAATCAAATTTCACGCTTTTTCGATATTGTTCTCTTGTCCATCAAGTGAACAGAAAATGAATGGCTGAAAATGAATATCCTATAAAAAGTGATGATAGAAGTCTTGTAATCAAGATCAAGAGTACAGATCTTATTTTAAATAGTTCAAAGAATTTTCTAACAAAAATTTAGTTGATTTGGATTCTTCTATACCGTTAAACGAGCAAACACACCATATCGGCCATTAAAATTACAGATTTTATAACCCTTTGATCGTTCGGTTAATGATATCAAAAAAGCATGAAATTTGATTTCTAGATAGTTTAAATGGTCTAGATCATGTTCAACGGTGCCGATCGTCAATTTGGAAGCTCCAGCATCGAAAACAAATCGGTAGTAAACGGGACGGTTTACTACCGATAGTAGCCCAGTCAAGCTCTATATATATATATATATATATATATATATATATATATATATATGGTCGTCAAAAGTACTGCCTAGGCACTTTATATCACTGTACTGCCTAGGGGCCAGTCAATTAGGTAGATTTAAAAAAAATAGGGGGCCTGACACATTAGGCGACCGCCTAGGCATTGCTTAAGCATTAACTATTTTTCTTAATTAATGTATATTAATATTATTTATTATTCCTTTTTTGTTAGATGTATTTTTAAGAAGGCTAAGAATAAGAAGGGTATGATGGATGAACATCGAACAAATGAATATGAGAGATATTTAGCGAAGCATGAAATTGGCCCTTTTATTTTGAAATCTGCACCTTATCTTTTGTTTCGCAATTGTTTTGTTTCATCTTTCTCGTAACGTTTTTGAATAACAATGTGAGACTGTACTACATAATACATAATACATAATGTAGTATGGTAGATTACTTAAATTTCGCTTAACGAATCATAGATTTCACCTTATGAATTATAGGTGAGACAACAATTTTTTTCCCCAAAATTCTAGATAACCATCGAATTGCCGCATAAGGCTTCAGGAATGCAAGACTGCTACAGCAAGCATCCTGTAGGTGCAATTGCAAAAGCTTCCAAGTGGATACTATCGCCAACACTGCATTCCGCTCTCCATTGCATGTATTTTCATTGTCCACACATTTTGGGAGCATCCCTATATGTCTAGCCTACTCAGATTTGGACAGAACATTTTGATTCTCTTTCACCAATCAACTGACTTGACGAAACCTTGCATTTCCTTTGAGATCCCAAGTCTCCAAGTCAACCCTCTTGGCCTCTCACAACCTTGCCAGATGCCTTCTCTGTGGTCCACACTGTGCGGGACACCCATTTGGAAGCAGAAACACATCGTCAAATGGGGACTTTGTCATTATGCAGTTTCCTAGATAACTAAGCAACAGAGTTAGCGACCACCTAACTGTCTTAATAGTGTGCAACGTAGTCTATTGCTGTGTACTTAATATATCCTTACTATTGAAGATTGGTCATAGCAGTGTATAGCGTGTGATGTAGTCTCTGTATCTTGTATCTGTGTACATGTAGTATAATGCGGGCAGATCACCTCTGTGCCAACTATGTGGTCCACTGACCAACGTGGGGCATCCAAAGACTCAAACGCATGTACGGGTGCATAGGCCACGCATATAGCATTGAATAAATTGGCCGGTTGATGCTTGCCTTCAGATAAACGACAAGGCTAGGCAAATTGACATCCCATAGTTGCCTAGCCTATATGAGAAAATTTAAGATGTTGTATATACTTGTATATACATGTTATAGCTTCTACAAACAAACAGAAACATGCCTCTCTCTTGTTAGCAATTTTAGAGTCCAAAATGGTCGGTAGCCACCAATATAGTAAAGAAAATGTTCTGAAAATGCTCACATTTCAGGGAAGTGAAGCCATGGCATAGTGCATATGCAGTATGCAAGTGCATAAGTAGGCTGATAAGTAGTTTAACCATAAAAATAATCAAATATTATATAACCAGAAAAAGAATCGACCGCGTCCTTACATTAGGAAAATTATAAATCAGAAAAGTTGATGAAGATTTACATGAGGATCCAATTTTACAGAAAATTCATTTACCGCTCATTGGCAACTATGGCTGGGTTCCCGAACAACGCTATCAAGCTACCAAAAACTAGCCAAGAATATCCTCCTACTTTGAATATTAAGGTTTACCAAGTGTAGGCAAGAAACAAGCTGGAAGGTACACGCCAAGAAGACTGATTTTTGCATATTTTAAGGTATTTAAGGAAATAAATTTCAGGGAAAAAAAATAAAGTACTTGTCTAAAAACATTAAGTTAAAAAGAATGAAACATTACGCCACAATTAGAAGAAACAGAAACAAACAGACAAGGAAGCAACCAATTATCATGCCTATACAAAACAGTCAACTAAAGCAAAGGCAATGTTACTTAACTATTCTTCCAACTGAAAATTAAAAAAGGTGCAATAACTATGCTGTTATTAGTGTTTATTCAGAAGGACAGATGCAACTGCCGACAAAAGAATAATAGTACAAGATTTGATAATCGAGTATGCATTAAATACCTAAAGCTTGCGTGTATAATATTTGACTATATACAACAAAAATTAGAATGAACTAACCTTACAGAACACAGAAGGTTCCATTTCCTCTAGAAACACCACCAAAAGAGCTTCTCCACGGCAATGCTTAATCTCTGCAGTCTGTACCCTACCTTTGTAAAACCTAAGATACTTTTGTCTATTAAAAACAAAATTCAGGTTAGAGATTTCCGATGCCAACTCTCTCAAAACAGGACAAAATAAAGTGCTTTTTCCAGCAGCATAATCCCAGTCAACAGCAAAAAGAGGTATACGAGGCTATACAGCTTTGGGCCGCCCAAAAATGTCAAATGGCTTCTTGTTCAGCACTCAGTGAAAAGTCTTCCTCCTTAGCTTCGGGAATTACCTGAAGAAGTTCCAAAGGAGTTGCTGCTGGGTCCAGCTCACGGCAACCCTTAGGAGCATTTTGGGCTTCTTCACCAGTTAGTAAATAAGATGGCACCTGATGTGAAAACCGAAACATTTCCTCTTTTGGAATCCTCTTTACTTCTTTTGGGTCCGTATGCCTCTTGAATACCGTCTTAAATCCACCAATCTTCACTAAAGGGATAACGGAAATACCATTAACTTCATTGTATTCATCAAGTACTTCAACCATGTCATACTTGTAGATTACTTCATCAGGTGTATGCTCGTTCCAATCTGCAGACCAATTTCGGTAAAGGGCCCAAATATCACCTTTTTTGGGAAAAATCTTTATAAACCCACGTGGGGCTTTCTCCCACCTAACCTGGTGAGAGAAAATATTAATCGTATCGATGACTTCATATCGACCCACACGGAAATCGCCACATGTCTTGGCAAAGCCAGAGGAGGTCCAATTTAAGGGTCCAAATTCAATGTTTGATTTTGAGGTAAGATAGCTCATCCGGATCTTGAAGGGATTCAAAGAGATAACTTTCTGAATAAGCGCGTAATAACGAGGCATTCCATCTTCTTCATCATATGTAGCCCATATTTGATCGCTTCGGAAGGACTTCTCAGATCGATCACCGTCAAAATCATAAAAATCTGGGTCAGGAACTTCCATAGCCAATACAGGTTCATTAACTTCATCATTTAAATCAGCATTGGAAGGACGTTTTTTAATGTTAATGTTGGCATTATCATCTAATCTGTCATGCTTATCCTCCTTCCCCTTTTGTTCATCATTTTCTTTCACTTTCTGTTTTTTCTGTGCCCTCTCTTTTTCTTCGAGTTCAACTTTCTTACTATTCCAATCCTCTAAAACTTTATTCAGTATAAACTTACTCTTTTCCATCAGCATAGATCGAATATCCAATTGCGAAGATCCCCGGTTTAAGTTGGTCGGTTTAACTCTTTCCATTTCAGAAGCTGTTGTACTAGACCCAAAGCTTCTATTTTTAGCATTCTCAGGCCCCATAACCGAGACTGCTGGTTCAGAATCATCACCGCCTCCTTTTCTTCTCTTTGCATGTAAATTATCACTCGTTCCAATATTAGAATTTCCAGATGAACTCGCAGTCCTCTTCAGCGAATTCAGTTTCCTCTGAAGAATTTCCTCCCTCTTAGCTCTCGCCTGCGCCTCCTCCCTCTCCCTCCGAACCTTCTCATATGTCTGATGGACCATGTTCGCAGCCTGCGCAGCTGCCACAGAAGTGGCTTTTGCACTTGCTGCACCAGCCTTTCTGGAGAACGGCCCCCACTGGAAGCTTGCCTTGTTATCGGAAGAAGATGACGTGCCCTTCCCAGGACCGCTAGCTTTAGAGTTCTTCTGATTCTGCTGAGTGTTCGACCGCCGCATGGGATTAGTATTGATTCCGTTGGTCGGGGCTGCAGTTTCGGATGCGAGAAATGGCTCATGACAATTTGGGCAAAGGAGATTATGGTTAAGATATATTCTAAGATACTCATACTGCATCTTGCACTTATTGCACGAAGTCCAAAATGTATTCGATTTTGGTGGTTCAGGATTAGGAGGAGGTGGAACCGTATTAGTTCGACTCGCACCAGCTGTTTGTTGCCTAGCTGCTCTTTCTTTTTGTGCAGTGTTCTTCACGAAATTATAGAATCCATTTGCAGTATGAGGAACTGAACTTTCTTTTTTTGTTTGAGAAGTCTTTTGCTGCAAACCTTTTATATTTCTCTTCTGATCATATAGTGTTCTCTTGCTCTTATCGGATAATACATTCCATGCCTCAGAAATGAACTGAAAAGCACTTTCGGCACCGACGGATTTGTTCTTGTCAGGGTGAAGCTGAAGAGCCAATTTCCTGTACTGTTTCTTCACTGTATCATCATCTGCTGAAGGATTTACGGATAAAATTGAATACCAATCTTTCTCCCCGCCAACTTTGAGCTCTGATGCGAGATGAACATCTAGGGTTGCAATCATTTGACTAATGCCATCGAGGGCGGGAAAGAGATTTTGGGCTTTCAAAGCAAATTTCTTGGCGCCCGCTATGTCTTTAGACACGAACTTCTTCTCCGCAATCTCTTTGGCCCTAAGAGCCTCATCCTTGTTACATTCCATTTTTGTCTTTCAAACGCTTACAACTTATAGCATGATTGGTGTGGTTGGCGGCGTGAACGACTCAATTCAAAGAAAACGTTCTGAACCCTGACGGAAAAACAAAGAAACCCAAAGAGTAAGTCGGTAAAGTCACAAAATTCTGAGAGTTAAAGAAGCTTAGAACTGTTCATAAAGATTATTAAAAAAAAGAAGAAGAACAGGTATCAACCATGCAAGTCATATACTCCCCACGGAACTCCGATTCTACAACAAAAAACCTGATTTGCAAGCATGCAATAAATACACGGTCTCTCTATGATCAAATGTTCCTAAAAGAAGAGTGTCATTGCAAGCAAACACAATCACCTCAAAACATACTAAACCATCGTGAACCCAAACCAACAATTCTCACATGTTAAGAGTTCCGAAAGCTAAAATAGTACAAGAAACTCAAAATTAAGAGCTCCATCCTCATGGCATACACACTGTTGATTCCCAAAACTTTCTACTTATAATCGACGTGCTAAGAATCTCTTCCAAAACCTAAATGGTAGAACCAAAAGAGAAAGAGCATCAACCATTCAAGCTCTATAGTCAAAAGCAAAAAACCCTAATATCCTAACATGCACCAAAGATACAACCTTTCCATGATCGAATACTACTAGAACAAGAGTGACATTGCAATCAAACACAAGAATCTCAAAAATACGAATCGAAAGGACCGTAATTGAGATCAAATAAACGAAGAGTACAGCAACTAGCGATCGTAATGAAGTGGGTTTAGGTTTTGTCGAGGGCCGTAACCGAATGGGTTGAGCCCAGAGAACTGCTCCCCAATGAAAACCCTAGGTCACCGTAGAAACCCTAGGTGGCCGGAAATCGGGTCTCCGGCGACCGCTCCGGCCACCTCCGGCGACGAAATTGGCATCGGGAGAGAGCGCAGAGGAAGGGGAAGCGATCGAGATTGTACCAATTTGGGGAAAATTTGGGGCGAATTCGCGTCTAATCGGAGGAATCGGAATCGCGCGGCCTCCACAATAACCCCTTCATCTCCTCCCAATATATATTCCCCCCCTCCCCAAAATCTTAAAAGAGAAAAGAAATAAGAAATACTAATAATAATTATGGTAAATAAATAAACCCCTTTTTTTAACTTGAAAGAAAATTTTAACCAAATAAAAAAAAAAAAAACCTAGAGAGAGAGAGAGATATATATAGAGGGAAAGTGAAGGGGTGGGGGAATTGTTGTGAGGGGTTACAAAAGTTACAAATATGTATTTTTTGTAAAATTTTAAAATTACCAATTTTATCTATATTAATCCTTAAATTTGTTTTTGTAATGTTTTAAAATATGCAAATTTATTTATCAAGAATTAGAACAGAATTATTATGAGTAGAAGATAATATTAAGAATAGTTAAAAAGAAATCTATTGAAAAATAGAATGATCATTTTTATGGAGAAATTCTTGAAGGCCTAATTTGTGATTTTACGAGTTTGTAAGGATATATCTGCAATTAAACCTAGATTTGTTTGAATTGCTGAGAAACCCTAACTAGGGTTAGTTTTTAACCCAAGAGGTGGGTCCCACTTTTTTTTTTCCTCTAAATATAGTTATATTTTTTCAAAAAGGAAATATTTAAATAGTACATTTATGGAGTACATATCTTTATCTATATCTGTATTTATGCGCATTACTGAAGGTCCAAAAGTTAAAAAGCTATTTGAATTTTCAAAATTTGAAAAAAAAATGATGTGAGGTTGGATATACGTTGAGAATGTAAATTTTATCATCACTATCTTCAGCAGTAGCCCTCTCTTCAGGTACTGTTATGCAAATTTGATTCTTACTTTAACTTACATGTATTTTCAAATAAATAAATAAACTTTTCTTACAAAAATGTTTTTTCCATCAACATCAAAATTAACATTAATATTTTTTAACAAAATAGAGAAGGAATGTCACAGTGTCACTTGTTATTTTCTTCTTCCTTCACTCCTCAATTTTCTCTTTATTATCTTTTCTTTCTATTCTCTTCTACATCCTTTTCTAATCTTTATTGTTAGTGAAATTGACTATGAATGTTTTTTTCCCCTCCTTTTTATACTTTGTTTTCTCTCTCTAATTATTTCTCAATGTTCTTTTTTTTAATATATTTCAATCTTATTTTCTTAAATGGAATACACTGACATTTAGCTATAAGGCCCTCCTTTATTTTTCTTAAAAAAGAATGTATTTATGCTATATTAAGAAGAAATTATATTTTTATGTAAAACATTAAAAAATATATATAGAGTTTGCATGTTTTCATTAGAAACTTCACATATTGCACTATGTATATATATATATACATACACATGACATATAATATACTAATTATCTTTTATCTTTAGAATAGTGAATTAAGAAAATTTAATATGCATACTGTTACAATTACTTAGAACAGTCATTTGACGTTCACGTGTTCGAAATATTATATACAAATTATCTTTTATCTTTAGAATAGTGAATTAAGAATAATATTATATATGTAAAGTTATAATTATTTGAAGGGCCATTTGATATTCAAGTGTTTATAAAATATTATATACAAATTATTTTTTATCTTTAGGATAGTGAATTGTTTTGTGAATATTATATTATATGAACAGTTATAATCACTTAAATAGTCGCTTGACATTCACGTGTTAGTGAGTCCTACATTACGAAGAGTTGTTACAAATAACATAGGTTTTGACATGTGTAAACAATGAGGCAAGGTTAATGTGCATGTGTGAGTGTACTAGAGATGGTTAAATAAACCCATGGTTAGGTTAACTAGAGCATTGAGTTAGAGTGACCACTCCTTATGGTTAAACTAACTTGGGTTAGAGTAGAGTTACGTGGACCACCCCAAATAGATATACCCCATACAACCTTGAAAGGTGAAATCATTTTTAGTGGAACCACCTAAAAATCCCTTGTTAAATAAGTATGTAGTAAAAATATAATTTTTCTAAGGTATACACGCACCTCAATGGTAGAATTTAAATATATTTTTGGTGCATTGTTTTTTCTTTTTTTTTTGAGAAAAAGGTAGCGCGCTACCCGCTTCATTCATTTAGCAAATGAATTTAGCTACAAGTAGTGAGGCAGCAAGGCCTCGAAAAAAAAGAAAAAATCGATATGAAAAAGTCAAACAATAAAAAGAAACAAAGAAAAAGAGACAACAGGAATCGAAACAATAAAACTATCACCTAGCGCTATAAAATTCCGCCCACTCCTTTATTAGCGCTCTGATATGTTGCGCAGTTAAAATAGCGTCTGTAGATAAATTTCTGAAAATAATATTATTTCTTTCGCGCCAAATTATCCACCATGTTGCTGCTACTAAGGTATGTACTTTTAGTGCATCCATCTGAGTACTCCTCCCCTGCGCGTCCTCCCAAACGATCTTGACATCTTCAGCAAAGGGAAGGAAATGGCAGCTATCAAGGTTGAAGGTAAATAAAAATTTACTAACAACACAACCAACCAATATGTGATCCACTGTCTCGGCGGCACAGCCACACATTACACACCATTAATTTTCTGACCAATCCTTTTTTATAAGGTTGTCCACAGTAAGCAATTTTGGTGCATTGCTAGGCTCTTTTGATGCAATGCTGAAGGAATATTGTACCAAATAGTATTTGTAGGAGAGTATGTGAATGTATCAAAATGGTGAATCTCTCATATGCAAGAGTACAACATTACTAAAGAGTTATAGAATTTTCTAGAACTTAGCCACACGAATTTTGAAGTATCTTTGAGAAATAGTGGCTAAATAGTATCAATTTGAAGTGCCTTTATGTCACTCTCAGTAGATCTGCATTTGCTTGGTACTACTTAGTATCAGTGTTTCTACTAAAGAACTGGAACACTTTGTACTTCATGTTGGCCACTTATGAAACCAAGTACAATTGGCCAGTTATTGTACTTTATTTTTCTCTCAATGCCCATGCTACTCCCTCATAGTGAACTGCTGATAGGGCACAAGCTGTGGCTTTTACAGGAAGTACATTTTGGTACTCTTACAAATCAATCGGCATGCAGTAATATAATTGCCAGCATTTTAGCGAACTCATACAGTATGCATATCGAGCCGCATAGAACAACAAATTCTTTTAAAGGTAAATTTAGCGCATTCCAATTTCCACCACACTTGAATACCACAAATAAAAGAAAAATTATTAACTCGCTTAGAAAGGTAACGATCCGACAGAACTCATCTTATAATCTGAAGCGAATGTTGAGTAGCAGAACTTCCAAAGAGTAGTGTACTTGTTTGACATAATAAACAAAAACAAGAGAATACAACAGATACTATCATTTTGCGAAAACACGTGCAAATATTTCTTTTATCAGATCTCACAAGCAGAATTATATATACAAACTTAATCGAGGAATAAGAAACAACAAGAATACCCCATCAAAGCTCACACTATCTCTCTCTCTTGAGAAACATTCATTGATTTTCTCTCCGAGGCCGGAAATGAACCAATAGGTAGAGAGGTAAAGTATAATTTACTGTTGGAAAGTAATAAATATCTTACTTCACCTAGTAACCCTCTCGCGATCATGAGATTTCATTCCTCTTAGCGCCAAACTCAAGTGCGGGACTTCCCATAAAGATTAGCATACACAATCTTGGTCCTATAAACAAGGATCATGGTCAACGCAAACGCGACGACACAGAGTCCCGACATGATCAACGAGGAAAGGGAGAAGCACACTGCCCCTTCGCATTTCAATGTCAAGCTTTCATGTTTGTGCTGCTTTTCAGCTTCGTAATCGTAAATCCCACTAGCAATTACGCCCGAGAACACTAATGAACCAGCGGGATTCGCTACCGTTAGGAAGTTGTACAATGCTCCAAAGTTCTTCACGCCGAATAGTTCAGAGGCGGCAGCAGGGACAATAGACCAGTGGGCTCCATAACCAAGTCCGATTAGGAGAGTTCCTATGTACATTGCGCCGGGCCAAGCCATCGCAAAGAAGAAGTGGCCGATCGCCATTAGGATTTGAGCCATTGCTAAGGCAATCGGCCTCGGATATGCGTGGTCCCTGATCATTAATTGAAATTGAATTTTGTTACAGAGAATCAGAGTAAAATTTGAAATTCATCATAAATGAAAAGCTACTCTTATCTTGATATCATAGTTACATGATTCACGAATGAGGTGGTTCGATAGGTAATGTAATGGCCCTCATTGGCCCAGCCGGAGATTCTGCAGAAGTGCTATCGAGTAAAGCTAGTCAAAAAGGCATGAAGAGCTTCTCACCACCCTTACTCTTCTCTAAATATAATACAAAAAGGAAAGAAAAACCAGCAGTATTGTGTTGTAGCAGAAGCAAATATTTCAAGCTAGAAATTCTGCTTCTGGAACTCGTAAGCTCATTTTAGCTTTCCAACACGGCAAAACACGCGAGACTTTTTCATGTGCCATATATGCCCAGATGCTACTTTTCAGACCAGAGAAAATGTCTAAGCCGCCAAGTAAAAAAGGCACATAGACACTAGGTCATTAAAATTTCAAAAATCAACACCGATGTTGACTCTATATGTATATATAGAAGAGAAGGAAAAAAAAAAAAAAATAGTTTGACAAACTTGAATCCACCGCAAATCACCCAGGACAAACAAATGAAATCCAGAGAGATAAGAACAAGAGTACGTATAGAAATAACCTTTCAGAGTAGCAGTAAATGGAATCTAAGATGTGGTAGCAAGCATACCTCACGACAATCTCAGAGAGATATCCTCCACCGAAGCGACCAAGAAAATTCCAAATGCTGATCGCCGACACGAAAATATGAGCATCCTCATAACATAAAGATTGGCTCATCTGGCCCAAATTATCGATAACTGTCAACCCCGAACCTGACCCCAGCAAAAGAGAGAAAAATAAAAGCCAAAAATCCGCCTTGATTAACGCTTGCATAAGTGTGAAGTTCTCCCCTCTGCGCGGCCCCCTCCTCCTCTTAACGCTGACGGCTCCATCCGCTGCCGCCTGAAAAAGTCGCGCCTGCAGCTGCGCGATCCTCTTCTGCCTCTCAGAAGCCGGAAGCAAGTCAACTTCCTTCGGCTTCGCGTCTTCCGCCTCACTCTCCACCTCACTCTCACTTAAAATCGCTTCCTGGTGTTCGACCGCTTCTTCCGATTTGCTCCCCTCCTCTTTATGAGGCACCGGCAAGAGAGGTTCTTGAGAAGTAGAAGTATCATCCGAATGAAAAGTGAGCAATAAGGGAATTATTATCGGAATTACTAACAGAACAAGAAGCACAATCGTGAGCAAAGTAATGATCGTGTGGCTCAAGTCGACTAGTTCTTCAAGTAGCATGACACCCATTAAATACGCAGCTAAGAGCAAGCAAATGCTATACACAAATGTGAAGCTACAACTATCGGAGGGTCGAACTTGTCGATGGCCATTGACGGGCCGGACAATGAACATTAGGGCAACGACCACCATGGTGGGGCCTACCGCCACCATGAAGATGAGGGTCGCATGATCACGCGCGTGGATCATCGCATAGATTTGGGTTAAGATTGCACCACTGAGACCCGCAAAGCCCTTTAGGATTCCGACGACAGGGCCGCGGTTTTTGGGGAAGTTCTGCACACAGGAGACTAATGCGGCAGTGTTGAAGTATGTTTCGCCGTTGTTTCCGATGAAGATGAGGATGCACATCTGCAGAACACGGAGGAGAATTCTTGTTAATCACACAAAGAATAGTTTCAAGTTACGAAGAAAAGGAAGCATCTTGAAAAGCAAAATCATACAACGGATTGTAATGCCGACAACCGAGTCCAAAATTTAGTAGGCAGTGAAGCGTCGAAACCAAAAAAAAACAACAAAATAAAGAAAGTAGAAATTTCATGAATCATTCTGCTTTAAGTTTAAGTACGTATCTTCAATAGGATCTATGATAAGTAACTTTACATGAATTACATTTTTAAAGAGAGAGATGAGAAAAACAAAATACACAATAATGAGCATTTACCAAATCATACAACGGATAACGAGCTAGAAAATTGTAATAACAGGTCCGATCATGTGGAACGAACTGACTACTACAGATGGAAACCCAATAAAAATCAGTCGCCGGCTGGCAAATCCACAACCTCACAGAACTAAGAGGGCTCAGACTCAGCTCTATACTATGGTACGAAAAAAATCGAATGCTGTTAGAAATATACAATCAGTTCACTTCAAGCGTACAGACATAACGCCCACGGGTCTCGATCGTGACTCGGCCCAACCTTGCCTTCCGACCCTTTAAGCCAACAATTTCTCCCAATATCTGCACAAATTCGCAGCATACGGAAATTGAACTTGTGACCTCTGGCTCCGATACCACTTGTCGAATCGTTGGCGCCGACCATTAATCCCAAAAGTTCGAGCCGTTAGAAATATGCAATTAATTCACTTAAAGTGTACAAATACAACGTCCACGATCTCGATTGTGATTCAGCCCAACCAACCTCACGCCACTTCGAACATTATCTCGGCCGAATAAAACAGAGTCACTGCAAGTCCCGTTATTTCATTCTATCGCGAAATTTGTGTTTTTAGCTCTGGAATAAATTTTAAACTCAGTTGCTTTGCTGTAAACTAGAATAGAGTTGCGATTTATTTTTATTTTTTTGAGACTCAAAACCACAAGGAAACTATAAATAATTCGTGTACTCGCCGTACAAAAACAAATTTTATTTTATTAAAAAAAATAATATTTAAATAGTTCTATTCGAACAGTACTTTTACTTTACAAGTAGTAGTAGTAGTAGTGACTGACTAGTGTAGTAGGAGCAGTGAGTGAGTACTGACCGCCGAGAAGGGGAGGAGGGGGGCGCGGCGGGTGACGATGAGCCAGAGCCAGCCGTAGCCGAGGAGGTTCTGGAGGGCGCCGACGAGGAGGGCGGCCCAGAGCGGGAGGAGGTCGCAGAGGGTGGCGGCGAGGAAGCCGACGCTGTCGCCGAGGTCCTTGGCGACGCCGAGGCTGGCGATCTGCCGCTGGTTGTACCCCAGCGAGCTCTTTATCGCCGGCGACAGGCTGCCGAACAGGTACCCCACCCCCGCGCACGACTGCATCCACATCGCCGCCACGAACACCAGCCATCTGTTCCCCAACATTCCCCTCACCTTCCCTGCAGGCCCCGACCAACCCATCATCTTCATCATCGATCACATACAATACCTCCTCCCTCTCCTCTCTCTCTCTCTCTCTCTCTCTCTATTCTCTCTCTCTATTCACACACACACAATTCTCTCTCTCTATTCTCTCTCTCTATTCACACGCACACACACACTGACACACACACACACACAAAGAAGAAGAAGATGATCATCAGTTTGGTCTTTTAAATATGGTGTGGGTAGCTATCCAGAGAGAGATATTGGATAAAGGAGAGAGGGTTTTTCCTTTTCTTTTCTTTTCTTTTCTTTTCTTTTATATATATATATATATATATATATATATATATATATATATATATATGTACGTATATATCTTGTGCCTATTTGTGGGGAAGAGAAAAAGGAGAGATGGGTCATGGGACTTGATGGGAGGGAGCAAGAGAATTTTTACTCTTCGACTCGCTCTGTTCATCGAGGGGGCAGGTGGATGTCGGAGAGCGCAGCAGGACGGAGACATTAAGACAAATTTCTCCCTCACTTTCAGAGAGAGTGTGGTTTTTGGACTACTAGCACACGGCCCGCGCTTCTTCTTGACCCAAGGATAATATTTCAACCAATTAAAATACATATAGTTATTAAAATTAAAAAATAAAAAAAATATTTATAAAATAATCTTATAAAAAATAATTTTTTATTTTTCAGTATTTATAGAATTGAATTATTCTAATAATTTTATTTAAAAGATTAATCAAATTTTATAGTTTTGATAGTTATTCTATAAATAAATTCTTTTAACTAAAAAGTTAAAGTTGGAGGATTTATTTCAAATTGAAGAATAGAAGAGGGTGTTTTTACCTTGTTAAAATTAATTGGAGAAGAAGAAACTATTACATGCACCTGATAACATATTAATACTCCATACACCGTAACTTATATTAGATGATTAATGTTCTAATATCAAAAAATAATTAAATATCTTATTTACAAAGTCTAATAATTTAAATTATGTTTAATAAATTAATTTTAAAATTTCTATTAAAGAGTGTTGAGCATGTGGTGGATGCACATAAATACACCTGGTGCAGAGAATACTTACCTAGGTGCACATATAATTCAAAAGAGAGGAGAAATTTTTGTTTGCACCTGGTGTGTACTAATTTTTCATATACCGCATAGAATATTATATAGTTTATAAAGTTTTAGTGATTAATACTGTAAAATAAAATAAAATAATATATATAATATAAAATATTTAAATAATTTATTATACTATCAAAATTTTATTTTTAATTCATATTGAAGAGACAGTTTACGATGCAATGGGCATATCAAAAATGTTTATTAGGCATATGGCAATCCCCTATTTGTTGGTGCTTTTAATGGGCGAGCCTTACTTTATGAGGGTTGATTTTATTGATGTGACCGAACTATTAAATTATATATTTTGTAGATAAATTATAGATTATAGCCTTATAGGTAGATATTTTATAGATTATTATTATTTGTATGTTTCTTCTATGCTAATTAATTATGCTGATGCGATAATAATCAGCAGAGAAAATAATGGTTTTGTTTTTGGTCTCTCTTGACTTTTCTCTGCGATCAGCTGACATGGATTGCTTCCTGAATAAAAACGTTTGATTCTGCTAGCTACGTATTTTGCAAAGTTAAAAAACTACAAAATTCTCATTACAGTGAAGAGTAAAATTAAAATAAGATTATAATCATTTTTTATAGTATATCAATATTATATTAATAAAGTATTTTTGTTGTATCGCTACTGGAAAAGAAATTAACTAAATGGTATCATTTGTTACGGTGTGGCCAAAGTTAACCATCACTTTCTCAAAAAAAACTTTTCGGTAAGATCTTGTTGAGACAATTTAATGAATAAAATATGGCTCACTCCACGTTTGAATATTCAAGCTTTAGTTCAATACGAAAATTTCTCCTAACACCATTATTCAATTGTAGATATAGAAAAGCCCAACAAGTAAGAATTATAAATGACTTTCTTATATAGATTTTTTTTTTATAAAAATTAGAAAAAGGTATGTGAGAGTGGCCTACAAGCATCCTCACCAATATATATATTATATATATATTGAAATACTTGTCATTTTCAAACTACTATTAGTCCTACACAAAAATATCAGTAGTTTTGGTAAAATGACTAATAATAGTGTTTTTCATAAATGTGGTGGTTTTCTAACCATAAAAATAATCCATTTTATAGACATTTTTTTAAAAAAAAAAAGGAATGCCCCTCTACAACATAATCTAATAACATGGTTTAACTATACAATATTGAGCTTCTTTGGTCCTAAGGTATAATATTATTTAGGGTTAATTGCATACACGTCCCTACAAACATAGTGAATAACAGATATATCCCTGCAAAACTCAAGTTTCATAAGTTATTCATGCAAAAGTCCTAATGTATTCAGATATGTCCCTGCCGTTAGGATCCGTTAGAGAATTGTAATTAATCACAGTTAAAATACCTAACTATGATTAATTAATAAGGTAAATTAATAATTTTACGCCTCTTTTTTTTCCTCTTCCTCTTCTGCTTGTCGGACTGGTCGTCGCCGGCGAGGGAGGAGATGTGGCGGGCGGTCGCAGCGGAGAAGGAGGAGTCACGGTCGCAGAGAAAGCGGCCATGGAGGCCACGTCGACGGCGGAAGGATCGGGCGGACGCGGACCGTGGATCGGGCGGTGCTCCTCGTGGGAGATCGGCGCCGACCTCGCCATCCCCGTCGACGCCTCCGGCTGAGGTAAGTGTGGCGGCAGCCGGACAACAGTCTCCACCGCCTCCTCCTCCTTCTTCTTCGTATCCTCCTTTTCCTCCTCCTTTTCTCCTCTTTCTTCTTTGTCGTCGTCGTCGTCGTCGAGGATCCGATCGTCGTGCCCGCGTGGGCCGTCGTCACGAGCGCTTCTGACAGCATCGGCCGCACCTTCGCCTTCCGCCTCGCCGTTGCGGGCCTCAGCCTCGTCCTCGTCGGGCGCAACTCTGACAAGCTCCGTGATGTCGCCGCCGCCGTCCGCTCCCGCAGCCCGAAGAGGAAGAGGAAGAGGAAGAGGAAGAGGGCAAAAATGTCATTTCATGAATCTACTGTTAAAAAATAAACAGTTCTCTAACGGATCCTAACGGCGGGAACATATCTGAATATATTAGGACTTTTGCATGGATATTTTATGAAAGTTGAGCTTTGTAGGGATATATCTGTTATTTACTATGTTTGCGAGAACGTGTATGCAATTAACCCTATTATTTAATAAATTATTCTCACAAAAAAAAAATATATTATAATGTTTCTAATCTTCCAATTCATTTAACAAAATATTCTCGCAATAATAATTTTAATTTTATTGTTCAACTTTTCAATTTATTTAATTTAAGTTAGTCAATGACACTTTATTAAATTATATAAAATATACTAATTAAGTCTATAAAGATAAACAATATATTTAAATTTTAAAGTTAAAAGTTATCAATTAACTTAAATTACATAAATTAAAGATCAGATAGTAAAATTATAATTTTTAAAGGCTAAATAATCGGATCCAAAAAAAAATAATGATATATATATATATATATATATATATATATATATATATATATATATATAAACAATAAATAACGAGTTCCAATCGTGAACGAGACAAACTGCATGTGGTGGTGGTTGTTCCTGCGCGACGTTGAAGAGGACACAGCCCACGTGGCTTTCCACATCACCTCAACAGCTCCCACGTAGCTTATGTGGGCCCCACACAACATATTTCATTTTTCCTGGTTAAAGATTCTCAATGTCAATGTTTGTGGCTCTAGTTTTTTTAAACAACTTTATTGTACCGAAATTATAGTATTTAAAATTTTGATGAAATAACAAGTTTAAATTTCAGAGCTTCAGTAACATTTTTTTTATGTATGTAATATAAATTTTAAATATAATATGTTGACAGATGATGATTTATTATATCAGCAGAAATGTATGATGAGTTAAATAATAATAAAAAATCAATCAATCACCAACCTCTTTTTAAATATATTTTTCTTTTATTTTCTTTTTCTCTTTTCTCTTTGCATTTTTTATCAAAAAAATAAAAGAAAACAGAACATTTAAATGCGTATACGTTTGGAATAATAAGACACATTATAACGCATGCAAAAGTAGTTGGGATTCATATTTGGTGGTCCAATAATGTAATTCATACGACTGACCGTCCCTAGCGCAAATGACAAAGGACTTGGTAGTTCGTACCCGAAGTCCCAAGTTCGGAGTCCAGCTGCTTTACATTTACAGCTAAGTTATTTCTAAAAAAAATAAGTGAAGCAGGTAGCATGCATGCTACTTTTCTCTAAAAAAAATAATATAATTCATATGGGATTAGAATGCAAATAACCACTAATAATTTCTTCTTAAGTTGGGCCCTCATTTTATCTATTTTGAGAGTGATTGGGAATGAAACATCCTCTTTTTTTTCACCCAATCAATTGCAATTCACATGTGATGATTCAAAAGCCCTACCAAGCACTTGTTTGGTCTAAGACATGCCCAGTAAGCATGAAAGATAGTGAGGGGATGAGGATGTCCAATAAAGCTTGGGTATATTCCAATATCCCATCCTTTATTATAGGAAGATGAAATGATTCAATCATTCTTATTTCCAATTCCCCCCTTTGGCTTTTGTTGGATATATGTAAGGAATCAATTGGAGTGGCAAAATTGACCTTCTTTTATCTCTTTCATAAGATTGATGATTGGTTCAATGACCAAACTTTATCTCCTAAAAACATAATATAGTATGAGGTAAGTTCCTCTACTATCTTTGATGCGGTGATTTGGTTCATGACCTTGTTTAGCTTAAAACAATTTCGTTCTGAACTTTTTCATATCTCGCAATTCAATCCTTGCAGTTATAAAATATATTCTATGAGAAAAAATAATATTACAATGTATAAAAAAAAGCTTCAAGAATTAAAGTGTTCAAGCGAAAAGCTTCGGATCTGAGTTAACAGGTTCAATAGGCCCATGGGCACCACCATAAAATCTTATCCTTAGACTTACAAGGGGACGGATAACAGAAAATCTCCTAGCCCCCGTTTGGTTCGGGGTTAAGGGGGGGATAAGGGGGTTATCCTCCCCTTTATCTCCAAACAAGAAAAAAAGAGGGGTGGGTTTACTAACCCACCCCTTAACGGGTTATCCCGGGAGGGATAGGGATAACCCGTTAAGGGGTGGGTTAGTAAACCCACCCCTTCCTCTAGAATAAGGGGTGGGGTTAGGTTTACCCCTTCCTCTAGAATAAGGGGTGGGGTTAGCTAACCCCACCCCTTTTTTAATTTTTAAATTTAACTTTAAAATTTAAATTTATTTTTTATAAATTTAAAATTTAAAATTTTAATTTAAAATTTCTAAATTTTAAAATTTTAATTTTAAATATATATTTTAAATTTTTTAAATTTGAAAATTAATATTTTATATTTTTTAATTTTAATTTGTTCTTAAATTTGAAATTGAAATTTAAAATTTAGAACTTTTAATTTTCAAATTTGAGATTTAAAGATTTAAATTTAAATTTTTTATTTTTAAAATTTAAGAATTATATATTGAAATTTAATATTTTGTATATAAAAATTACAAATTTAAATTTAAATATAATAAAGGGGCAATATTATTATTTTCTATTTATAACTATCCATTATTCTTCTTATTCCATTTTAACAAACCAAACGCTATTTTTTTTATCCCCGGGAATAACCTAATTTTCATCCAAACGCAAAATTCGTCTAACCCCGGCCTATCCCTGCACTTAACCCTATCCCTGGAATAGACAATTCTTACTTAACCCCGAACCAAACGAAGCCCTAGCGATTCCGTATTAATCAATATTCGATTGATTGGTACTTGATCGTGCTGCAGTGTTTTGCTTTCGAGAACTCCATGAGATAAGATTACTGCCAAAGAATTAGCATAACCATCCATTCGATTTCTGATAACTTTTCGAGGAATCCTTCATCAGTGGTTGTGAATGACTGACTTTTTCAATCCTTAAGAGGTTTTTTGAGCCCATAATGTAGCAGCTAAGTTAGGCCCAACTATGTGTGGTTTAGGCCTAGAGGATACTCAATAGCTCGGCCCAAATAATACTTTACGAAGCCCAATTTGGGTTTGATTGTCTTGTATTTTTATTTTTTAAGAATTTGTCGGGAGGTCTCTACCCTAAGAAACACCCCGAGAAGACACTATATATTTAACCAGCAAAGCTGAGCGAAGCCGAGGCTGTGAACCACTTTTATTTGGGGAGGCACGCACAGGGATTCAAACCCTCGACTCCTGGAAGCTTCTCAGGATAACAACCAACTGCACTAGACATTGGTTTGCTAATTGATGCTAATATTGGTTTGCTATACTTTTCTTGAGAATCGTGTTGAAGTAGCACCGATAACATGGATTGCTTCAAAAAGTTTTAAAGAGTTGTCATTGCTTGTATAATATTCTGAGAAGATATAGACAAATTAGAGAAAAAGGACGGTCAGATGGTAAGACAATTTGCAAATTTCAGACGAAAAAGAGGCAAATCTCGTGGATGTATCTAAAGAAATAGTGCCAGGATCTCACAACAGCAAATCTCACTTAATAAAAATCAAAAGGAAGAATAAATAGAGAAACACATGATGCACTTCGGGAATTATTTTAGATGAAACACAAAATAAGGCCATTTTCTTTCCCCCCTTTTTTTTTTCTCTCCAACTTTTTTTTTTTTTTTTTTTCAGTTTTAGGATGTGGGGCCCACACTTACTAGGAAGTTGCTCACGCAGGTGGCTCCCACGTGGATCAAACCAACAATTATTTTTTTCTTTAATAAAAGTAAATATAAAGATCAGGATAAAAAAAAAATTAACCAAAAAAAGAAGAAAAGGGCTTAGAGATGTAAACGGGTCGGATTCGGAGCGGATTTTTAAAAATCCGAACCGAATCGGACTCCAAACCCGAAACCCGAACCCGAACCCGAACCCGAACCCGAACCCGAACCCGAACCGGACGGATTTTAAAAATCCACATCCAAACTCGAACCCGACCGAAAATTCGAAATCCGAACCCGAACCGAACCCGAAACAATTATTTTTCTTTTCAATATTTCAAAATATATTATATTAAATCTAAATTTTGAAAATATAAATTCAAATACAACATTAATTTTTTATATACATATTATATATAATGTAAAATAAATTCGGGTTCGGGTTCGGATTCGGATTCGGACGCAATCAAAATTCATATCTGAATCCATATCCGTCGGATTTTTAGTTTTGATATCCATATCCGAAACCATATCCGTTTAGCATCCAGTAAATCCGCTCCGTTCGGATTCAAATAAAATTTTAGGTATTCGTACCCATAGACATCCCTAATTGGACTCACTCCGTTATCGAACTCACTTAATTTGGGACGACACTCACGCTAAGAAAATAAGCGCATTTGATAAAATCATATCAAACTGAATCAACATAATAACAAACACAATAAAAGAGATAAGCTTTTTCGAAACTAAATCCAAATTAATGATCGAGTCCTGCATCAAGCAAAATTGATCCAAAGGCTCCGATAAGTAGGGGTGCAAACGAGCCGAACACGAGTGAGCGCGGCCTTGCTCGAATTCGGCTCGTATTAGATTCGAGCCGAATTCGAGCCGGCTCAAATTAATTTCGAGCCAGAATAAGGCCTGTTCGAGTTCGGCTCGAAATTTAAATCGAGCCGAATTCGAGCGGCTCGAAATAGTTTTTTTTTTTTCGAGCTAGTTTCAAGTCATGTTCGAATTTGGTTCGGAATTGTTCGATTTCGAACCGGCTCGTTTATAATTCGAAACTCTATGTGGAGTTGGGTCCGTGCCTATGCGGTATATAGAGAATGCATTAAAAAATATATTTGAATTAAAATATTTAATTAAAAATATTTAATATATATTATTAATAATATGTTTTAAAATTTTAAATATATATATATTTGAACTATTTCGAGCCGAACACGAACGAGCAGAGGCCTGCTCGTGCTCGGTTTGAAAGTATTTTCGAGCGAAAAAATTCAGCTCGTTTTATATTTAAAATTAATTTCGAACGGACCATTTTCGAGCCTATTTCGAATCGAACACGAGCTGGCTCGCGAGCGGCGAGCTAGACTTGCAGCCCTATGGATAAGTACTTCCAGAATCCTTCCGATCTACATCACATAACAGTCCAAGCTTATGAGAGTTGGGCCCAATTCATTGCATCGATCCTTTCCAACTTTTTAACTTATTTTATGGCTTTTCATGTGAGGCTCTTTTCACATGCCAACAATCCAATGTATGGTGAATAAGATCAACAAGCAATCACCTTAGCATCATGCACTAATTAATTAATATCCTTAAAGAAAAAGCAAAAAAATTTGTATTAAAATGTAGACGTACTACTACGCGCAGAAAAGCTTATTAAATCAATAGGGTTAATTGCATACAGTTCTCTATAAACATATCGAATAACAGATATATTCTTACAGAGTTCAACTCTTTATTTTTATCCCTGCAAAAGTCTTACCAATTTCAAATATACTTCTGCTGTTAGGATCCGTTAGAAAAATATAGTTAACCATGAGTAAAATACTTAACCATGGTTAATGAATAAGTTTAATTGACTTTTTTACCCTTCTTATATTATTGGATAAAAATATTTTTTTGGAAGAATATTTCTGCATAATTCTAACAGTTGGAGCTTTTGGAGAGATACATTTGTAAGGGCAAAAAATATCATTTTACTTTGCTGTTGTTAAAAAATAAACAGTGCTCTAACGGTAACAAACCAGAGAGGCAAATATGAATATAACTGGACTTTTACAAGTAGGGACGGAGCCATTAAGGGGCCCACAGTGGCCATGGTCCCCCCGAACTTTTAAAATTTGCATCATAAAAGTTCTTTATATTAAAAATTAAAATATTATAAATTTTAATTTCAGGGGGCCAATTATTTTTTTTAATAAAATTTGTGTCCCAATTTTTTTTCCGAAACCCTTGACCCTTTTCTTTCAGTTTTTACAGTCTTGCTCCTCCTTGAGCATATTATCGTTACTGTTGCTAGCAATAGATGATCACTAAATCTGACAGACTTCTTTTTTTTACTATCCGAGGTTGAAATTTTTTTCCTGTCAAATCTAAATTTTGGCCCCCCGAACCTTAATTCATGGCTTCGTCCCTGTTTACAGGGATAAAAATAAAAACTTAAACTTTATAGAAATTTATTTGCTATTCGATATGTTTACAGAAAGTTGTATGCAATTAACTCAAATTAATATTATAGTTTTCTGTGAAAGCCAAAAGCTTGAATATTTTTTTTCCCCTCAAAAAAAAGAAAAGAAAATTACTATTAGGGCTAATATCATAATTTATTAATTAATGGTCCAAGCTACTGTTGATCACATGGACCAGTTCCAGGCCAAAGGAAAACATGCAAATAGTACTAGTAACATTAAAAAAATAAAATAGAAAGGGAGAAATAAATAAAAAAAACTTCTTGACTTTTGATTGGAGAATTTTTTAAAACAAAATCACATACATTAAATATGATGCAGTTGAGGATCTTCCCCAAGTTCACATAGGAAGTGGGGAACATAAACCTACAGGAGCAGCAGCAGTTATAGCTTGTTGTCTCCTTACTCCATATATATTTTGTGTTTGTTGTTGCTCTCATCCTTACAAGGTATCAAGAAGAGAGTCAACATTAAGAAGAAACTGTAGATCATTTGTTCACGCAGTATATTCTTACGAAATTTCTCTTAGTGATGGGTAGCGTGGAGGATGTACAGACCAGGAATTTGAAAGACAATGTTACTTCAATCTGGGAGAGGTGGTCGACCAAGAAAGGACCACAGTCATCAAGCAATAGGCTACCAAATCTAGCTGCCTGCTGGTGGGTCATTTGGGAGACGAGGAATGGGACGATCTTTAGAAATGCCATGCCGGATGCCCTGCTTGCCGCGCAAAAATCGAAGTCACTGGCGAAGTCCTGGGAACAACTTCTCCTGGCGTGACAGATACAACTCTTCCCGCAGTTTTTTTTTTTTTTTTTTTTTGCCCTCACTCTCTCGAGGCCTTGGTTGCCTCACTCATGTAGCCTAATTCACTTCCTCTATGAATGAAGCGGGTAGCATGCTACCTTTTTCTCAAAAAAAAAAAAAAAAAACATAAATAAATATCCGTATTTTTTAGTAAGCGATATATAAGCGGTCACTGTATCTCCATTAGGGTGACTCTAACGCAGCGCAAAGTGATATGGTTCATCGGCTTATATATCTAGTGTTCTGCAGAAGTATTCGTGCTAAAAATGTCAAAATATTTATATATAACTCGAGTTAAACTCAATGTTCAAAAGAATATATATTAATGTAGACGATAACCGTTTATAACATGTCATTAATTTCTAGGTTACGCTGGTTCGCGTTGTGTTGATTTCAGAAGAATTTCTTCGACTCTTGCTTGATTATGTCCTTCATGTCGACACCTCGAATGGTGTGACATGAAATGCTAGGGTTTCGGTCTCCTCCGCCGACATCGAGTCGGAAAATGTCCTTTAATTTAATCCTAAATTATTGGGCTTACTCTTCTTTGATTTGATTTGTGTAGGATCTAGGTCCTTTATTTCTAGGGACTAAGTTCATTGCATGTTACTCTCTCCCAAAAAAAAAAAAAAGGACTTCTCAAAGCAAAACCCTGAAAAAAATAATATTTTTTGAGACTTTATAAGATTGGATCCGAGAGGGATCCACGGAGGATCGTTATCCGAGTAAGATGAGTTATCGGGTACGATTTGATCCAAACCCCAAAAAAATGCCTAAGATTGTAAGCAAACGGGTTCGAAAACCGATAAGCTATAGAGAGTCCGATATTCCGAGTCCAAATCCGATAATTTGCATCATATTTAGATAGGGTTAATTAGTAGGTTAATAATGATCAAGGTTGGTTCAATTAATCAAATGTATTAAAAGTTTGTGAGTGGTACATCTAATTACACTTGCATGGCTCTTCTTCTTCATCTTTTTCTTTCTTATTTATTTATTTATTTATTTAGCTATAATAATAGGGGTGGCTAAATGCTTCCTAACCTAATGGCTCCTGTCTCCATCATTAGGTAACTTGTCTCTTTTTGTAGTAATAAATATTATAAAAATCTATATAAAGCCATGATGAGAAGATAATTATATATATATATCCATGTTTAATTACATGTATATGCCCTTTTAAATTTGTAGTTTGATAAGCTTTTTTCATTAATGTCCCTTTGTGAAATACTATTTCCCTATAATAAACCAAGTGCATGGTTCCATGCCTAGATATTAGTTTGAAAATATATATTATGTATTAATTTGTTTGAAATAGTCCCCATCATATTTGTATGCAAGTATTATTTTCATGCTTCCTCAATAGTTTAACTCTTACAAGCACCTCGCTGACAAATTAATGAAACTGTCGATATGACTTATTAGTTTAGCCACATTCATCAGTGGAATTGACTATTGCTGGACATTGTCTATGAAGTTGAATATTCGTGGGCTGCATCATTTTAGTTTATATTCTTTTCTCAGCTACCAAACAGTTGTATTATTCGCCACTCATAAAAGAACCGCTTATGTAGCTCTTTAGAAAAAGTCCAAGCAATAAGTATATCAGGTCGCTACACAAACGACAATATTAAGAATCGTTATATATATATATATATATATATATATATATATATATATATATATATATATATATATATATATATATATATATATATATATATATATATATATATATATATATATATATATATATATATATATATATATATATATATATATATATATATATATTTGGCTCTCTCAAAAGTGGGGATACATAAAGGTCGATGCAATTAGAGAATATATATAAATATCTCAACATATTCCACTCTTATGGATTGCCACATTGAGATTCTTTAACAAAATGCTGAATAGTTTAAAAAGGATCACAATTATTATTTCTTTGTGACTAAAATTAGCCAAATTCTATTCCTTCTTTTAGTAACAAAAATGGCCAAAGAGTGCAAAAAACAATAAGGAATAAGTTCTTGTTGAGTTTTAAATTAGAGTTAGCTAAGATCATGGCATCATGCATCTAATTAACTTTAGTTTTGTCTCATATTGTCCGCACAATCGCAAAGCTTGTAGATGGAAAAAAAAAAAAATGCAATTAAAAATAATAATGCGTACGACTTTGTATTGTCATTTACACTCATAATCCTCATTTCGCCATCTCCTTCGCTTTCTAAGCTGAACCAAATCTTACACAAAGTTAAGCTAATAGGGATTAAAAAAAAAAATATTCTAGAAGGAGAGGCATTTATAACATGTTGGAAAACCAAAAGATATTCTAATATTTTGGCTCAATCATCATTTTAACTCATTTGATTAATGGATTAAAAAAAATTAGCCATGAGATTAATCTAACATTCCCATGAGGTCACCATATTAATTAATTCACTAAACTATGGGCTTTTACCTCCAAAGTATATATAGAAAAAGCCCTTCTTGGGATTGAGACCAAATTAAAGTTAGGGTTTCTAGAAGATGAAGCCACCCATTGAATCATCACAACCCTCCAAAAGAAATTAAATTTGCTAAAAATTGAGGACCCTTGTAAGCTAAGCATCATCAATACATAAGCCATCTAAAGGGGATGTATATTGGTTTCATATTTTTGTTGCTATTGCCCTAGTGGTGTGCCCCGCTCATTGCTCACCACACAATTGTGCCCCACTCTTTAGGCACACATAATATCTTCGTTGCACCGATCGTTCCTAGCGTAAATGACAAGAGATTTAATAATTAGTATTAAAGATTTCAAACTTAAAATCTAAATATTTTATATTTTTAGTTAATTTTAAAAAATAAATAAAGCAGATAAAATGCTACCATTCTCTCTCAAAATATTTTTAAAAAACATACAAAACCTTCTTTATCGAAAAATTATTTTGTGGACCTGGTCCACCAAGTCATCTATGTAAATAATTAGGACAATAAAAGTGTGACAAGTACACATTTGTAATAGAATATAGGTATATAGGTAAATAAAGGAGGGTGTTCTGTGCTCTTTGTTGATTGGGCTAGTCAAATATATTAGATAATTCAAATAATATTTTATGTTTTTGTGGCCTCTATAAAGCACTCTTTTTTCTTTTTCTTTTTTCTTTCAGAAAAAGAGTGCATGCAATCTGTTTCGTTTATTTTTTTTAGAAATAAACTTAACTAGAAATATAAAGCAACTAGACTTCGAACTTGAAATCTCGGGTATCAACAACCAAGTTCTTTGCCACTTGCGTTACGGACGATCAGTCTCTACAAAGTACTCTTTAGTGGGCAAAAAGGTGACAAGAAACTAATGAGAAGGTCTTTTAACAGTACATTTCAAACTGTAGTAATGCAAATTAAAATACAATTTTAGTCCCTGTTTGAATACACAGTTAAAAAATGTTACAAAGTTTATAATTTATAATTCATATTTACTTAAAATAAAATATTCCGCAACTTACAGAATTTTACGATTCTATTTTTAACATAAAGGCTTCTTAAGTTTCACTCCTAGAATTAATAACCTAATAAGGTTATGTAAGGACAACAAGAAACTCTCTCAACTATATGCCATTTTGTAAGGGTCCCTAACTTTTGATTTTTGTTGAATTAAATAATTTTAATATAAAATTAATAAATTATCAGATTCAGTAATAAGTTTATCAAATCTAATAAACTTAAGTATTTTTTAGCAAGTAAAACTAGATCAATTAAGAATTAGTAATTATTAATAGAATCATTAAATTTGTTAATATTTTTAAATTAACTAAATATAAAAATCCAAATAAAAAAATAAAAAGTAAAGTAGGTCTCAACCAAGCAAATTAAAGGGGAGGTGGGTCTCCACACATTTTCACCCCACAGGAATGGTTGAGTGATGAGTGGGAAAAATTTTAAAATGCAACGGGTGCATATGCTGACGTGGTGTCCCAAACCAATCAAATATTTTTTTTTGGGTATATATGTCCCATCATAATTATAAAAAAATATTTTTATTATACTTTTTTTTGAAAAGGAGATATGTGATTGACTTGTTATTGATGACGTGGTGCAAGCGTGACACAGTAGACTTCCTCGATGAGTGGCCCCTCCCCCCCATTGTTTAAGTACAAGTGGTTTAGTTAACTAAAGAAAAAAAGTTACAAGTACTTAAAGATAGGACAGTTAGATAGATAGATGCCTACTTTGAAAAAGGCCAAATTAATATAATCATTTTTTGTTGATTTGACAAAATTGTCTCTTTTTTTTTAGTCTTACCTTTGTTTTATTATCTAGATTGATTTTTACTTTTCTTTCAGAGTCGTACTAGTTTTACTGATTCAGCGAGCCTATTATCGACCTCTGCGGTTTATAGGGAGGGTCCACAGTTTGCTGTGTTTTACTGATTCAGCGAGCCTATTATCGACCTCTGCGGTTTATAGGGAGGGTCCCCAGTTTGGTGTGTGGACCCCCCCCCCCCCCCCCCCCCCCCCCCCCCCCCCCCCCCCCCCCCCCCCCCCCCCCCCCCCCCCCCCCCCCCCCCCCCCCCCCCCCCCCCCCCCCCCCCCCCCCCCCCCCCTCCTCACCTAACGGACATCCAAAGTTTTTTTTTTTGAGAGAAATGTAGCAATCTATCCGTTTCGTTTATTTTAAAAATAAACTTAGCTAAAAATGTGAATCAACTAGGATTCGAACTCGGGACCTCGGATACCAACCATCAAGTACTTTGTCACTTGCACTAGGGACGGTCGGTAACGGACCTCCGAAGTTGGAGAGCCGAGTAGGCAAGCAAAAATAATTATAGTGAGGTGAAAGTTAGATTTTTCATTAACTTGTAAGAATATTTTAAAAAGCTTTTTTTAAACAATATTTCTTTCGCAATTTTGGTTGCGCCAAACATTTTGTATGTATGGATAATTTTCGTACTATCTCAATGTAGCGATTTGGTTCCATAATTTTTTATCTCAATATTTTAGTTTGTGGACTTTCACACTCATTATGTATAATATAAAAATTTGATACTATATTATAATAGCCTTGTTATTTCTTTTGAAAATTGCTCTTTTATTTCAGTTTACTTTAATTGGAATTAAAGTTTAAAAACGAAAGTGGACTTATTGTCTCTTTTTTTTCAATTCATAGTTTAGCGATTCTATCCATTGTAGTACAATTTTTTATATATATAAAATTAGGCCATTGAAATAAAAGTACAGAATATTTATGAAAATTTTATATATTCATAAATTCAAGCAATAAATTTTGCTTTAAAATAAGGACTAGAGAAAAATATGTTGAAAGGGCAGGAACTAAATTGAAATCATTTAAAATTCAAAATCAAATATTTGAGGACCACAATAAAATACGACTCAAAGTTCAGGGACCAGTAGTGCAATTTACGGCCCGTTAATTAATATTATGGAGAGAGAAGAGGTACCCAGAGCCGCATCACGTGCGCGTACGGAGGGGCCCGGCACGTGCGTCCCATCCACTCCACACGCGCGAGGGGGCAACGTGGAGGGGGGACAGCCACGTGGCGCCACGGAGCCTGCCTATTGAATGCGCACACGTGTCGAATTATCGGGACCGTCCTCTGGGTTCCACGTGGCGGGTTGGTGGCCGTCCAGCGCCGTCACTGTCGTGGCTTCGTGGGGGTGATGTGGGAAGTGGTGGCGTGTGGGGGTGATTGGGTTTCAATCATCGTGGAGATGGAGGGGACCATCCCCAATGATCAAAAAAATTAAGGGGCCAAAAAACAAATTGGCCACATAAGAGATTGCCATTAGATGTCCAAGCTATTTACAACATTGCCATTGGACTTATTATTCTATAAAATATGTATTTTTTTTAAAAAAATTTGGGTGGAACGGTGCGCAGAAAAATTCTGCTGTTGATGAGCGACAAAATCGTTCCGAACATATAGATTTTATCGTACACAAGAGTGCACTCGGTAAGCACCCCTAATAAAGTATTTGATCAAGAGAAAAAAAAATGTGAATCCCAATGAGCAATTCTGGGAAAAAAAAATTAGAACTTCTGCTGTAACGAAAAGTACAATTCAGATTTTGAATCTCAAAATCGAAAGTTCTAACACGATATTCTGATTTTAATGCATAAAAGAAAAAACTGATAAGTCTGCTAATTAATAGTATTATTCATGGAGTATTCGTCATATACCAAGTACCTACGTAGTACGTACGCTATGACTGATCCAAACAGATTCTTAAGCGATTTATAGTTTTAAAATTGAATAAGAAAAATGTCAAAAACTAAGGAAGACCAAATAGATGTACTTTGGAGACTAAGCTCAACACACGGTATGCACAAATCTAATTTTTGATTTTTTTTTAGCCATTTCAGATTCTCGAACATCTAAGATGATTATTTCAAAATGATATTTTTATTGACATTCTTCTCGTGCGAGGGTTTTTGATATCGCTTTCATTTCGAATGAAGATAATGTTTTCTGAAACAAGTGGCATCTCCTATTTTGTTTCGCACACTATTATTGTTGCTGTTGTTGTTGTTGTTGTTGTTATTATTATTATCATCATCATACGCTTCTAATATTCTAAGCTACAATGATCATGCATGGTATGCGTTAGATCAATTATGTTATATATCATGAGATTAAAGAATTGCAGCTAATAAGACTTTATTAAGTGCTTCATCCCTTTGTTTTCTTTTTCGCATAATTTCGGAGACATGTTTCCTTTTTATAAGATCCAAAGTGCTTAGCACATGTATGGCATTAAGATTGAATAATTGGAGTAAATTGCGGATTAAATCACGGTGTAAATGAAACACATTAGGATTCGCGAGCTAATATATATATAATTTCGACTAGTGTTTGCTTTAAGAGATTATTCTACTAATAGTTCAATTATAAAAGAAGGAGAGATAAATTGCATTAAAAATAATTAATTATATAAAGAAATGGATAGTTATTAAAGTAATTTGAAGCACCTACAAATCAATCATACACGTAGCTACATATTTGTATGAAATTTTCATGTGCTAGATATTCCACCTCATTTTGATAATATTTATCCAATAATTAAGGCCCTCTTTTTTCAAGTTATTATTGAAGCTTGTTTTGCCTTAAATATTAGTTATCAATTTATATTTATTGTAGCTTTGATCAGAGATTTGGCATAAAATAATAAAAAAAGAAATCATTAACAATAATTTAAGATATCATGACTCATTATTAGGTCAAAGTGATCAACAAGTCAAAATCTCATAGAGGGAGTTGATTAGTCAAATTCATGCATTTGACCATGTATGAGTTTTTTGAGTTTGTAGTTGATATATGATCAAGAGAGCTTTTGTGCTTTTGATGACTCTTGTAGCCTTCTAGTAGATTGTGCAAAAAAGTGAAGGATTAAACATGTATAGGTAGTTTCTGAACTTTTCACTTTAACACTTCAGTTTCTGAATTTTACCATAAATAAAAACTCAGTCGTCAAGAGTTTTTCAACTGTTAGTGAGCGATGTCACAAGAAATAACTTATTCCAATTCATGTAATCCTTTATTAAGAGTTAATGATGGCCAAAATAAGCATGTATTTATATATATGTAAGGTATCTAATTATCAGTTTCCTTTAATTCTAGGGAATTTACTATAGGAAGCCAAAAAAGATAGCTCTTCAAGGTGGCAACTAACAAGCCTATTAACCTATCACAAGCACTTCATTTATTTGGCAAAAGAGGCCACCACCTAGTATTTTAGGTATTATTTAATTGGATGCCACAAATACAAATAGTATCCAAGTGGTACACTAGATAAGAATATTTTAGCTTGAGATGTAGATATTAGAGTGGACCTGGTCCAATGGATTAGATTAGGAAAAGGTGATGGTTAATTACTCATCTCCCTCTCCCAGGACACTCACAATCAAATCCTGCTTTCAGCGAAAAGTGTGCGGATGTGTGGCCTATTAGAACTTCAAAATGCACCCTAAATAGGGTTAGTGACTCAAAATTACAGTAGTTCCGGAGTTAATTAATGGTTTTGCCTTTTAGACTTTGTTCGTGCTCAAATACTGACATATCATAAACTTTTGAGTCATCACAAGATTTTTTGGGGTGGCTATAATGTTAGCCTATGAATGACACACTCTCTCATTGTTATACAGAATCTAAAGTAAAATGATGGATTTTTTCAGATAGCGTGAAAAATTTATTATCTTACGATTTGTGTATATATATATATATATATATATATATATATATATATATCTTGATGGTATGGTTCATGGTCTTCTCAATGATCCATCCAAATAGTGTTGCATGTGGCATTTTTTATTCAACCAGACCAAGTCCAGGCAAAATGAACTTAAAGCTTTTCATCTTTTTACTTTCCAACCCATAATTCAGCAGCCTCCAGAAGCTCTTTTTCTCTCCCTCTCTCTCTCTCTATCTGTCTCTCTCATTAATAAGTGAATTCAAAAACAGCCAAAAGAGTCCCACATTTTACAAAATTTTACTCCAAGGGCCTACACAGCTAAAAGTAAGCTCTAAGCTGTCTCAAATAAAGGACTTCTATAATTGGCCCCACACCTTATCATTCCTCATCATCTTACTACTACTAACTATTTACTGCTCCAGACACAGTGACACAGATAGAGAGAGAGAGAGAGAGAAAGATCCAAAATTTACAAAAGCAACTCTCTCCACACAAAAAAGTCCAACTCTTTCAACCCTTACCAGCCCCTTTTTTTTAACTCCCACATAACACATCTCCTGATTTAGGAGAATCAGCAAATTCAACATCCATGCACCTGCACCTGCGGAGTGGAGCAGCTTCTCCTCCTCATCTCCCTCAAACTGTTCCACTGGGGGAGTAGAAAAGGCATTAAAAGAGCCACCTTTTTTCCTTTTTTTTTGGTGTTTTTTTTTTTGTTGCCCCCCACTGTTTTGTTTTGGAGGTGTGTCTCCATGCATTTTTTAGAGGACCCACAGAGAAGAGAACCCCATGAGCACTTGCGTGTAGGGCTTCTCCACTGCCCTCTGATTGGGATTGGGAACACACGGAGTGAGAAAAAGGCAAAGCGATTTGTGCTGAGTGGGTTGTGAGCAAAGGGTGAGAGAGAGAGAGAGAGAGAGAGAGATAGAGATGCTTTTGTTGCTTCCTTTTGCTTATTATTAACAATTTCCTTTGTTTTTATCCTCATTTTCTTTTTCCCTTTTCCTTTTCCTTTTCCTTTTCCTTGAGGGGTTAAGATAATGTCCTTAGCAATCAGATAACTCTCTCTCTCTCTCTCTCTCTCTCTCTCTCTCTCTCTCTATACCTTATTCCCCATCATTCTCTTTGAGGAATCTCCTTTCCCTTTAGAACCCAATGAATCATTGCTTCTTCTTTCCACCATCATAATCCCACTATTCCTACTCCTCCTCCTCCTCCTTGTTCTCTTCATCTGGGTCAACCCCCTTTGGACCAAATAGTGTCCCCTCTCCACAGTTTCTGATTCCTAAAAAAGAAAGGATTTTGAGGAGCTTGAGTTTTTGGGCTCTCTTTGTATTAGCTTCCCCTGTGCTACAGTCTCTCCAAGTTTGGATCTTTCTGAGGTTTTCACTGCTTTTTTGTGATCTGGGGTGGGTTTCATGTGGAGGTGAGGATACAGAGGCCAAAAAGCTTCTTCCTTTGGTGGAGGGAGAGATATGTTGGTGTTGCTCTCTTGTAAAACCCTTGAATAGGATTTGACTGTTTGAGAGGATTTAAGAGTGAAAAGTTCCCCCCTTTTCGCATTGAAGGCTACAATATTTTCGTTCACTGTTCATCCAGATCCCTTTCCGTTTATTGTCAGATTCAATTAAGCACTTGGTCGCTGCTTTGATTTGGCTTCTTAGCTCACTGCCCATTAGATGAATTGCTTCTTTTGAATCACCCATGACTTGGTTTGGTGATTCCGAGTTAATGGATCAAAAGATTAGCTTCTTTTCTAGGAAGAGGAAAATTTTTGTGGATTGGAGAGACCATCTTTATAACCATTACCTCGGATCGAAGAAGGTGAGGGAGACATGGTGGAGGAAGCTGCTATTGCTGTGGGTGGTGGGTTGGTTTATCGGTTCGATTTGGATATTTTGGTTCATGAATTCTCAAGCTGTGGAGAAGAGGAGAGAGACCCTCGCGAGCATGTGCGACGAGCGAGGGAGGATGCTTCAGGATCAGTTCAATGTGAGCATGAATCATCTCCAAGCATTGGCGATTTTGGTCTCGACCTTTCACCATTCCAAAGACCCGCCCGCGATCGATCAGGCAATTATGATTCCTCTGTTCTTATTATCTGCTGTTTTTATTTGACATCGACAAATTGAAATGAATTGGGTTTCGAGATTTGGTTGCCAAAAATGTTGGAAATCCCCGGATAAAGATTGCAACTTTCAATTTGCAACCCTGAGATATTGAAATCTATGTGTTTAAGCTATGGCCTATGAACTGAGTGATATATACTACTCAGTTTATAGGCCAAGAGGGATAAAAAAAACTAGGTTTATTTCTACATTTGAGTCGGCAAAGTAGGGAAGCTATATTTTCTTATTGCGCCTGAAAATTTGGTCTTTTATATGCAGATTACTTTCGCGAGTTATGCCGAAAGAACTGCGTTTGAGAGGCCACTCACAAGTGGAGTGGCTTATGCTGTGAAGGTGCTGCATCATGAGAGAGAACAATTTGAGAAGCAGCAAGGATGGACAATAAAGAAAATGTATTCTTCAAAGAAGTCCCAAGCTCGGAATGATGGGGCGGCCCCTGAGATTCCGGAAACGTCGCCCGTTGCAGAGGAATACGCACCTGTTATTTTTGCGCAGGATGCCTATAAACACGTGATATCTCTCGATATGTTGTCCGGAAATGTGAGCCAATGATAATTTTTGATTGCCCATCTTGCCTTCATTTTAGTTTTATTTCTTATTATAATGCCGCAGATGGTTAATTTCTAAAAGTTTGTGTGTTGAAATTGCAATAACAATTTGTTTCTTATCGCACTGATCTGAATTACCAAACTGATGATGCGAATAAATATTGTTATTGCAGCAATTTCTTCCCGAAAAATGTTGAAACTACAAAGACTCATTTTCGTTAGTTCGGCCAATTCTTAATGTTGATAGAAACCCGTTACCACCATTGGTAGTTTCAATCATCATTTCATTTGGTAACGACAGCTTACTAGCCTTTAGTCATTGTCTGCATATTACAATTATCCGTTTGCTATGTCTAAGATTATATTTTGGTAAAAGATTCATTTTCCTTTCCCCTATTCTTTTCAGATTGCTGTATTATCTAATAATATTTGGTAGAATCTCAAATACATGTTTTTATAGAATATTGAATTATTGTTCACAATTCGATGTGACACTTCTCACTTGTTTATCTCTACCGCATCTCGATTTCGGCATCATTTGGGGTATATAATGGAACTCCGTTTAAATTGCTCCTCCATTAGGCTTTGGCTGTTGTCCTTTGTATGTTTAATGATCAATATATAGATCTCTATACATGCAGGAAGATCGTGAGAATATTTTACGAGCTAGAGAATCTGGAACGGGCGTCTTAACTGCTCCTTTTCGCCTACTAAAATCGAATCGCCTAGGTGTTATTCTAACATATGCTGTATACAAATCGGAGCTTCCTTCAAATGCAACTCCCACTGAGCGAATTCAAGCAGCCATTGGGTGTGTTTAATGACTTATTGCGCTCTCAATTTCTAAGAGAACGATAAATTTTTCTGCTTAATTATTTGTGGGCAATAATTAGAATCTTGTTTGTGGTCTTAATCAGGTATTTAGGTGGAATATTTGACATAGAAGCACTTGTTGATAAACTACTTCACCAACTTGCTTGTAAGCAATCGATTATGGTGAATGTATATGACACCACTAATGGGAAAATTAGCATGTATGGATCAAATGAGACCAATAATGGTATGTATCATGTCAGCATACTTAACTTCGGCGATCCTGTAAGAAAGCATGAGATGCACTGCAGGTAATTAAAAGCCATTTTTTTTGTACTTATTAGATTAACGCGTATGCACAAAATTTTTCACTTTTGACATCATTTCAATAGGTTCACGCAAAAGCCACCATTGCCTTGGCTCGCAATAACGACCTCGATCGGAACTCTCGTGATCGCTTTACTGATTGGCTACATATTTCATGCTACCGTAAATCGTATAGTGAAAGTGGAGGACGATTATCGTCAGATGATGGAACTTAAGAAAAGAGCAGAAGCTGCCGACGTTGCTAAGTCGCAGGTACTTTGTTAGTTTAATATTTAAGTATAGACGGTTGAATGCAGGGTTCGCCTGATAAATATTTGGATTTGCGCATGACACTGTGAAGTGAAAATTTTCATATTTGTAGGCTATTTCCTGCAACTTAGCCTTTGAGGATTTGATCTTTTTACCAACCTATCTTCTATGATTTATAGTTCTAAATCAAAAAACTTGCTTTTTCATGCTTTTAGTTCTTGGCAACCGTTTCTCACGAGATCAGAACCCCAATGAATGGTGTCTTAGGTAACAACTCTCTAACTTTTGAATAGCCCTACTAATATATTGTGATTTAGCATTGGCGGGTCTGAAAATTTTGTTTTTTTTTGTTTTTTTGGTTTCCTAGGGATGCTGCAAATGCTTATGGACACTGATTTGGACATAACACAACAAGACTATGTTAGAACTGCCCAAGCCAGTGGGAAAGCTCTTGTCTCGCTTATTAATGAGGTTCTTGATCAAGCAAAAATTGAATCTGGTAAGCTCGAACTCGAAGCCGTCCAATTTGATCTTCGGGCTCTTTTGGATGATATCTTGTCGCTCTTCTACGGAAAGGCTCAGGAGAAAGGATTAGAGGTAATCTAATATATTCCCACATTCCTTTTTATAGAAGTTATACTTTTATGTGTGCGCGCGTGTATGCGTTTGGGGGAAGTGGGGGGCGAGCTTTGACCTTGATTCAGTTTCATTCTCGTAGTTTCCGTTGTAACAACTTAGTACCTGAATTTTGTTCTGCTTATCAACCTACTGTCTTGCAAAGCAATATATACCCATTGTTAGATTTTTGTAGTTGCTAAAGTCGAAAGTTTGAGGAAGAAGCCGAAATCAAAGTTAAACTTCAGGGACAAAATTTGTAATTAACCCCTTTTTTCCTTCAGTCTCTAATTTCATTTACCTGTTCTTTTTTTTAGTTGGCGGTATACGTCTCTGATCAAGTTCCAGAAACTCTAATTGGCGACCCTGGTAGAATGAGACAAATTATCACAAATCTTGTTGGAAATTCCATCAAGGTAAGTAATACTTCCCCTCGATGTGAATAAGAAAAAAGATAAAACTGTAAATTCTAGAGCATTTGCGTAAAGGGGTATTGACAAACTCTCTCTGTCCGCAGTTTACGGAAAGAGGACACATTTATATCACCGTTCATCTCGCCGAAGAGGTGATGAGCTCATCAGAAGTGGAAAAAGAAGCTCAAACAACAAGCACGCTGAGCGACTTTCCTGTAGTAGATAGAAGGCAAAGCTGGGATAGCTTTAAGATATTCAACAAGGAATCGTCTGCAGAAAATTCTTCTCTCTCTAGCTCTCCAGATCTGATAAATTTAATAATATCCGTTGAAGATACAGGAGTTGGGATCCCTTTCGAAGCCCAGTCGCGCGTGTTCACCCCTTTTATGCAGGTTGGTCCCTCGATTTCTCGAATTCACGGAGGAACTGGGATTGGACTAAGCATCAGTAAGTGCTTAGTTGGTCTGATGAAGGGAGAGATTGGGTTCGTGAGCAAGCCTCAAATAGGTTCTACTTTCACTTTTTCTGCGGTCCTTACAAGGGCTCGATCTAATTCGAGCGAGTACAAGTCAAATGAATTCCAAGGGATGAAGGCATTGGTTGTTGATCACAGACCACTTCGTGCGAAGGTTACTAAATACCATCTACAAAGACTTGGAATTCACGTGGAATTGACCACCGATTTAGGTGAGCTCCTTCCTAAAATAAATAAAGGGGATTTGGTTGTAAAATTGGTGCTTATCGACAAGGAAACTTGGTTGAAGGAGGATCATTTTTGGCCTATTTTTACGAGCAAAATGACTAAAAAAGGCCAAGTTGATATTCCAAAACTTTTTCTTTTGGCGAATCCTACGATCTCTATCAAGAGTAATTCTTTTAGTTCGAAGGAGTATGACTCAACTATAATCATGAAGCCATTGAGAGCAAGCATGCTTCAGGTGACTTTACAGAGAGCTTTAGGGAGTGGGCATCGAGAAAATTGTAGGAATGGAGGGCTAAATGGTCAATCGTTGCGAAGCCTTCTTCATGGAAGGAGAATCCTTGTCGTGGATGACAATGTCGTGAATCTGCGAGTAGCCGCTGGTGCTTTGAAGAAGTATGGAGCCGAAGTGGCTTGCGCTGATAGCGGCAAAAAGGCAATTTTGGCGCTGAGCCCGCCTCACGATTTCGATGCTTGTTTCATGGATATTCAAATGCCCGAGATGGATGGGTAGATCTCTTTTACTAGCAACTCATTTGTTTCGTTTCTTTTTACTTTCGTCATCGGAGATCCCACATTATTTATGGCCTACATTTCTCCTTTCTTTCATTCATGAGTATTCTCTCTAAATGACTTTTTTGTTCAACTACTTTTTAGATTCAGAACTCATTTTAGGCTTATTTGGTGACTAATAAATTTCATTTCTCAGATTCGAAGCCACCAGGAGGATAAGGGAGATGGAAACCAATCTAAATGAGCGCGCGCTACGTGGAGAAGTATCCGAGGGGACTTGCGGAAGTGCCCTACAATGGCACACTCCTATAATGGCCATGACGGCCGATGTGATCCAGGCCACTCATGAGGAGTGCCTAAAGAGTGGGATGGATGGATATGTCTCGAAGCCGTTCGAAGGGGAGCAGCTTTATAGAGAAGTCGCTCGGTTTTTCAAAAGCACTTCCATTTAGTTTTACGGGCTGTATCATAGCGAAGGATGTTTCTGCACGGGGTTCATCCAATGAAGAACGCGGTTTGGGTTGAAAATGCTGATGTTTCAAAAGAGTAAGTGATTTTTTTTTTTAGTGAACTATTTTGATTGGTTTCATCGATTGGGCGCCGCGCTCTATTTTCTTGCCAATCTAGTTCTAAATTTGCTTACCATTTCGATCGAATTTGGCTTTTCAGAATGCCTTGTTAGCCTACTTAGCATGCATTTCCTTGTTCTATCTTTTTTGAGAATTGAGTTTTAACATTTCCTTGTGCTTAGCCAAGCTATTGATTTTTTTTTTTTCCTTTCCTTCTGTTGCTTTATTAGTCAAATTCAAGTTAGCAATAATGATTTTAGGTTTTAACTGGCAAATTTTTTTGGCGCGCACAGCAATTTAGTTGGACTATTATCTTGTATAATGATAAATTGGAGCTTTTGTTTGAAATTTTAATTGGCAATGCAGTGATTGAGATATTTATTAATCAAATGTTTAGTGAAATTAGCATTGAGATTTCTTATGTTCTTTAAAAAGGAAGCTCTTGCGAGGCCTCATCTCACGATTTTTCTGGTTTTTAAATCATTTAAAGAAAAATTTACTGCTCTTTAGTTTATTTGAGTTTCTTCAATTTGTGCTCCCTTTTCAAGTTCCTTTTTTTCTTCATATTCTCAGGGATGAATTTCTGGAGATGGAACGAGTAATTTTTGTTCATCATCTCACTCGAAGAGCAAAGCGAATATCGTACATTGTGGAAAAAAATACGGTGGTGGAATGTTTCTCGCCGGGTAAGTACGTAGTGTACAAAGAGTACAATTTGATTTATTAAATGATAATGCTTGTTCTCGAGCAATGTAGGTATTCGTAATGAATGTAAATTGCACATTCAAATCGAGATCAGTGTAACACAGTTGGAAATTCAGGATCATTTTTCTGGCGATTTATTGCGTTGAAAGTGCATTTAGAGTGTTTGTCTCGATTAACTTTGTTACTTCACTCTGCGTCCGCCTGCGTTATGTACTCCTCTTGTGCATCATATGCTAGTGTTCATAAATTCTCTTCACTGCAAACAGTTATTCACAAACTGACCTACAGTACCATTGTTGCTCACTTTAATTGATAAGAGATCCATTTCCATCTTCTTACATGGAGACAACTGGTCTCCCTCTTGCCTCTCTCTGCCTGTTTCTCTGTCTCTGTAATGAGTTAGTACTCTGTCTCTGTCTCATAGAGCAATGTGTACAAGGTTGGTTTTTATTGGAGCCTTATGTTTACTTCAGTTCTTCTATTTGACCAAAGAAAAGATTTAAGTTCATTTGGGCGAAGACCGACAGAGGTACTGAATTGAACCGAGTCGTCTCAGTTAGCTCCGATTCGGTCTAATCAGTGATTCAGCAATGTTTGATTATGCATATTAAGAACCATACCTAGTGATTTATATATTGTCGAATTACTGTAGTATTTAAGCACTATATTCATCAGATCAAAAACTGCAATACATAGGATGAGTCAATATCCTTGAGCTGTCGAAGTCAGAGAACTATACAGGAAATTTTCTCTCTTTTTAGTTTCACGCGCACAATACTATTTACAGTTGAGCCATGTACAAAAGAAAAGCAAGGTAAACACTGGGTTCACAATACTATCTACAGTTGAGCGATGTACAAAAGAAAAGCAATATAAACACTGGGTTCATTAGCCTACCAGCAATCGAGAAGAGGCTACAGATTATTATCTTACTATTTACTACTAGATCGGTGCAGAATTGCACGTTGGCGATGATAATTGACAAAAAGGAAAGTAGTAATCTTTGCAATATGAAATGCACTTTCATTGCTGTTTAGCCTCGTGATTGTCCGAGCCTTGATCTTTGTAATCAGCCAGATCGTCCTGCAAAAAGATGAAGAAAATTGCACTTCCTGATCAACTTATACAGAAACAGAAAGGAAAAGCAAAAGAAAAGGAAAGAAGAAAGAAGAGGAAAGGAGAAAATGTGTGCCGGGAGGGGTTTTGAAATGAACTTATTTTAGATACAGAAAGGTTTCAGAGTAAGTAGCCAGAAAAGTAGTAAGAAGTTTGACGAAGAGTCGAAGTAAGAAAAACTGTGTACCCATGTTATATGAGATTTTTATACACAGTAGGGAAGAAACGTTTGGACCTTTTCTCAATAGGAAAACTACGATATTAAAATTTCCAAAGAAAAAGGCAACAATTACTTGCGCCAGCGGATGATATTTGTTCATTGTAAACATTTCAAATAATTTGCCTATAACTGATTCATGGACATGATACTGCCTTTTTTTCTTTCCTTTGGAAATAATCTAATTTTTCATAGTATAGCGGTTACCTTTGCTTGTTGGTACTTATCAAGCATCCGCCTGTATTGCTGCCGTGCCTCAGGAGATTTTACCATAGAGAGAACCCTCGAGATGGCTTTCTCATGACTTGCATCCACTTTCTGTTTCCGAAAAGCCTTGAGAATATCGTCTTCATCCTCCTTATCCATTGGTTCCGGTTGTGCATGAAACGCTCGCAAGCCTACTCCTCTACGGTGCCACCTTAGTACAACCTTTTCTAATATGCCAACCATTGACAGAAACTCCTTGTGCTTCCTTGCTTGACGACCTCTTACGTGAGCCTACCAATGTCAAAGAGGGAAAGAAAAGGATTTTTATGATTAGTAATTTAAGCCTTTTGAGCGAAAAATAAATGAAACTAGTGATAGCTTGTTCCGAATATTAGTTTCCTTTCCTAAGAACAATTATATGTGTTTGGCTTTAGATATTATTAAGTCTTAATGATTCCACATTTTCAGAATATTAGATTCCACAACAAGGTGAAGCTAATACCAAATTAAACGGAAATAAAACACCGCCGCTTGTAATTATTTCAAGACTCACATAAAATGTTGAGGCTAATGATTCTCTAGTTTCATACACATAGTAAAACAACTACCTAAACAATAGATCAACTTAGCACCTAATGATTCTCTATGTAGTATGTACCAACAAAAGTGCTGCAGTGGTATTGTTAAATAATAAAGCATTTTGAATTGTTGTAGATCAATTAAGTCTCCTCTCTCACACGATTTTCATGGTCGCTGAATCATAAAAGAATTTGAGCAAGAAGTTATTACCTGTATCTTCACCACATGTTTACGTATAGTTAGGAATTCTTTCCGTCGTTTCCAACACCTGTAGTTCTTCTGAATAGAAAGAGCAGCTTTCTGAAATTTAGGATCTCCATCATACGCCCCGAACGACTTTGTTGCATGCGAAATTTCATGTATATCTTCGAGAGAGATCCCAAATTCATCTCTACTTAGAGAAGCACGTCGTAGCTTTTTTCTACGAGAATATGCTCGGAAAGCAGCTTGAATTCGAGCTGCAGCTTGAGTTGCATTCTTAACTGCTTCTAGGGAGTCTTTAAGTGAAAGCTGATCCTCGGAGCCACCATACAAATGAGAACTTCTCTGGGATATTGTATCTACAGCTATATCTGAACATTGAGAGATCTCACTCTCTCTTGTCGCAAGAGTATATAAATGGCTTGTTAATTCGGCTTCTGAGAGATACCCAGCGAGCCCTTTGTGACCGTTGGAAGAAGCTATTGAAGCTGGTGTCTTTCCGACCGGGTCTTGTGACGTAGAATGTGAAACTGCTCCGGCTGAAGCACCAGCTGCGAGAAGAGCAGCAACCATTTTTTCCCTGAAACAGTATCATCATTATGAGAAATATAAACAAAATGTATCTGAAATTATTAAAATGTGTATAAATGTATTGGTTACTCCTTCAACTTTCCCTTTGGAAACAAACCCTCAAACTAATAATTATTGAAATCTATCCCCTTGACTTCGTGTAAGAGGGCAATCGGCCCTCTTGTTTGAACAACTTTAGTTTCCTAATGGTTTCTCATCGCGCCTATTAATCTGCTGTTTCTGGCTAGAATTAAGGAGAATACCTCAAATTAAGAGTGCATTACTGCATCAACCCCTGATAAAGCCCGTATTACTTAATGGTGCTAATAGCGCTATTATTTTTCTTCAGTTGAACGCATGACAACAAACCATCAGGAAACTAGCATTATTCAGATGAAGGGTTCATCGCTCAATTACATGATTTTAGGGTCTATTTGCAAAGCATGAAGCTTCAAGGAAGCGTTTATCTCTAGAAAATAAGCATCTATATCCCTAATTTATTTGAGGGATACTACTATTTCATCTAGTTAAAGAGGAAAGATAAATCATAACAAAGCATGAACTTGCTGAAATTTTAGACTTCCACTTACTTCCCAAAACGTGCAGCCCAATGAAGAGCTGTCCATCCAAGTGTGTCACGATAGTTTACGCTCACACCAGAATTGAGAATCGGTTTCAAGGCCCAGTCATATCCCAACCCAGAAATCATGTGTATAATGCACTGATCTTGCTTGGACAGCAAACAATCTCCTTCACTATTTTCCTTAATCTTTTTAGATTGTAGCCATTGCTCAAACTTGTCCTTTAGTAGCTCTTGAACAATTGAATCCATTGTATTCTCTGAAGTCGACTGATCTTCTATATCGGTCAAATTTCTCATAGGATCAAATTCAGAGTTGTTATCATGTCTAGAAGTAAGTGCACTAATGTTTTGACCTAACAGGAGCTTCACAAATTTGATAAGCAGCAGCTGTCCCTCTCTACTTTTTACTTCCGCTTCTTGAGTGAAAGTGCTGCTCGAACCATACATACCTGGCTTTCCGAGGAATTCGAACTCCCGTCCTTCACTACACTGCTCTCCATTGCCATTTGTAATAAATAAATTCACCTTTCCAATTATATGTTGTGGAGCGTGGCAGCGGATGACACCTTGTTGAATAACTTCCAGAGGAACTTCAATGTTACCAAATGATACCGCCCATTTAGATTCAGGGGGATTCCATAGGAAGTCTCCTATAATAATAACCTGCTTTTCATAATGTGGTTCTTTAATATTAATATTCGTGGCAACTCTAACTAGATAAGCGAAAATTTGCAAAACAGTTGTCGAGAAAAAGAAAGATCTTGTGAATCATATTAAACTGTCGAACTTTGCATTTGGTGCATCTCAGAAAACATAATACTGGTGAAGTTAACACTTCAAAAGAAAGCAACAGCAAGTAAAATATCATAGTACACTATTAAAGCATTTTAACTTTATAAAATCGACTACCTTTGTTCTTTCAGAAGAAAATGCCCATTCTGGAGAAACCTCACAAATGTGAAACCACTGCTTTTGTGGCATTCCAAAACTAGAATCTGTTCTTAAGGCGCTTTCAAATTGATTCGGCTCCATCCATAGACCTGGGAAGGATAGAAGATTAAACTGTTAAGAAGACTACGTTGATTTTTACTCCATTTTTCTCACGTAGGAACTTATTTTGTATTTAGGCCTCGTTTGGTATTGTTATCTTTTTGTTTCCATAGATAAAAACTCTAGGCGGATGGACTTCCCTATTCTTGTTATTGTTCAAAGCAGGGCCGGATGCTGAAAGTCATCTTTCGTGAAAAATATATATACATATACATATACATGTATATATATGTATGTATGTATGTATGTATGTATAGATATATGTATATATGTCCAGCTGAGGTGCTTTTAGAAGCACCAAGGTGTTGGTGCTGTAGTGTTTTTGGCCATTGGATCAAAACCCTAGCGGCCCTAGGATCATGCACAATGCTGGGCCCCTGAAATAACCACCATTATTGATTTTTGATTCAATGGCCAAAAGGGTAGATTCAAAGGCTAAAAAATTATAAGCACCGAGGGCTTGGTGCTTTTAGAAGCATTCCGGCTCAATTCTACGTAAATGTGTGCGCGTGTGTGTGAGCCAAACAAGTGACTACAAAGTTCTCGCTGTCTGTTGCCAAATAAACTCTGGAGGTGCATAGATTGCAAGCACTTCACCATCCACCATCCACCTGCATATTCTTGCATAGATTTTGTGTTTAAAGAAAGAAAAAAAATTATGGCAATGATACCAAAGAAGGCCTTATATAAGTGTTTTCTAAAGCAGAAGCAAAATAAATAGCACCAAAAAGGCAATAGTAAGCTTAATAGCATATTTTTATTTTAATCAAGTTACAAGTTATATACTAAGCAAGGATAATTATTACCTGGGATACCCTAATTGTAAGAAATTTAAGGTGAAAAGATTCATGAATTTTGCTTGGAAAAGAACTCAACCCACCTGGATCAATATCAATTATAGCTTCTTCAGCACGACCCTTCTCTTTGTGTCTCATTTCATTGAACCTATCTTTAAAGGCTTCTTCCGATGATTCCTTTGTTTCAAAATCAGAAAGCCCTATATCTTGTTGGTTCTTGTTTTCAATGTCATATGAAGGCATTTGACCAACAAAGTTTTCATAATCATTAATCTCATTATCTGAACTCCATTGAGAACAAATATTTTGAATTGCTTCATCGACTTCCGGCAGAAATGGCTGATCAAAAGTCTCGGTCCAATCAAATGTGTTTGAGTGACTTATCTCAAAATTTCCCATGATTAAATGAGAATTAACTTCTTCCCCAGTTCCATTACTGCCTGAATTTTGACATGGTTCAGCTAATTCACTAGTTCGAGGAGGGAAATTGTGTGCTTGAGCTCTACTAGTATCCTGGTTGGAATTTGAAAAAGATTCATTTGAGAGGTTGAAAACCAGTCCTGGAATATTTTCTCCCTGGACAGAAATTAAAAAGTGATGTCAATTACCATGTACTATTAAAAAAAAGAATAAGTGGAATTCATGTTAGCATGTTTAAGTTGATAACAATACCAATAAGAACAGAGCAATTTAGAGATATCAAAAAATTTAAAATTCTAAACACAGGTGTATCAATTGATTAAAAATGTCTGAAGAGATAAAAGAATTAGTTACAACACACATACACACACACACAAAAAAACAAAAGAGGATATTAAGAGTAAAAAATTTGACTGGGATTGTAGATTTCTAATGAGAGATATGTTGAGAACATGCCATCTTCGGTACACACTAGAAAACGAAAAAGAATTCATGAATTCTGGCTGTATCTCGCAACTTAAATCCATTGATCACAGATATGTACAGAAGAACTTAGTTCCAAATTTTCACCAATCTCAGCATGTTATTCATATTAAGAGCTATGTAAGTCAATATATCTTTATATGATTTGTTTGAATTGCTGAAAGAAGTCATACATTGTGGATTTTGCCATCAGGGGTACATCAACGAGCCAAGAATTATTCAAGAAGAATTAACTATAAATGCCTAAACAATGATATCAATTATTCTTTCTCTAAGACGATAATTTTTCTAACTATGAAGACCAAAAGAACATAAAGGGAAAACAACAAACCTCAATTTCTCTATAATGGACGAGAACAATGTGACTGTAAGCCCTGCAAAGGAGAAAAATGATTTAACCAATAATATGCTGTATGTTTCAGTACTTGCTACTCGTTATATCGGTATAAAAGAAGTGCTATGAAGAAGTGCTATAACTGAAAAAAATAAAAGAAAACAAAAATGCAAGATCGAATGAAAATGAGATATTTCAAAGAGCAATTAGAGGAGTAGGATATCTGAGTAACATGCTAAAGTTCATACGAGCTGAGTTGTCCAAGGCATAAAAAAGGACGATTGAGAAAGGCAAAAGCATGACAAAGTTATGCATCTCCATTTTTCTCATTTGTGTCATGAGTATGGAGTCCAAATAGGAGAACCTCGCTTTCAGTTGAGCCAGAACAAAGAATCCAACTATGCTAAGTAATTATACTTGGGAATTTACGAAAACACATGATGTAATCAAGCATAATTGCAGATAGAACATGAAAGCAGGAGACAAATTTGGATGGAAAATGAAGTTTGCTAAGAGAACCAATTTTAACAGCTACATATGCTCATCCCAAAAAATTAGATTGGATGTATATACTTACGGATCTAGCATCCAGTAGGATCGCCTCTGAAATGATGGGTTTTCCTCTCCGCGAGCATAGTAACAATTCAACACATCATTATTAGCAATCTGGCAATGATGAACATACAAAAAAGACATTAATCCAGGAGGGTGATATTCACACAAAGCCAGAATGATCAAAAACCAAGCCAGCTATAACAGACAGAACCAACTTTGAGGTCAACATTTTGCTGATTTATAAATAAATAGAAAATTAAATAATAACTACATAAAGCATAAAATCTGCCTGTGAAAGTTGGTATTTGCACACATGCCCTTGAAACCCTTAAAAAATATGCAAGGAGTATATAACCAAGCGGGTTTTCAAATATGTCAGGTGTATATTAGCACAAGCTGTTTTTGCATATATTTCTCCAGGGACATGCATAGGACACAAACTTTGCAGGGTAACTTGTGCAATTTTGCATATTTCAAGGGGAAATAATGCAAAATGCCATTCCAAATATGGCTCCAAATGTGGATATGTAGCCTGCAATCTTTTACAATATTTTTGTGAACGAAATAAGAAATTTATCAACGATAAACAAACCTTAAGGCGCTCATGCGCTTCTGCAATTGTTTTCCCGTTTCCCTTTCTCCTCCACGAATGGCCGTCCATTCGAAAATTACGAAGTACTCTACGGTTGAAAAGGAACAAAGAGCCACCTATAGAAATTCAACTCAGAATATCAAAATGAAAGGAGAAAATTACAGCAATTTTTTTAAAAAATTAACTACATTAGGTCTCAAGCATAGTGGACATGTCAATTACTTGGTGGCCTGTCAGGGTTCTTTTCAGTGATTTTGAAACTCTCATGATTTTGCAAGATTGTTAGAACTTCTATTGGCTTCAACCACCGTGTTTTCGCTTCTTGGTGCAGCTTATCCGCATCCAAACCTGACACTCGAGGAAGAGCAAAACGGCAAATATTACTAAAAAAATCAAATCATTTGCTCCTTACATGACTATATTTGCGCGCAACGATGCCGAGCTACGCGAGATATACCTCTTTTGGCAGCAAAAACAAAGTATAATTCTAGTCAATATGGTTGATGCTAAATTGAAATTTGAACTTACTGAGAGACAAGGGCTCAGAAGGAACTACTGTCAAAATCGAATACATGGACATAAATCACCAACTTCACCATCACCAAGTACAAAAATGGGACAACAAAGTTGAATGACCACTACAAATTTATCAGCCAAATTCACATAAATTACTAGAGCTCAGGAATCACTAACAAAGAGATCTCACAATCTAATCAAGTAAAGTCGAACACAACCGGGATCATACTAAGCTGACAAGCACAACAATGGGAACCGCGAAGTGGGTACGTGAGAATTCGCCAAGTAAAACCCTATTTCAGCGTTTAAAAAGAAAAGAGAGAGATTTTTGGGTCAAAAATTGGGGAAATTTCTCCCATTTCTCTCACCTTGTAGCATCTTTCTCAATGACAAAGGAATCAAAGCTCAAACGAAGCACCACCCAGAGATGAGAACAACGCCAAAAGGGGGAGGAGACGAGATTAAGCTTCGTACCAAACCAAAACCCTCGAGAAATCGAGCAAATCCGAGGATTAAATAAGGAGGCGAGGTAGGGTCGAGTCGAGCAATGGAGCACTAACGCTGGTGGAAGAAGAAGAAGCGAAGAAGCGAAGAAGCTCGAAAGGGATCGGGAAAGATGCTAATAATTTGGAGGGCTAAAATGTAAATAAAAAAATAATTTAGAGGGCCAAAAGCAAATAAAAAAGAAAACGTGGGTGAAAAACAAACCAAAAAAAAAGAGGAATGAGTGGAAACTTCGCGAAGGGGAAAGGGAAAGAACGGCGGGAGAGAGAGCGGAGGAAGCGGTGGTCGGTAGATGGTTTGGAGAAAGAAACTTTTCCGTGGACCCGGTGCATGTTTCGCCTCGTACACCGCATCGAATTTTTGCTGTACCTAGTGTTTTGTTTAAAACGTAAATCCAATCCGATAGATGTGATCAGCTGCACCATACATATAGTGCTAATGGATCGAATAGCATGGCATCTGAAAACCTATTACTAGTTAGTATTCGAGGTCCCGAGTTCGAATTTTAGTTGATTCACATTTCCAGCTAAGTTTATTTCTAAAAAAAATAAACGAAGCGGGTAGCGTGCTACCTTTCTTTAAAAAAAAAAGAAAAGAAAACCTATTATTAAGACATATTAGATATTAGTTTGATTTTTCTCTCTTCATGTCTAATAACAGAAGTGCACGAAACAAGAAAAAATAATTATAGAAAAAAATATAGAAAAAATATTAAGATTTATATAGTTCGATAATTATCTATATCTACAAAAAGAGCAAGTTTTTTTTACTATAGGACGAAGTAAAAAATTTATAACTTTCACCTTGTATTTTCTCTAAAATAAAAAAAATTAAAGCCCCTTATGATATAACTGTTGGATTTTGAGGTATAAATAACAACAACAAGTCATTGGTTTCCAATGTGGGACTAAACCTCACATGTGGAAACCAAAGCATGGGCTCCCAAGTGAGGCCCATTATGGATTGGGCTCCTCAAGAGACAAATTAAGTTTTAAATCACCAAATTGGGCCTCAAAATCCAACATTCCCCCACATGATTTAAAACTTCAAATAAAAAAAGTAAACAAAAACGGAAAATCCAAAACAACTCAAAATAACGCTGGATCTCTTATACCACGTATTCGGCGAAGGTACCTTTCGGATTTGAATGAAAGATTTTTCCAACAATAACCACCCTTGTCTTGTTACAAAATAAATTCTAAATAAAAGAGTGCATATATATATATATATATATATATATATATACAAAAAATTTCTAAACCTCAAATAGAAAAGACAACAAAGGCCGTACGCGCCTTAAGCCGCCACTCTTATGAAGACCGGCAGTGGGCCCGTCCAAGTCAACTCCAAGTTTTAATCAGTGTTCGAACCAATGCAGTGTGACACCTGGACCGTTTGTTTAGATGTAATTAAAAAGATAACATAACTAGAGATGAACAATGTCATAAAAATAACCATTACAATTTGCGTGTATCTTGTTTAGTTAAATATAGTAAAAAATATTATGATTATAAATAATTTATTTAATTATATGCAGTTGGAAAGTATACTTTTAAAAATTTATCATTATATATAAATATATGTGGTGGTAAGATTATCTTCAATGTAAAAATAAAATATTTCAAAAGTAGGAGATTAGCTTTCGTTTTATTTAATATTATTCTTTTCAATTGTTACAGATGTGTTTTCTTATACAGTCCCAATTGCACCAGCTGAATTTTAATACGTCAAACTAAATAGAAAATTTAAATATATATTTAGTTATTAGCAGTTTTAACTATACGCAATTTGCCCACCATCAGGATTTGGATTTTAACTTCTTGCTAAATTTCATGAACCCGCTGCATGCTCTAATTATGAACCGAGACTTTTTGGGGTTTTAATTGATTTAATTTTCCAAGTTCAAAAAAAGGCATCACTTAACACTTATACAGCCGGTATTAGTTTCATAAGTGGCAGCAAATAATTGTCAAAGTCATCGTTGAACGTTCTTTTGTTTTTTACCGTGTTTATTCGTAATGGCATGTTCTTATACCAAACTCCATTGAGCATTGATCTAGTTGTTACAGATGCAAATACGAGACATGAAATACGATATGATTCAGACACGACAACTCGATAATTCTAAAAATATAAAGACACGAATACAGCAAGAACACAGCTAACAAAATATAATATTTTTAATATAATAAGAAATATATATATATATATATATATATTTATTTATTTATTTATTATGTATAATATATTAATTTAATAAAAATATCAATATATTTTTTATCCAAAAGAATTAACACGGTTCTCATTAACAGTTTATATATTTTAAGAAAAAAAATTCTTCAACATACATGTTTTATTTATATCATTCAAAAAATATTTACATGCATATTTCAGAAAGTCGAAAAAAATTACCATCAAATATTATTTATACTTAAAAAAGTAAAATAAAAAAATAAAAGGGAGGAAAGAAACACTCATTAGTAGATTTTAACCATCTAAAAAACCAAGCGAAAGAGTGAGAGAAATTTTATTGGAGCATAAAGAGCGGGAAAGGGAGAAAAAAGAGGAGGGTAGATGATTTTTTTTTCCTTTTCTTTTAATTTTCATTCAAGTTTTTCTCTTTTTTTCCCCTTTGGTAAGCCTTTAGATCCAACCTTTTCTTGAGTGGGGTTTTTTGTTTTTTTACCCTATATTCGTGATGCACGGGTGTTGATACTATTTAATAACCTAAAAAGTAATAAGCAAAATTTAACTGATCGTTCCTAGCGCAAGTGGCAAAGAGTTTAGTGGTTGGTACCCGAGGTTTCGAGTTCGAATCCTAGTTGATTTACATTTCAAGTTAAGTTTATTTTTAAAAAAAATAAATGAAGCGGGTATCGTGTAAAAACTGAACTTCCTACGCCGAGAACGACAGCTCAAATAACAATTATTGGGCTAAGCCAGTATTTGTCAATTTAGATGTCCTATTAGGGATTATTGGGCTAAGCCAGCAATTGTCAATTTAGATGTCCTATTAGGGGCCCCCACATATCAGATGGTCCTTTACTTAAAGGAATAACTTTAAATAGGGATTATTGGGCTAAGCCAGTAATTGTCAATTTAGATGTCCTATTAGGGGCCCCACATATCAGATGGTCCTTTACTTAAAAGGAATAACTTTAAATATCACTTCTGTAATTTTGTGTTTTCTCACTTTAGTGCCCTGTGGTTAAAACGTATCACTTTAGTACCATATGATTTGGTTATTCTCTTTTTGTTATCTTTTCGTTAATTTTTTGTTAAATTAATGAGAAAGTTAAAACTACAGGATAGTAAAGTGAATATTCGATAAACTATAGGAGGGATATTTGAAGTTTTTCTGTATAATTTAACGAAAAAATTAACGAAAAGATAACAAAAATAAGAGAATAACCAAACCACGAGATACTAAAGTGATACGTTTTAAACCACATGGTACTAAAGTGAGAAAGTACGAAACCACAGGAATAGTATTTGAAGTTATCCCTTACTTAAAAGATTATACATCTTTGCGGAGCTTGCTTATCACCATCCATAGCAGTAATAAGAATATATTATCAAAAAGTAAATAATGTTTTGAGTGTCTTAAAAATCGCTTCAAGTGTTGGCGATGAGTCCGCAGTGTTAGTTATAGAAAAGTCAACATGTACATTCCATCTAGCGGTGTATGATTTACACTCATTCATCTAATGGATGTGATTTTTTTTTACTTGTCATATATATGATTTGACAAGTAAATTTTTTTTATCCATCTAATAGATGAGTGTAAATCATACACCTCCAGATGGGATATATGAATAGCATTGCTCGTTAGTTATTAGCTAAAATTTTTGAAGTTTGCCTCATAATCTACTGACAAATAGGAGTGATAACTTATAACCGATCTATAACGATATTTTTCATTGTACGTTTAACAATACTCTAAAACAACATCTAAATTAAGATCTTGTTTAGATATATAGACATCTTGTTTGGTGTATCTTTTTAATTTATGTAAAAAATTTACACATTTGGTAGATAAAAAGTGTGATTAAATATTTAGAATGAAATATCATATTCGGCATTCAAGCCATTTTTTCACAATTAGATAAATTATTTCGCAGGTAAAATATGGTATCCTATCAAATTATAAATAGCAAAATTTAAAAAAAAATAAAAATAAAACTCATTAGTTGCAATCATACTAGAAAAATAAAACTCATTGGATTAGAAAGTCACAAACCATAATATAAACTTATGTTGATACAGGAATAAGTTTAGGAAAAATATGTACAAAGACTATATGTAATTATAGCACTTTTGCAAACATGTGCCTTGACCTTTGATTTTTGGCAATCAGATGTTTCTAAACTAAATAAAATAGTTTAACAAATCTCTCTTCTTGAATGAAGTTACTAATTGAGTTCGATCATTTGATTTGATTGCATGTCTAGTGCATAATTTTGTATAATTTTATATCGCAAAAAAAGAAATCTTTTTTTTCCCTCTATTGATGATAATTAAGCATTAATATTGAAAAATAAAGTGAATCTATATTGAACGATTACCTTTTCACGTGCTAAAATTAAACAAATTGATTTCTTTGTATTTTAAATATATATAAGATTATATACAATACAAGCTATCAAAACAACTATATAATAAAAAACTTCAATTGATGAGAGGAACCTATTGAAATATTTGATAAAGTTAAAAAAATCTAGTAACATGGGAGGCTTAAAATGTCCAAATATTTCTCTCTCTCTCTCTCTCTCTCTCTCTCTCTTTCTTTCTTAGGGATGCAATGGATCTGGCTTGGTGGAGATTCCGTCCCAGTTTCGTTCCAAATGCGACCTTAAGCAAGAGTTATAAAAAAAAAAAGAAATCAACTCTGTCTCCATTCATTAAAAATGAAGCGGAAGACCGAAGATCTCTTTCTTCTTTTAATCTGCCAAAAATTTACTTTGTCCCAATTTGGTCGGAATGAAAAAGCAAGTAAAAACAAAAAATAGTATAAAATTTAACTTGTTTCGAATCCATACATATCCGCTAAAAAAGACGAAATGAAAGGTCGGGGCCCCCTTCCGTCCAGAATCCATCAGTTTGCATAACTTGCTTCGAATCCACACCGATCCGCTAAGAAAACGAAATGAAAGGTGGGCCCGCTCTCCCACCCTGGATCCATCCGTTTGCATCCCTACTTTCTCTTCCTGTCTCTCTCAAAATATTCCACTCATCTAGATGGTCTTATCCCTTCTAATAAATTAATTCCAAATAAAGTGGTCAAAATAGTCGAATAATTAGTAGAGCCACAAGAGGAACAATTTGTCATGGTCTCATTATTATCTTTATTATCCTTTTACCATTATCAGATAATCGTAGTGATCATAGTTACACATATATAATACTACATAACTATATATAATTACGTATAATGAGGGGCAAAACAATCCATTTACTTTTGCCAATCTATCTTTAAAATGATGTTTCTTAACAACTGCGGACCGAAAAGTATTTTCGCTATAAATTATAAATTTATAGGGACAAAAAAAATATTGATAATTTTAGAGAACCATCTATAATATTTTTAGAGATTGCTGGACACGTTTGTAATTGTCCTTATTTATAATTGGACATAGCTAGAGACAAATCCTTCTAATATTCTTAATCAACATAAGAAATGACATGTTCTATATAATTTATGATTTTATCATTTTTGAGGAATATGTATAAAATTGCTCCAATTATTTGTGTGGAAATAATAATGTCAAGTTTCTTAGTACTATGAAAAGTTCATTTGAACCACTGCCGTAGACTAACAATGATCTGGCTATGTTTTTAAACCAATTAAATTTCTATGGTTGAAAGAAACATATAATTATTATTTTTTTCAAAAAAATTATGACGGGACGGATGAATCCTACACACAAATTTAATTAATTGAAGGAATGAATAATGTGGGACCATTTTTATATTTTATAAAATTTTAAATTGGCGAGTATACAATGTGTTTAATGTCGCTTTACATGTAACTTGTATATGTATTTCTCAGTTGAAAGAGCAATAAATTAGGTATTATGTTACCAACCGATCAAATTCTGCTGCTAAAATTTATCTTTTTCATAATAATTTTTTTATATTTTTTCTAATAAAAATTAATTAGTTTAAGATATAAATAATAAAAGAGGGGAAAAAAGCAAGATCATTTAATGCATGTCACTAGACAAGTCGTTGTCTCGTGTAAGAATGATGCGCTTTGAAAAGTACAATCATTTAATGATTCAATTATTCATCCAAGAATAAGTTGGTACGAGGATTATATGCGCACAAAAATTTCGCCGGGGAATTCGATGTTGCAAATAAATCTTCTTAGTTCTTAAGTTTTAATAATAATAATAATAATATAATAATAAAAATTTATTAAAAAGTTTTATGAATCTGCAATAATTTTATGTGTGACACTCTTAAGGTTTAAAATAGTCCTACATATAAGATATATTAAGACTAAAACTCTTAACTCGGCTATAACATTTTGGACTGTAGCTAAATTCAAGAATTAAGAGGATTAAATGTGCTAGGACTAGAATAGTTTTAGATTGGGTGATTTTATGAGAAAGCGGAACGTCACAATTGATATCAGAGCCATGATTGTTCGGTTGACGACTATTGTGGGTGTAACGCGACTCTCCGGAAGGTTTAAGGTCGGTTATGTTTAGAATAGTCCCCAAAAATGTTAGTTCCAACATCCAATATCTCATAAAGTAGTTAATCTTGACGAAATAACTAAATAAAAAAAAAACTTAAATTAAATTTTTTTTTTTTTTTTGAGTGCGCGCATTTTTCGCCCGTCGGCCCGTGGACTTGGATCGGGCCCAAATGACTCTAAACGGTTTGGCACAAGTACGTTAAGGCCCTGAGCCGATTAGGCCCCAAAAGGCCCATATTGTAGAATTTGGACCAGCCCAGGCCCATTAACATTGGTAGGGATAAGGATACTTATAAAGAGAGATGCGAAATTAACCTTGCTTAAAGGAGAAGAGAGAAGAGAAATGCTACTTCGGCACTCAAAAGTTACGCGTAAATCATGCATCCAACTCATCCTTACGAAGAACTTTTTTGCGCATGCAGTAGCACCAAATACGCGCCCTTAAGTTGTCATAAGTCATGGCCTATAGACTATGGTCCATGCAAAAATAATTTCAACCATTTTTTGGACAATCCAAAAATAATAAAATAATAAAATATTTTCCAGGAGACCTTTTGGGACACACTCAAGGGGGATATCTATAATATTTTCCAGGAGATGTATGAGGGTAGGCTATCCACCGCTCCCATTGACTACTCTTTTATCTGTCTTATTCCAAAGAAGGAAGGGGCCAGTCGGGCGAACGACTATCGACCCATAAGTCTACTTAATGGGATTCAAAAGATCTTATCTAAAGTTCTGGCAAACCGACTGGAATTGGTGATGAACGATCTGATAGCCCCTTCCCAATCAGCATTCTTAAAGGGAAGGAATATCTCCGATGCTTATGTAACAGTGTCTGAACTTATCGGCTGGGGATGCAAGAAAGCTATAGAGGGGATCGGTGTAAAGGTAGACTTCGAGAAGGCTTACGATAGGATCTATTGGCCTTTTCTTTTTCGTATCCTACGCTGGTGGGGCTTCGACAATAAATGGTGTAAATGGATCGAACTTTGTATGTGTTTCGCAAAAGTAGCAGTGCTGGTCAACGGTGAGCCGACTAAATGGATTAAAACTAAGAGAGGAGTTCGCCAAGGGGACCCGCTGTCTCCATTCCTCTTTCTGATGGTGGCGGAGTGCCTTGCGAGGATGACTAACGAAGCAATTACGAATAACCTTTTTAAAGGAATCGGACCATCCGATGTGAGTAGAACTACACTCATTCAATTTGCGGATGATACATTCTTCTTCAGCGTGGCAAGAAAAAGGTATGTCAGGAATCTCAGATTGCTGTGGCATCTATTCGAATGGGCATCGGGACTGAAAATCAACAGAGAGAAGTCGGAGTTGTACTACTTTGGACAGACAGAAGGTAAAGCGAATAGACTAGCAAATATACTTGAGTGCAAGGTTGGCTCGTTTCCGACCAAATATCTTGGTTTGCCTCTCTCTCCCAGACCCCCCACAAAGGAGGCATGGAGGGGGGTCATCCTGAAATTACATTATAAAATTGACGGATGGAAGGCCAAGCTACTCACTAGGGGGGGTAGGCTTATCTTGGTAAATGCGGTTCTGTCCAATCTACCCATTTACTTCCTGTCTGTGTTTAAGGCACCAAAATGGGTGACCAAGCGCATTGAAGCTTTGCGTAGATTTTTTTTTTTCTGGAACGGCGGAAATAGTCCACCTGGCAAGGGATGTCTACTGGCTTGGAAGAATGTTTGTAAAAGTAAGAAAGAAGGCGGACTTGGCATCTTAGATGTAGACATTATGAACCGAGCTCTCCTAGTCAAATGGTGGTGGAAGTTTCACACAGCTCCTCAGCTACAATGGATTAAGATTATCCGCGCTCTATACTACCGGAGAAGATTACCGCTTATGGAAGGGAAGTCATTTAGGCCCCTCTCGTTTTGGTGGAAGGGAGTACTTAGCCTAAAGAATATTTATAAATGGGGAACTGGCTATGAATTAGGCAATGGGAGCAATATAGATTTTTGGTCGGACCGCTGGTGCGAGGAGACCACCTTGCAACTCTCTTACCCTGGAGTTTTCAATTTGACGGATTGTAAAAAGTTGAAAGTTAGTGATTGTTTCACGAGTGACGGGTGGAACTGGACTAGGATCCTAGGTGCCGATACCGACTCTACGATCATGACGAGTCCCATTATACTAGCATTTAAGGAAAGGGTATCCGACTATAGAGTAGAGCAGAAATCGGATAGACTTATTTGGAGATGGAGCCTCAATGGGCGTTTTACCGTTCGATCGATCTATACAGCGCTGAGCGATGGGGGCACAAGGGATGCACGTGCTAGCAAGATTTGGAGGCTACGAATACCACTTAAAGTTAAAGTATTCTGCTGGCTAGTTCTCAAGAAAAGGCCCCTTACAGCCGATAACCTAGCGAAGAGAGGATGGACAGGTGACACAGCCTGTGTGCTATGTGGGGCGGAGGAGGAAACGGTGGACCACCTATTCACACGATGTGTATTTTTTAAGTTCATTGTAGTGATGGGTGTGGAGGACGTCCAGGCCACTTATCTGGGAAACGAAGTGAACACCGTCTGGGACAGGTGGACAGCTACGAATGGAAGGCATCGTTCGAGAAACCGACTTATCGAATTAGTAGGAAGCTGGTGGGTAGTTTGGAAGGTGAGAAATAATATGATTTTTAGAAAAATACAACCAAATCCCGTGCAAGTTATCCAAAAATTCAACTGGTTGATGAAGGATTGGGATTACCTACGTCGAGCAAACTAGTTTTTTTTTTTTTTTTTTTTTTTTTTTTTTTTTTTTTTTTTTTTCATCCTCTGAGGCTCTGATTGCCTCACCTCTGTAGCTTAGTTCATTTATCCAATGAATGAAGCGGGTAGCGTGCTACCTTTTTCTCAAAAAAAAAAATAATAATAATAAAATAAAATAAAAGCCCAACACAGCAAGAATAGTGAGTGGTTGAAGCTAGTGGGTCCTTTACGTTTCCAGTTGATTCCCCCCTTCTTGCACCTTCTCCCTCCCCACCATTAGAGGAGGAAGAAGAAGAAGAAGAAGAAGAAGAAGAAGAGGAGGAGCAATGTCGGATTGGGGGCCTGTGTTTGTGGCGGTGATCTTGTTCGTGGTCTTATCGCCGGGGCTTCTGTTCCAGATCCCGGGGAAGAGCCGCGTGGTGGAGTTTGGGACGCTGCAAACGAGTGGGCTCTCCATAATCATACACTCAATCATCTTCTTCGCCCTCATCGCCATCTTCCTCCTCGCCGTTGGCGTCCACATGTACATCGGATCTTAAAAACAATGTTTTCTTCTGAAAATTGGATTTTGGGTTGTGATTTCATTGTGGGTTTTTTAGAGTTCGGAGCAAAGTTGTCGCCTTTTTTTATTTCGTTTCTCCCCTCTTGATGGGTATGTGTTGAATTCTCTGTAATTTGCTCTTAAAAGCTTAATAAATAATAGAGAGAAAAAAGAAACTGCAATTTTGGGAGTGGTTCCTTCCCATGATGTGGGCTTTTAATGTTGAGTGTTAATTAATTGTCCTTCTCATTGGTTTCTCTTGATGGATGCAGTTGTTTGTGTTCTGTGTGATTATTTTCTCTGAGGCTAATTTTGGTTCCCTCTTAATTTGTTTCTCTCGGTGGGTGAAATATTCTCTCTGTTCCTTTAAATAAATTGTTGGAGCTGTTTGTATTCTGTATAGTTTTTATAAAGTAATAAAAGAGCTTTGTATGATTTATGAGGCATGGGTTTGATTGCTCAATTATTGTTCTTTTGTTTCTGTTTTTTTTTTAGAAAAAGGTAGCGTGCTATCCGCTTCATTCATTGGAATGATGAATTAGGCTACAGAGGTGAGACAGCGGAGGTCTCTCAAGGAGCGAAAAATATATATATATATATATATATATATATATATATATATATATATATATATATTCAATCGGCGGCAGCGGCGATGAATTGGCCCAGGTTCACCTCTTCTTTAATCTTAAAAACTGCGCTAATTGGGTCAGTCTGCGTCTTCCTAAAGATCACTCCGTTCCTGACCTTTCAGGTAATCCACCAGCAAGCTACTAGCCCAGTTAATCTATGATTCGTTGGCCCAATTCCGTTGCTATCCGTCAACCTATCCCAGGCCAAGCGTACCTCGTCCCCCAGTTAGTCTATGATTCTTTTGTTTCTGTTAAATAAAGAATCCAAAGTGTTGATGAGTTGCTTGAATTTTGGCCTTATCACAATGTTCCTTTTTTGTAAAATTGAAGGGAAAAAAAGAGCTTTTTGTGGATTCCTTAACCAAGTGGGCAATCCTTTTTTATTGCTACTGTATCTGATGGCTCTCTCTGTTTTGTCTGTTAACAAATTGAACTAAAGAAATTCTGTACAATGAGAGTATAATTCTCATATTTGACTCTGTGGATCTGTTTGGTACTGACGGCCGCCGAAAGCTAGCTAATAGTAGACGAAACAGAATTGGAACAAAAATGCATCAAAATATTTTTTTATAATTTTTTGATGGGATCGCAGAAAACACATTTTAACTGACTCATTCCAATATGAATAATGTAATATTGCTTCGAAAACAAATAAATTATTATTCTATTATATTTTTTCGCCGCGCGTAATGTAATTTTTCTGTAATTCCAAACACGTAGTCTAACACCCCTTTAGTCATCATGCAAGAGTCAATTCTTTTTTCTAATATTAACCTCCAAAGACATAATCCAGTTTAGTCAATTGACCTTATAAATTTTGGGGACATTGTTCAATCTACTGAATGAACAATAGCCAATTGAGCAAGTTATTTAACCTTAACCAAATTTGAAAGCCTGGTACACTTGCAATCATATCAATTCAGTTTCTTCAGGCCCTCTTGTGAGGGGAATTACATATGACAGTAATACTCTTCTTTTAAGCCTATCAGATTTGGCTAACAATTTTTTTTTTTTTGAGGAAAAGGTAGCACGCTACCCGCTTCATTCATTCAGACGATGAACTAAGCTACATGGATGAGACAGCAGGGCCTCAAGGTAGGCGAAAAAAAAAGAGACCCCTTAGCAGGGTCTCTCGACGTGGCCTGGTTTCCCCCACAGAGCCCTCAGTTGACTGATTTTGGAGATTTGGCTAACAATTTTTACTTGAGATATCATATAGTTTTGAGGATGATGATGATACATAATACCAATTTCTCCATAGAAAAACCTTCAATATATATAATGATGATATTATTAATATAGCTGATTTTGACAGTGACAGATAAATTAAATCTGGTCACTATTTACTTGATGAATAAGATATGTTCCTTACAAAGATAAATGTGTTAATATCACTATCTATATGCAGATAATTGTAATGCAGATACTGTTTTTCCTTCCAAAAGTTACCAGTTGACATGTTGTCTGTTCATACTCTTCTTATCAGCAAATAATTGTACTTGGTAACACAGCAATCTTGTTACATGTTGATCAGCAATAAGTATTCATAACTGCTTACAAGAGCCCAAAGTTGTGAATCCAAATGGATGTTATTTGAGGAGAAAAAGAAAAGAAAACAAAAGAACAGTAGAGTGAAAAAGTTCCAGAAAATTTCCCTGACAATTAACAAATCAAGTTCTCTTCCTCACATTTTTAAATCATTCAAGCAGCATGAACATGAATACCTATTGCAACAACTAAAATGGTGAGTATACAAAAGAACAATATGCTATGAACTAGAATTGAGATCCCGCTAGTCGCCATGTTCCCAAACTCCACCACCCTCGTCCTCGCAGGAAGCTGAAACAGAAGCCCCGGCGATAGAAGGATGAAGAGGATCACTGCGACGATTATCGGGCCCCAATCGGTATCTCGAGGCATTTTTCTTTCGCGTGTTAGCGCTTTTCTCTCGGCTTCAACCTCTTGACGATTCAATGGGCGGAAGCAAGTATTAGAAGAATAGGTTTCCCTTGTTAAGATGGAGATTATGGGATTTATAGATGAGATTGTTAGTGGTCTGGGGAGGGAAAGGAATGCATGCCATGCTTCAAGGCTAAGAAAGAGGAGAGAAGGGACAAGGGAGGGAGATAGTATTGCGAATAGTAGTGTAGCTTTTGAGGTAATGGAAACACTGCTTTTTACACTTAGTTGGGCTAGCTTTTAGAGGAATTTGGTGCTTTTCACATTGTGAGGAAGCACGCAAGAGATCTTAAAAAGGTGAGGAAGAAGCTTTAGCTAGATGTTTGTAAAGCTTAGATTAATCTTTAAAAACTGATAAAGTGCACAGATGGGTAGGACGTGGAATTCTTTCTCTAGACAATTCCACACACACCTTCAAAAGCACACATCACTCACAATTGAATTGTATGAAGGAATCAAGGGCACATTTGGTTCAAAAAAGGAATTGAAATCGGAAAAGAAATGAAAATGGGTCGGAATCAAAAAAGGGACGATGAAAACTCCTAATTTGGTATGGCAGAGAAAGGAAATTTGATAGCCATCGTGTGTTACTACGTATTAATGGTCAAACACACTAGAGTCTATTTGATATAGCTCTGCACTGGGATTCCTCACCACCGCTCGCAGAGGTAAATAACCTCTCCAATACATCCTTTCACACGGTTCGCAGAACGGACCCGGACCATACTTACAAACACATGGCAAAATGGGTATGTAATACAATATTTAAACGATAATGTTATCACTAGAGATGATAGGATAATACGATGTTACTATTATTGAGGGATTCATTGAATCTAGTCACTGCTCAATATTCACTGACAGTTTTGACCAAATAAAATAAATCTAGTATGTCCATAATAAAAGTAGTACACAAACCACAAGCCCTGGGCCGCAATCGTTGAGGCGAAGGCAACCAGCCCAACATGTAAAAATGGGCTTGGGTCATGAAAAATACAACACCTGTCTCATCCGGCCTGAGAAACTGAACCACACTTTTTTTTTAGCGTTTTTGAACAGGTGCTTGAATTTAAAACTTCTGATTCTACTCTTTAGTTACCTAACATGTAATATTTTTCATGGAATATCCTGTCAAATAACAAAATAGTCCATTAGATTATGAAATATCTCGTAAAAACCGTTACATATATTGTAACGTTATAGATTAGAATTAAAATTTCTAAAGTTCAGATATTTACAATTTTGATTATATTGTCAATATAGATGATTATATCAAAGCTTTTAAAGTACAGTGAAAAAAACTTATTATCGGTTTAAATCCCATCAGAATTCCTTCCATTTTAAACTCAAACTACAACATTAAACATTGATCATATATTGAACTTTGACATGTAGCACCTTCTTATTGCCAAATATATATATATATAAAAAAAAACTTCAGTTATACTAGGTTAAGAAATCAGATAAGTTTAGTTCCATTTCTGGAATAACATCCAAGATAGAAATGCAGGTCAGGGAAATAAGAAACAATATAAGCACAAGAACATCATATATTTACTTTAATATCAAATTGATCCTTTTAGCAAATAAGTTGCATCTCTTCACATAAAGTGTTGATCAGAAGAGGATGTACGTGAAAAGAGTATATGACCGATATTAAGTACAACATACTAATCCAAATAAAAGAAAAAAGCAGTTGGGGGTTTAAAGAAGTTGTAAACCTGTATTAATTAAAGCGAACTCCGGGCAAGTTAATTAGTCCAGCCGCCGTGAGCCTCGATTTGAACCTACTTTGTCGGGAAATACCACTTCAGATCTAAATAGTTGGAAGTTTGGAAAAGAAAGGACCTGCATGAAAAATTTTGCGATAGTCAAGAAAAAATTTAAAGCGCGGGCAAAAGAGAGATATAATCAAAAACGGTTTTCTTATTGTATACTTGAGCCGATATTTTGATAATTTGCAACATTAGCAAACAACTCAAGGTTTCTAAAACAAAATCTTTGAAAAGCATAATACATTAAAATAACCAGAAAATTTGGAAACAAGAGACTGGTAATCAAAGTTGCGGACAGCATGCTATGACAAAATCTGAACTGGAAAACCAATTTATCTAAAGAATGATAGTAGAATCCAGTCATTTCAAAGACTCTTGCTCAGTTCAGTTTCATTTAAACCAAGCATATTTTGAAAATGAAAGTCTCGGAAAGCTATGTATTCCCTATCAATTCGGATGGAACAAAATCTCCTTCCTGCTCGTTCATAACAATCTCCGTTCTTCTTCTTTGGAACCTTCTTTATTGAAATTCCACACAAAAAAGATCTACCTTTTGATTTCTCTGCCTCACAAGATGGATGCAAACATAATGAGGATCACTGAAATCAATGTTACTTTTATATACACACATTAGTACTCTACAAGGTATATCATTTTAACAAAAATCAAGAATTGGAATAACTGTCGGTACATTTCTGACAATCCCCTAATACCAGTTTCATCAAACTGAAGAATAATCAAAAACCACTTACTAATGGCGATTTTCATAAAAATACAGATATCCAGTTTTATACGCCTCCGACACTAATAAATCACGCAGATTTCTTCACAAACTGGCATCTTTCAAACTCCCAACCACATTTAATAAACTTACAAGATAAAACGTCTAACACTAAATCTATTTACGGTCTTCATGATCACTTCTTCTCCAGTATAAAAATGTCAAAGAATAGCACAAAGTCCAAAGTTTGAGTAGGTGCAAAAAGATGAAAACATCATTAATGGCCCAATAATTCAAAGGATGGGGACAAGCAATCGAGTTTCAACCGGAAAAGGACCTCTTGTATGCATTTGCACGTATACTCAAGAGTTAGTGAATTTAACACACGTGTCCAAAGTTTGAGATTAAGATGTTCCAATTAAGACGTTCCAACTTGCATAAAGCTATAATAAGCGAAATATTTTCTTTTCATGAAAAATTAAGATATTTGATACGAACGGGGACAGTGAAAGCTAAACATCTTATTTCACGAAATAAAAGTATGCACTAGCTAGGGAATTTACTTCAAAGATATCGTTTGATTGGTGTAAAGCAAATTAATGAGTTTTCCATCATCTGAACTTCTTTTGCAGAAAATTTTCTGATTTTTCCCACAAAATTTTCAATTTTACCCACAATTCCGCAAATCGTACGACATAAACGACGGGAGAAATCATATGGCCATGTTATCATCAGACATATACTCAAAATAAATGTAAAAAAGGGGGAAAAAGCTCAACAAAATGAAAAAAATAGAACTTTGATGACAAATTCAACGTTAATTCATCAATAAAAGCAAATCCCGTAATCGACCAAGAGAAAATAAGAAAATAATATCCAGTGCTATCGAACGACCAGAACTAATCGAGAAATTGGACGATCCAATGGAATAAGGAAGGGACAAAGCCCTCACCTGAGATCTCCTTCGGGGAGGAGGGGGAATTAGGGCAAAGGATCGCCCTCCCCAATCCGGAGAGGCTCGAGACGACGCCGACGAAGTAGAACACCATGACGAGCCCGATCACCCACGGCATGAGGATGAAGCCGATCACGAACGTCACCGACCCGCACAGCATCAGCGCCAGCGAGGCCCCGAGCAGCAGCGACGCGAACCCCGCGGGCGTCAACCTCGCCGGCGCCGCCGCGCGCCGCCCCGTCCTCGTCGGCGGAGGATGGGAGGGGGAGCGGAGGATGGTGAGGAGGAGGGCGCATAGCTCGTAGATGAGCCGCGATTGCTGGTCCTCGCCTCGCATCGTCTCCACGATCGCGCAAACCCTAACCCCACTAACCCTAAGAGAGAGAAAGAAGAGGCGATTCGTAGAGAGAGAGAGAGAGAGAGAGGAAGCGGTGGGAGAGAAGGAGCGAGGAGGGTGAGGGGTATTTTGGGAAAACGAAAATTGGGGAATTAATTGGATCGAGGAGAGTGGATAGGGTCGGAAAAAGCAAAGAGAAATTATTCCGTGAGCCGCGTGCACCACGTTATCCTTATAAATTGGCTGAAATTGAGAGATTCTCAGATGTCTTTATAAGTTTACTTGAGACGTGGTAGACCTGGTCCAGGGAATATTTTTTGGTTAGTAGTTGGAGAGTGAGAGGGGGAAATGGATAGAGATTCTGATTTGCAGCTTTAAAGCTTTTATATCATTTTTTTAAAATTTTTTTTTTGATTGGTAAGAATGGATTGAGATCCCTATTGGCGGTTTACATATTTTTACTTTTATAACGGCATATAAATTGTTGAGGAGGTCTCCACATACTTTGTTATACTTTTATTTAAAAATTAGAAAGAGATGGAAGAGTAGCGTGGAAGCAACTAAAATAGAGATATACCAATTTAATTAATATTCTACTTAAATAATATGAATATATGAAAGCCACGCAGATGATGGACAGGCCACGCAGATGATGGACAGGATAGTCTCAGGAATCTGTTCTCCCATTTTTATTTTTATTTTTTCTCTCGCTCTCACGTCATGCTGAAGAAGTATAATTGAGTTGAGCCTTAATTCTTGCTGTTCGCTCCCCATTCGGGGGGGGAGGGGGGGGGGGGGGGGGGGGGGATGCACGAGGAAGAATAGAACCTCATATCTTTAATATGACAACTCAGACAACGACCACCAGCGCAAAGGCGATGATTCTGGTCATAGTCTAATTTTAATGAACTTATTGTTGGTGTAGGAATGTGAATGTAAAGAGGTCGGGTCAGGGCCAGGTCGAGGATACAACGATTCTACGAGCACGTCGGATCAGGACCGTGTCGGAATTGGGTCGATTTGGGCCGGCCCATGCACCCAAGCCCAGCCCATGAGGCTCCGGTCCAAGAAAGGGGTTCGGGCCGAGGGAACGGTGCATGTGGACCAATGGACTCGGTCCACAACTGCCGCGACCCCTGGGGTTTTCCAGATGCCGCTGTTGTTGTCGGTAAACTCCACGCCTTCCGTTTCTTATTATTATTAGGAGAAACGCGGCCCGTGAACGGAGGAGACTTTGCCAGCACCAGACGCACCATTTCATTTCGTGCACCGCCCGCTCTCTTCGTAAGTGATACGGTTGTATTCGAACGCAAGACATTCTGTTCACGCACTGGTTGCTGTCGACATAAACACTTACGCTTGTATCCCTTCGCGACCGGCATACCCGATGCGGTGGCAATGGCGGCTACGTCGCCCTCTCCGCCTCTCCCTCTTTTTTCTTTTTTTTTCCCTCTGTTTAAAAAAGAGAGGTAGGGAAGGGGGGAGAGAGAGAGAGATGATAATAATATACGAACGACTTGACGCAGTTGCAGTAAGGCTCACCTCCAAGTCCAAGCTGCTATTCTCTTCTTTTGTAATTTTGGGTGTGTAATGGTAGATTCCGTGCAATGGTGCGTGATTCTACATTGAGTTGAACACTGATGAACACACATGTATCAAGCAAAGTTAAAGTGATATCCAACACTGGTTGCATTCACAGGTGAAATATCACATTCACTTCTCGCTGTTATTGATTTTATTTGGATGTTGAATGCTGTATAGATTCTCACCGTGCGCATAACATATCAATCATACGGTTCTATAAACAATCGTTTCGAATCCACATAAAATGCATGTTCATTGTAAATACAACCACCAGATCAAATTTTTCTACGAAATATGACGAATCATAGTCGGTATCTTGGCTTGTAATGAGAAACAATGATTTCCCCACAGAACAAATTATCTGAACAGGCCCATTGGTATTATTCTGCAAGGAATACCAAAAATAAGAAACAAGACAACATAAAAATCTAACAACAGAGAAAAAGCCCAATCCTTAACAATTAGGAGTAATCCACGAAAGAATGAATGTGGCTAATATACAATTACCTCGGCCATGCTAATCTCATTTCCTCGTCGCTGCATCCATTCCGCCATTACCTCCGCCTGCGCTTCAAGAGCAAAGACAACGCAAATTACACATGTTTCAGAGAAGAGGAAATGAAATAAACGTAGCGTGAAGAGGATCTTAATCAAGACAAGGAACCAATTTATACATGAGGGAAAAGTAGCGTTTAAGCTCTACTTTTTTTATATTTCTTTGTTCCAATTTTGTTTTGCCGCTTTTGTTTGTGTATGTAATAATTACTGCAGCATAATGATCAACTTGTATCAGCGTACCAATGGAAGAAACCAAAACTTTTAACTGATGGAGCTCTTTGAGATTATTAAGTGCCTGCTCTTTGAAATGAGTAAGTGCCTGTTATTAGATTTTCCTCACTTTAATCTTAGAATTGAATCAAAATCTGCTTGTAACTTGTTCTATTTGGTTGAAAATTTTTGCTAGGAATAAAAGAAAATAAGTATGCTTTAAAGATGAAAGAACATGAGCCTGTAAGGGAAGAAACTCAACCAGAAAAACAAAAAGGCATTACAGTAGGCCTTATTGTGGCCTTGATTCTCAATCACAACATAACATGGTCATTAAGGTTTAAATAGTTTCTATTGTAATTGGCATTTAGAGCTATCTTTTATTTTTCCTGTTATAGTCTTTCACCACTTTTACAGGGACTCGTAATCAAGTTGCATGACATCAAAGCATGCACAAATGGATAGGACTCATATGCTTTAAATATCATGTAAACAGAGCCACTGTATACGTTTTGATTCCACTGCATTTGAGAATCAGAGATTATACTGTTCATCATTTCTGATCTATGAAATACATGCAAAGAAGGATTATGGTCTCAACAGTTCTGTTACAATCCAAAGTTAAATTATCGAGAAATTTTAAGGCTTTAGTATGGCCAATAGTGCTTCTGTTAATTTGTGAATTCGTAACCCATGTTATATGTTAGAAGGACATACTATGCAATGAAATAAGCAAGCGGACCTTAGAACTTGTCAATTTTAATGCATCGCTTAGTGCTTTCTCCACTCTCACTAGGATCCATCTGATCAAAATTTGTTTCACGAGACCTGAAAATATATATATATATATATATATATATATATATATATATATATATATATATATATATATATATATATATATATATATATATATATATTACTCATTTAGCAACTGAAGTGTTGACTAGAGACAGTGAAGCTCATTGTTCTTACCACTGAGTTATCTCCGTTAAGTTGGACTTGATTTTTGACCAGGAACACCCTGTGTTTTGATTCTGCGCTAATATGAGAATATTTCCAAGTATGTGGGTATAAAAGTTAATGTTAATGATCACGTGGATATATATATATATATATATATATATATATATATATATATATATATATATATATATACACACGCACGCACAGGTATAACAGTTAATGGTAATCTGCTGTTGGTTACAAAGGTGAACAAGAAATTGATTTCTATACCATACGAGTGCATTTATATCTCTTTTTTATTTTATTCTATGCATATAACACATTTATATCTAAAGAGAATTGACAGAGTAGGTTATTAGTGAAATCCACACTAAAGGTGCTGTATTTAAATTCGTACAATTATCCTTTATGCTTGCATCAAGTAAACCTTTTCCCAGTAATAGAAGATAGGTCGTGAAAACTGATTCAAGTTAAAATGGCAGAGGAGTTTTATCTTCAGTTAAGTGAGTAGTTATGAGCACCAACCTACTTGGATTTAGTTCAGAGAACATGGAATGCACTGCATAGAAAATTAGGTTCAATATGTTAAGCCAACAAAATACTTAAAAAAGTAGAAAATAACTCTAGTACTAAAAACTGGAATATACATACAAAGGCTGGTAAATTGTATCCCCAGTATCATTAATTAACATCCGCTCCTCCGTGCTTAATTTTATGCATGGATGCAATAACTGCGAGGAAAATAGTGTATTGCAGCAAAATTACCCAACTACCAATAATTAATGGCCTTGAGACTCACACTAAGGTGCTCTTACGTGTTTAAAAGAAATAAATATAGCTTCAAGAAAGTATAAAAATTCTTCAGTATGTATGTAGATGGTGGAAAATTTATCTCTGTAAAGGGTCCTATAATCTTGTACCTACGACTCAAGATTTTCTTACCACAAGCTCATTCAAATTTCATTTCGAGTCCTGGAATGACAGAGGTCCGGACACGTTCGATGAATTTCAGATCCTTATCTCCTAAAAAATATAAATCTTTTGCTTGAATCTTAATTCATGGGTAACTTAGATGTGATGTCCTTGAAGTACCTTGTACTGTTCTTGCATAATGTGCTAGTCTATTTTTGCTACCTGGATTTTTTCCGTGCTTAATAGTTCCCAGAAATTTTAATATTGCTTGCTAATTGAATTTGTCCGGCAGAGTCAGCTCATTCCTGTTTTGACTTTCTTGAGAAAAAACATGGGACGTCCAGAATGTCGAAATAACTTTGTAGGTAGACCCAAAAAAATATATGTTGACTTCCTTGGTGAAAACAGGGGACCAGAATATTGAAGTAACTCTGTAGTTTATAGGTAGACTGGAAAAAAAAAAAATATGTGAAAAAGTATACACAAATAGGCCAAGTTTATGACACTTTACCGATGCATTGATGTGATTTTCACTCTCGTCCACTTCATTTACATCTCCTGCTTTCATAAATTGTTGATAACGGCCATATGTGTCTTGAATGCTGGATCAAAGAGATGGTTTAGGGTGATAAAGGATTCCTCAATGTATAGATTTTTTTAACATCTATATATGATTTTATGATGACAGCAACTGCATTACATTTGTCTTTGATATTGAGACAATTTATCTAAATAATGACAGCTTTCCTACTTGCAAAGCCAAAAGTGTTTTTTTTTTTTTTTAAGAGAGAGAAAGGTTGTCAACTACTCTATTCATTCATTAAGAAAAATGAACTAAGCTACGAAAGAGTGAGGCATCGAGGCATCCGGATAAAGAAACGAAAAGAAGAAGACAATAAAGAAAATAAAGAAAGGAAAGATGGGTAGAAAGACCCCAACAACTAACTCAAGCTATCCCCGACCTTTACAACATGTTGCCTAAGCCCCTATACAACTTGTTATATCGTCTATGACTGTGGATAAGCCTTCCTTCTGTGTTGGAAGATTTTATTAGTTTTCTCTAGCCAGATTGGCCACCACGAGGCCGCAAGTGCTATGAGATTCTTGGCTCTCCTTTGTGTGCCCGTTTCGTCTCTCACTAGCTTTTGTAAGTCTCATGCAGATCGCGCTTCTTGGGCTCGTAATGGGTCTAGCAAGATCCAGATTACAATGAATCTTAAGTACCTACAAGTTGCGAACAGGTGATCGGCAGTCTCTGTTTGTTCGCCACATAGGATGCTACCCATCCCCTCTTCATTAGATTGTCCACCGTAAGCACTCACTTCCTTAGTACTAATCATGTAAAAAAATCCTCACTTTTACTGGGATTTTCAAGCTCCAAAAGTAAAAAATTTAATTAGAGTTTGCCCACTATGCCACTTTTCTTCTTTTATTTTGTCTTCCTTTCTTTTAACAATCAAAATGGCTGTTTTTTTCTTTTTCTTGCATGTATTGTTCTCCTTTTTCTTTTGGCAATCAAAATGGTCATAGAAAAAAGATAAGCAATGTAAGCCTAAAAAACTCCGAGAAAGAAAAAGAATAATTTTCTTCTTTTGATTTCATTGGAAACCTTTACCGACTTCCATTTTTTTCTTCCACCATTTCACCAATAGTTAAGTTGTTTAAGTTATATGATATTGCCCATTGACCAAACAATAGTTCAGCTTGAACTTACACCCCCATTCACCACCTTTAATCGTTTAAGAACACATAATCCTTAAATTCCACACTTATATCTTTTGTCGAATTTGTCCTTATCTGCTGTTAAACTGAGTTATTGGATTACTAAAATATCGCTAAAATAGTTCTTATTCTCGAAGGTTTGCCTAACTTCATATCCACTTGCAGACTTACTCTTCCCCTATTGGTTCCAAATAAGTAATCTTGACTCAAGTTATGGAACTGCCCTTTGTTCAGAACTGGTCTTAAAACTTCCTTTCAATGTAGATGAACCTACATTCAATAGAACTTAGGTCTTTCTGTTCTATTTGGTGGCTAGGGTCTTTTAAAGTGAGTCTGACTCTTATTTTAGGCCACGCCAGCCTACAATAGAGATCCTAGCATGAAAAGATATGAGCAATTTTTATGAAGTCCTTGTATAAAAGTGGCACTTTTGAGAAACAATATCTTTAAATGGAGCAAATTATGACAGTATTTACAATTTCCATTTCCAATATGGCTCTCGGTAAGACGTGACTTTTAAATCTTTCTCTAAGGGACTGTTTGGTTCCTCGAATAAGTTCCGTAAAAAAATGTTTTCCGTAAAAAAAAATTTCTATGGAAAACCCTTTTTTCTGTTTCTTGCCTGTTTAGTCCCAATAAAAATTAGCTTTTTCAGAAAACTTTTTTTCCCAGATTTCATGAAAAACTAGTGTTTTCATTTTATGGAATTTTCTTTTCATGAAAACGAATATACTAGTTTTGCATAAAATATGGAAATTTTTTTTCAAAAAAACTAGTTTCTTTAGAACCAAATGAGCGAAAAATTGAAAAAGGAATTTTCTATGAAGAACTTTTTCAATTTTTTTTTTTATACTTTTCCGAGGAACCAAACCGGCCCTAAGCTCTTTTTTCCCCCTTCTCTTCGGTACGCTCAACAGTTCACTCCTGTAGGCATGTTGACAAACAGGTTCTAAATGCAACAATTTCTTCCACAGTAAATTTCAGACAAACAACAAACAATCAGATGAACATAATATAATTGGCTAATGAGACAAATACCAAACCTACTAAGAAAGTAACTATGACTGCATAAGCTTCACATCACCAACGAATAAGCTACCACGTGATAGTGATGTTACTGTCGCATAGTGATCCTCACTTCCTCGCACTATTCTAGTATTCCTAGAAAGGGAAGGCGATTATTCGATCAAAAATATGCAGATTCCTAGTACTCAAAAGGAAACCGATCGACAGAGCCACAGCACAGAATATTCTGCATCATTTCTCTGCGCGTTCATCACCTCCATGAACTAGGGCGGCGGAATTAGATCGACGAAACAGAGCGCAAACAAAGTAACAAACAAAAGCATAAATCGCACCAAGAGCATGCATAAATAGAAGTAATACGCGAACGCACAAAAGAAACCAAGTATTTAATTCGAACACATCGCTTTAATAGGTGAGCTACGCATCGGATCCGAAGCGAAGAAGAGGAGAAAGAAATCGACGGGGTGGAGAAGACGACTTTTCTAGGTCTCTTCTCTTCCTGCTTCCCCGCTTCTTCTTCTTCTTCTACCTCCGATCGAAACCCTAGGGCTTCTGAGAGAGGCGGAGCAAGCGGGACCGAAGAGAGGGGGAGGGAAAGTAAGGGTGCGGGTACCTGGAGGAGCTGGCGTACTCGTAGAGCTTCCCGCCGGGGGAGAAGACGACGAGGGCGACCTCGGCGTCGCAGAGCACGGCGAGCTCGAAGGCCTTCTTGAAGAGCCCGCTCCGCCGCTTCGAGAACCGCACATGGCGACTCGCCCTGTCCTCGATCCGCCGCAGCTGCACCCTTCCCCGCCGCGGCATCCCTCCCAAAACCCTAAACCGAACCCTAACCCTAACCCTAACCCTAGAGGGAGGAGGAAGGAGACAAGGAGGAGGAGGCGGAGGAGGAGGAAGGAGAAGAGGATGAGGAGTGTGGGTCGCGAATTCGCCATCGCCCGACGCTGCTCAGCGATCGTACGGTGATCCGAACGCCGTGAGATATCCTGCTTGTCCACTGTGGGGCTCGTGGGGTGCGGGATGAGACAGGTGGAATCCCAAAGGAGTGACACGTGTCCGCCGAGGGGTGTGGGACTACGAGGTGGTCAACTAATGTTGCAGTGCAAATTATGACTTTATAATATCCTATTATAAAATAAAATAATAACATAAGCTGCATTGTTTAATATTCTATCCCCTTTACACATCATGTATTGTGATAAAGTTTATTATATATATATATTTAAGATTTTGAATTTCTAAAAATAAATTTTTATTTTGCAATATGTAGAAGATTTTAGATATTGAGTGTCAAAATCATATTTCGGTCTTTTAAATAGTATAATTTATATATTATATATTTTCAAAAATTATAAAATTAACCTTTCAATATATATGAGAACATACCTTATTTATTAAATGCTGAATCGTCATTTCAAGTCAACTATGATTAGATACTGAGCTATCAGATCGAATTTATTTATTTGATGCATTAACAGAAATATTAATATTAATAGTTATTAAATAATATAGAAATAAAAGTATTATTATTAAATTTAATTACATAATATATAATATAAATAAAAAAAAGACTAACGTGTATTAATATACAGTTGATGGACTAATATGCAATATAGGGATATAGATGGATGGAAAATCCATATATTGCAATAAAAAATATAAAAAATCATTTTTCAATACTAGACCAGTGGAGGGACCATGGTAATGATGTGACAACTAAAAAAAAAAAGATTGAATCGAGGAGTATATAAATTGAATATATAATAATAGAGTAATGATGTGACAACTAAAAAAATTTCATATATTAGATAGATGAGTATAAATTATACATTTCCAAATAAAATGTACAGATATTTTTTTTCCTATATAGTAAGTATAGAGCGATATCATCTCATTTACGTTCCAGACCATACAATAATTTAAAAAAAAAAAGATCATGAGGCCACGATTTAGAGAGAAATTGATAAAATATTCGAGAGACTGAGTATTTCAATAAAGGGCCACACAATTAGTTTTAGCTAAAAAAAAGCTATATAGTTCGACAATTTATGAAAAATAAAAGTTAAGCCAAAAGTAAAATGAATTATCACTTTCACATTCACCTGTAAAATAATTTGATTGGTCGGGGGAGGGTAAAGGAAATGGTGCAACTGTTGCATATCAGACTTAAGAATGGAGAAATTTGGCTAGACCAGGTCTACCACGTGGTCTGTAAACCAGAGGGAGCTTTGCGGTGTGGTTCATGGACGAAGTTCACGGTATAGTTTTTTTGGGGGCTGATGTGGGCCCCGCTGGAATTTGATATTTCTGCCACGTCAGCTTTTCTGCTTCGTTATTATCTAATTTTATCTAATTATTATAATAATAACTAGTGTAGGCACCTGCGCGATGCGGCAGATGAAATTATAGTAAAAATTTACAGAATAAATAAACAAATAAAAATATAAAAAAGCAAAAAATAGCCACATTTAATTGATTAATAATATAAAAATATATTAAAAGTTTTTATCAAGCATAGAACAAAGAAAGAAAACAATGCACAACATTTTGCTTCCACATCAATCCTGAGAATCCTTTCGCTTCACCGCAAATTTATATCATCTTATAATAGTATAAATCCAATCAACTTGTTTTTCTCCACCATCAATAAACTGGCACATTTACATTGATTTCTTTTAGATGCCATGATTTTTAATTGATTGAATCGAGGAACCTGCGAGCAACAGACCACATGCAACTTCTTCTTTTTTTAATCTGTTTACAAAACCTTGTTTGTTTATCCGATGGGGCATGTCTGCAAGTTCTTGTTATGATTCAACTGATCCAAATGCATACTCTGGTGGAATTGTTACCAAGGCGACTTCTCCTTTTTTCATTGTGATCATAGCTCGATCCAATCCTTCAACAACTTGCTTTGTTCACCACAGAAAAAGCCCTTCAATAAGCACCACATTGTAGAAAAAGCATACAAAATTTAATTATCTTGAATTTTATAAAAATGTTATCTTTATCTGGCTTAAACTCGAATGGCTCCTTCCTAGCATGGTGAAGTTTGAGGATCAAAGTGACGCCCCTCAAAGCTTGAGAACCAAAAGTGCAATATAGCCATTACTATATGAAAGTTCAGAGTCTGTCGATACTTCTTTCTTTATGAGCTACTTTGTAATCATTTAGTAAATTGTTACCATCTATGTGATTCTTTTTTAAGAGTATGTGATGGTTACATAGTTGTACTTTCTTTACTGATTAGCTATGAATTTTAACATGCTTGTAAGAAACCATATTGTACATATGTGAAAATTGATTTTTGAAAAATATTCAAATTTTCTATTATTTTATTTTTAATTAATTAGAGCTAAATATATATATATATATATATATATATATATATAATTATGGTCCTTTTATAAACACTTCAAAACAACTATGGATGCAGTGACCAAATTTAGTATAATAGCATACCTCTAAAAATCATGTGCTCAGTAGCAAAGTCACCTTACAGAAGAGTTACACATGATCCAATTTTCTAGAAAAAAAAACCAATTAAAAAAAAAAAAAGTATCTTACCTTGTATGGATGAAGAAAGCACATGCGAATTTGGAGATGACAGCGTTGTCCATCAGAAACATTATGCATACGCCAGTCTAGATGAATGCCAAAAAGATCAAAGAAAAATAAGTAAAGATCAAAGAGTCGAACAGCGACAGCGCTGCGAGGAACAGGGTAAGGAATTAAAGGAAGAGACCTTAATTAGCATTTCATCAAACAGTTGATAGGCGCAATCGAAAGTAGTACCAATTTGGATCTTCCATTGCTCTCTTTGGTAGAGAGAGACTATGGGGAGAGAGAGCCAAAGAGCCAACAAAGGTTGCGAAAATAGTTGCTGGCTACAATCGCGACGTTCACTTGTTGGAAAAGTTGTCACGGTCGTCTGGAGGCGGCGGCTGAGACGACTATGTAACGATGCCGAAGCTCGCATGGCGGGAAAGATTGGGAGATGCAGTAGAAGGAGCATTCTTCGTTGCTATCGGCATGGAGAACTATTACGGTGATGGTGGGGCAGTGGTGGAAGCTAAAGAAGGAGGGTTCGAGATGAAAAAAATAGGACGGCAAAAGATTTAGGGGCGATGTACCGGTGCGAGGGCGCGAGGAACAAATAGACGGGAGCAAGCTTTGGGGGGATGTATCAGCGTGAGGGCTCAAGCAACGAAGAGATGCGAAAAAGGTAGAAAGCATATGAGGTCATGGGCCACCATTCATTGTGTGGGCCCATCACCAACCAATAGGAATGATGGAGGTGGACCCTATCATTATAGGTCAAATTGCTGAGGTTTCGTCGTGTGAATTAAAATCATGAGGATTAATAGTATTTTATAGATAATAAGAAAAGTTGTTCGCTTGAGTAGGACTGATTGTGACATTTTCGGACTTGGCAGGGACAGGTGAGAAATATCACCTCAAAACCAAAAATTGAGTAACGTCTCGCACGTGCGACGCACGTGATCGTTCTCGACAGGTGCCCGGCCTATGCCATTATGTTTGGGCCCCACAGCCCGACCCTCTTTACCACAAAAAACAAAAAAAAAAATAATCCACGTCACAACAATTGACCATAGTATTTTTATTTTTGCTGTAACTTGTATACCTCCACTTATACCCTTTTTTTATTTAATATTATTAATAGATAGAGAAATTCAAAATAGATTTTATGCATAAGATTTTTACGAAGGAATAGCAGCGAATAACATAGAGAAATTGTTGCATATCCCTGGCGCATCAGTATGTCGAAAAAATTATATATTAATATTTTATTATCTGATGTTAGATGTTTATTTACACACTAAATATATTAGAACTCTATTTTTAAAATCCAGACGAGGGTACAGAGATTAATATTGTAATTAAGCCAATTCGAACTATCAAACATGAAAAATCTACATTTCATATTTTTTTAAGTATCATTTACTTAGTAATTAGGTGATTTTAAATACATCCTATATTTACTATTGAAAATTATTAATTGCAAACTCACTTCAAAAATAAATAAATTGTGAGATCCAGATAGTCCTATATATAAGATATAATAGGGCTAAATTCTTAACCCGGCTTAAATATTTTGGGTGGTGGTTAGGTCCAAGAGATTAAGAGAGTTAAGCGTGCTAGGACGGGAGTAGTCCTAGGATTGGTGACCCCCTGAAAAGTTGGGGCGTCACAGTTGGTATCAGAGCCAATTACCAGCTGGAAGTGTGAGATGAGTCTCGGCTGAGCCAAGATTATACAGCGGAGAGAGCGAGACTCTCATACTGTTGACTGTTGTCGGTGGAGCGTGGCTCACCACAAGGTCGGTTTAGACTAGAGAGACGAGTCTCATATCGCCTGATACTTGTGAATCTGAGCTTGACGAAAACGTCAGGACTTAAAGGGGAGGAGATTGTGAGACCCCAAATAGTCCTATATATAAGATATAATAGGACTAAATTTTTAATTCGACTTAAGTATTTTGGGTGGTGGCTAGACGCAAAATGTTAACGATTTATATATAAGATATTATATTTAACGGCGTGAATCGTTGATTTAGATATACGTACGTTATTTACTTTAGCTCTACCGTGTATAAAATGATCCAACTAATAAAGCAAACAGGAAAATATCTTCTCACCTTACGCATAGTTTTCTAGACTCTTCTTCCCCTCTCACACACACACTCTCTCTCTCTCTAACCGGCCTCCTCCTCGATTTCTTGGGCCCTCTTCCTTCTCCGGCTAATTTGATCTAAGGCTCGAATCTTCTCCCATATATTTGTGTTTACTTTTCATGTAATATTAATATGTTTGTTTAGATTTTTTTTGGCATAATTATTACCTAGATTTTGAGTCGCTGTCTTATATATTTACTTTTTTATTTTATATTGATATAAGTTTTTTTTAGATTTTTTTTTTTTCTATAATGATCTAAGATTTTGATTCTTTGTCTGACGTTTTTTTTTTTTTTTTTTTTTTTTTTTTTTTTTTCGTTCCGAATCTTTTTTTTCTTAACTTTTCGCCGCCGTAAAACACCATACAGGCTTCATGAATGAATATTTCGAGCAGTAGATTTGGAGGCGGTGGGAATTCCAATGCAACCGTGGTCCGGAGTTGACCGGAAACAAGATTTCAGTAATTATTTTGCTTTATCGTTTCAATTCTTTTGTCCTTCAATATTTATCAGCATACATAATTTCGTAATTTTTTTTGGTGTTTGTGTTTGGCGGAACGATGATCATTTATCCTTCTCTTTAAAGAACAAAATAACAAATAAAAATAAGAAAAACTGTGTAATCAAAGTTAATTAACTAACTATTCTCTTTAATTAATATAATAATAAGTAGCTAAACAAATTATTGGGTGCAATTAAGCCAAGAACGATCTAGTGGCTTAGGTGTCCCGCGGCGGGCCAATCAGGAGCCGCCATGCAGGCCAATACCTGCTCGACGTGTGTTCGACTCCCCCAGTAAATTAAAGCGGTTTATTATTTACTTTATTTGCAAGTTTGAATAAAAGCGCAGTTGCCCACCACCACTCGTACGGTCTGCGCATTTTAATAATACTTTCCTACTATATATATATATATATATATATATATATATATATATATATATATATATATATATATAGAGAGAGAGAGAGAGAGAGAGAGAGAGCAGTAATGAGAATTTACTGTGCTATTGGGAGCACATCATTCTTTATACTCCTAATTTTCTAACCATTCATCAAGTTTGATCGATGGTTAGGACGTCTCGACAGAAGATATATTGGAGAGAAATTTAAGAAGAAGAGAAATTGAGAAAGAAGAGAAGAAAAATTGAGAGAGAAAAGAAATGAGAGATTAATTCTAGTCATCTATCAAAATAGATGGATTGTTAAGAATTTAGGAGTACAAGAACTACTGTGCTCATAATAGCACTCTCTCTCTCTATATATATGGATAATATATATATATATATATATATATATATATAGAGAGTTGAACTTCTATAATATTCATAGTCATTTAAATTTTTATTCAATTTAATTTTTTCAATAATTTTTAACTTATCGATTAATATAATTTGATATTTTAAATTAATTTATCTTTAGTAGATAAGCCAAAATTAAGTAAATCTATCACAATTCTTTGTTTTTCCAGTATTACATGATTATAATCAAATAAAACTGGTTAAGTTATTAAAATTCACATATAATTTTTTAAAATTTTTTAATTTATATTGTATGAAACGTGCATTGCAAATACTCCTCTATTCTTAAAGTATATTTATATTTAAAATATCCTCATATATTTTTTCGATCCAATTTAAAATTTAAAAAATAAAAATGAACTTTAAGTAAACCATCCATAATTCTTACTACTTTTCTACCAAACTAGATGATTATAAGTTATATTGTTAAATTTTTATTTTTTTTGTGATGCAACTAGTAGTAGATATATATTAAAATATGGATGAGGCTCTCCTCTGTTCTTGTACACGGCGAGGACACACTCTTCCCACCGTTCTCTATTTCCTCCATTAGCACACGTACAAGGATGAGGAACAGCTGCTATTGGATATCATTTTATTTTTTTATTATAATTTTTTTTTTTTTTTTTTTTTGAGGGAGAGAATATAGAGGATCACGTACTTGGTCGTGCGTTGCTTACAGTACGAATCATGGTTGTGGGTAAGTTGCTCATGCTTCTTTCGAACGTGTAGTTTTCACTGCTCGGGGAATTAATTTCCCTGGCCTTGGAATTGAGGTCTAAAACATTGGCTGTGTTATTATGCATGAAAAATCATCAGGTACGTACACACACACACACACACCTGATCCAAAAACTCCCCGGCTATATATAATTATGTTGTGAATTTATCAAGTTCTGATTTATAAAATTTTGATTGGTTTTGAAATTTTTGAAATGGTGAAAATTTTAAAATTTTGCGTTTATGGTTTTGGGCTTAATCGACTCTTACGATTTCTAGATTGTAGATACTTTTGTGTTGTGCTATCCGCGAGGATCGATCCTCGAGAATGATCTCCGATCCATGTGCATTGTAGCGGACCGGACGGTCGACCGCCGGGAAATTAAGTCCGGCCGATCGCCGCCCGTGGTGATGCAGCTGCTTCCACCTACGTCCTTTCATTCCTCTCTCTCTCTCTCCTTTTGCCCTCTCTAGCACGCCAAAGGTGGCATGGCTGCTTCTCCCTCCCTTCTCTATCTTCTTCTACTTTTCTCTCTTTCACTCTCTCACTCCATTTCTTCTACTTCTCAGTCCTTCTCCACTTCTGCTCTTGCCTCTACGGCGAAAACGATGTGAAAATAAATGGTCAAAGTATCGTAGCCTTAGTCTCTCTCTCTGGAGAGAGAGAATGAGAGAGAGAGAAATATTTTGAGAAATAGGAGAGTTTACTTCTGCATCGTTTCCGCGATGGGGATTTATCTAAATCGATAATCAGGAATGGGCCAGAACCGGCCATTTCTCAAGAACACTGTCAAAAAAAGATTTAAACTTTTTGAACATTTTAGGAATTGTTGAACTAGCCTATTTCAACTTTTTGAGCTTCTAAGTATTTAAATAGCCTTTATTTCTATCTCCCTCTCTCTCTCTCTGCGTGTGCGTGCGTGTAGGTTTTCAGATAGACTCATATACAGAGAGAGTAAGTCAATCATAGAAGTTTTAAGATGAAGATCTAAGTTGAATGTCCCGTACGACGGGGCACTCGAATTGACGAGTGACATTATTAAACTTGATCTAAGCCATTTTAACTTCTTAATATCCGAATTTCACTATTTTCAAACTTCATTTACGTATTACTATTTTTAATAACTAATATTTGGTGAATTTAAAATCATTTGATCAATTAGCAAATAATATCATTATAAAGTTCAAATAGTATAAATCATGTTTAAAGATATCGATTATCGATTTAAATACCCTTTAGGCAGATACACTACAAGAGTGAGCGTCTCTGTTTACTTCTGTAAGTATTCTAACTTTACTCTCTCTCTCTCTACTTCTATAAGTATTCTAGCTTTACTCTCTCTCTTTCTAGAGAGAGATGAATATAAGTAGAACTAGCAATCCCAGACAATTTGTTAACACGACCTGATATTACAGCTAGAAATCCAAAATCACATGTTACCACCCGTCAAATAGAAAATGACACAGCATGACATTATGATCGTACAGATCATTTTTTTTGAAATCAAGTTCTAATTATTTAGATAAGTCTCTAAGCACACCTGACTACTTTATTGCTGAAAAGAAACAGTAACTGCCGGCCAGGAATTGCTGCCCCTTCGATGATTGCACTTATCCTGAATTTCGGGGTAGGATGCTCTTCCTTTTCAGCATGTGAAACTGCTAAAAGATAGCTGTTATTATTGTCTGACCTACTTATTTAGTTAGGACCAAGTCTTAAGGCTATTCTCTCTGTCTCTCCACCGTCGCAACATTTTCTCCGTCTCCTCCCGTTACTGCAATCTGTGTTTCAAGAGCAATGACAATTATGAGTGAACTAAACAGAACAGCAGGGCCTTCTAACAGATATCGACAGAGCAATGCAAAATCGAGAAAATAGTAAGAATTATATGAGCTCAAACTTATGTTTCTGCCTTTTTCTTCCAGTTTCTCGCTGCTTCCTCTGGTTGGCGAGTAATCTGGATGTGGTGGTGCTCTTCAAAGCTAGCGAGTGTCTGACACTTTGTTTTCTCCTAAATTTTTCATAGCTATGAAATGTACCGTCTTTGCCTAAACTGTAGCTCATTTTCAAGGACACTGAACTTCAAAATTTTGACTTGCTATTTAATTTTACACGCCTTTGATTTCAGAGGATTCTATCAGGTCCCGTTATTAGAATGTAATGGTTTCTGTCATACAAATCTATAGTATAGCATTAGGTTACTAAATATTCAACATTCAAAGGTAAAAATGGCTTTATATTCTGAAGAAGAGGCACTTTAATCAAATATACTTATATTCTGAAGAAGATGCACTTTAATCAAATATACTATAAGAACAGATGGTAAAAATAAAGACTTATACGATTTAGTTACCGATTTTATAATGCGGTATTAGTTTGATTGTAGAATAAGGGAAAATTAAATACACAAAGCCCAGTTAGAAAATACAGATTGTCCTTTGAATTGAAGGCACGATGTAACAAGCGGTTTGTTCTATCTGTCACTAGAGCACAATTTGTTTTGCCAGGGTTCTTCTAGTTCAGTTTGTTTTGTTGCTCTTACCAATGCTCTGCATCCATACTAAAGTATTTTGAATGCATGTATAGTGTTACACAGATGCAGGATAGGTGAAGCACTTTGAAGCTATCTGAAGTAATTTTTTGCTACAGCGCAATTAAAATAAGGAAATTCACTCGATAAAACCTCCGTCAGAATGATACCCTGTATGCCTACACAATTTAATATACACTGTTTAAGAATCTACCTCGTTATGAAGCCTGAGTGAACCCATCACTAGTTGTGCCAGCCATGTAAAATCTTTTGTTATTTTTTGGCTGTAATGTTAAAATTCATTTAGATTGTTTATATCTTGATTACAATAACCCTACATTTGTCATAAAGACTGCATATATATATAGAGAGAGAGAGAGAGTAGAGCAGCTGTGCTCTTAGGAGCAAGGACGCCTCTGCGCTCCTAAGCCATTTTCGATGATGGGACTTCCAAATCAACGATCAGCTTACTTTGACTTGATCTAGCATATTTGAAGTAGGTGGAAAATAAATTTTACGATTTTCGATATAATTTACCTAGTGATCGAAATGGCTCAAAATAAATGGCCGAAAATAAAAATCTCGTAAAAAGCGATAATACAACATTAAAATTTGAGATCACAGATGTTGGCTATAGATAGTATAGAAAGTTTTCTATCAAAATTTTATCCGAGTTGAATCCGATTTGAATATTTTCTACACCTTTAAAGTTGGAAACAACTTCCATCAATCAATGAAATTGTTGGTTTTGAACTTTTTTAATCACTAGGTAAATAATATCGAAAGCACGCAAAATTTATTTTGTAAATACTTCAAATATACTAGATCAAGTCGAAAAGAGCTGATTGTCGATTCAGAAGTCCCATCACGAAAACGGCTTAGGAGTACGGCGGCCTCTGTGCTCCTAAGAGCACAACAGCTCTACTCTATAAGTCTATATATCCACGGACTTGTGCAAATTTTACTGGAGATTCTTCGGAATGTAGAAACTGCATTATGTATATCAGCTGACAGTTTGTTCTTCAAGTACTTAAAGGTTCATGTGAGTTTCTATGATATGAAGCAGCACTACTATTGGTTTTGTTACTCAACAGAAAGTATGCAACTTGAAATAGTTTGTATGTTAAATTTGTAGATTTCCGCTCGTCAATACTTGTGCGCATATGAATGAGCATTTTTGCTTCAGATATTACAAGGGTCATCGTCTCTGTTCTATAAAAGTAAACAAAAAAAAGTTGAAACAACTGAAATTATGATAATAGTAAGTCCTCAAGAACCTATGCATCGAAGCTAAGGCTTAACAGAGAATGCAACTCAAAGATTAGAAGGGTGATTAGATTTGTATGCATAGGGCTTAGTGAAGCTAAACACGAAATTTATAATTATTCTATAAAATAACTAAGACTAAGATATAGCGATTTAAGCCACCATAACAACACAATGATGAGTCTAAACCAGTTAAAGCTTCTCAAATAGGGCCAAATGAGAATTGAATGACCAGGAAATTAACATAGGTCTGCCACCTAATTTGATGCATGTAATTTTTGCAACCATTGGGAAATTCATGTGACTGCAAGAAATAGATAATCGAACCTTTCTTGATCTTGTCAGTCTCAATGCTTCAATTAATGCTCTCTCCAGCTGACCAAGTTCGTTGCTGTCCAGCTGGTCAATATTTCCTTCGAAGGCCCTGCAAAAATATTTGCAATATTTGCTTTATATTAGTCGCTAACAAATTACTATGTGCGCTAGAGAGATGGTAGGAGTTGTTATTATTACCACTGGGCAATACTCATTAGCTTGGATTTGATATTTGAAGTGGAAGAATCATCGTCTCCCTTCTGTTCTTACATCAAATGTTTTCCAGAAAAATAATTAGTAGGCCCCAAATGACAGTTTATTGATATTTTCTCAGAAAGAATTGATGATATTGGCACGCCATGAAGATAAGTTAATGACCCCCTAATTTTTATATTATTAAGACAATGAACTTACGAATTGTTTTCTGTAAATCGAGCCGAGTTCTTTTCCGACAGTGCCTTCAATTTAGTTCCTAGTGAGTTTGGGAGTTATTTTTAAGTTGTATGCCATTGTCATTTATGTTGTCGCCAAAAGAGGAGCTTCTTTAAGGAATAGTTCCTAGTGAGTTTGGGAGTTATTTTAAGTTGTATGCCATTATCAATTATGTTGTCGCCAAAAGAGGAGCTTCTTTAAGGAATAATGTTCTGTGATTAGACAGAGTAACTGACAAGCCTAGATAGAGAAGAAAGATTATATTTTGAGGGAAGCTCCTAATTGTAAGACTTAAAATTGGAAAGACATTACTGATATACTTAAAATTGGAAAGACATTACTGATATGAAAACTGAAACTTGCACAAAAATGCTGATAAAATAGCAGAATATCATATAAAAATGAATGCCTTTTTTGCTTTTTTAACTATGAACAGTGCTTGACCTGTACTTTTATTGCTTCTATAATTTATATAGTAAATATCTCAGACTTATAGATTGGCGTCATAACTGTGGGGAAAATAATGTACTGTGGAAAGCGACCCAAACTACTACAAACATTATGTCATTAGTTCTACCAACAAGTACTCTACCTGTCTTATACAAAAGGGTACTAGCCTTTAGTTGTTTAACAAGATAGTGACTAGTTTGGGCATTTTGTTAGCAGTACAGCAGAAGAATAGCACATATCCCTTATTATTTAGTCTGAATTTAATCCAAAACTATTTTGATCAATAAGACAATCATAGGAGTCTTCATATGGCCATTAGGACCTCAAGAAGTATGCTCAACTTCTGACAAATATATATATATTTTTTAAGGTAGATGTTTGGTGATGCAGAACTGGCGTGACCCTATGTTGATGAGTTTAAACTGGTTGATTTCATCGCCTTTTAAATCAGATTAGATTAGTCGATCGTATCTTCTGATTAGTTAAATGAGGATTTTTAGCTATCATTTTATTTGGTTTTAATTGTATTTATTTTCAGATTTTTATCGTTTAGTTAATCTTTAGATAAGACTATTTTCATTAGTTATTTAAGATAAGATCAAATTCAAAGTTGGTTATGTATAGCTAAGACTAAGGATAGTATAAATAAGTTATAAAACTTCATAGTGCAATGAGGATGATAATATTAATAAATTAATAAATGGTTATCCGGAGTCTTTTTTTCCTTCGCAAATGCGTCGCTCTAGAGAGTCCAGTACCGGAGTGAGTCCGTTTTAGGAGTTGGTCCTTATTACCTTCCATTTTTTTATTTTTCTTAATTTTCTTCTATTATTCTTTAAGTTTCATATTTTTTTTAATGTTGAAAAATTCTAAAAATATATTTAAAAAAAGTTCAATTTTTTTTTAAAAAGTATCCATAAATTCAAAAAGGCTTTTGAAAAATTATCACTTCTATTTTGAGCCCACCAAAACTTTGGACCCTATATTCTATCCTATACCAAATGAGTATTAGAGTTTAGGCTATTTGACAGTTTTGTTCTGTCAAAAGTTTTGGGCTTCGTGGGAAAAAGAAGAAAAAATAAGGGTAAGAGAACTGAAAAAAAAAGGTAAGGAAAAAAAGTGAAAAACAAAAGTAAAACGAAAGTGTGTTAAAGAAAACAAGAGAGCAGGAAAACAAAATCATGGATGCAAAAAGATATCTTAAGAAAGTTTTTCAAGAGTTTGGCAGAAGAAAAGAATTCATATAGAGTCATTGATAGAGTCGTTGAATGAAATATGTGAGATAACAAAAGCTAAATTTGATGACTGGTTGTACGATCAAAGGTCATACTCAGAAAGAAAAAGAAACAACAATCAAATGAAAATATTACATGACTTGAGGGTGTTGTGGATTTTACTAGAGTATTTTTAAAAGAAGAGAAAGAAAGTTGAAAGATATTAAAAATGATGCTAAAATTATTGAAGATAATTTTCAGTAAATGGATAATGTCAGAGATGAGTACTGGTGGATCTAACTTAAATTTCAACAAAAGATCTTAATTGCTCAACAAAGTTTTCCATCTATAGCACACATTCTGATCTAGTTTCATCCGCACCATCTGATGGTAGGAAAGTTCCAGATGTGATCGGCTTTAGTTAGATTTGGAGCATTCAGTATTAAATCATGAAGCTAAGTTAGATGAGTACGTTGAGATGAGATTATAGATCGAGTTTCATTCCCAGCAATATGAGTTCTTCAAATTGCACCGAAACCACCTTTCCTCGTTGATATCAAACCTTATGAAGTCTTATAGACTTGTTGTTCTTACGTCAACACCAAGCCGGAGATGATACAAGTTGTTCGACATGCAAGCATTGGGTTGCATTACTTTATTTTGCAAACTTGGTTGTTTCTTATCACCTTACTAATCAAACTGATCTTGAGGACTAGATTCGGCACAGTAGAAGCGAATGATGCAAAACTAGCCTGACCTTACGTTGATAGGTTAAATCGGTTGAGTTCATCGCTTTTTTAATCAGATTAGATTAATTGATTGTATCTTTTAGTTAAATGGAGATTTTTAGCTATCCTTTTAGTTGATTTTATCCGTATTTAGTTTTATATTTTTATATGTGACAATCTAATAGTCCCACATAGAATTATGTGTGAGAGTGTAAGGGCTTTATACGAAATAAGCACATTAGAAATAATAACTGGGCTTTAAGTATTTCAGATCGATAGTTTAAGCCCAACGAGTTATTAGTGTTAGTGGGTTGGGTCATTACAGTTGGTACCAAAGTCGGTTCACCAGCCAAAAGAGTGAAGTGAGTCTCATAGTGATCTTCGACAATGTGTGTGATTGGGCTGACAAGGACGTCAGGGTCTAAAATGGAAAAAATATGTGACACCTCAATAGTCCCAATGGGAGTGTGAGGAGCTTATATGTGATGGGCACACTAGAACTAACGAATGAGATTAAGTATTTCAGGAGAACTAATAACTGGGCTCAAGTATTTTGGGCCGAGTGTGAGGAGCTTATATGTGATGGGCACACTAGAACTAATAATTGGGCTTAAGTATTTCGGGAGAACTAATAATTGGGCTCAAGTATTTTGGACCAATGGTGTGGGCTCAACGAGTTATTAGTGCGAGTGGACTGAGTCGTTACATTATCATTTAGTTAATCTCTAGATAAGGCTGTTTTAATTAGTTATTTAAGATAAGATCAATCCGAAGTTTGTTGCATAGCTACGTTTAAGGATAGTAGAGTATTTTGAGCCGATGGTGTGAGCTCAACGAGTTATTAGTGCTAGTGGGCTGAGTCGTAACATTATCGTTTAGTTAATCTCTAGATAAGACTGTTTTAATTAGTTATTTAAGATAAAATCAAATTCGAAGTTAGTTACGCGTAGCTATGTTTAAGGATAGTAAAAATAAGACATAAAGCTTCATTGTATGATGATAATGATATAAGTTAATAAAAGATGACCAAAAGCTTTGGTGTACGATCAATTTTTTTTTCCTTCGCAAATTCGTCGCCCTGGAGAGACTCCAATAATAGAGTGAGTCTGTTTCAACCTGGAGAGACTCCAATAATGGAGTGAGTCCGTTTCAAGAGTAAGTCATGATTATCTTTCATTTTTTAAATTTTTTTTTTCTGAATGTTTTCCTATTTTTCTTCAATTTTCGTAATTTCTTATTTTTAATTTTGAAATTTTCAAAAAATTTCAAAAATATCCCCATAAATTTAGAGAGGCTATTTAAAAAATTATAAATTCTAATTTGAGCCCAAAATGTAGGACCCATATTCCGTCCTAGATCACTGATGTCATATGCGTCGTTAAGGGACTATCTGTATATCGAACAAGTTATCTAGTGATAACTCATGTAGTAAGCAGATTTTCTTTCTGATTACCACATACGAGTTAGTACTTGAAAGGTCCTTGCAATTATGATTTTTCAGATAACTCATTCCACCTATGGCGCGATCTTTCTTATCGAAGAAGTGACTTCGAGGCCATACAGACTATGCAATTGTAGATATCCCATAACCCTTAAGGAAACTAAAAAAAGATATGCTAAAAAAATATGCTAACAAAAGAGATGCTAAAAAAGATATGCTAAAATAGAAAACTCTCATAGTACTGGAATAGGGGACGTATATTATCAAGATAACTTAATAGATAAATGAACAAGAGCAGACCACAGCACATCGTATATATTATTAACAGGCCAAATTTAGCAAACTTTACCGCTAAAGTGTTGAGGTCGAGATCAACAGTGACATCCCCTTCATTTACTTCTCTTTCTGCTCTCATAAATTGCTGATAGCGGCAAAATGTTTCTTGCATGCTGCATTAGAGAAAATATGATCAATGCTCAATTAGTATATTATAGTTGCATCTATTCAGCAGATCAACTTGATGAACTAACGTGTTGTAACTGTCCATGATTAGATCGAACAAAACTATGAAAATGTTTTAAGCTCCCAGACTACACCTTTTGCATAGCAAAAAAGATGCACATTATTTGCTTGCATAGCAGTCATTTACACATTGAAAGTAGGAAATAACTCAAGTAAAATATAATAACTTCATAACTAAAAGTTGCAATTGTAGTAATGTGTCTTGTAGACTATTATAACTTTGTAAATGTTGGACTGAACGCTAGATGTGCAGATCTAAAATTAAAAGATGATACAGAAAGATCAGCAGAGATTGATGAACAAAATATATCTGTTAGTGATTTTTCTTTTTTTTTGTGGGGTATAAACTGATTTTTCTTCTATTTTTTTGGGATAAACGATTAATTGTCTCTCTTGAATTACTAGAGTTTGTATTAGGAGTTTGCAAAGAAATATGATGGGCCCTATAGTCACTATTTTGTTCAATTTTCCAATTGAATTTCTTTGCTATCTTAAGGTTTACCTTAATTATTTCCAAATTGAAGGGTTTGACTGCTTCCCTACTTCTCTTTCTTGTTAGTATATGATCTTTGTAAGTATTAGTTCATATATGATCTTTGTAAATATTAGTCCCAATCCATTTCTCCCTAGAGAGAGAGAGAGAGTTGAGTTAGAATGCTTCTGGGAGCATGGAGACCTCCGTGTTTAGGGATGTCAATGGGTATGGGTACCCGAAATATTACCCAAACCCGAACCCGAACGGGGCGGGTTAACCCGAACTAAATGGATATGGATTCGAGTATGGGTATAGAAAATAAAAACCCGATGGGCATGGGTACGGATATGGATTTTGTATGTACCCGACCTGAACCCGAACCCGAACCCAAACCCGAATAAATTTTATATATATATATATATATTATTTATTTACTTATATAATATATAAAATGTTTAATAATATGTTAGCCATTGGATCTTCATCCAACGGTCAATTATTTATTTACTTATATTTGATTGTGTTTTGAAAAATTTTGATTTTACTACAATATATTTTGAAATATGGTAAAGAAAAATCATTACTTCGGGTTTGGGTTTTCGGGTTTGGGTTCGGATTTCGGGTTTTTGGTCGGGTCGGATATGGGTATGGATTTTTAAAACCCGCCGGGTTCGGGTCCGGGTTCGGGTTTCAATTTGATTGTCGGGTTCGGGTTCGGATTTTTGAAAACCCGACCCAAACCCGACCTGTTGGCATCCCTATCCGTGTTTCTACGTTGTTTTCAATGACTGAGCATTTGAATCGATGGTTGGAACCACGAAACATAAACTACACTAGTTGAAGTCTTTAGGATTCAAATTTCATGATTTGCCAGACCATTATCTACTTTTTAATCTAGTAATGTTAAAATGATCGGTTGAAAATGAATATCTAATGAAAAATAACAATACCATTCATCAAGGGTAGTGATCTTGATCTTGATCTAGATAATAAAAAGAATTTTTCTATTAAAGTTTTAATTGATTTAAATTGTCCTATACCTACTGACAAACACCTCAATCAGCTATTAAAATATTGATTTTAAGGCCTTTGGATCTTTAGGTAAATGGTGTGGAAAAATAACAAAATGTTAATGCTAAGGGCTTCAAATAGTGTATATCGAGTCTAACATTGATTTAGATGCTCCATTATTGAAAATAATGTGGAAGCACCTAGTTCCCTATCCTTCTAGGAGTACTATATCACATCTCCGTGTAAATATACATTATTTAGTTAGTGAGTAACCAAATTCTAATCTGTATGGTATTTAGTGAGCGTAGTGAGATTGCTCTCTCTTGAAGATTCAATTTGTTGAAGGAATTTCTTCAGTTCTTGTTTGTTGTATAGTGTCTGAGTTCCTGTTCCACATTAAGAGACAATAAGTCAGTGGTTTTTTTTAAAAAATTTACTTTTCATTGTCAAGCATTCTAAAAGCCTATTTCTTTTATGCAAAAGCTATCGAGATTCTCCTTCTAACTTAATACAAAATTGCATTCAAGGCGGAAAAAAGGAAAGCATAAAACAAGCATTTGAGTGCTGAAGAATGCAACAGGACACAGATAGTGATGCTGTCACTCCACCTAATGATGTACCCTGGAGCAGGGCCTAAACTCATATTGGGACTCGAATGCGCACCATTTAGATCAACATCAACTGTAGAATCTTATGTCAGCACTTGAAAGGAACAGAAGTTAGCTTCCCGACTGCCCATCCAAAGTCCTACAGTATGCTCCATCTCCGCTATCTACACTTCCTTTCAAATTAACATCTCCTAGAATAGAAACTATCTATCTACCTTAGAAAAAGGTCAATTGGCTTCAGACTAAGGTTGGTTAGATGTAGGATATGAATACGACATGTTACAGATATATTGGATGATTAGATAACATAAAGTGACGCCCACAAAATCCTATATGGAGTTACAAGAACATTGAAGTTTTGTTCACGAAGAAAGAAATTTATCATATATCAAATAATAACCTCGAGGCTTGAGTTTTGACAATCATAAACTCCTGATGCGCAAGTCTAATCCAGATGCAGAGGAGAGATAAATGTTAAAGATAGAGCACAACGAGCATAGAGTGGATAGGACGTTCCTCAACAAATAGTGAATAGAAAACAAAAGCAACAAAAGCAACAAAAGCGCTGATGTGAAGATAGTAAAGATGTCCAAACAAAGGTTACAAAATAGTTAACAGTTTGACGTAACAATACGGCTAAGGTATACAAGTATCTATAAATTTAAAAATCTCAATCATTATCATCTACATAAATGTTCTAGCATATTTCTGCTCTTCATGTATATCTAACTTAAATGATGTGAAGTTTCATACTTTGATTAGTATTTGAAAGTTAAAAAACAAATAAAATACAAACAAGGAGGTAAAAAATAAAAAAAGATTTGCCTCCTGTGTGGCAGTCCCTGATGGCATGAGAGAACAATTTAAATATCCCAATTAACACAAAAAAAGAAACTGGAGGATAGGAAAAAGCACTAATTCTTACTTAGAATGCAGAGAATATGAAAGAAATGAAGACAAAATAGACGAGAGAGAATAAGAGAAAAATATTAATGAATTATTTTCTCGTGTCCTCTGAATGAATAGAGGAAAATAAGGTAAAATAATTCTCTCCTCTTCTCTCCACTTTTGGAAGAAGATTGCTTATGACGGAAAGTCATTTTTTTTTTCTTCCGTTTTGCTCTGTTTCTTTTCCAATTTCCTCAAAATTCAAACAAGAGGAAAATAATTCTCTCCCAACTTCCATTTTCCTTCTCTAGTTTCTTCTCCATCGAAGCAGTGTAAGGGTTTGTTTGGATTAATGCAAGTGAGAGGGGAATTAAATTTAATGAAAGTGAAGAGCAAAGTTGAACAATCTGACAAAAGTGATAAAAAAGTAACAAACTGTAATTTCAAATATCCCCACTTTCCTGTCAATGAGTTCCCTCCTATCCATACAGAAGGATAGAAGTAATCTTTCTTTGCTCTACAATGGCACTGAGAAAATACCACGCAATTACTTAACCATTGGAATAATCTATGCATTTCACATCCTAAAGCAAAGTTCCACATCCTAAAGCAAAGTTCCATCAAAACAAACAACAGGAGTCGAGAAATCTGACTTCCAGCACTTGGAACCTTCATCGAACAAAACAAGTGATAGGAATATCGAGTTCAAAATAACTCAAATCTCCAATGCACTTCATTTTCACTTGCACAAAAATTCCGTTGAAAAACATGCCTCAAGGCAAATAGGAGGAGAGGTCAAGATAAGTGGTAAAGAAAAAATTTGGATGACAGTGTGCAATACAAACCGATGGTTCTTTGTGGTGAAATGGAATTTGTTTCAAGCAAGCCCTTTACAAAAGGACCGAAGAATCGATTTTGTGTCCCAAGCCCTAAAAAAGTCTAATAAAGTGAAGACGATGCAAAGCAATTTAAATGAAAAATAGAAGAATGATAGTGGAAATATCAGACATGAAAATATTAGAAGAATGATAGTGTGTAGGGGTCAGACACTTTACTGCTCATCTTTTCTATGAAGCTAGCATTCTTTTCAATGTGGTTTGTTTTTGAGGCTTCAACTTGATGCTGGAAGCTATTAGAAAAAGATAATCCAAGACCAAAAGCCTTCAACACTACTGGGCCTTTGCTGCAGAAAGTGGAAGTGACAGAACTATTTGAAATTACATAAGAAATCATGGGCTTTAAATTGATTTCCATTATGAGGGATGCATGGACAGAGAAGTCCTAGATCTATACCATCCGTTTGGCACATATTTTCTTCGAGACTTCTTGCTAGAGGTTCATGGCGGAGCATATATTTTCAAGTTCGTGAGCAAGTGCATTTGAGATAACTGGGGGAAAAACATTGTGCAAGAAATCTCTAATGGCGGATCAAACCACGTGACTAACAGCAAATCTCCTCAAACAAAATGAGGATGCAAGAACGGAACAAATGAAAAGTATAATTAAAAAGGCAAGAATTAATATGGGCTTCATTTGTGGCATCAGCTCCAGTAGCTCCTGCTACAACTCGAGTCAAACATTAACTGTAAGTTTGATGCAAAAGTTAATCCAAAAGAGAAATATCATTAGGCTAGGAATCACTACTGTCCTTTTTAGTTTATAAAGCCGTGCTGAGAAAAAGTAATAGAAGGTTGTGTTTACTCCACAAGACTCGGAAGATTATGAGTGGTTAAAACAGGAAGGAAATAAAGAATTTATTCATTGGCAATGGGCAACAGATCTGCGAGTGGTATCTCACTTGTTTTGAAGATAATTGGGCCATTGGTGGACAGTTTAAGGTGATTACATAATGAAATATCCGCAGTTGGTGTGTGTGTATATATATATATATAGGCTCGTATGCTTTCGAAAACACGGATGTCTCCATACTTTCAAGTTGTTTTCGATGATGGAACTTTTGAATCGACAAATCGGCTCCGTTAGACTTGATCTTGATTATTTGAAATACCTGAAAAATAAATTTCATAATTTTTCGATATCATTCATTTAGTGATCGATGGAGCTCAAAATCAATAATTTCAATGATCAAGGTAATCTGTTTGCAAGTTTAATTCATTTAGTGATCAATGGAGCTCAAAATCAATAATTTCAATAATCAAGGTAATCTGTTTGCAAGTTTAACAGTATAAAAATATCCACATCACGTAAAATTTTAATAGAAAATTCTTATACTTTATAAAACAAGATCAATATCAAGGTCTCTGTGCTTTCGAAAGCACACAAGCCATATACATACATACACACACATATATGTATAGTATAGTATACATCTACATACACAAAGTATACATCTACATACACATATATTTATGCGTGTGTATATATATATAGTCCAACTGGGATTCTATTAATAGTCTGTCTGGGATTCTTCTAATAGTCTGTGAATAATGCATACTTAGACTTTTTATCCCTTAGACACCCTAGGCATCTAAGGGCTAAAAAATTGATACTTCCGTCTCCCCCCACCCGCCAGGCGATTCCCTTCCCCTCCCCGACCCGGCAAACCCATCCCCTCCCTCCTTCCTGCTACTAGCAAAACCCCACACACACTGTGGAAGGAGTCACCGGATGTTAGAGAGGTGAAGAGTGCGGTGGCCAGAAAAAAAGAAGAAGGTTCCTTATGGGATTAAGGAGAAGTGAGAAGGGCGACACAGGTGTGTGGGACCACGAGCGCTGCTATTCAGTGCTCCCCTGACCACCCACCCTGCACCACAACTAAACTTGCGGTCGAAACAAGCCTCGGCAACGCGTGCCGAGGTGTGGCGATGGCAAGAGAGGGCAGCGGCGGAATAGATTAAGGTTCGCCAGGGCCGGAGGTTGTGGTAGGTAGTGGGTGGGAGTAGGTGAGGGCTGGGAAAGAGAGAGAGCAAGAGAAGAATTATGAGAGAAAAAGATAGGGCTGAACATCCATCTAAATGATGAACAGTTACAAAGTTAGGAGCACAAGGACTGTTGTGCTTCCAATAGGAAAGAGAGAGAACTTTTATCGCTTTCTCTCTCTATATTTATATATATATACAACTGGGCAACAATACCATAAAAAATAAAAGCCTAACATGAATGGTAAACAGAGTACTTATGGGATTTAGCGTTTTTCATTCTAAAATTCTCTAGAACTTTCTCAATATGTATTTTTGAATCAAATACGATCTTCCAAACTTTCAACATCTAAGAATCTCTATACTGAGAATCTTCTTAGTTGCTCTCAAATCCTCATCTCAAATTAGAGAATTAATTGTCTCTGTTAATTTTGAACATATCTTTGGAAGCAAAAAGCGTATCGTCGACATAGAATAATAAATAAATAAAAGTGTTATCATCAAGCTGCCTAAAGTAAACACAACTGTCATACTTATTCCTTGAGCAGCAACAACCAATTGTAAATGAGTCAAATCACTTATACCCAAGGTTTAAAGTGCCGTGGCACGGGGGCGTGCCGCTCCGTCCCTGGCACGGTACAGCACGGGCACGCTTCCGTGCCGACACGTGGTACGCTTGCGTGCCGATGGATACGCATGACCTCCTACTGGCACGCTTTGGCACGGACTTATTTCAATTTTTTTGATTCCAATAAGCTCTTATAATGTTATTTAGAAAGATTTAATCAAATAATTATGAATATTTGCTATGTATAGCTTACTATACTCAGCAATTAACATACTTCTAAACTTTTTTGTATGTAAAGTACAACTATATCTGATGCAGAATAGAAATTTTTACAGGTTAGAATTTTTAAAATGCAAAGATATCTTTCTTTCTTTCTTTCTTTTGACCATATTACAGTCTTTCTTTTATAAAATATAAAAAAATTATTTTAAATTATTTTTTCAATTAATTGAAAAAATTATTTTTTAATTTTTTTTTTCAAAAAATATTAGATCTATCAAAAAACTTAAGCAATAAATTATATGACAAATAAATGAAATAAATTTAAATATCAATTGATTTAATTTAGTTTTTTATTTATCAGTATTTTTAATCTTCTAACGTAAAAATAAAATTTTTATGCTTGATGTGCCTCAAAATTTGTTTAATTGAGTTCGATTTTGTTCCCCTAATTCGCAAAAAAATTTCGCGGTGCGACAAATTTTAATAAAATAATTTGTGAAGAAAAAATGGATGTCTGTGAAGTAAAAATTTGCCCGTATATTGGTAAACAAACAAATTTAATTATACTTTTTTGACTTACCTAGCAAGTAGATTTTCAATTTATAATGTCTTTGAGGGATGTGAGGTACTCGGATGTTTCTTGGTTTCCCTAAGAACAAAACAAAAAGCAAAAAAAAGCAAAAAGCAAAAAAAACAAAGTTTAAAGAGAAAAAGCAAAAAAAAAAGGCAAAAAAAAAAAAAATTGCCGGCACGCATGGCACTGCACGCGGGGCACGCTGCGCGTGCCGTGTTGTCTCGCACGGCACGCCTCGGCGTGTTGCGAGACGGGGGGCCCGAGACCCCCCCTGTACCGTGCCCCCTTCTTGGGGGCACGGTACGGCATGGGCGGCACGGGGCGGCACGGTCGATACTTTAATCCTTGCTTATACCACTACCGTGAAGACTACTTCAAACATATAATAATTTTTGTAATAAACAGACGTGATCTTCATTTTCCTACACAATAAAACCGTCAAGTTGACGCTATAAATTTGTTCTAGCTCACTATGCAAGAAAATTATTTTTTAAATCGAGTTGCTCCTACTTCATATCATCTGTTGGGACTAAAGAAAGCAAAATATGGATACAACTATGTTTGACATCAGATTGAAAATATCATTAAATCCAACACTCTTTACCTAACTAAAGTGCTTTGTAACCAATTTTGCCTTGTATCATAATTGATGGGATTCACCCCAGATGTTTAGCCAAGAAAATTGCATTTGAAAGTTGTAGGTTCTAATTTACCATTATCAACATAAACGTATGCAGTACATTCAAATACTCAAAAGTAAAATAATTAGTAGGTTTACCAAACCATATTTCCTCTGGAATCCTACAATCGATAGCTATAATTGAAAATTGGTTCACAAAGAACAAGCAGTACAAATTGCCTTCACCCAGAAGTCTTTCGATAAATTGACATTAGAGAACATACAAAACGCTCTTTCCAAAAGGATCCTATTCATAAGCTCCACTACTCCATTCTACTGCAGATTATATCTAACAGTAGGACTATCAGTGAGCCGAACACGAGCGAGCTGCGGCCAACTCGAAATCTAACTCAAAAATAATTAGAGGCTGGCTTATGTTTGACAAGCTGGAAAAACCTAGCTTCTGATCAGATTGTAAATTAACGAGCTATCTCATGTTCGACTCTTTAGCTCGATTATTTTATCAGATCGAGCTAGCTCGTATATAGGTCAAATTATGTACATGTCAAAATTTACATACCAAACTGATTAATTTCAGAAATTTAGTCTAAAAGGCTTTATATGAAATAAAACCTAGAGATCTATCCATTAGATCTTGATCTAATGTTTTAAGTCCTATGAATAAATGGGCCTTTTTAAATATGGGTTGGGCCAAAATCCAAATTGTACAAATTTGTGTATGATTGTATATATAAATATAATAGATATAATTATAAAGTATATGTATCTGATATATCGATCCGAACACAAGCGAGCTGACTCTAGCTCATGTTTGGCTCGTTAAGATATTGAGCTGAAAAGTTTATCTCGTGTTTGACTCGTTTATGAACCGAGCTATTTGATCTCGAGCCTATTTAGAACCGAACACAAGCTGGATCACGAACAGTGAGCTGAATTGCTCGTCCTATCTAACAGTCTGCGAACTATACCTTTGTTGTTACAAAATTTATCAAACTCAGGCAAGCAAAATTCAAAACTATTGTCTATTCTGAGTTGCTTGAATTTTTTGTTTCAGTCTAATTTTCAATCATAGCCTTTCATTTCTCGAATTGTTTGAACACATCATCTTTATGATTAGACATAAAGATCCAAACTTTTTCGGAATAATCAGCAATTAAAAAATGCCTATACCTAGCACCACCTTTAAATGGAACACATGGGGGCCCTCAAAGATCGAACTAATCTAGAGCACCTTTCGTTATGTGAAAAATAATACTAAATTTTATCTTATTCTACTTGTCAAATACAAAATATTCACAGAATTGTATTTATTCTACACTTTGGTCACATAAGAGACTCTCTTACTTAATTCAGTCATTTTGCACTCGCTCATGCCACCAACCGTATGCGCCATAACTTCGCAATCTCGGAATAGGATTTGAAAAATGAGAAAATAGCCGTAAAACTAATGATAGTAGAATTTTGCAATATATATAGATTTGTAGTCATCTTTGCTTTCATCAAAATAAAGGCACCTGTGTTAACCATTATAACTCTACTTTCGGTGGTGTAGTTGTACCCATTAGCTTCAAGGAGACCTAAAGAAAGAAGATTTTTCTTCAAATGCGGAACATGCCGAACATTAGATAGAGTTCTCGTCATATCGCCATGTATCTTAATCGCACAATACCGATCCTTATAGTTTTGCATAGAGAATCATTACCTATCAAAACAACTCCACTTTAATAGATTCATATGTAGAGAACTAATCCCAATTAGGATACATATGATAGGAGCAAGCCGAATCCATAATCCTATTGTTTTTAAGTTTTGTTCGTTGTTTTTTAGTTTTGTTCGTTGTTTTAAAATTTTGTTTCATTGGATACAGAGAGAACAAATTTCGAACTATTAGATCTGCCATTAGCAGCACTAATCTCTAAACGCTCCCATTTGTTCTGCGCCTATTGTTCTTCACTCTTTCTTTTTATTTTGAAACATTCAGATTTCATATGCCCTTTTTCCTAACAGTAATTACAAAATAAATCCTTACGCTATGATTTTAATTTCGATCTCTGCCCACTAGTGCCAAAACCCTTTTCTTTGTAACTCAACCTTGCAGCAAGGCTCTCTGCAGTACCTTTACTAACATACGATTGATCTGTCTATGAATTTATTCTTTGAAAAGTAAAGATGATTTGACATCTTCAATAGATAGGATATCTCTACCGAAGAGGAATGTTTTTCTGAAGTGTTGATACAAGGGAGTAAAGAAAATAACAATAAAAGATCTTTCTCTTTTTTTTGGATTTTTAACATATATCAATCGTAAATTTGTAACAATAGAATATAATTCATCTATATGAGATTTAACATATATATATATACCTTTCAATATACATAGTATAAACAAACGGTGCTTTCGATATAGCTTATTTGTAAGAGACTTTGGCTTAGTTTGGTATTGAGGTCCATCTGACGCTATTAGATAAAATGAAGTTGGGATAAAAGCATATAGGGATATACTTTTGCGTTCTCCGATGGGACCGCAGAAAATATATCGTAACCGACTCATTACGATATGTGGAACGCAATATTACGTACAGAAACAAACAGGGTATTTTCCTATCGCACTTTTTCACCGCACGTAACGCAATCTCCCCGCAATCCCAAACGAAGCCTTCGTCATATAAAGATATTCGAGTTTCAATTATAAAGCCGCAATGGTCTTCTCATTACAAACTTCACATAGAACCTAGCTAGAGAAACGTAACTGAATTGTCGCAAAGGCTTTGACAGCCATATCGTCCGTCTGTTCCTCTGTCAAAGTGCTAGACTTATTTTCTTTCGCCAACAACACCTTTTGCAGTCTTTTTTGCTTCAGAACGGCGCGCATATTTACTTGCCACAGAGCAAAACTATTAGAATGATCAAACTACTTGATCTCAAATTTTATCAGTATTTTGAGCACCCGAACGAATTATCCGGCTCTGATACCAGTTTGTTGTGATAAATGCGAAAAAGATCTAATTCGTAGGATGCGGAAAAAAAATTCAAAAGAGAAAAAATAAAGCACACGACTAATTTACATGGTTCGACCACTAGCCTATGTCCACAAATAAAGACGGAGCAAAGACTTTAATTATAACCAAAGTGGAGTACAAAAGAATGCCTCTTTGAAAAAATGTAGCCCCAAAATACACCCAATACTCTCTCCTTCAATATGCTATAATATGTTACACCATACTATACACACAAATTCAAGAGAGAAGAATTATATTTATAAAAATGCCTAAGTTTCAACAAGACTATTCAATCTACACTAGGAATAATTTGGATCTGACTAGGACCCCAATAGGATTAGAAATATATTCCCAATAGGATTAGGAATAATTCCAAACTTAACTAAATGGGCTGATCATAATAGAATAGAGTTTGAAAATCTTCCCAATATTCAGGACACGTACATCTAATAATATCTTAATCGAATCATTTCCATTTGCACAATGTGTTATTAATTATGGAAACAAATGAATTATTTTTCAATCACGCTTTCACGACATGCGATGCATTCTACCCGCAATCGCAAATGAAATACTCCTTTGGTCTTTAAACTAGTGATCATTTTTCACTCCAAACCCTAACCTTCGATGTGTTGTATTGGAGGACTCGGACTTACAAATATTTGAAATCCTAGCCCTATTGTCTATTTTCTTCTTAAAAAAGGTTGAAATCAATTGTTGTACGCCAATTCACTGGGTACGCTGTCAGTTAATGTCAATTAATGGTGAGTGGAAAATCTCTTGCCGCATAAATCTTAAAACGACAAATCATCTACACATTTACCTCTATATATATATATATATATATATTCCGTTAATTTCCTCACAGGAGCTGTACGAATCTCGATACCATCTAATATTTATAAACTTACAAGCACGTACAAGCACAGGAGCTCTACTCTATATATATATATATATATATATAAAAGCAAGTGACCTAACATTTTAGAAATTCTCTAGCAAAAGTTTGACGCTTTCCTATAACCGACAAGCTTTACAAACAAAAGTCTGACATAAAATATTCACACACACTAAATTTTCGTTTTTCTAGATCACATGAGCTGATGACAGATATTAGACCGAAACATTTTAAAAATATTTGAAGCCCGCAATGCAACAGACCAGATTTTTTTCGTCCTGAAAAAAATCTTAGTACTGTAGAGAGGGTTTATAGTGAAAGAGACTCCTGCTTGAAAGGACTGGCATTAATAAAAAGAGGAGGAAACTCCTATTTGAAAGGACGAACGGGAATATAAAAGGGCAAGAAACTCCTGTTGAAAGGACGAAAGGAACTTGCAGAGCACGTGATAACACGACATCGAAATCCTCACTACTGAAAGAAAAGGCAGGTACAATAATAATAATAATATTATTATTATATTTTATATTATATAATAAATTTGAAGTATTATTATACATGTATATATGTGTAGTAAAATTTGAATATTTTTGGAAGCAAAGTAGGTCGTTTGCTTGCGTTGTTTTCGGCAATCGAGTATGTAAATTGGTGATTTTAAACTTATTTAAACTACCTAGGTTCCCTTTTTTTTTTCTTTTTTTTTCTTTTTTTTTTCCCCTCTGTAACACGTTCTTCGCTACACGAACACAACCTGACGTGCAACAGAGTCAACAAGCAGCTTAGATAAGGGAGAAGACGAACATGCGA